>CM077303.1:156539342-157139342 GCA_039655065.1 Glossophaga mutica | reverse complement strand
ATTGCTTGGTTTCAGAAGACAAGCTCAAGCCCTTTAACTCCACCTCCGTGCTCTGAGGCAGGATCCATCAATTTTCTCTTTCCATAAAGATGTCTTAGCTGTCTCTTGAACTAATTTATGCTTCTGTTCTTATTTGGCAATTTAGTTTCCTGGTTTAACATCCCAAACAAACAAAATCAGCTTTTCTGGAAATTCTTCACTATCCTCATTTTATACTACTTCTTAAAGTTACAGAACTCAGTATTTTGTACTTCATCAAATGATCAAATGCTTTCTGAATTTTGAACATGATGTGGTAGGAGTATTTCCTGTTATTATTAAAAGCTCAGTTAGAATCTGTTTTAGTGTTTTTTGATTGTTAAATATAGAAATTAAAAATATTACGGTTAGGTATGACTACTTCAATAGCTTTGCTTTCTAAAAATAAATATTATTGATTAAAATAACCAAAAGATCAAGATTATGGCATGATTTTCAAATACAGAAAGAAGTCTTTGGTTTCGAAGTGGGGAGATTCCATTTTATTGTATTTATGATTACCCCTCCCCCACTTCTATTGTAGTTACTAACTTCACAGTATTATTTATCTACTTATGTGTAGATCCAATTAGGCCAGGAAGTAAAAATTATTGTAAAAAACATCTGAATTTTAATCTTGCAACTTGCATCTGACATGGTTAAAAATGTAGGAAAATTAAGCAATGTTTTGTAGTCCTAGTTTTTCCCTCAGCAGCATGAGTTTATACAGGATGGATACATCTTTATAAGGTTGTTGTTTTTAATATATTTTATTGATTATGCTGTTATAGTTGTCCCAATTTTCCCCCTTTGCCCCCCTCTGCCAGTATCCCCATTCCCTCCAGCGATCCCCCCCCATAGTTCATGTCCATGAGTCATGCATATTAGTTCTTTGGCTTTTTCATTTCCTGTACTATTCTTAACATCCCCCTGTCTATTTTGTACCTACTAATTATGCTTTTTAATCCCTGCACCTTTTCCCATATTCTTCCCTTTCCCCCTCCCAGCTGATAACCCTCCAAATGATCTCCATATCTGATTCCGTTCCTATTTTGCTTATTTGCTTAATTTGTTTTTTTAGATTCAGTTGTTGATAGTTGTGAATTTATTGCTTTCTTAATGTTCATAGTTTTGATCTTCTATTTCTTAAATAAGTCTCTTTAACATTTCTTATAATAATTATTTGGTGATGATGAACTCCTAAAGGAGTTTTTTTTTTTTTGTTTGTTTTTTTTAAACCCAGCTTTCCTTGTCTGAGAAGCACTTTGTCAGCCCTTCCATTCTAAATAGAGTAATCTAGGTAATCTAGTTTGGATAGAGTAATCTAGGTTGTAGGTCTTTGCTTTTCATCACTTTGAAAACTTCTTGCCAGTCTCTTCTAGCCTCCAAAGTTTCTTTTGAGAAATCAGCTGACAGTCTTATGGGAACTCCTTTGTAGGTAACTCTCTGCTTTTCCCTTGCTGCTTTTAAGATTCTCTCTTTATCTTTCACCTTTGGCATTTTAATTATGATGTGTCTTGGTGTGGTCCTCTTTGGGTTCAACTTGTTTGGGACTCTCTGTACTTCCTGGATTTGTATGTCTATTAATTTCACCAAATTAGGGAAGTTTTCTTTCATTATTTTTTCAAAGAAAATTTCAATTTCTTGCTCTTTTTATTCTCCTCTGGCATCCTTGTGATTTGGATGTTGGTATGTTCGAAGATGTCCCAGAGGCTCCTTGTACTCTCCTCATTTTTCTGAATTCTTTTTTCTTCTTGATGTTCTGATTGAATATTTATTCTTCCTTATGTTCCAAATTGTTGATCTGACTCTCAGCTTTATCCCTTCCACTGTTGGTTCCCTATAGATTTTCCCTTATTTCACTTAATGTAACCTTCATTTCTGTCTGGGTCTTTTTTATGCTGTTGCCATACTCAGTGAATTCTTTCAGCATCCTGATCACCAGGGTTTTGAACTCTGCATTTGACAGGTTGGTTATCTCCACTTCATTTTAATTTAGTTCTTTTTCTGGGGTTTTATTCTGTTCTTTCATTTGGGCCATATTTCTTTGTTTCCTCAATTTGACAATGTCCCTGTGTCTGTTCCTGTGATTAGGTAGAGCTGCTTTGACTCCCTGACTTAGTTGTGTGGCCTATTGTAGAAAAGGTACCTGTAAATTGTGTGGGGCAGAGCCTTAGTTAATTGCCAGGGCGGGGCACACTGTTTCACTGTTTTGTGGTTCTGTGTATGGGGGAGGGCTCAGAGAAGGGACAATGCTGCTGTCTGACTTCTGGAGGTTTGCTGGGAGGGAGCTGTTTACTGGCATTCACCTTATTTCCAGTCACTTTCTCCTCATATGTCACGGATGCCCTTCCAGCTGATGCCCTGGTGCTGAATCCCAGAGGCACTGGGTCAGCATAAGTTCTAAGTTCCTGCAGGCCCTTTAAGAGGAGTGTCCTGAAAATCCAGCCGTTTCTTCCACCACCCCAACCCCCACTGGTTTTTACAGCCTGAAGTTATGAAGATCTATCTTCCTGGCACTAGAACCCTGGGCTGTGTGGTCTGGCCTGCGGCTGAGATCCCTCCCTCCGGATTTATCCCTCCTGATTTTTATCCACCACACGTGAGTGTAGGACCACATGTTATGCCGCCTCTCCAGACCATACTGCATCACTGTGCTTCTCTGGCTATCTCCACGTCTCCACCTCTCCTACCCATCTAGACGAATGTGGCTTCTTTAAAACTTGGTTGTCAGATTTCCATGCAGTTCGATTTTCTGACAGTTTCGAGTGATATTTGTTTTGTGGTCTAGTTGTAATTTTTTCTGTAGTTGTGCAAGGAGGAAAAGCATGTTTACTTATGTCTCCATCTTGACCTCACCTTAATAAGATTGTTAAGAAGAAAGTGAATAGATACTGTTAAACTATTGCAAACGTTAGAATAGGTACATGCTTAGGTTTATGTAAGGTATTTTATTTTGTTTAGCTATGGAAAAATTATTTCAGATATTATTGGTTGGACTTAAAATGTTTTACCCCCATATCCTCAAGCTAAAGACAGTGATGCATTTGTCAGTCTTTGTGGTTTTCTTTATTTCTTCCCTCAATCTGATTGAAGTAAGGCCAAACTTCTAAGCCCAAAAGACATAGCAAAATAATAGATCATGTTTTCTAAAATAGTGGAAACCTAGTTTGAAATAGGTAGAATTGGGGGAGCCTGAACTTTTATCCCTCATTTGTCAAGATCCATTCTTTTTCCAAATTGTCTTCCTGACTTTTGGGCCAATGAGAACCTTTCCTTAGAATTTTCCTAACCGGTACCAATGAAAAGAATCCATTCTTTTCTAAAAGATGTACAATTCACAGGATGTTAGTGGCTGTGGTGGGTAGACTTTAAGGTGTTCCACACCCCTGGGATCTGGTGTTCCTGTGTTTGAGCAATATAGTTCCTTTGAGTGTGGGTGGGACCTGTGAGTGGCTGCTGACCTGTGACTGGCTGCTGACACACAGAGTGTGACAAAGGCAATGGATGCTATTCTTGTGACATTTTAAAGTATGCTGCCATGAATCTTTCTACAACAAGGACATGAATTCCAACAACCTGAGGGCGCATGGAAGCAGATCCTGCTCAAGGTGAGCTTCTGCTGAGGTCCCAGGCCTGGCCGGCAGCTTCACTGCCGTTTTAAGAAGCCCTTGTCAGAGTACAGAGGCAAGCCATTTCTGGATTTCTGATTCGTAAGAGTGTGAGATCATAACTCTATTCTGTTTGTGTTTCTAAGTTTATGGGAATTTTCTATTCTCTTTCCCATTTTAAAAAGCCTAACCCTGGAGTCCTATGCCCAAACTGCTATATGTTTCTAGGTACCAGTATATGTGATTATACAGGCATACACACACACTGTTTAGAAAATATATGTCATGTTTTGGCTATTAAACTTAAACTGATGTTTTAATGTTGGGTTTATACTAAATTTAAAAATAAACATATTCAAAGCATTGGCTGTACATTTTAAATTTTATGACATTTAATTATATCAATTTTGGTAATTAAATGTAAAAAACTCATGTTCTTGTAGACATTTTCCTTTCCCCCCAAATCTTTCCTTTATTTTCTAAAATTTTAGTCTGAATATGATTCACCTCGATTTCAAAGTTGTTTCATCCTCTCCATTGAGTAAATAGCATTAATTCTTTGGTTAATAAATTCTTAGCTGCCTTTCTCAGTTGCCTCATACATAGTGGATAGTAGAGATATTGTGAATCACAAAGTTGTAAGATCAGCATAAACCATGAGGATTTAGTTTGGGTCTGAAATTACTTAATAATTTTATAGGATTATAGTTAATTTTATACTTGCTATTCTTTTTATTCCTGGACATAATAGCATCTGCTTATCTGGCCCTTTCTTCTCTTTCTTCTTCCCAGAATGCTAGAAGTGGTCACTCACAATGGTTTAGTTGTCCTAGTATCAGTATTATTCTAGAAAGAAAAATCTGGTAGAAAGCAAACAAATAGGCCAAATCTCATCTTCTGTCCTCTGCATCGGTGTAGTGGACAAAAGGTGGGGCTGGGGGGAGAGCACAGGAGGCTTCCCACATACGTTCTTAATTTGCTCATATTTCTGTTGTAAGGTTTAGCCTTAAAGGCCATGAGAAAAAGATAAATTGTTAAAGATCATCATCACATATTCATTTATCTATCCATTCAGAAATTGTTCATTAAGTAGTAAACACAGATATATAAACTACATGTTTAATAACTATTACTTGTTGATGAACAAGTGAGAGCCTGGAAATTTGTTGAATTTAAATTAATGAATATATGTAGACATTTCTATTGGATTCTTTTCTGTCTCCATTCAAGGAATACGTTCCCTCTGTGTAGTATTAGTCAAGTCCTTATCATGCAATAGATGAATGAGCTCCATAGATGCTTTGATTAGTAAAAACACATCTATTGTTCCTACCAGACCACTGCAGGTAATTTTATTCCTTTTTTATAGATATAGAGACAATAATCATAACATCATAGAAAGTTTTATGTGGTACTTGTGTTCCCTGAGCCACATATATCTGATATCTCATTGGATGTTCTTAGAATAAAAGGTTTCATGAACAAGTAAGTTTGAAAAATACCCCTTATGGAATTTAAAAATATTTATTAGCATATATTGAAAGGCTCTAAGAAGCTTTAACAAGTAAAATTAGACATGGAAGGATAGAGAAAATGAAATAAAGAAACTTGCTTAAAGGTGATATGATCAAACAAATTGTAGATACGTAAACTTGTTCCCAGCACACCTCCTAATATTCTCCAGCTCCTGACTGCAAACTTGTCCTGCTAGTCTATTCCTAAAGCTTTAGAAGCCAGGCCTAGGGTCATTCATCCACATAGCAAGTAATTAACTGGGTTCTTGCTCTGTGCCAATCGCTGTTGTAGGTACTAGAAATTGGATGTGGTGCTGGAACAATGGCTCCTGCCTGCCCTCCATGAGAAGAGATTGATAGAGAAATAAACAAGTAGTTGCAATGAAATATGATACTGGGGACAACTAGGGAAAAGTGAACGATATTACTAGAGTCCATTAATGGTGAGTGACATAAGAACATTCAGGAGGGGGCATGGAAGACTTCTTGGAAGAAGAATCCTGAGTCAAGTTTATACTTACAAGGTGAAAAAACAAGGAAGTGTCTGTTACAAGAGTAATTTTGTTACAAGACAGAAAGCTGAGAGGAAGATTCTTTGAGTATGACTGGAGCTGCCCCTGAAAGTATTGTTGGACAGGCCTCAGAGATTGGATGGGGCCAAATTTTGTAGGTCCTTGAAGAAACATTTTTTTTTTAATGAAAATTAGTTTTCCTTGATTTATCAATTTAATTTTTTTCAAATGGACTAGAATTATGCACATGCGTAATTATTGAACCTATTAACTTCAGATAGGACAATATCAGTGGCCTTCAATACTTGGAAGTGTGTGTGAGTCTCCAGAAGATTTACACTCACTGATTCTATTGAGTGTAAATAGTGACTTTTAATGGTTCCATTTCATGCTAGAATTTCATAAAACTTTTATTAAAAGTCACATCAAGCAACTTTTAATGGTTCCATTTCATGCTAAAATTTTATAAAACTTTTATTAGGTATTTTTCCACTTAAGCAAACTTGTAGGTTCCAGTGTCACCAAACATCAAAGCCAGAGATGCCCCAATTTTTGTCTGACTTTTTGCTAGAGTTGAGAGAATTATATAATTGTTCATTTAGCAGCAGTCTCTAAATCAGAAAATAACACAACACATGCGTGAATTTTTTCAATTAAATTTTAAATGAATGCAGAAATCTGGGTGCTTACTCCCTTAAAATGGTTTAAATTTAACAATACATTTTGCATTGTGCAATAAAGAACTAGCTATAAATGCAATGAATATTTGTTTATGATGTCTTGGGGTAATTGGGTTTAGCAAGGCATGCAAAGAGCTGTTTTCTTCAAATGACTTATGGGAAATGTGAAAGGAGGACAAGTTTCCTTTCTATAGGCAAGCTTCCTTTTTTCAATCCCAGCAATGGTATTGTGAATAAATTGCAGCACAAATTTAATACCAAGCATAAAAGACCCTTGTCCCAGATGCATGGACATAACTTATAATTACTATACTATGTAAAGTATGCTATTACTATTTGACTTACATTTGCTATAATTACTGGGTATTATTCTTCAAGTAGCTAGGAATAAATGATCATTAACAGATGATGTCCTGTGTAATTCTGATATATGATAACCAGCACAAATTTATTCCTCCCTCTGGAGGCAAAATGCTTAGCTTATAATAACAATTTAAGAATCAGGGTGGGGAAGTTAGGGGGAGTTGGAACCTGCTTCCTGAAGGATCACTGAACATGTTTTGCTGCTTCTATAAAATTCCAGTAGTTTATTTATTTTCCTTTAACATGTTTATTTTTAACCAGTCTGTTTTTGTAGTTAAATCATGACCCATCAGAACCTACTTTGGTCCAGCTGTGGTTCAACTGCGTTGCTGTTCTTTTTAATTTATTTTTCATTGCTGTAGGAAGACGTTCACAGGATGACACGCAATTGTCTTCGAGGTTAGAGCTTTCATCCTTGACAAC
The DNA here is from genome assembly GCA_039655065.1 of Glossophaga mutica. NCBI lineage: Eukaryota > Metazoa > Chordata > Mammalia > Chiroptera > Phyllostomidae > Glossophaga > Glossophaga mutica. The sequence continues at coordinate 157,132,221 of CM077303.1, read as the reverse complement.
TAGGATGCCTTTTTTTCCCCGTGACTGAATTTTTAGCTTCAAATCCCAGAGGTCACACAGAGGTAATGTTTTCCTTAAAACATACCTATTAATGTGACCTAAGCCTTAACATAAACAAAATCTTTTAGAATGCAGACACCAGAAAAATCCAGGATTTCAATCCTGGCCCTAATGTTTGAATATGAAAAGGAGAACAAGGCATAACAAACTTCCTTTTGAAGCAAGGCTTCTAACCTTAATTTTAAAGAAGTAGAGTGATTTAATCCTGGCTCCTACCCCCAATGCATCCTCAGTTCAAATTTTTGGCCTTTATTGGAAAAAAATCACTCATCGGCTGTAAATATTACACTAACGCTTATCAATTATCATCTCTTTCCATATAGTTCCTTGTGATATATTTCTACTGTGTTGACTATTAGGTCATTAAAAAGGAAAAAAATCCCAACTTTTAATGGCCCCAACTTTCCCCAACAATATTATCACAAAGGCAATGCAAACATTCCGTCCACTTTTCTGACAATTTGACTCAGCTATAAAAGTTTATAGATACATGTTGCTTTAAAATATGATTAAAGTAAATAAGGAGAGGAAATAGAAACTAATGTTTATTAAATACCTACTATGTGTTGAGCATGTTTATAGAAATATCTTAGCTATTAGTCACTTTGTTTTTAAGAAGAGAGTTTAGGTAGCCTGCACTATTTTCTCAGTCCTATTTCTTATGTGACTTGTGGTTTCCTGGACTTTGCAAGTTTCTCACAATCCACCTTGTAAATTGCTGAAGGGCTATTTGTCTCTCAAGCTGGAACTGCCCGGACACGATGGACATGGAACCATAAAAGCTGGATGCCCTGATTTATTGCAGGTTATGCTGGAGGAGGAACCTGTGCTTCCAGTTCCTGGATATGAGACCAACTGAACAAGACATTGAACTAACAGCATCTTATCTTCTAAAGTAATTCTGTTATATTTTCATAATATGGGCTTTAATTCTACAAACAGAAACTAAAAGTCTGAAGACACTTGGGAGAGACCTGCAATGTAGGATATACCACAATCACTCATTTTGACACCACTGGAAACAAGGGCAGCAAACAGTACTAGTGGGGTACTAGGTTCCTTAATTCCTGTTTGTGTTTTATTTCAAAAATATTTTTTCTGATTACAAAAATAAAATGGGCACATTTTAGAAAACATAGATGTGTAAATGAGAAAAATATTGAACATAATACCTCCATTAGAAAATAACCACAATCAGTGAGGTATAACAATGAGTATATATTTAAAATTCTTTTTTTTAAATTCTTTATTTAAACATACCTCATTTTAGGACATTTAGTTTGAAACCGTGTTTTTGTTGTTATAAGTCACGCTGCAATGAACTCTCTTTGAAACTTCAAGAGGAACTTCCTGGTCTGGTTCATGGCTAGGTCATAGGGTCTAGCCATTGGCCAGCACAAGGTAAGTGTTCAATCAAAATTTTTTGAATTAAGTGATGTTTTTCTGAGAGAAAGAGAAGAGACACAGACATGGAGAGAAGGAAGACCATGTGAAGATACAGGGAGAAGACAGCCATTTGCAAGCCAAGGAGAAAGGCCTCAGAAGAAAACCTCCATTTGGAATCTTGTTCCTGGACTTCTGGCCTCCAGAAATGTGAGAAAATCAATTTCTATGATTTAAGCCACCCTCCTAAAAATAATTTTTTTCTCAATTTTTTATTTCCGTCAAAAGATTTCTAGGAATGGAATTACAGGATCAAAGTTAATGAACTTTAATAAGACTCCATATATGAAACCCCATTTCTCATCCATGGAAAGTGTGACTTATTCTTACTGAAGCTATTGACATGGTCTCAAGGTCCTTTGTACAACACTGGAAACTTTTTGGATTTATTAATTCTATCTGCCACACAAAACAAACCCAATTTAATCTTTCTTTTATTTTTTAATTTAATCTTTATTATACTTTTTTCATTACCATTTAGTCCCCTTATACCTCCCCCAGCAATCACCACACTGTTGTCCATGCCCATGAGTCCTTTCTCCTTTTTTGCTGAATCCCTCTATTCTCCATTTTAAAAAATATACCTCATTGATTAAAAAAATAATAATATAATCCAGTATATTATTTAGTGTTGCTGTTTTTTCTGTGTGTGTGTGTGTGTGTGTGTGTGTGTGTGTGTGTGTTTGCATGCACTTCACATGGCAAGGTCTTATTTCTCCCACTGGATTGTAGATTCATTGAAGACAGAAAATTGTATTGATTGAGAACACAAGTGATATGCTCTAATAGTTAATGGCTCTGTGACTCTGGGCAAGTCAGTTAACTGTCACTTTTCTCATCTGTCAATAGGATCAATAATACCTCCCTCTTATGGGTATTGTAAAAATTAGATGAAGAAATGTATGTAAAGTGCTTAGCACAGAGCCTGGCATATATTAAGTGCACAATAAATTTTGATTCTGTCATAAATCTGTGGTTGTCTGGAAGCATTAGACATACTTTTGGAGATTACTGCCTTACTCAATAAACTGAAAATATGACCCACTGGATCCACATTTACCATCCTATTAGGAACAAATGAATAGGGAGAAGATGAAAATGTTTCCTGGGATTTATATTTTTACCTCTATAGGTTGTGTAATAAATACCACCATGGCCACACTAACTGATAATTCTTTTAAGTGCCTTAATAGTAATCTGTAGTCAGAAAAATGGGAAGATAGGATAATGTTTTCAATTAAATTCTCAAAGTGTCTCAGAATGCACACCTCAAATCAAAGCTCCTCCCTGGGAACAAAGCTGGATGTAGACTTGAGACCACTCTTTTGCTGAAGGACAATATCTTGTTGACATTTCTCCTGGCATTAAAAAAAAAAAAACATTGATAATAACATGTTTACTCACTGGTGATATTTATTGCTTAAATCTGTTTGCCAAGATCCCTTTTGATGAAATATTTGAAAAAGATTTATTAGGCATGGAATTCCTGTTTTCTGATTTTTGCATTTGCTGTCAAATTACACTACTTATCAAGAATCAGGTCCACTTTACAAGATCACTGTGGATCACCTGGATCCCTCTCAGAATTTTATTCCCAACCAATTGCAGAAGCCCAAAATGTGGACTGGAAAGCCACCCAGCCTTCCAGGGAGAGAGCTACAGCTCTTCTGGTCCTGTTGATTTCTCACTGATATTTAAGAAGTAGAAGGATTTTTGTTTTTGCTTTTTTTTTGTTTTTTTTTTTTTTTTTTTTTTTACAAAATAAAACAAGGAGTAGTTTGGAAATCTTAAATAAAAAAATGTAATTTCTAGCAAAAAGTACAAAAATTTTGGTACCAAAAATAATAGAAACAAGGGGTAGAAAAATGAGAAAAGTATCTAAAGGTAAGTTTTTAAAAATAGGATCCACATAATAATAAAAATTTATAGGTCAAACCTTAGATTTCACAATTTTATATTTTGCTTTATAATAAGAACAAAAAGCTTGAATTAGAAACAAATTCCAACAGCCTTGACTTATTTCAATTACTTTCAAGTAATTATTCTCCAGTAGAAAATTTGCAAATGAACAGAGGGAACACGTGGAAGTCCCGTTTTCATATAACGGAAGAACTGTTAAAATATCTAAGACTTAGATTGAGAGGTTTAGGGGGACACTGAACATCGACCAGAAAAGACCCAAATGGATCTTTGAGGTGTGGCATTAAGAGTCATAACATCCCTCTAGAAATATCCCTTCTTTCCTCATTCTACTTCTTTGTATTTTTTTCTTCTACGAAAAGTAGCATCACAAAGGCAAACACAAGTTGGTGGGAATGACTATGGCCTAAAGGAAGGGAATGAACAATGCCAGGGAAAATTCTAAGCTTGATTTTTTTAATTGATAGTCTGGTGACTGTTGACAAAAGGCTATTTTCCTGAAGGGGAAATCTTTATAGAAAAATAAAACATCAAAGCAATATGACAGCTAAATCAGCCTTGAAACTATTGCTACACTGTCAGGTGGAAAAGGAAATGGTGCTAGAAGGCAGAACTAAGACAAGTATGGAGAAAATTTTGGAAATACATGTATGCTGAATTTATCAGAGACCATTTCACATGTGTGTATTTAGTTAGCCAGGGCCATTTTTTAAATCAAAATTTTGTTTTTATTAAGGGTTTTTTAAAACAGCAATGGGAGCAGCCATTGTTTTATCCTCCTTACTCTGTAGTTAGTGTCATTTTATAAACATGCAGATAAAGTCAGATAGAAGGCATTGTAAGGCCTTGTCTTCAATCATAGACACAGCCTATATCTTTTGGTTTATGACCACATTTAAAATTCTAGATATTAGAATGTTAAAAGAGGCAATGAGAATTATTATAGATTAGTATTAACCACTACTTAGAAATTATATGGTGACAAATTCTGCAATTCCTTGAGTGCTACATAGAAGAACTTTGTACTGATTTTTTTTTTTTCACCTATTTCTCAGATGATAAAACTCAGGCCATAAGAGGCAAGACTGATGCACACACAAACATGCAAACAAAACAACCCTCCACCACCAACAAAACCAGCCTTTATTAGTGATTAGTGACATAGGAGTAATCTACACTGCTTGAAAACCTGCTTCGGAATTTGATGGACCTAGTGTTAATTCTTTTCTCTGCTGCTTCTCTATGCAACTTTAGGTGACTTACTCCACGCTTCGAACCCATTGCCCCCTCTGCGAAATGAAGAGAGTAATGCTTCTCTTAGACAGTTGTTTTAAGAAGCAGATGCAATGTACCTGAGATGCATGTGAAGTGCCTACCTGAGCGCCAAGTATATAATGGACACTCAGAAAGGTGGTGGCAAACGTCATCACCTCCCTAACAGTAGCCTTTTCTCAATATAAATGATACCTTGGGTTGTAGGTCTCAGAAAACATTTTTTTGTTCCTTTAGTTATATCATGGAGATTTTAGAAAATTGGATGCCAATTTTAGAATATTAAGAAAATCCCATCATGACCATCCAAATCTGCTGGCCTGTTTTCTACATTTTGAGCATGAGGAATTTACTCACACAGGAGTAGAAACTCTGACTTTGTGTTGTTGGTTTGTCATGGCATCCTTAGGGAAGGGATGGATAATGTGTGATAATGCCACAGCTACTGCTATGATAGTTGAACTCACCTGAACAGTATTCATGCAAAGGGGTTCTGTAGATTCAGCATACTTGAACAGAGGACCTGGGAATCACAAATTATACTTATTGAGAAGTACTCTGTTCGCAGCTAATGCATAGAGAGGTAACCATCCACTAAAAAAAGGCATTGTTTTGAAATATCAGGGGTACTATCTCATACAGTTGTCAGAAGGAAACCCTGCACAGCCTTTGGTAAGAAAGCAGAAAGAGACGACCCCTTTGTGGATAACTTCCCTTTGGCTTTGGTTCAGTTAGAGACGGTGACTGATAGTCTGACACTCACTTATAATGCACTTCCTTTTTATTTCTTTTGCAAAATGTAATAAAAACACAAGCACCTTGTATCATGTGTTTTGTTATTATTATTTCTATTATTATTATATAAATATTTAGAATTTTTTCATACTTTGTAAGACACTGAATTAATTTACCATTCTCTCCATCACCATTCTCTTAGGCTCGTTATTTCTTTTGAATTTGATTATTATAAACATTCATAAAATTGATGTTTTTAAGTGGCTGTTTTTAATAAATACAATATTTATTTAGTTTATAACTGAAGTAAAGCTTAGGAAAACTTTTCCTAATAGCTGCTATTATTTTTTACAGGGTAGAAATAATGTTGCTTTCACTGTAATGACATCAATTCAATGGTATTTATTTTCTCTGGACCACAGGCTAGAGCAAAAGGAAGTTGTTGTTTCTGGGTTGGAGATTTATCCTTTCTCTATTGGAAAATGTCGTTGACTATGGGATTAAGTTCAAACTTTGTGAACCTTTTCTTTGTATCATAGAATTGACCATGCCATCCTTTGTAATCACACCAAAACCTGTAAAGATGTTTATAGTGCATCTATACAATTTTATTATAACTATTTGCATATTCCTATTTCTATGTCTGTCTACAATATATTATCTGTCTGTCCATCACCCATCTATCATCTATCTTTCCACATACACTGTTCATCCACTTGTACGGAAGATTAGACATTCCTTAAAGGCATGGACTGTATGTTAAATGTTTTGATATCCTTAGAAAGAAGCTCACTGTTTGTCTGGTTCTTGATCTAGGTGGAAATCAGTATGTGCCTTGTGAATGAATTTGGCCCTGACTAAACTATATGTTAGGGATGGAGACTGGATAGTACTTCTATTTTACGTTTCTAGTGTCTACCATAGCATCTGATACGCAGTTGGTCCAATATGTGCATTTGGTAAAATAAATGAGTGTGTTAAAAATAGAAATAAAGTGTTAAACTTAGTTGTCATAATTACTTTTGGAAACTGTTTGACTTGTACATTTTGTCATATTTCTAACTCTTAATCTTTCAATGAGATAGAGATTAAAATATTTCTAGATTTTCCTTTTCTGATGATTACTTACAGAGATAATTCTGAGTTGTGGGCATATATATACATGAGTTGATTTCTATGATACACTTTTATTGTTATTTGGATAAAGTGAGGAGGATTTTGCACTGGCATTTGGGGATAACATAGAAATAATACTTTAAAGTAGAATATGATACTATTTGGTCCCTTGAACATTTCCTTGTTAAAAGCTAACTGAGTATCAGTGTAAGAATTAGCATCTGAACCTTCAATTCCATTCCATTGATTTATGCACCTAGCCAGTACTACACTGTTTTGATATTTGTGGCTTTGTGGTAAAATTTGAAATAGGGAAATGTGAGTTTCCTATTGTGTTTTTCTTCATCAATTTTTCTCTTTTTTTTTAGCTCCTGGGTTTCTTGAATTTTTATGTGAATTTTAGAATCAGCTTTTTAATCTCTACAAAGACAGGTAACTTAAATTTTGACAAGGATTCTCATCAGTTTGTGGGAGCACTACCATCTTAATGATATTGTATCTTTAAATCCCTCACCTTTAACAGGAAGCTAATCAACAAAACAAACAAGCAGGCATAATATAAACAAAGACACTGAATTTGAGAACAGTCTGACAGTGTCCAGAGTGGGAGGGGAGGGAATTTCAGGGGAAAAGGGGAACGGTTTAGAGCAACAAGTATAAAGGACTCATGGACAAAAACTATGGGGGGTGGAAATGGGAGGAAGGTGGGGAGGGCTGGGGTGGTGGGCTGGGGTGGGGTAAAAGACAGAAAACTGTACAATATCAACAATTAAAAAATACTGATTTAAAAAAATAAAACAAAAAATGGAAAAAAAATTAAAAAAATAAATAAAATAAAAAAATAATAAAATGCATAAATATTAATTTTTGGCTCAATGAATTGTTCAAGTCTGTATCTGATACTACCTTCTGTATCTAGAAATAGTATTTCCAACAACTAATAAAGTTCTCTGCTGCCAAAAAAAAAAAAATAAATGAATCCCTCAGATCAAGAGACCTTTCCAGTTCTTGGTTCTTCTTTGATTTCTCTCAGTAATATTTTCTTGTTTTCAATATAGAGATATTTTACTTCTTTTGTTAAATTTATTTCTTAGTATTTTATTATTTTTGACGCTATTATAAATTAAATCTTTTTATTTTCATATTCTTTTATTGCTAAAGTATAGAAATACAATTAATTTTTGTATATTTATCTTGAATTCTGCAACATGGCTGAAATTACTTATTAGTACTAATAGTTTTGGGGATATTTTTTACATATATATATATTTGCAGATGTATATATATCCATATATATTTGCAAATAGTTTTACTTGTTCTTCTCCAATCTGCATTTCCTTATTTTTTTTTTGTCTAATTGCTAGAAATAATTTAGAAAATTATGCTGAGGGTTGAAAAGTATTTATACTTTGTTCTCTGGAAATATTAAACAATTTTTTATTTAGACAAATAAAAAATGTTATCTTAATTTAAACATCTTTCAATCCTAAAGAATAATGTTTCTTGAGCTCCAGCCAAGATGGAGGCATAGGTAGAAACCTTTTGCTTCCTCACACAACCAAAAGGAGGATAACAAACAATCTAAAATCAATAAACAACCAGAAGCACCAGAAAATCAAACTGCATGGAACTCCGACAACCAAGGAATTAAAGAAAAAAATCAGTCAAAACAACCAGACCAGTGTGTCAAGACAAAGAAATGTAGCCCAAATGAAAGAACAGAGCAAAACCTCAGAAAAAGAACTAAATGATGAGGACATAGCCAACCTATCTGATGGAGAATTTAAAGCCCTGGTAATCAAAATGCTCACAGAACTGATTGAGCTTGGTCAAAAAGTGAAAAACTAATGAAAGGTACCCAAAATGAAATAAAGCAAAATATTCAGGGAACCAACAGTGACAGGAAGGAAACTAGAACTCAAGGCAATCGTTTGGAGCAAAAGGAAGAAATAAACATCCAACGGGAACAGAATGAAGAAACAAGAATTCAAAAAAGTAAAGAGAGACTTACAAATTGCTGGGACAACCTGAAATGCTCCAATATCTGAATCATAGGGGTGCCAGAAGGAGAAGAAAAACAGTGAGAAATTGAAAACTTATTCGAACAAATAATAAAGGAAGACTTCCCCAATCTGGTGAAGGAAATAGACTTCTAGGAAGTCCCAGAAGCCCAGAGAGTCCCAAAGAAGTTGGACCCAAAGAGGAACACACCAAGGTACATCATCATTAAGTTACCCAAGATCAAATATAAAGAGAAAAATCCTAAAAGAAGCAAGGGAAAAGGAGACAGTTACCTACAAAGGAGGGCCCATTAGGTTATCAGCTAATTTCTCAAAAGAAACCTTGCAGGCAAGAAGGGGCTGGAAAGAAGTATTTGAAATCATGAAAGGAAAGGACCTACACCCAAGAATACTCTATCCAGCAAAGCTTTCATTTAGAATGGATGGGCAGATAAAGTGCTTCTCAGACAAGGTAAAGTTAAAGGAGTTTGTCATCACCAAGCCATTATTATATGAAATGTTAAAGGGACTTATCTAAGAAAAAGAAGATCAAAACTATGAACAGTAAAATGACAACAAACTCACAACTATCAACAAATGAACCTAAAAGAAAAGAAAAACAATGAAAACAAAAACTAAGTGAACAACTAGAACAGGAGGAGAATCAGAGAAATGGACATTGCATGGAGGGATTTCAGTGGGAGGAGGAAGGGAGGAATGGGGGGAAAGGTAGAGGGAAGAAGAAGGATAATTAGCAGGTATAAAATAGACAGGGAGAGATAAAAAATGGTATAGGAAACAGAGGACCCAAAGAACTTATATGTACAACCCATGGACATGAACTAAGGCAGGTGATACTGGAGGTCTGGGGGGACAAGGTGGAGATGGGATAAATGGAGAAAACATTGGGAAAATTGTATTAGCATAATCAATAAAAATACTTAAAAAAGAATAATGATTGTGTGCTTATTGGACATTGTACTTCCTTTTTTGTTTATTTTTAGAATCCCCTTTATCCTTCAAACCTTTCAGAACAAATACCATAAAGTTATTTAGCCACTTAGGCCACTTTTTCATTTAAAAAATTATTTCCAAATACAGTTGACGTACAAAAATTAGCTTTATGTATATAACATAGTGATTAGATGTTTATACACCTTACAAAGTGCTCTTTTGATACTACTGTAGTGAATTCTTTTTTATATCATTTTCCCACATGTGCCACTTGTATTTTTTGTATTAATTTTTTAGAATTTATGTGTTAAGACTAATAACTCTTTGGCAATGAAATAAATTTTACATATACTCATACTTCTTCAGTTTTTAAAAATTTAATTTGTACTGTTTTTTTGATGTGTAGTTGTAATCTGTTTCTATGTAATCATACTTAGTAGTCATTTTGTTACCATAGATAGTTAGCTAATTTTTAATAAAGGGAGAAAAGGGAATTAGACATTTAGTTTAATAAACCGGGGAGCATAAGCCTGCTTGCTCATCCAGTCAGCTACAGCATTTACAGACTCATTCACATCCTCCTGGGGACCACTGCTTAGGAGACTTAATCCTAGGAGCCCAGATAATCTCTCCAGGAGCACGGTTTGCCTTCCAGAACTGGATTGCTGGGGGCTGCACATGCAGGTGCTGGACTATAGAGGCCTGTCAGTCTAACTTGGTGGTAGACCCATCAAAAGCCCATGAAAGCTTAAAGAGGTGATCAGGTATTTTGAAAATGCTCCTGGTTATAACCCTAAGGGGACGCCCCTCACTTGGTAACCCACACTCACCTGTTTGTTGGTGGGTTCTCTTGCCCAGGAACAAATATGATCATGCATGTTTAGCAGCTACCAGGGTCCATGGCAGATTGTGTGGGTTCCAAAGGACTAAGCTTTATTATAAAACAGAAACTCTGGAACTTGACCTTTAATTTGGCCTTGCTCAAGATATGGCTGGGCTTTTTCCATGGAGGATGGTGAGAAATTGGAAACTCAGGGGCAGATCTCCACCCGAATAAACCTTGCTACATCACAGGTTGTAGTGGGTCCTTGGGATGCTTTCCTTGCAATCCATAGAAGAGCCTGATTTCTGCCCATGACAATTTGACCTTTAGATTCTACTTCGGGTGTCATACTCAGGAAAGCCTCTTCTACCAATAAAATTATAGAATGATTCACTCATATTTTCATGTCCTTTTGTGAATATTCTGTTTTAGAGCACATACTTTTTAATACTAATAAAATATTGCAGATATTTGAGTGTGTTAAGTGATGAGTGCTGTGGACTTCCATTGTTTATGAGAAATGAGTTATTAGGTAACTCCCCTGGGCTCTTTCCTGAGGCCATCTTTCCCTGTGGCAAGATCTGGGGGAAAAAAAAAAAAAAAAAAAAAAAAACCAACAAAAACCATTTCCCAGATGGAGTCTCAGCAGTTTGCCTTGCAGTCAATTTCCTCCGAGAGAATGCCACCTTTGCCGACTCTAATCGCAAATACAATCCAATTAAAAGCTATTATGTTAATGTGAATAGAGAGGGAGATAAAACAAGACAGTGAAATGTTTCATTTAGGCCAAAATGAGTTGATTTCTCAGGGCATAAAGAATCCCCATTAGGTTGGTTGCCGCATTGACACAAGAAACATGCAAACCAAGCTACTGATTAAAATCTGTGAAAGAGAGATAAAAGGTTTATCAGTGTGACAAGGACTGGTTGATGGACTATTAGATGACACGTTTGTATGTTTGCTTGAAAACCTTTCGGCTTCTGTCATGCATTGTCATTGAAAGAAACTGCTCTTTTCCATTAAGTTCACATAGTTCTTATCTGGAAAACAAAACTGATGGATGGTGCTGTGAAAATGACAGCATCATTTCTCTGTGTGCATAGCATTTTGTATATATGATGAAGGTGGCCGAAAGGAGGACGTTATAATAGTAAAGAAGTTGATCCCTTCCCCAGGGTTATTGAACTCAACGATGCAATATTACTTTTGGAGAATAGATGTCTGCATTGAAGAATAAAAGTATTGATTTTAGACATTCACATTTTTTCCTAAATTTTAAATTATATAGCTATTGGTTTAAGAGAACATTCAAGATTTTCATAACCAAGATCTAAGGGAATAAATGAAAGTGGATTATGTTAATTCTTAAATAATTTGTTTTTCAGTTTGTATTTCATCCTAATTTCATGTAAGATTAAAATTTCCAGTGGGCTAAGAAAATAAATATGTTACGTAAAACTTATTTTATATGTATCATTTTAAATATGTTTGTTTTCATTTTCTTATCTGCTCCTCACAGTAAGTACCATAAGTATTATAAAACAACATAAGCATAATGGCTGTGGTGGGAACTATGTGTGTCTAGCATAATCTACTTTATTTTTCCATGAGAAATATGAAGTGCCAAGCATATGTTTGGAGGGCTAGAATATGCTTGCCAGTCTCCTTGCTTCAGATGAGTTCACATGAGTAAGTTCTAGACAGTCAGGTGATAGAGGGAATGATGTGTGCCTCTTCCCGATCAGACCCAGGCTCTTTCCTACATGTCATCTTTCATGGTAAGATTTGATACATAAAGGATTGGTACCAACGTCTGACCAGAGACAGAGGAAAAAATAGAAAACATGAAGAGGAACAGGGTTAGATTAAAATAATAACAACCACAAGGAGAAAAAAACACAACGACAAAAATTATATTGTCATTTATTCCTGAATGCCAGATTGAGTGAGATTGAGAAATGCTTCCTGTTAATTTATAGATGAAAATAGATAAAATAAATTTTTAAATATCCATCTTCAAGGACACTACTCATTTTTGTCCTGAAGTCACAGAGTACATTTAAAAGGAAAAAAGGAACCACTCAGGTCACAGGCACTACCTGAGGATCTCACTGCTCCCGAGTTTCTTGTTATGCTTGTACTTTAATTAACATTGAGCAGTCAAACCTAATTTTCAGGTGATGTAGCCACAGTAAAGTCTGAACAGTGGCACCAGAGAACAAAGTCTTTTTAGTTTTTATTTTTAGATTTTACCCCAAACTTTTAGATTCTGTGTTTGAGTGAAAATGCTGTCATTTATCTATTGGGTCTGGAATAAAAATCTCATTCTTTAAAGAAAACTTGTGACTGTTAGTTTCCTTTAAGAATCTGAAAGATTACAGTTTATGGAGCCCTGTGTTCCCCTCCGGTGAAACTAAGACAGGACTGGGTATGTCTGTTTGCTCTTTCCTCAGCACTTGGCATATGTCTGTCATGCAGAAGGCACTCAAAGGAGTTCTTGACCAAGTGCCTTAATATAGTTTAAAAAAAAAACCCAACTCATTGTGTAATTTTGACCGTCTCTGTTGACACAGGAGCATAAGCCAAATATTGAAGAGAAAAGCCAGAAAGAAGCAACTTTACTTTTGAAGAGGATGAATGAGACTTGGACTCGTTTCACAGAGTACTGCCAGAAGTTAGCAGCTTTGCAAGAGTTTGCTGGGAAAGGCCTCAGTAGCAGGCTCAAGGGTGCTGCTTCCTGTCAGAATTTGCCACCAACTTTTGCTTTTGACTTAACTTTGATGACATTTAGTCACTTTCACTAAGATTTTAACCAGGTACTTTCTAGTTTATTTTAACAGCACACTGCTGATGCAAAATAGTAATTCCTCCTCTGTGCTTTTGGTATAAAATGCAGAACAAGGCAGAGGTGGGCTTAGCATGCATGCAATCTATTAGATAGTCATCTGGGAGCTTCTTCTGTGTTTGTTATCACTGACTGACAAGAGGTGTTCAGGTATGGCAGTTGACCAAAGACACATTTAATGATGAATAGTGGCAGCCAGAGTAAAGCTATTTGAGTCTTTGGTTTACATTTAAGTTCATTAATTCACTCCCTCATTCAACAATATTTATTTAGTGGGAAATACATACAGTGAATTTTGCTAAACACTGCATAGTGTTACATTCAATAAATTATGCTCAGTACAATGTCATTGTCCTCAAGTTGTTTCAAACCAGGTAAAAAAAATATCTTTACTAAATTGAATTTCCAAGGGATATAAAAGCAGTATACAAAAGAACTAAAGAGGTTGGGAAACAGGGATCGCATCTACTTGAGGATAGTAGTTGGTATATGTGGAAATAAATGTTTGATAATATATACATTGAAGATGCTCTCAACTAGATATTAAAGGGCATGCCCTGGCTGTTGTGGCTCAGTGGATTGAGCACTGGCCTGCAAACCAAAAGGTTGCTAGTTCGATTCCTGGTCAGAGCACATGCCTGGGTCTCGGGACAGGTTCCCAGTTGGGGACATGTGAGAGACAACCAATAGATGTATCTCCTGCACATCGATGTTTCTCTCCCTCTTTTTCTACCTCCCTTCCCTTCTCTCTAAAAATAAATAAATAAACTCTTTAAAAATATTAAAGGGCAAAGAAGACACCGTCTTCTTCCTTCCATTCCCATTGTACTGCACAAATCTGGTGAAGTACCTTTCTAAAGTCTTTCTCACGTTTGTTAAACACTAACATCTGATCATAGTCTAAAACAGAACAGAATTCCATTCTACACATGCAAAGAAAAATGTAGACAGGAAAATACCTAACTTTGCGTGTTTTATAATACTTCTTTAATACATATTGCAGTTAATATTTATGATTCATAACATCAACATATATTGCACGAACCATAGTCTTGGGTGCTGTTGAGTGTTGTATGTACTATGTGCAGTGGTATACTTTATCTGAGTTTCGTGGCACTGCCACAGTGGGTTGGTTACTAGTCGATAGATCTTGAAGAATTGTTACTATTTCAGAGCAATGTGCAAAGCCTAAATTGCGATGTCCTAAAAGAATGTGAGCTGGGTAAAATACAGTTGATGTTGACTCTACTAATCGCATAATAACAGGGCATATTAAGGTTTAAGGGTGGAATATGATACTTGCAAATTGCTTCACAAAAGGCCAATTGTCCCCTTTGGGATTTGGGCCACTGTTTTAACAAATATGAGTTGATCTGCATTCCTTGTGCCCTGCTACAGAGTGCTAATCCCATTCCACCAATGAAAGAACATGCAGTTTAGCAATTTATATTAAATGGGAAGGCACCACGTGCCTGAAGGTCACCTTTCCCTGGCTCACTGCACTGCCAAAGGGATAGGGAATTGGTGGATTACTTAGAAGAAGCTGGGTGTGGAAAGAAAGAAGCAAAGGCCCCAAACTGCCAACTAGAGTATCGCGGTATATTGGATGACAGTGCAAAGGAAAACAAAAACCGGGCATGCAGAGAAAGAAATCGAATTTCCATTGCATTTTTAGGGAAGGGAATAAGCAGCTAACAGCCATAGCAGGTTGATGGGTGTCGTACAGTTGAGGAAGAGGAGCCAACCTTTGTCTCAGTCACTTAACTTTAATTTTTGGTGCCACTCCTACATCTTGCTGAGGGTATCTATGAAGGAGTCATGGAATAGATTTCTGGAAGAGGCATCGGAGATCACCTGGTAACAAAGGGTGGATAAGTCTTTTGAATGACCCCCATCTTTATACATGAGAAATTTTGGAAGCTTCCAGCAACATCCTGGAGCTCCAGGTAACATGAGGACTTCTTGTAGGTTTTTGTACCCTTGCTGCTCTCATGCTTGTTTCTATTTGGCTGCCACACACTAGAGGTGGGGAAAGTCTCCATGAGACATATTCCCCTCCACACCCTCTTCCCCAAGATCTTCCTAGGAATTGAAGCATACCTGGATTTTGGCTTGCTGCCAAACCCCTTGGCAAGCCCACTGTCTACTTCTCTTGAGTGGAGACCCTGATCAAGGAACTTCCTCAGGCACTTCTTTTGTTGTTGTTGTTGTTTTAATCCTTACCCAAGGATATGCTTTGCTTTTAGAGAGACAAGAAGGAAGGAGAGAGAGAGAGAGGGAGAGGGAAACCAGGATGTGAGAAAGAACCATCTATTGGTTGCCTCCCAATAGCACCACAACCAGGGATCAAACTGGTAATCTTTTTGGTTGAAGGGAGGATGCTCTGATCAACCACCTGGCCAGGGGCTTTCTCAGGTACTTTCAACAGCATGCTCCTTGCTGACTCTGTATCTCCTCAGGTTATGGTATAATTTTCATGGCAATCATGGAAGACTGGCTCCTCTATCCTTGCAAATAGTTCCCACATCTATTTTTTTATGACATAAACTTCAGCTTTCTACAAAAATAAAATTCAGGATTTTTTAATTCAAAATACCCTCAAATTATTATTTTAGTCATAAGCTTTTTTGTTATTTATTTTTTAATGTAAATATAGTTGGTATATAATATTATCTTGGTTATATTAGTTTCAGGTGTTGAAAGCCCAGTTGGTCATTTAAGAGCTGAGAATTGACTTTTCTTCTGCATTTTAACTCTGTACTTTTCTTCTTTTTCTTAACATACACCCTGCTCATGGCTCAACAGAAGTCGTTGTATAAGAAAACTCCTTGGAGGACACCGAAATTGTGAGCTTATTTTTTCTTACACATGTATGTTACCCACTGGAGGAAAACTGTGACACAGAGAAAGCATTTCACTGCATTTGGAGACACCTGTTCTTGAGACTAGAAAAGAGAACATACTTAGCTAAACGCCTCATCTGCATTTCAAAAGGCAAGTGAGACTCTAGCTTACTTGAGTCAAGGTACACCCCAGGGTAAAATAATTTTACATATGATCTTGTTTTATTCCACATAAATGAACGCATTGAGCTAAGATGTCATCACATCTTACCTTCACTTGTTTATTTTTAGTTGCACAGCAATGAAGCAAATGAGAGCCCTGTCAGAATGTCAACCTGCTCACCACATTCGGAGGTAAAGCTCTTGACATTATTCAAAGTTCATGACCAATTCTCAGAAAGTTTTTCAGTAAAAACCTTCTGAACTCATGAAACTAATTCTTGAGAAATGTAAATGTTTTATGAGATAGTTTTGAATTGTGTCATCATTGTCAATGGCTCATGAAATTTGTCCAGTATGACAATTTTATAACATTCTCTGCTTTACCTGTTTCTGACTAAAATGGTTTGGGGTGGTGTCACAGAGAGAGCCAATACTACTTAAAGCTTAGAAACAATACATTCTCTTAGAATTGAATGTATGGCGAGATGAGACTACCTTTATATTTCTTCTGAGACCTGCAATTTATCTAGAATTATGCTTTTGCAGATACAAAAGTGTTTGTATCTTAATAGAAATTATGGTTATGTCATGATGCTAAGCCATCTTTGGTAGAAAAAAAAAATCAGACAATTTGCTGTTGATTATTCTATTCACTTAGCAACCTGAAGTAAATACCGAAATATTTCAAGAAATCTTGATCAATGTCTGCATGGAAAACTGTACTTATCAATCAGTAAAACGTCTTATAGACAAAGCATCTCTCGGGCCGCAGTTTGGATGACAACTAGCAGTTTCTTTGGGGCCAAAAATGTTTCAATGAAAGTAATGCTCCTAATGCACACATGTGGTCTCCCAAGCATATTTTTTCCTTTATCAGCTAAGCACATGATCACTGCCAGAAAAAGTGCTCTTTGCTGCCAAGGTAAGTTCAACAAATGTAACCACTCTGCTCATTCTTTCCTTTGAGATTGCACCAGTGGTGAAATATATGAAGGTAACATCTATTAATTCTCCAGACTTAAAATAGTCAATTATCTACTTCCAAGATTAATATGTTTCTTTTTTCAATGAAAAAGAACTTGGATTTTGTGACTGTGTGTGGCTGATGTGGAAGCAAAATAAATTACCAATAGAAGCCTGAGGCCTGTGAACGACATGGATCCGTTAACTGGAACGACGGCCTTGGCAACACCTTGAACCTGGACCCATGTCTAGATGGGTCTCTCTCTGGCCAAGCACAGTTTGCAAAGCTCTCACTATTGAAACGATCAACTCTGAATTTTAAAGATTTCTAAACTTCCCTTTAATATCCCTGAAAGGTGATGGAACATTTTTCAAAATATTATATTTATCCATGTCTTTGTGTTCGTGAAGAATTTTATTATTATCAGAACAGTGTATGCTCAAGATAAAAATTTCAAATAATAAGGTGCAAAACAAAAATTATCTTCTCTACATTTCAGACTCTGATGCTTACAGCCATGGTTAACACATTTTTTCAAATAAATGAAGTGTTTCCATTCTCTCTCTCATATATACACACACGATACACTCACACACACAAACACCACACACATTGTAAATAGGATCATATTTTTACAAGTCAAATTTCATCCGATGATTTATCCCTAGTTTATCCTTCTGAATGTTTCAGAAAATTAGATGCCACAAATCCTATGACCTCTCAATTTCGTTCTATCCTGGTATACAGTATTATTTAATCAGTACAAAAAAGGAAAATCATCTGAATATATATCTTGCAATTTGAGGTGTTACAAAACACAACTGTAAAACTTTAAAAGTAAATAGAGTGCACAGTTTAGTTCTCAACACTCACTCGCATCTTCCTGTTTACAAGTAGTGCTACCAATAATTGCAGTTTGCCTAAGTCTTCAGAAGGCAAATTATTTCGTTGTTCCAATGCTTAAAGATTTCTGACTGAATTTGAACAAAATGCAACAAAAATATAGATAATGCATTTACAAAAGAGCAGTACAATTATAGAACACATGTTAGTTTATAACGAATTTCTTCAAAGACTCAAACATTTTTAGAATCCTATGATTATGGCAGGAAAAATATCAAAGACTGAAAACCATGGTATATTGTGTGCGTGTGTTTGTATTCCACACTGGCTCCATCAGAAAAGTACACTGTATTGTAAAAGTATTGGACAACTTTAAGAAATTTGGCTAACATTTCATTTGGTCAAGTATCATTGCTCTATAGATTTCTTAATTTAGTAAAGATGTTACTTTTACCATGATTCTGTATTTCACTAGAATTTATATTTGTATTATCACCTTAAAAACAAATAACTTCATCTTTAGTGTTGAACTTTTCAACTGAATAACATTGATAATAATATCCAATATTTTGCCATGAATGAAATAAACTTCCATCTGTAGGTGGGATGAAAAGCTGAATGAATTTTGGAAGTAACTGACTTTAATTTGAAACAGCTGATGACATTGATGTAAAATTTTTATCGTTAACTTTTTTCAATTTCACTTTAATTTTTGCAAACAGAGCTCAAATATTAAGAGTTATCACTTTACATGTGTGGAGATAATTTGGAATTCAAAAGAAGTAAAATTAACTTAGAAAAAAGAATTATTTGATATAAATGAAAAGTCATGCCTCTCAGAGGGCTTGAATATACAAACTTTTTGCAAGAGCACATGCTAACCTTTTCTCTTTTAGAAAGTCTTTTTCATGTAACTATCAACTTTGAAGTAACTGTTATATTTCTTCAGAGTGACGTCTTATATTTTTCCTATGGGATAATAAGAACTATTTTTTAATGATATCATTATTTGGTCTCTACAGAGAACAGTAAATGCATTAAAACATTTTGTGACCCTTAGACATTCATTATCAAATTTTTTGAGGAACAGAAATTCAATAATTAATTTTTCAATTAAATATGGCCTTTGTTTTTTGAGCTTATTGTGGCCGAAAGGGTTTATTGTAAAATATACAAGTATAACCAAACAATAAAGTGAATAAATCATAGTAGATTTATGCACACTATAGAGTAGAAGTTAATTTAATGTATCCTGGCATTTTATTTTGACTATTAACACTCATACATTAAAAACTCCCGAGACCATTCTAAATACTAAAGCATTCAGGATACTAGGGCAACAGGTGTGATCCAGGATGGTCCTGGGCAAAATGAAAAGCATGTTCACCTTACCTACAGTGGACATCTGTTAGTTTGCCTCCCCAGTTATCCCTTTTCCTTTGATAATAATGCCTTAATTCTTCCGTCAGAGAACCATACTCTTCCACTCTCAGTCCAAGTGCTTTAGGTGGTGGTAACCCTATTCACTGGTTTCAGGGACAGGTACATGACCCAGGAGATAGATAAGCACAACACTGAATCTTTTAACCACACATTTGGTTCAGAAATAGGAATGTGACTAAAAGATGACAATCAATCTATGCCCTCTTCTGGTGGGGGTGTGGTTGGCTAGAACTTCCAGGAAAAGCAAAACTCCTTTCTTTGAGTATGAAAACCTAGACTTATTGGCTATATTTATGGTTCAATGGGAAGAACCTGTCTAAAAGTAAAGCCAAAACACAGAAAAGCAGGGGCTGAGACTGGAGGAATGATAGAGAAAGTCCTAATTTCCAAAAGTGGAATTCCCAAATCCAGCAGTTGCTGAAGCCAGTCCTTGTTTTTGATGATCCTAGTCACATGAGTCAGTAAATTTCACCACCACTTCCTTTAAAGTTAGTTTAAATTGTATTTCTATCACTTGAAGTCAACAGAATCCTGCTCAATATAAAGCTAAAGGCCACTATTTTGAGGTGGTTCATATTAAAATAATAAGATTATTTTAGTTTGTATTTATGGCAAAATTATCAGCACTTCTCCTATGTGGGAGGGGGTAGTAGGGCAAGGCTATGTGTTTTGGGAGAGGAGTAGTGTGATAATACTTGGAGCTACAAGAGGAGTAAGCAATAAAACTTACTCTTTTATTATGGTGATTTTTATTCTAGAAGAATGGCTTAATTATGTATCACCCGTTGTTTAAGTTGAGAATGCAATAATTTTGAAACATAAATTAGACAAAAATGACAGCTAAAAGGAAATGAATGTAATCAATAGCAATGGAAGTGATATTAGTGTTTCTTTTAGATATGTTTATTGATTTTAGAGAGATAGGAAGTGAGAGAAAGAGAGAGAGAGAGAGAGAGAGACATTGATGGATTGGTTGTCTCCCATATGAGCCCTGACTGGGGATCGAACTGCAACCCAAGTATGTGCTCTGACCTGGAATCAAACCCTCAAACTCCTGGTATACAGGATGCTGCTCCACCAAACTGAGCTGTGCCAGTCAGGACTACTAGTGGTTTTTTTTTGTGTGTGTGAAGATGTACCTAAGTTACCATAGGTGGGAAAACAGCTGTGAGTTCTTTTCTACCTGAACTACAGAAACAGTAAAGCATTGGGTTTTATTGTACTTCTGGAGAATATTCTTTTAGAGAATAGAAAAGAAAAAAGGGTGAGAGAACTTTGTGAGAGAAGAGCAACCTTCCACATCAAAAACTTACAGAGACTAAGTTATAACACTAACATATTTTAAAAATCTTATCACTTTATTGTGTGATATTTTAAATAAGGGAATTTTGAGAGCAACATAGATGTTGAATGAAAGAAAACCACCCACTAAATTCTATTACCTCCATGGTCCAGAATATTAAATTTCTTTCTTTCTTTCTTTCTTTCTTTCTTTCTTTCTTTCTTTCTTTCTTTCTTTCTTTCTTTCTTTCTTTCTTTCTTTCTTTCCTTCCTTCCTTCCTTCCTTCCTTCCTTCCTTCCTTCCTTCCTTCTCTCTCTCTCTTTCTTTCCTTCCTTCCTTCCTTCCTTCCTTCCTTCCTTCCTTCCTTCTCTCTCTCTTTCTTTCTTTCTTTCTTTCTTTCTTTCTTTCTTTCTTTTGGTGGGGGAAAAGAAAAATGAATGACACAGAATATGGATATAATAAAATGTTAGGTGAATAGAATTAGGACCCCAATATGTAAATACCTTTGATTCTAATGAGAAATATCCATCAATATGTTAAAAATTCCTTACTACAAGGTGAGATTATGAGTGAGTTTTGTTTTCTTGATTGCCATCTTTACATATTTTAAATTTTCTATAATAATAAGAAAACTGAATTTTTGTAAATTATCTCATAAAGTCTTATTTGTTAATGTCTCAAAGGAAAAGTTCTTTTTTAAAAATATATTTTATTGATTATGCTATTATAATTGTTCCAATTTTCCCCTTTCCCCCCTCCACCAAGTACCCCATAGTCCCTTTGGCAAACCCCACTGTTAGTTCATGTACACAGGTCATGTGCATAAGTTCTTTGGCTTCTCTGTTTCCTAAACTGTTCTTAACAGTTTAAGAAACTGCCTATTCTGTACCTACCAATTTGTACTTCTTAATCCCTATTCCTTTTCCCCCATTCTTCCCTTTCCCCCTCCCAACTGATAACCTTCCCAATGATCTCCACACCTATAATTCTGTTCCTATTCTGCTTGTTTGCTTAGTTTGTGTTTTTAGATTCAATTGTTGTTAGTTGTGAATTTGTTGCCATTTTAACGTTCATAGTTTTGATTTTCTTTTTCTTAAATAAGTCCCTTTAACATTTCATATAATAATGGCTTGGTGATAGTGAATTCCTTTAGCTTTACCTTGTCTTGGAAGCACTTTATTTGTCCTTCAGTTCTAACTGATAAGCTTAGTTGAATGGAATAATCTAGGTCATAGGTCCTTGCTTTTCATGATTTTGAATACTTCCTGCCAGTCTCTTTTACCCTGCAAAGTTTCTTTTGAGAAATCAGCTGACAGTCTATGGGAATTCCTTTGTAGGTAACTGTTTTTTCTTGCTGCTTTTAAGATTCTCTCTTTATCATTAATTTTTGGCATTTTAATTATGATATGTCTTGGTGTGGTCCTCTTGGGTAATAGCCTAGGTGGGACAACCCATGTGACCCAAGTTGATGGAGCCTCAGATATGGTGTCACTGCTCTGTGGCTCTCTGTGTGTGGGAGGGATCAGAAGGAGACAATGCTGCTGCCTGGCCTCTGAAGTTTTGTCCAGGAGGAAGCTGTCCCCTGGCACTTGCCCTTAGGCCAGACACTTCAATTTCTCCCTGTTTGCCAGTAGTGTCCTTCTAGCTGCTGCCGCTGTGCTAAAGTCCAGAGGCGAGTGAGTCTGCGTAAGTCCTAAGTCCACCGAGGGCCCTTTAAGAGGAAACTCCTGTGAATCTCAGTTTCTTATGCTGTCCAACCCTCACTGGGGTTTCCAGCTAGAGTTATGGGGACTTATCTTCATGGCACTGGAACCCTGGGCTGGTGGTCTGGTACGGGGCTGGGATCCCTCACTCCCGAGGTATCCTTCCCATTTTTTTCCACCACACATAGGTGTGGAACTGCTCATTCCACATCTCCATGTCTCTGCACCTCTGTGCCTCTCCTTGCGTCTCCTCATCCCCATCCCTCCTATCTGTCTGAATGAATGTGACTTCTTTAATTCCTTGGTTGTTGGATCTCCATACAGCTCTATTCTCTGGTGACAATTCCGGGAGATACTTGTTTTGTAGTTGGGTTGTAATTTTTGTTGTGATTGTGTGAGGAGGTGAACCCTGTTTACTCATGCCTTCATCTTGACCAGAAGTCCTCTAAAAAAAGTTTTTAATTATTTTCTTCAGAGCTCATTCTAAATACCTTATGCAGAGGTAAGAGGAAATTCCAGTATTTAAATGCAAAATAAAGTGACACATTGGGACCAGCTGAAGCTAACAAGGCTACTCTCTGAGTTATCTGGCACATTGATACTTCAATTGTGGTTCCAGGACCAGTGGTGATGACCTTACTGGGTGCCTATTAGAAATGCTTAAACTCTAGTTACATGTTAGACCTACTGAATTAGAATCTGCATTTTAACGAGATCCCCAGGTGATTTGTGAAACATTGCACTGTGAGACTACTGATGTAGAACTCTGAGTTATGGGAGTTTTAGTTGGCCTGTTTTCTGCTGCCCTTGGGGTTGCACTGTTGGGGCAGATACCGCAAGTCAGAGCTGTTTCATTTTTCTGAATTCATTAGTGAAGATTAAAAGAAACAACTATTGGGATCACTCCTCAACTCCTTTGTATGTTAAGAGCTATTCCCAATCAAACGTTCATAATTTTAGATTATACAGTTTGGAATGTTACTGGAGAAGAATCTTTGTCATTTATAGTCCTCATTCCAAACACCTCTTTGCTCTTTTTAGTTCCATTTTACTAAATAAAATACTTCATTTAAGGCAAAGCAAGGTGATAAGACTGATTGCAAGTTTCATTTGCTTCCAAGCTACTGTGCTTGCTAGCCTCAGAGGCTGAAATTCCTGCTAAGATGTCTTCATGATTTTGTTTGTATAGAGGCATGCCTTTTTGTTTTGTTTTGTTTTTTGATTTGTTTTGTTTTGTCTTTGCTCCAACCTGGACACAAGGTCAGGTTATATTGGTGGTTGCATAATAGCCAATTACACCCCTATTTGGCCAAGGATGTGGGTTGAGGAATAAATCAGGGTCTTGATGGTTCAGTTCATGCCACTCCTGGTTATTAGATGTGTGTCACTGAGCAAAGTTCTGATCAAAGCCTGTGGCGAGGCAGCGAGGGGTCACGGAGCATGCCCATGCCTAATTGCTGGGCTTCGTACTAAAGGAAGTTTGTAATAAAAGGCCATTAACTACTGGCCTTTCCGATCAGTGAAGCAAAAATACAGAGAAATTATGTTTATCAACTGACAATTTGAAGGAAAAGCCTCAATGTAAATTTTTTTCCTTTCTCCACTCCCTACTTTTAAAAGAAAGAGGAAACTACAGGATATACAGTCAATCTAATTTTAAGTTAAATGGAACTCACAAAATTTACTTGTTTAAGGGTAGGGAATAGTGTATTTTTCTGAATCATTGAAATTTTCTTCCCCAAAGGATCTTATATAACTCATCTAATTTTAAAAATATGTATTTGTGAAGGAAAAATTATTGCTGTATAAAATATATTTATTCTGGAAATCAACTCTCAGTGTCTCAATGGTTTGTACCATTCAAATGTCTAAAATAACTCTAAAACAGCTTTCCTCTGTTCTTTCTCATCAACCTTCTTTCTTCTATTGATACCTTTTCCATTCTGACACCCCAAAACTATTGGGATAAAAATTAGATAAAATCTTAGTTTTAGACAATACTCTATCTATTGTCATAGTTATGAAATGTAAAGTCACTCCATGTGGCGGCTCTGAACTCAGCCATATGTAGGCAGCTGAGTGTAATTGCCAAACTGCACATGGAGAGGTGCCAGTTCCTGTAGCAACTTGATTCAGTGTTGGCTGTCATTTTGCCCTTTGACATAAGTGAATAATGGTTCAAGTTATAACTGACTCATTGGTTAACCTTATTAAATCAATTACCCAAATTATATTTGTTATATTCTTCTGAACATTTATTAGTGAATTATAATAGGTTTTGTGCAATGTATTAAAATGACAGATCCTCTTCCTAAAAAAGAAAAAACTCAAAAGCATGCATATACCAAGTTTTATTTTCAATTTTAGGGCTTCATGGTCTAACCACCTAAATCTCTTTGGTGAACCTTTGGGGGCTCATGAACAACAGGCAAACAAACTTTCAATTAGGGGGAAGAACTAAGAGTTGGAACCCTGGGACAAGTGCCTGCAGACCCATTTCCCTGTTCATATAGCTCAATTTTTTAATTAACTAGTTTTCGAAAATTATCATTTAAAAATAAGTGATCAATTTATATTGATTTTTGTCTGGCTTAAAACCTAGTCCCCATCACCAGAGAATCCCAGGACTCTGACATGAATATAGTTACGAACATCTAACAAACTTGACAATTTCGCACCAACTGCAATCCTGGTTTGATTTCACAGATACCATTTATTTTAAGACATTTAACCACTGACATCTGTGTCTTAAAAGTTAAAACATTGTTCAGTAGTGAAAGCAATTTGACACAGGTACATACACAATCTGTTATATAACTAAAAACACTTAAATATTTGTGTAAATGAGTGAATCTCTCATTTTGATCCCAAAAGAATTTCTGATGACTGTTTATATGAGAAGAGTCTGGAAAAATCCAGCCATTGTTAATAAACTGAGAACAGTTTGTGTGACATCAGTGTGTCCTGGTAGCCAAGGCTTGTGGACTGGCATGCTCATGCTTGAACAATAACGACTTCACTGTCCTAGTCAGTGGGGGAGGTAGACACCAGTGAGTGAGCATGTGTACTGTGTGGCCATCGCAGTCAAAATGACTAAGCGAGTAGAGTAAAAAATCTGCATCAAATTTTGCATTAAGCTTGAACATTCCTTTGTGGAAACTATTCAGATGATTCAGAAGGCCGCAACTATGGGAAACTGGTGATTGGCAGCTTTATCATGACAATGTGCCCACTCCTGCCTCATGTCAAGTTTTTTTTTGCAAAACATTGGATCACTCAGGTGACTGAGTTCCCCTACTGCTTAGATTTGGCACCCTGCAGCTTCTAGCTTTTCCCAAAACTAAAATCACCTTTGAAAGGGAAGAAATTTCGGACCATCAGTGAGATTTAGGGAAATAAGACGAGGCAGCTGATGACAAATGGGAGAATTGTGTGAAAGTCCCAAGGTGCCTACTTTCAAGGGGAGTGAGGTGTCATTGTCCTACGTATCTTGTGTCGTCTTCAATAAATGTTTCTACTTTTCACATTATATGGCTGGATACTTTCCGGACAGAACTTGTAGACATGTGTCTTGAAGAAAGTAAGTATATTTTTAATTAAAGAGAATTATTATGAATTATATTAAATAAAAATTTAGATGTTATGTTAAATAATGCTTCTTTTCCTTTTTTATTTTTTGGAAGGTTTTATTTATGTATTTTTAGAGAGATGAGAAGGGAAGGAGAAAGAGAGGGAGAGAAACTTCAAGGTGTGGTTGCCTCTTGCTTGCCCCCAACTGGGGACCTGGCCCCCAGCCCAGGCTTGTGCCCTGACTGGGAATCAGACCAGCCACTCTTTTGTTCCTGTGCCGGCACTCGATCCACTGAGCCACGCCAGCCAGGGCCTTTTCCTTTTTTAAAGTTTATTTTTCAATTACAGTGTGCATTCAATATTATTTTGTATTAGTTTCAGTTGTGCAGTATAGTGATTAGAAAATAATATACTTTACAAAGTGTTACTCCCTGATATTTCCAGTACCCACCTGGTACCATTCATAGTTATTACAATATTATTGATTACATACTCCCTATGGCACACTGTACAACCCCAAGACAATTTTGTAACTACCAATTTGTACTTCTTTTTTTCCCCCCAATTTGTACTTCTTAAACCCTTCACCTTTCTCATCCAGTCTCCTAACACCCCTTCTATCTGGCAACCATTAGTCTATGTATCTATGGGTCTGTTTCAATTATGATTGTTTGTTTTGTTCTTTAGATTTCACATATAAGTGAAATCATATTGTTAAAAACCATTTCCACATAAAAGAACAACAATAACAAACACTTAGAGAGAGTCTTTACTAAGAACCATACACTCTTCTAAATGTTTTATACATATAGTACAACAAATGCAAAATTTTGAGTCAGATCATTATAAAGAGTGCTGAGGTAGAAAGAGAGGTTTTTGGGTGAGAAAGCCAGATCTTGAAGGTGTTGTGAATCATCTCAAAGACTCTAGAGTTTATCTTGAAAATTCTGGAAGTAGTTTAAGCAGGGAAATGACTTTAGTATAGGTTAGTATAGGTCTGGAGGAAGAGGGAAGACCATGTGGAAAGAAACAGGTAATTCAGGTGCAGGAGGAATTGTGATATGAAAGTGATATACATATCACTTACATGTATACATATATATGTGTGTGTGTGTGTGTTTGTGTGTGTATATCTCTGTGTATATTTGTGTTTAAATTCAGGACACATGTCAAGTTTCTGCTAGGAGTAGTTGGGCGGATCATCATAGAAAACTAGCAGGGGGGGACCTATAGGGATAAGGTTCAAATGATGGAGACTGACAGACAGGACTGTGGCAACCTGGAGAACCAGTGCCCATGTGAAGTGGGCAGGTTGTGTTCTAAACCTGTCTGTGGTTAACATGGGGGATTGGAGGTGCAGGATGACCAGATGTTTAATTTTTTCAAAAAGCCTGGAATATGGATTTTTATACATTATTTTTACTTTTGGTATCAAATTCAAAATTTTATACAACATTGGGTTAACCAAATGAAACAGAGGGAAAGCCCAAATTTGGCTGGAGTGTCACTGCTTGCTATTGCTTTTTAATCTCTAGGATAGGTGATAGTGTTACTTGCTAAGAAAGAAAACGAGAACAGAAATAACCACATATGTATATTTTCATTTTCCTTCTTACTGTTGCCAGTTTTCTAGTTGCTAAGGCTTTAGCGTATATTTAATTTAGTGCCAAATTTGTGCCTGCCATGTGATGATCACTTCTGTTGTATTACCAAACTGTGAGACTGAAGAAACTTCACAGAGCAGCACAATAATTATGTATTGGTTCTGCTAGGAGTATAGAACCTGTAAAAAATTCTCCCATATTATCTTCCTTATGGTTCATGTCTACATGATTCTTAGGTCATAATGCAGTATGTGGATATGCATTTGAGTGTTTTGCAGAGTGGGGCAATCTTCAGCAAGATCTTTGTTGAGCAGGAGCTAAATTTAGCAAGAATTGACACCTTGCCTGCAGGTTTCAGAGGATTACCAAGGTGGTAGACAAGGAACACTCAGGAATTCGTCTGACCTACTCTTCAGTTCTTTGTGGAAATATATTCATTGTCCTTTCCTGAAAGAAACATACCTTTACTCTCATGTCCCTCAGTGGTCTGTCTAATCTCTTGTAGTGAAAGAAATGTAGTAATCAAAGGTGAAAGCTTCCTGGTGGCTGAGGTGAGGGCCTTGAGTATTCTTTTGAGAGAAGTAGAACTTATGATAGAATGGAAATTCAAAAGAGTCAGAGGTTGTGACGCTTGAATCTAACTGACGTGAAGACTGTTGACCAATGGTTAAAAATGAAGCTTATATTGCAGTACTGAGGCAAGTTTTGATTATTTTAAAAGATGACACAAATGACCCTGCTTTACTATTTTATTCTTTTCAAATATAGAGCTTTGACATGACTAAAATGGACAAAGTAATCGATTCTAGTTTTGGTATTTTATTTCATTTTATTTATTTAGTTTTTGTTGTTGTTCAAGTACAGTTATGTGCATTTACCCACCACCACTCCCCCCACCCCACCCCAGCCATCCCCACCTCCCTCCTCTGATTCCACCCCGCCTTGGTTTTGCACATGTGTCCTTTATAGTAGTTCCTGAAAACCCTTCCCCCTTCCCCCTCATTATTCCCTCACACCTCCTCTCTGGTTATTGTTCTTAATTTCAATGTCTGGTTATATTTTGTTTGCTTGTTTGTTTTGTTGATTAGGTTCCACTGAAAGATGAGATCATATGGTATTTGTCTTTCACTTGCCTGGCTTATTTCACTTAGCATGATGCTCTCCAGTTCCACCCATGCTGTCATGAAGGGTAGGAGCTCCTTCTTTAATTTTTTTGTGTAGTATTCCATTGTGTAAACGTACCAAGGGTTACCTCCTTTGGTTAGATTTATTCCTGGGTACTTTATTTTTCTTGTTGCTATATCAAATGAGATTCTTTTCCTGATTTCTGTTTCCAATATTTCATTGTTGGTGTACAAAAATAGTTTTGGCACTTTATTAACCAAACATGTGATAAGCTCACAAAATACGTTGTTTTATTTTTACTTTTGTTAGTAAACAACATAGTCAGTCATTTAGCAACCAAATGCACAAGATAGAAATATAATTTTCACTTCATCCTGTTTGTTTACTTGCCTATAATCATTATTGATCTGTGATCACCAGGAACACATGACCTGTGAGCCAGCAGAAGCAACATGAAATGTGGAAAGTATTGGAGTTCTACCGCCCAGGCACAGATCAGAACTCTGCCCCATAATAGCTCTGCGGTCTTGAGCAAAACATTTAAATTCAGTTCTTTCATCTGGAAAACAGAGATCAATCATACTACTTCACATAGTTGCGGCGAGGACTAGAAATAGTTAGCATGGCTTAAAACATTAGTAACAATCAATTAATGATAGTCATTCTTTATATTGTCATGTTTAGGATTTTGGAAATGCCCCTTCATACACCCACTAAACACCTTTTTGGAAACTGATACATTGCATCTGATCAGAGCTCCTGTGAACGGCTTTAAATTTTTTACATCTTTAAGAATACTCTTTAAAAATGGAGATAGACTTTTGTCTGCTTTTATTTTTTATTTTGATGGAATTTTCATTTTTTATATTTTACTAGTGTGTGGCACTAGTGTTTGTCGTAGGTTTTATTTATTTTTTTAAAAAAACTAACTAATTGTACAGCTTGTGAGATCAGAAACACTAGTCTCTGTTTTGTGGACATGTGTGTCTGATTGTAAGCAAGCTTGGGAGTGGACATAGAGATTAAAATCTCCATTTTCCTATTTCACAGGTGACTTACAAGAAGGTTACATTATTGAGGAAACCAACTGGGTGAAAAATAGCTTCTCATGCTCTTGCAAAAGTGAACGAAAAGGTTGCTTAGCATCCTATTGGGAAATACTGAAATTGCAATCTGAAAATCCATACTGTTTTTATTTTCTACACATTTGTGGGTATTTCAAGAATTTTCTGTATAAAACAACTTCTATCATGTCAAATATTGATGTTTATATTTCAGATTTCTCAAGGAGGGATATTCATATACCGAGAAGCTACCTCTAGTTGAGAAATCCATGTATATTTTCTACTTAAATGCTAAGTAGAGCAATAAGGTGCACATACGCAAAATTGCAAAATCAATGACCGTATCTGTGTGATCTTTTAAATAAAGAATAATTGGAGACACTTTTTCATTTTTACATGTTGGCATACATGTGTTTCATTTCTCACACATCTAATTGACATTTCTAGATATGCTACAGGTGTATCACCAAACTGAATAATGTGTACAAATTTACATTTTTGTAATTTGCTTTTTGTAAATAACTATTGGGGTCAAAAATTGGACTTTCATTTATATCTGGATATAAAATTATTTAACTGTGCATAATAGATAAATTCTAGATGAATACAATTCAGAAGATTCTTTGTAACAGAACATCATATTCTGGATTTCACAATTTTTAAAAGATAAAAAAAAACACCTTAGAGAGAAGTGAATGGAATTTTTTGATAATGTTCATGGTTGTCTGTTTATTTAGAAATTATACATGAGTGAAAAGGGGTTTGAAGATTGTTCAACAAGAAAGTGTATAAAAACAAGACAAATTTTAATAAATTAAATATGGAGTTTGTAAACCATTTTGAAAGAAATTGTAAGGAATTATAAAGGTCAGATCCTTATCACAACTGAAAAGTAAATATGTTCAAATATTCCCAGTGCTCAATGAAAAAAAATATACTGATGAACCAACTCTTCCAAAAAATAAACATTATGGTTATTTTGTGAAGCAGTTAGAAACCTTCTCTTTGAAATATTTTACCACTGCATTTAGGTCTGGCTACAAATTTTATTCTGCTCTCCTTTCTCTAATTATATCAGATAGCATTTAGCCAAGACGTCTTTGGATTCCATGCTAATGAGCAATATTGGATTAGATGATTTTCTCTTGTTATTAAGATACCGACTCTAGGAAGGGGAACTCACCATCACACTCTTGCTAGTTTAACATCTAGCCATGAGCTAAGAAGAGGCTTGAGCACAGTCTCCCAGCTATATTTCTTTGGGTAGCAACTACTCACAATCACTTAGTACAGGGCCTTACAGGCAGCAGATGACCAAAAAAGTATGCTGAACTGAACTGAAAGTGTGTAAAGTGCTTGAGAAATAGTTCAGTGCTACTTAAAAATATATATGTTGACAGCCTCACAAACTGAAGTTCTCATAGTGTTAACACTATTTTCCTTTGATAGCTCAGATCCTGGAGTAATTGAAGCAAGTTCAAATTTTGCCTCCGCTAGTTACAAGCCTTGTGATTTAGGGCAAGTTTCTTAAGCTTGCTGAATCCATTTCCCTCATGTTTAAAACTTGAAAAAGAATGCCACCTATCTTATAGAGTTACTGTTGAAACTAAATGTGATAAAATATGTAAAATGCTTAACATAACACTTAGCACCTGGTAAGTTAATAAATATTATTTCTAATATAACCACTTGGATGTTTGATAAGTAAATGATCGTCTGTCACTGAAGCCATCTTTTATAGAATGGACTGATGACAGAATTTAGACTAAATAAATATTACAAAAATGCAAAATATAAAATGTTATAAGTAAATAAATCTTTATGTAAAAGCAGACTCATTTTATTTAGATCCTAGTTTGCAATGAATAATTGAGAACTTTATCTGGGTTTCAGTATATTCAATTGTGAGACAGGGTTTTGGATTTAATAATCACTGAGGAGCTAATGTTTAAATTCTACAGAGTAGTAATTTTTTAATTGAAATATTTATATTTACATTCATATTAGATACCTAATTTATTACTTAAATTTATTACTTAGATTGATCCAGAAATTCAAAGAGAGGTTTCTTAACCTAATATAAAACCAATTTATCTGGGTAGAGCATAGAACATGTGCTGAAAAAAATTTTCAAAATAAATTTCAACTAGCATTGTGAAACCCCAGTAAAGTTTCTTCCCATTGAGTATGTTTTAGCTGCACCATTGTGCTTTAATTTTTGTATTTATTGAATAAAATAAAAAATATATAATTTTTTATTGGGTTATAAAATTATATCGGTTTCAGGTGTACAATTCTGTAACACATCATGTACACACTGTACTGTGTGTTCATCACCCCAAGTCAAGTCTCCTTCCATCACTGTTTATTCCCCACTTACTCTCCTCGATGTCTACTCACCTACCTTTCCCTCTGTTAACCACTATATCTGTGTCTATGGTTTTTGTGTGTTTGTTTGTTTGTTTAATACCTTAAACATTTTCACCAAGCCTGCAATTTCCCTTCCCTCTAAGAGCAGCAGGTCTATTCTCTGTATCTGTGAGTCTGCTTCTATTTTGTTTATTAGTTTATTTTGTCATTAGATTCCACACATAGGTGAAATTGTATGGTACTTGTTTTTCTCTGACTGGCTTATTTCACTTAGCATAATACACTCCAGGTCCATCCATGCTATCACAAAGGGTAAGAGTTCCTTCTTTTTAATGGTTGAATATTATTCTGTTATGTAAATAAACCATAGCTTATTTTAAAATTTATTTTTAATATATTTTATTGATTATGCTATTACAGTTTTCCCAATTTTTCTCCTTTTGCCCCCACTCTATCCAGTACCCCTTTCCCTCCAGCAATCACCCCCCTTAGTTCATGTCTATTGGTTGTGTGTGTAAATTCTTTGGCTTCTCCATTTCCTATACTATTCTTTTTTAAATATTTTTTAAAATTATATTTTGTTGATTATGCTATTACAGTTGTCCCATTTCTCCCCCATCATTCTCCTCCACCTTGCACACCCCCTTCCACCCACATTCCACCCTCTAGTTCATGTCCGTGCGTCATAAGTTCTTTAGCTTCTACATTTCCCACACTATGCTTGCCCTCCCCCTGTCTATTTTCTGCCCACCATCTATGCTGCTTATTCTTTGTACCTTTTCCCCCTCTCTCCTCTTCCCACTCCCCTGTTGCTAACCCTCCATATGATCTCCATTTCTGTGGTTCTGTTCCTGTTCTAGCTGTTTGCTTAGTTTGCTTTTGTTTTAGGTGTGGTTCTTAATAGCTGTGAGTTTGCTGTCTTTTTACTGTCATATTTTTTAATCTTCTTTTTTTCAGATAAGTCCCTTTAACATTTCATATAATAAGGGCTTGGTGATGATGAACTTCTTGAACTTGACCTTATCTGAGAAGCGCTTTATCTGCCCTTCCATTCTAAATGACAGCTTCGCTGGATAGAGCAATCTGGGATGTAGGGCCTTAACTTTCATGACTTGGAATACTTCTTTCCAGCTCCTTCTTGCCTGTAAGGTCTCTTTTGAGAAATCAGCTGACAGTCTGATGGAAACTCCTTTGTAGGTGACTGTCCCCTTATCCCTTGCTGCTTCTAGAATTCTCTCCTTCATTTTAGTCTTGGCTGATGTAATGATGATGTGCCTTGGTGTGTTCCCCCTTGGGTCCAACTTCTTTGGGACTCTCTGAGCTTCCTGGACTTCCTAGAAGTCTATTTCCTTTGCCAGATTGGGGAAGTTCTCCTTTATTGTTTGTTCAAATAAGTTTTGCACTTGTTGCTCTTCTTCTTCCCCTTCTTATAATTTGGATGTTGGGATGTTTAAAGATGTTCTGGAAGTTCCTAAGCCTCTCCTCATTGTTTTGAATTCTTGTTTCTTCCTTCTTTTATGATTGGATGTTTGTTTCTTCCTTCCGGTCCACTCCATTGATTTGAGTCCCAGTTTTCCTCCCATCACTATTGGTTCCCAGTACATTTTCCTTCATTTCACTTTTTGTAGCCTTCATTTGTTCATCGAATTTGCAACCAAAATCAACCAATTCTGTGAGCATCCTGATGACCAGTGCTTTGAACTGTGCATGTAATAGGCTGGCTATCTCTTCGTCACTCAGATGAGTTGGCTCTGGGGCTTTGATCTGTTTTCCCGTTTGAGCCTTTTTTGTTTGTTTGTTTGTTTTTGTTTTTGTTTTTGGTCTGGTCGTGGCTTCTAGGTATTGAGGGGTGGAGCCTTAGGTGTTCCCCAGGGTGGGGCAGCCCAGTGGCTGGGTTGTGATGCTGTATGTGGGGATGGGGTCTCAGTGTTTTTAGGTTTTATTTCCCAGTGCTGGGGCCCTGGGTTACAAGTTCCGTCCCAGTCCTCGTCCTTGCCTGGACCATCTGCGTGAAATGTGGGACCGCCTGGTCAGCCATCCATCCTGCGCCCAGGGTCTGCCAGCTGCCTGTGGCCTAAGGCCTGCCAGCAGCCACCTTCAGGCTTGGGTCCACCAGCAGCTGCCTGTGCACCTGGTCTGCCTACCTCAGCTTCCTCCTGCCGGGACTCTTCCCCTCACTGGTCTGGATAAATGGTTGTCAGACCTCCGTACAGTTCAATTTTCCCTCACTTCTGATTGTTTTTTTGTTTCTAAATTCTTGTTGTCCTTAATTTTGGTTGTGCGAGGAGGCACAGTGTGTCTACCTATGCCTCCATCTCGGCCGGAAGTCCCTCTTATACTATTCTTAACTCCCACCAGTCTATTTGTACCTACTAATTATATTTCTTAATCCCTACAGCATTTCCACATTCTCCTCCTTCCCCCTCCCAGCTCATAACCTTCCAAATGATCTTCTTATCTATGATTCTATTCCTGTTCTGCTTGCTTGCTTAGTTTTTAGATTTAGTTGTTGATGGTTGTGAATTTGTTGCCTTTTTAGTATTCATGATTTTGTTTTTCTTTTTCTTAAATAAGTCCCTTTAATGTTCCCTGTAATAATAGCGTGGTGGTAATGAACTTCTTTAGCTTTTTGACTTGTCTGGGAAGTTCTTTATCTGCCTTTCCATTCTAAATGATAGGTTTAATGGATAGAGTAAGCTTTTCATCCCTTTGAATACCTGTTGCCAGTCCCTTGTAGCCTCCAAAATTTCTTTTTAGAAATCAGCTGATAATCTTATGGGAACTCCTTTGTAAGTAATTCTCTTTTTTCTTGCTGTTTTTAAGACTCTCTCTTTATTTTTAACTTTTGGCATTTTAATTATGATGCATCTTTGTGGGGCCCTCTTTGGGTCCAATTTG
Organism: Glossophaga mutica; assembly: GCA_039655065.1. Lineage (NCBI taxonomy): Eukaryota > Metazoa > Chordata > Mammalia > Chiroptera > Phyllostomidae > Glossophaga > Glossophaga mutica. Next base: position 157,097,182 of record CM077303.1, on the reverse strand, counting down.
TTTGGTACTCTCTGTGCTTCCTGGATTTGTATGTCTATTTCTTTCACCAAATTAGGGAATTTTTCTTTCATTATTATTTCAAATAAGTTTTCAATTTCTTGCTCTTCTTCTTCCACTTCTGGCATCCCTATGATTCAGATGTTGGCACATTTGGAGGTGTCCCAGATATTCCTATATCTATCTTCATTTTTTTTGAATTCTTGTTTCTTTTTGTTCTGATTGAATGTCTATTTCTTCCTTATGTTCCATATCATTGGTTTGAGCCCCAGCTTCCTTCCTTTCTCTGTTGGTCTCCTGCGGATTATTCTTTATTTCATTTAATATTACCTTCATTTCTTCCTTTTTTTTTCCTGTACTCAAGGAATTCTCTGAGCATCCTGATAACCAGTGTTTTGAACTCTGCACCTGATAGGTTGGCTATCTCCATTTCACTTAGTTCTTTTTCTGGGGTTCTGTTCTGTTCTTTTATTTGGACCATATTTCTTTGTCTCCTTAATTTGGCAGCCTCCCTGTGTTTGTTTCTATGTACTAGATAGAATTGCTTTTACTCTCTGTCTTAGTAGCATGGCCTATTGTAGGAAATGCACATGTTAAATGTGTGGGGTGGAGCCTTAGGTAATTGCCAGAGGTGAGCACCTGCTTCATCACTTTGTGGCTGTGTGGGAAAGGCTTGGAGAGGGGATAATGCCGCTGCCTGCTTCTTGTGGTTGGCTCAGTGCTCCCCCTATTTCCAGCCACTTTACCTCCTTCTCATGTGCAACTGACACCCTTCCAGCTGCTGCTTCAGTGGTGAATCCCTGGGTGGGTTGGTTTGTGTACATTCTAAGACCTTGCTAGCCCTTTAAGCAGTAGAACTCCTGTAGTTTTCCCACTGCCCCAACCCCCACTGGTTTTTACAACTAGAGGTAATGAGGATCTATCTTTGGGTGTTGGAACCCTTGGCTTAACAGCCTGGGGCTGTGATCATTTGCTCCAAAGGTATCCGTCCCTCCTGTTCTGCCACTACTGTTGCTGCCTCTGCATCTCTGCACCACACCTCCTGTCCACCTGTCTGTCCGACTCCACCTCTCCTATCCATCTGAATGAATGTGGCTTCTTTAAATCCTTGGTTGCCAGACTTCCATACAGCTCAATTTTCTGATGATTCTAGGTGTTATTAGTTTTGAGATCTGGTCGTAATTCTTTCTACGTTTGTGCATGAAGGTGAAGTGTGTCTATCTTCACATCCATCTAGACTGGAAGTCTTACCACAGCTTTTTTATCCACTCCTCTACTGATGGACACTTGGACTGCTTTTAAATCTTGGTTATTGTAAATAATGATGCAATGAACATAGATGTACATATGCTTTTTTTTGAATTAGTATTTTGGGTTTCTTTGGATATATTCCCAGAAGTAGAATTGCTGGGTCATATGGCAACACCATTTTTAATTTTTGAAGTAAATCCATAGTGCTTTCTCCAGGGCTGTACCAATCTGCATTCCCACCAACAGTGCATGAGAGTGCCCTTTAATCCACATCCTCACTACCATTTGTTGTTTATTGATTTATTGATGGTAGCCATTCTGACCAATGTGAGGTAATATTTCATTGCGGTTTTCATTTGTGTTTCTCTGATGATTAGTGATGTTGAGCATCTTTTCATATGTTTATTGTCCATCTGTATGTCCTCCTTAGAAAAGTGTTTGGGTTTTTTGGTGTTGAGTTTTATAAGTTCTTTGTAAATTGTATATATTAACTCCTTATCAGATGTATCATTGATGAATAATGTTCTCCCATTCAGTTGGTTGTCTTTCATTTTATTGATGGTTTCTTTTGCTGTGTAAAAACTTTTTAGATTGATGTAGTCCCATTTGTTTATTTTTTCTTTTGTTTCCCTTGCTTGAGGATATATAACAGAAAAATATTGAGAAATGTATGAGATTTTACCTCCTATGTTTCCTTCTAGGAGTTTTATAATTTCAAGTCTAACATTTAAATCTTTATTTTGAGTTTATTCTTATTTATCGTAGAAGAAGGTGGTCTAGTGTTATTTTTTTGCATGTATCTGTCCAATTTTCCCAATACCAGTTATTGAATACACTATTTTACCCCATTGTATGTTCCTGCTTCCTTTGTCAAATTTTAATTGACCATAAAGTTTTGGGCTTATTTCTGGTCTCCATTATGCTTTTTTATTGTAGAGGAAAATAAGGAAGCAAAAGTCATAAGAAAACTGTTGGAACAAACCAGGGCAGGGAGATACTGGAATTCTTTTTTTCCCCCTTGACTATGAAGATACATTTATTAAAGCTGGGGAAAATGAAGCATGGAAGGACTTACCATAGAAGAAGCAATAGGAGGATATAGATTGGGCTGCCTTAGTTCCCTGGGAAGTCAGAGATTAAAGGGGGCTTTAGGAACCCTTGTCAGATAAGTTACTGGGATGGATTTACAATCTTATTTCTAGACTCAGAGTGCTCAGACAAAGCCAGATAAACTTCAGAGAACCATCTGTACTTCATAACATTTATCTGAAACACCAACAGTTTGTCAGTTATCCCATCCTTTTCTCTAATTTTCCTCAAAGTAAGTGCATGAGGATTATATTCTTCGACACTACTCCAATGACTCTTATTTATTTGTATGACAATTCAAAAAACATGCATCATAACATTGAGCAAATGCAATTGAATGACAAATATTTGGCTCTTTAAATGTATTTGTTGCCCTGACCACTGTGGCTCAATTGGTTGGGTGCTGTTCTGCAAAGCAAAAAAAAGGTTGCTAGTTTAATTCCTGGTCAAGGCACATGCCTGGGTTTCGGGTTCTATTCTTGGTCAGGGCACATGGAAGAGGCGGTCAGTTGATGTTTTTCTCCCTCTCTTTCTTCTTCTCTTCCCCTATCTCTAAAAATAAATAAAATCTTAAAATTAAATTTATTTGTTTATTGCTCACAACACCACTGATATATACCATATCCACTCTTCCTTAGACCCTCCCTCAATTACCCAACCAATGCCTGAATCCTACATTAAGGTCTTCCTAACATCCTCTTACTTGCATACCCTTCTGTTCCCCATGATCTGTGTTCTTGCTACAAAAAACTACAGTGTTGTTTCCAGTGGTATGTGGCTAAAGGATACTGACAATATTGTTTTGTTTGTCAGATAAATATTTAGTAATTTTCCTTACAGGACACAGCTGGGGGGTGGCAGAGCTGGGCTGTCAACTCAGTCTGAGTTTATAGTTTCTGCCCTAATACACACATGGTAGTTGATACAATGGGAAAAATTGAAATGAGCCAGGAATAAGGTGCACATTATTATGAAATGGTGCTCAGAAAGAAACACTAAGAAACACAATTTGAAACAAGCTTAGGGGAAGACAAACCAATAAAAGTCCCTGAAAACAAACAGTAAAAGATGTGGAATCAACTGAGTCATTATCAGGGAATTCTAGGAGAAGACTAGAGGCCGAGGGCAGCCTTTGTAAAAGTTAAGAATCGCATGAGGTGAAGATGTGACAAAGTCTTTTCATAACTGTAGGGAAAGAGAGACAGGCTGGAAACAACAGGTTTTGAGGTCAATCTAATGAAGTGGTGATTCTGGACACAGGTAGTTTCGTCTATGCACTAGAGGAGACAAGCAAGGAGTGATAGATTCTTATCTGATGGCAACTCTTCTGATGGTAAAAGGGAAGTTATCTACTGAGACTAATGGGGGACTATGGGAATTGGGAGTTTCAGAAGACTGGTGAAGACTCTTTAGAAAAATTTATGCACTTTTTCATCTAATTGAGTATTCTCCACCCCTATTTTTAGATTTTGCTTCAAAGGTAGAAGATTGAAGCTGCTGGAATAAAATTTAATGAGCCAATTTCTTCTATACTCAGTAATTAAACAAAGCATCAGTAAATCATTCAATTTTACTCACTTAAACCTGATATTATGGGGATTATGCAACTTTTCTATAATATACAAGCACTATTTTCTTGTTAGGAAATATTATTTACAATGATGAAATTGGGTCATATGTCATATTCACACATTCTGTATTTTCATTGCAAACCTATAGGAATTTGTTGGCTTTTTGGTAACAAGGTGATGTGATAAGTTGTCATAGGAGCAAAATTTCTCTCCATATTTCAGTCCAATCCATCATTGAGAGTAGGCTAAAATGATTCATATTTCTGCAAAAAAAAATCTAAGTTTGCCAGATTAAAATCAAGACATTCAGTCAGATTTGAATTTCAGAAACAAAGAATGTTTTTTGAGTGTAAGTATGTCCAAACTACTACATACTTATACTAAAAATATATTTGTCCTTTGTCTTAAATTTACATTCAAATGCACATCCTGATTTTTGATTTGCAACATCTGATTACCATAAAATCATCACTTCTTAACAGACTGGGTCAGTGAATACAGATCTGCTGTGGAGAAGCGTTTGGCCAAAGACGATACTGACCTTATGCAAACATTTTCCTAAAAGAAAATTGCAACACTTTGATCAGTTTACTTATCCATGAACCCATAACAGTGCTTTTCCCTTCAAAATATTCCACTATGAGCAACACAATGAATGGTAAAATTTTGGATTCCTATTTTGTTTTTGAGGTTATTCTCAGTATTTGTTTGAACCATCTCTAACCTGAGATATCTGAGGAACTAGATTTGATATCAAAGGGGGAACTCACAGTATCAACAACAAATGTGGTTACCTGTTCAGATTATAACATTGTGCTAGAGTTCAAGCCACAGTCATTTATTCAGAGGAAGATTCAGTTCTCTTCTTTCTTTTCAGTAACATGTTCATTTTAAAGTGAGATTGCTCTAGGAGTTCATATTCTTCTTTCTTCTCCGTTTCACCTCACCAGCACGCGCGCACACACACACACACACACACACACACACTCAGTCATAAAGCTGGAGAACTTTGACTTGTTGGAATATCTATCTCATATATATGATATATATTATATATGTGTGTATACATACATATATATATTCTCATTTTCCATTCTCTTCATTCACATTCTCATTCTTTCTTCACGTCTGATAGAAATCATGTCCCTTTTTCTAGCACCCACTCTTCTCTCCAAAGCAAGCTTTTACCTTCCTCCCATCCCAACAAATGCTCTCAGAAAAAGACACACCATCCTCTTCACTCAAAGGTTGATAATGCTTAAAATTTCCTATTTATTTTCATACTCCTTCATAACAAGGCTAAAGAGAGAAAGAAACTCTAGTTCTGAAGAAGGCCTGTGTTAAGGGTGGAGTACGGGAATGAATGACAGAAAGGAAGTCTTCCAAGGACTCATTAGTTAGGTCACACCGCAGTCTCTCTCCATACAACACCAGTTCAGACTAAAGAGATGCTTTAGGAAAGACTTACGTTCAGTTGTTTATATTTTTGACCTCTTCTGTTGCTATTCAATTGACCATGTCATGATTGAGGAATGAAATGCTTGATAACCAGGTAGTTGGATACTCAAGCTCTGCATATACCTGATGATGACAGAAGGTACTAGATGTGCTTTTAGACAATCAAGCGCCCATGCATACAGGATGTGGTAAGATGCACACAATTACTCTTTGGGTCACAGAGCTGGAAGAAGCCTCTTTAATTTACAAAGAAGGAACAGAAGACCAAGAAACAATAAGAGGCTTGTTTAAAGTCAAGCAACTAGTTAGAAATAGAAAAAAATCAACCCTCCCCCCAGATATCTCAATTGCCATGGTTAGTTCTCACGTTAAAGGCTAACCTATCTCACATGTACCTAAAAGTTTATTTAAAAAGCACAGCTAGCTAAAAAGTGAGTTTTAAAATAGAAGGATATGTAAAAAATATTTTGTCAAGGAAATAAAATAAACTTATTTTGAATTTTAGGTTGGTCAGAAATACAACTGTTTTAACCACTGCATTAAATTGTAACTAATTTTACAATGAAAACTTATCTTTGCTTTGAATAAATAATGGCCAAACTTCGCTAATATAGATTAGAGCCCAGGCAATTAGACTTGTATTTAAAGAAATGTCCAGATTTCCATTAATTAAGTTAAAATTATTTCAAACACTTTTTTTTTCTTTAATTTAGTAATGATTAAGAATGGCGTGTTGCTCAGAGCTAAGGAATGAAGAGCAGGTATGCTGTCTTACGATTAGAGAGTACGGCTCAGAACATGTGAGCCTAATTAGAGAATTTTGTAAAGGGCTTTGAAGATGAAAAGAGCTATAAAATCCCAAAGAATATTGATATTGCCAGGCTTACTCCTAGTTCTGTCACTAACTTGCTGTGTGGTCCTAAGGGGGAAAAAGCAATCAATAATCACTAACTTTGAACATAAGGTTGCAAGGATGCAAACATAATTTTGCTTCATTTTGTCAGTTTATTCTTTAATTTCAATATAAATTTAACAGGCATGCCAAATATAACTGGAACAACTTTGGCACTTTAAAAATGTATTATAGTAAAAATGTATTATATAGTAGGTTTTTATTACCCATACTTTTATCTGGAAAATATCTCTTTTCATCTACTTCTCATTTTTTAAATATAAGCAGGCCTCACTTTTTTTTTGCCGTAAGATGCTTCTTAAGCTGACCCTTAGAGCCTAATATTTCATAAGCATTACCTGATTACTGATTAAATAAAAGTACAGATTTCAGAGCTCTTCATTCCATGATTCTGAATTGAAAGCTCTGAGAAATAGCCTGGTAATTCCCACTGAAAAAGAAATATCTTGGGGGATTCTAATATTTAAAGTACCCCAGTTTCAGAACTAATGTGCTAGACCCACCTCTAAAAGTCAATTACCGAAGCAACCACATGGCCTCTGTTGTGATCTGAATGTGCTTGTTGTCATTTAGCTGAAGGACACTAGAGGTTTTAATATTTTAACAACCACTTTGTGATGACCACCATTAGTTTTTAGTCATATGGTAAAATAAAGATGTTTTAAAAATAGGATTTACTCCAGAAAAAGACACTTTTCCTTAAAATTTCCAAGCACTTAAAAATAATTTAAAATCCTTTAAATGGTGTAGACCCCTCAAACATGGGAAGACATTTTGATATTATATTACTTAGTCACCCTTGGCATATTTCTAATGACCCTAAGTTAGTGGGCCCAATGTCCACATGCAACAGAGAAAACCCACCCTCAGACTCTGGCCAGTTTTCTCGCAGGTGACCTCCATTTTTTCAAAGATGCAATGCAGACACTCATGTGAAAGAAACCACTTAAACAGATGATTCCTTTTGGAAAGAAAGGTTTCAAAGGTCAGATCTTATTAGTGGTAGTTAACAGTATCAACGACAAAGATCATAACTCCTCAGTAATTTGGAATCCATATACAAGGCACTGATCTTCCAGGGCTGAACACTTGGTTTGAAACTACCAGTGAGGCTCTGCATTTCAGAGACAAGCACGCTCCTCTGTTTACGATACACCTACTATGGGAATTGAGAGGTATGGAGTTCACAAGCTGCGCAGAAAGCGATTTTGCTTTCGTACCTGGTGTTCTTCTGTGCCCCGACTAGAGGAATCCAAGTGCATGAGTTGTAATCTTTCCAAGAGCAGTAGGTTGATATCAAAGACTCCTCAGTGAAGCAGGGAATTATGGCAGTACTTCAAGGAGTGGGGTTGCAATTAACTCTTACATACAGATTGAAGGAATGCCCCGCTTGTTTGCTGAGGGCTTTGCTTGTGCGTCAGAGGTGACTGGATCTAAAGAACAGAGCACGCAGAGATGATAACGTGCCAGGCTGCGGAGAGCGTGGGCAGGGCAAAGAATGACAAAGTGGATGATAACACGTATATCTTCATGATAACATGTACCTCTTCTAACGGTTTTGGAGATACTTTATACAATATGATAAACCAGGGACTTTGTTTTCCAAATCTATTGATAGAAATCAGAGAGTTAAACAAAAAATCTCCTGCTGTTATTGTGTGTGTGTGTGTGTGTACTGTGTGAGGAGAGATTAGAGAGAGAAAGAGAGAGAGAGAGAGAGGAATGTTCTTGCTACAAGGTGACTCCGTTATGGGTGAGGAGCAACATGTCAATAAACATCACCCAGTACAGAACTCTGTTAGCAACTTTTCTTGATACAAAGTGGCAATAGTGACAAAAGATTAAGGGACTCTAGAGCAGTAGATATGTCACTAATTAAACTAAGGGAACTATTGTCTAACAGGAAATGCATTCTCTCATCTCTCAACTTCTTAAAAATAGTGTTATTCTTCCATTAGGAGATTTCAATTTGATAAAGAGCTTTCCCAAACTTATGGCAGGGATTCAACCTATTTAGGACATAAACTCGATGCATGTAATCAACTCAAATTACCTTTTTACTTACTAACAACTTAGAAAAGCACCTCCGTAGACATAGACAACTTTGTAATGTCACCTTTGTCTCTCACTACTTGTAGTTTTCATCCATAACAACATCATCCAGTTCTCTGCAGTTGTCTTGTGTTCCGTTGTCTTCTGGTGTCTGGCCAAAAGTGGAAGGTAATTAAGGGGTAACAGCTTCAAGGGTGTTCTGTCTTTGTGCCAGGGGTATGTAGCACCAGCCAACTGTTTTTGATCATTTTCTGAGCCCAGGCTTGTTTCTTGTCATAGTTGGGAATTCCAGGTAAGGACATTCTATATGTGAGTGTGTATCTGTTGATCTGATTGTGTAGTTGAGAGAAAAGACTCAGTGTAGTCATTCTGCTAACATATTTAGGCAATTGAAAACAAAAAGAAATCTATTATAGAAGGAAAAAAAGAAACTATAATCAAAAAGTCATCTTGCTTTCTGAATGGCTGAAGTGATAGTATGCTTTACTAAGCAGTAATTGGTTGCATGGACAGTCAGAATAGATCATATGACTCTAGGACATCATATTTTATGTTTGAAAATCTTTTAAATTTGGAATTTATATTATTGAAAGTGTAAAAAAAACTAGAACATTTCCTAGTGCCCCATTTAGTGTTTTCCTGGTTCAAACATATGGCACAATTTTATGAGAACCTTTTGCTGCCAGAGCTGGCTAAACTGACCCCTCACCCCCTCTGCTGTCTTCTTTTTGCAGTTTCAGCAAACTGACATTTAAAATACCTCTCTTCCCGCAGAACTGACTCTGTCTTCCTATCTGAAGTTCATCATGAGACTGATTTTATATTCATTCCTTAGGGAAGGTATTCTAACCCTAACTGTGTCAGTTAGGATTAGGCTTGGCTCCATAGTGAGAGAGACCCAAGGATAGTGGATTAAATAGCATAAAATTTGTTTATTTCTCATTCAAGAAAAGTCCAGAAGGGATAATGGCATAAGGGCTTATAAGGGAGTAACCACACTATACATAACAACTTAAAATTCTTAAAAAAATAAAGAGAAGAAAAACAACTATTTGAGAGTCTTAGAAAGAAACCAAAGCAGACAGAATCTGGAGGGGATTCAACCTTTAAAGAAGAAAGCCACATTGGGATAGGGCCATGTTTGTAGAGGTTTTCCCCCAAATGCAATCTTCAGTCCTTAAGCTACAGCATTTAGAACTGAAGCAGAATGTGCTGTTGATTTGAGATGTTTAAAGGATAGTGTTCAGGACATCTATAATATTTGGATGGAAAGGGACAGAATATTAAATAGAAGGAGAGGAAAGCAGCATCAAAACCTGCATTAAAATACTAATCTGATCTTTGGCTGATCTATATTCATGAGGGGGACACAAGAACAAACACCAAAGGAGAACAACAGGAAGCCTGACCTGAGCAGAGATTTCAGCTCTTCCTCACCACAGGCAAGACTGAGTTTGAAATCTGAGTCCTGACAATTTAGAAAACACCTCCGGAACTGACTGAAAATCCAGAAGGATTATGCCTTAGGAGAGAAGACTTTGTCTGGGGACTAAGGGATTCATGTTCGAAGATGGGAAATAACCAATAGAGAGCCTGGAAAACAAAGTTGAACTTATTCTTCCACAAGCTTATGGTGATCAACCAGAAATTAAATTGCTTGCTAGGTCAAAAATCCACATTCTTATGGAGAATTTACAGTCTCTACAATTCAGGGTTCCTAAAAAGTGTCACCTAAAGTTTCCAGTATAAAATGAAAATTATTAGACATGTGAAGAAACATAAAAATGTGATCTATATTCAAGGGGGAAAATCAAGTAAAAAGAAATAGACTCAAGACTATGATGTCAGGTTTAGCAGAAAGGACTTTCAAGGAATTAAAGGTAAAATGGTGATAATGAGTGAACAGAAGAGATTCTCATAGAAACATAAACATTATAAAAATGAAATAAAAATTCTAAACATGAAAAGTACAAAATTTGGAATGACAAATTCATTAGATGGGTTTAACAGCCCTTGGAAACGAATATAAGCCCTTGAACAGTAGCTCTGAATCAAGATTCTAGGACCAAATAAGAATCTTTGGCATAGGATTCCATGGCCTTTCTATTACTAAAAGCCTTCGGTGTTTTATTTTTTAATGCTAGCCAATCAGACATTTTATTCATTGTGTCTAAATGGTTACATGCAACTTTTCTCTCCAGACATGTTTCTGAATGTTGGCATATAATATAAAATTTTCTATTAAACTATATTTTTAAAATGTTTATTGACTTTCCATAACATTTAGGAAATGTAGTTGGGTAGAAGAGAACTAGCACAATAGCTGTGATTATAATAAGAATGCACTTGTCAGTATACTCAAATTTTGCAAGATTTTAAAATCAACACACAAGAAAATTGAAGGATTTACTCACATTCAATGCCTAAATGTATTGAAAAAGAGTGGAGGATCAACCAATATGCTAGTATCATATTTGATAGGACCATTAAAACTTTAGCATAAGCTGAATCTAAGAATGTGGAAATTTACACATCTGGATCAAAGATCTGATTTAAAATCAAGCAGGATAGACATGGTGGGAAGGGAAAAGCATTTTGCAAATGGTTTTCCAGTATAATTTAGATATTTCGATGGCATATTTATAAGTGGAAGTTCATTACCTTGTTTTCTTTTTTCAGAGATGTGCAAACTGAAATCTGCTCATTATGTAGCAGATTACTGCTTAGTTTTGAACTGTCCTAAATGCAACTCTGCTTGCAGATAATGTAACAGGGTAGATTAAGAAATGAAAGAAAACAGTTTGAAGCCTTAATCAAAAACACTGTTTTCCTCTAGGTACTGGAAATTTGAAAATGAAAACAAAAAGAAAAACAAGAACAGGACAATCATCTCATCATTTAAACTAGATATAAAACACAGCCTTCTGAAGAATTATGTATTGGAGAGGATGTAAAAACTCATGATTTAATATCTTTGTTGTCTTTTTAAAAAGAAGAATTAATAACAAGTGGCCAGGTAGTCAGGCAATTTGAATTTTAATTTCAGTGCTATTAATAAGTAACTGCACAGCCCAGGGCAAGAACCTTAACCTTTCTGGGCTTTCATCTTCCCTTCTATAAAATGATGTAAGTACATTCATTAGATTATCTCAATGTTCTATGATTCCATGAATTTTCACAAAAATAGTAATTTTCTAAGTATGGTTTCTGGATAAGGGTAATGAACACTTTATATTCAATTTATGTAAAAATGTAGTCAAGGAAGTTTTTAGTCAGCATTAGAGGCAATGAAAATAGACGGGTTAATTCTCCTTATTCCACATGCTGCCACATGTAAAGTTAAAAAATCTATAGTGAATTTTTTCAGCACAAATATAAATATTTAAGGTGAACGTTGAAAGTCTTGAGACTATTCAGAATTCAGGTTAAGATTAATGCAAAAGAGTTCTGGTATTCATGTCTCACTTTTAGGCCTATACTTTCTCTGTCTCTGAGGGAAAATCTTTGATGATGTCACAGGTGAAACTGACACTTGGTAGGGGTAAGGAATGTAATTTTGAATATGGAGTGATAGGATATGGTTTATGAAACAGAGGGTGTTGAATAGAATAAAAGCTTAGATTCTAATTCAGCCATTACTAACTTTGCAACCTTGGACTTTTATTTGCTGTAAAAAGTGGGCCCTGAGTCTACTAATCTTTAAGTCTCTTCAGATCAAACTATGAAAGTTGCACTGCACTCAATTTAAATTGTGGGTTTGGCACTATTTTCTGTGTTGTCATTTGAAATAAAAAGTATCATTCAAATATCTAGCATTTTATGAACACCAAATTAAAGCACTCAATCATCAAGATTTCAAAGATGGGAAAACAAACATTCTGAAGCGTTTGGAAGAGCTTCCCCCAGATCCAAATTTAGCAAGAAAAGTGAGTTCAATGTACATTTTACACACAATTCAACAAAACTAAAGTATTAGCACTAATGACTCATGAAAGTACCTGATTTTTACTTCTGTGAGATGATTTTTATCATATCCATGAAATTTGTTTTCAAAGCATGTACATTACCACAAAATAACCCGATTAGTCTGGGAAACTGGAATGCCTACTGAGGTACAGTGTATTTCATGCTTAAACTACTTTAGTACTGAGAGTAAAATTATTAAAATGATATTTTACATGCTGTTAATTTTGAGAGGCTTGGCATTTTTGTGGTGTGTTGTATACCAAAAGAGCTTATTAGGAGATAGTAGGTTATATGTGGATATTTTGCAATATCTTCTTTGTTAAGCATTGGTTATGAGGTGCCATCTCAAATAACTTGTTAACTTTTCTAGGTATAGACAGATATATAGATAGAAAAGAAACTTCATTTACTTTATATTGGGGCAGGATCTCAAGGGCGAAGGATTAGATTCTTGTAATTAAACCGGTTTTGAGCCTTTGCCGGTCACGGTGTTTTAACTGCAAACCCTTTGCCTACCTTATGCAGAGATGACTCACGTGGATGCAGTGCAGGAATCAATGGTGCCATTGCAAAACTAGGCTGTGGTAGTTTGTTCATGAGAAATCATTATGCAAGTTGAGAAACTGTAATGTGCAGGCACACAATTATTTCTTGTTGGGTGGATGGGAGTGTGTGTGGAGGTTACATTGGGATTTTCCATTTTCCACTTTGGCTTTTCCAACAGTTCTTTTTATCCACCTTTAAATAATAGCTTTGTCCTTTTCAAACCCCATTGTTCTATCTTGAGTTAAGAAACTCTTTTACTATAGCCCTGGGGCAAAGATATCACTGAATCCTAGGCCAGATAAAAAAATAAAGAAATGACCGGACACATTAAAGTAGAACTCCTGACACCAAAGACAAGGGAAAAAATCTTAAAAGCAGCCAGAGACAAAAGATGGATTAGCTTTGAATAGTTGACAATTTCAAAAACAACTGAGTTCTCAAAAGAAAAAAGACAGAGGAAAGCAGATGTAATGCCCAGTGTTCTGAGAGTAAATAATTGTAAATTGGGAATATATTTCAAGAAAAAGGGTAAACAAACTTTTAAAACAAATATAAACTGAGAGAGATTACCACAAATCAACCTCACTACGGAAAGTTTCTTTTTATTTCTAGCAGAAAAAAAAAGATCTCAAATGAAGGTCTCTGAAGTAAGAAAGAATACAAGCAAACGCATTGAGATATATACAGCTAAGTCTTGGTAAATTGAGACTTCATAAGACAATAATACTAATGGTATGATGAGTAAAAATAATATATAACATGGCACTAACATTCATAACAGCACTATCACATCCATAAGAAACATCGGAACTTGGGGAGAATGGAATATTTAAAACTTTGGACCGAGGGTAATGGTGTTGACGACATTTTTACATAGACACACGACACACAGAGGAACACAGATAGACATGACCACAGTGTTTTTGTCTGAAATCCACGGTCAAGAAAGCAACAGAACAAATTTAAAACACTGAAACAAACCATTTTTTAAAATGAAAGATGCATCAAAAATATTTTCAGAATAACTAAAGTTAAGTTTTAAAGTTGAGAGAATTGATTCTAGCGGTTCTGTGCTGTAAGAAATGTTAAAATGAGTTTTTCAGGCAGAGAAAGAGGATAGGAGATAACAGGGACCTACACAAAGACATAAATAGCATGGTAACTTGTGAGTATGCAGGCACGTATAGTGTACATTTGTTCTCATTTCTAAATTTCCTTTAAAAGATAATTGACTATTTAAAGCAAAATTTCCTAACAGTTATTGTGAGATTTATAACATTTAGAAGTAAAATATAGTAACAATAGCATAAAGAACTAGCAGGATAAAGAGAAGCATATACTGTTCTGAAGGTCTTATAATTTGATGTGAAGTGATAATACATTTTTTGAAGATACATATTGTAAATCTGAGGACAGCCATTTAAAAGGTGAAATGAAGAGTTATAGTTAATAATCCACTGGTGTAGGAGCATTCCCTTATTATTACTGCTGCTGTAACAAATTATGCCGTTCAGACTATGAGAGTCCACCCTACGGCTCCCAAAGTTTCACACCCAACCCACAAGCAAAATACATTCACCATCTCCGGATTTCCCTATAATTATCAACCCACTGCAGTATTAACTCAAGCCAAAACATCTCATCCAGTTCTTATAAACTCAAAAGTCCCAAATCTCATAATGTAAATGATCTAGATTAATTATGGTAAGAATTTGGATAAAATCCATTCAGGGGTCAAGGTTATTTTTCACCTGTGGATTTGTGAACTAGAAAACAAGTTGGCTGCTCGCAGAATACAATACTGGGCCAGTCATAGAATAACAATGATATACATTTTCATTTAAAAGGGAGGGGGGAAAAAGGATTCACTGGCCTCAGGCAATTTTGAAATCCAAGGAGGGAAACCCCAGAGACTCTGCTGTCTTGGCTCACAGCTCCACCCTTGGAGACATTTGGTCTTTCTCAGAAAAGGTAGAGCCTGCTGAAGCTGAGTAACAGTTTTAGCAGCCTGTTCCATGGCTGTGAATTTAGGAAGTGCGATGGTATTTTGTTCATTTTCTTTTCTCTCCGCTTTCATTGAACGCTGGCAGGGTGCCTACCAGCATACATTCTCAAACACCTTCTGGGTGTCCTGTGTGTGCCACAGGGATGCTCTCTGTCAGTTAACAGGCTTCCCCATTGGTCTTTTCCATCAGACATATGTCTAATCTTTCAAACACCCTTTGCGTGACTGAATATTCTGATCTTGTGATTCTTTCAAGATACTAGCAAAGGTTGTCTAGTACACTTTTGACTTTCTCTCTAGAGCATGCATTTTTGACAGTAACCTTTTATTTAGAATCTTTTATAAGCTAGAAGGCTGAAAATTTTCCAAATTATCGAGTCCTGGTTTCTTTTTGCTTAAAGCGTCTTCTCTCAATTTTTCATTTTCCTCTAACATTTTACTACAAGCAGCAAGAAGCCAGTCTATACCTTCAACACTATGCTTAGAAATATCCTCAGCTAAATATTAAAGATCATTGCTCACTAGTGGTTAGCTTTAAACATAACTATAGCAGTAATTCAGGGAAACCTTTTGATACTGCATAACAAGGATTTGCTTTCCTCCAGCTTCCATGAACACATCCTAATTTTCTTCTGAGGCTTCACTAGTAGTGCTATAACGTAAACACTTCTACCAACAGTCTTCAGTGATTTAGATATTCTCTAAGATCATGTAGGTTTCTCCACCATGCTCCTTACTTCCTTCTGAAACTTCACCAACAGAGTCTTTAACATCCATATTTCTGTTAACAGTCTAGTCACTTTTTCTGTCATGTGCCTCAAATTCCTTTCAGATTTCTGTCTTACCCAATTCCAAAGTCACTTCCAAAGTTTTAGGTATTTGTTGTGGCAATGTCTCACTTCCATTCACCAACTCTGTAAATTCATATTGCCTCTGTAACACATTAAAAGCTTACTGGTTTAAAAGAACACAAATTTATTCACTTCTAGTTCTGGGCTCAGAAGCCCAAAATAAGTGTCACTGGAATAAGGTCAAGGTTCCAACATAACTGAACATTTTTTTTTTTTTTTATGAGAGGTTTATCTGAAAGGCTCTAAGGGGAAAATGTTTTCTTGCCTTTCAGTTTCTAATGACTGACTGCATTCCTTGGCTTGTGGTCTCTTCCTCACGTCACTCCAACATCTCACTTTCATCATCACATCTCCTACTAGTGACTATAATCCTCCTGCTTCTCTCTTTTAAGATTATATTCTGTGTTATGTCTGGCTCACCTGGACCACCCAGAGATATCATCCCATCTTTATTCCCTTAACTTTATCATACCTGTAAATTACTTTTTAATATATAGTGCAGCATATTAACACATTTTGGGGATAAGGATGTAGCCAACTTGGGGTGCCATTATATAATCTACCATAGTAGATAAAATTAAATACCAAAAATATTCAATTTGAAAGAAGGTGGAAAAGAAGGAAGAATATATGGGACAAATAGAAAAATACAGCATTCAAGCCAAACATATCCATACTAAGATTACCAGAAAAAGGTCTAGATTCTTGAAATTAAGGGAAGACAAAAGCAGATTGTCAGGACTGTCAATTAAGTTGCAAGAGGCTCTTCTCTCCTCCACAGAGCCATTGAGAGACAATCTGAAAGCAATCCTTTAAGCTTCAATATATGGCTTCCAAGGATTAATTTGGTGTTAGTTACTACCATTGCAAATTAATATAGTACAATTCTCCACATTTCCAGATTAGAGGAAAACATCAAATGCAGACACAGAATTTCATAAAGTTCAATATCCAGTATGGCAAAACCAATATGGCATTTACGAATTTAAAAAAGAAAGCTATTTTCCCATATTTATAAATGGTATGTATCACCACCCTAAAAAAAACAAAACAAAAAAGTAGAACAAAAATCATAGTTCATGATAATAATATTAACCTCCAGAATATAGAGAGAAAAGAAAGAGAAATTAAAAAAAAGTCTGAAAAGGATGAAACAAAATGACATTCTTTTCCAAATTGTAAAAGAAATTAATGGCTAGATTATTGAAATTTATATATTTTTTGTGACTAGATAAAAATTAATATTCAGAATTCAATTGCATTTCTGTATATCAAAATACTTAGAACATTTGCTATGTTTTCTAATAACATTAGATATTAAAATAGTTTAGGATAAATTCTAATATATTTTAATATGCTGTATTTAAATTTTATTGAAGTACATTTTAAAAAGATAAATCTTAGATACCTAAGAGTTTTCCAACAAAATTAATATAAATAATACTCATATAGGTTTGGGAAAACTTGTGTTATCAAAGTGTAACTTTTTCATTATCCAGGCCTTGGAGGGCTTCCAAAAAGTTGAACAGTCTTTAAAGTGCTGCGCCGACCTTTTCTTTGGCAAAGCCTGGTTACTTGCAGAAGAAAAGCTTATTTGGTGTACCTTTGAGGCATTCAGAACTTACCTGTATTCCTAACAGGTCAAACAGGGCACCAAAAATTCATGGGACAGTATGAGTTATTATGTACTCTTTATCCTATTCCCTGACTCAGTAGCTCTCATCACATGAAGATCTCAGGGCTAACGCTCCCTGATGCCCAATTCAAATGCCTTTTGAACAGTCTAGAAAACTGTGTTTTAGCTTCCCTTTTTCCTCTCTCCCTCCTTCCTTCCCTTTCTCCTTTTCTTCCTTCCTTCCCTCTTCCTGCCTTTCCACTCATTGTTATTGTCTTTTTTCCTTCCCCTTCCCCCTTCCTCCCTCCTCCTTTTCCTCCCCCTCTTCCTCCTACTTCTCCTCCTTCTTCCTTTCTCTCCCTCTTTCTCTTCCTTTCCATCAAAGGCCTTTCTAAATTTATATAGTTTATATAAATCTCAATATATTAAAGAAAAGTTGGAACATCCAAAGTCTCCCCTGGTCAGCGCCCAGCAACTGATCTTTCACCGTGATCCCTGAAGTACTTTTGAAAAACATTTAGGGATCTATGGTACCCATTTTGAAAACACTGTTGTAGGACAAAGTGAAACCTTATGATAAATGAATATATACATAAGCTAGACACACATCTTGAGAAATCTCAAGAATAATAAAAATAAATGAGAGACATAGGATTTTGCTGTCAGGAAAATGGAAAACAGAGATATACATTTATTGTAAACACATAATCAATAAAAATATAATTTTAAATATTCTAGTATTTGATTTACATAATTTCTTATTCCTAAAATGAACCAGGATAGACTATACAGTATAAAAAGTCAGTGTTGTTTGTGGAAGAACTTAGTGCCAAGATATCTGGTTTGGTTTGAGTTAATCTCTGTTCCATGACTTTAGAAGAATCAACTAGTGTTCTAAATTTCCATCTCCAAATTGGGATTGAGAGCTATGGCTACCCACATGTGAGAACAGTATATTAAGTGATATATTTGAGAGTTGTTTGTAAAGTATTGTGCCAGAGACTGTAGAGTAGCTTTTGTTTAATTCTCATTTCATCCATTTTAGCAACTTTCAAGGAAGGTAGTGATTGAGTCTCTTTTTCTTCACATTGTATTAGATGGACATTTTAAATTTGTAATGTCTTTAAAATTTATGAACTCCTCTTCCCAAACAGAGCAACAAACCGAAGGGGAAAGGAGAGAGGTAAGTGTATTTTGCCACGACAGCAGCCTAGATCTGAATAAAACTTTTTTTTTAAAACTTTTGCTATGGTGCTAATCTGAAGTATTGTGACATGCCTGGGGTTCTTTAGTGGGTGGAAAAGAGCCAGGTTCTCTGAAAATGGTTTGTAAACAAATTGTGGCTGCTCTGAAACTAGGGCAACTGATATCACGGGCTTATCTGTTTAGTATTTTAGACCTAGTCCTGATGGTACTGTTCATATATTAAAGATTGGCTTTGGGCCTTCCAAGTGTCAATATGTGCATACGCGGATGGCCTTAGGTCGTTAACCATGAACGTTAATGCTGAAAATGATCATTTTTTTGCAAGTAGAACCACTGAAATTAAAAACAGCAGGAAGGTATAAACAAGATATGTTTACTTTTTTTCCCTTTGCGACTGAGAAGTTTTGAAATGCAAATTTAAAAGATTAAGGCGACGTTACAGGTTGAAATGGTGGAAACTTACTTTCCTAAGTAAGTCTTGGAATATTTCCTCTTGGGTAAAATGAATCTGATCTTTTTTAAAAATCAGGCTCAAGGGAATTTAGAACTATATAAATATGCTTCAAAGAAAATAGTTTCTTAGATAGCAACTTCTATTTTCAAATGGTTTCAGATGAAGTTGTTGAAAGATCACATTCTGTTTTTTCAAAGTGTGAAATTCAATGAATATTTTATTAAAGATTAGTAAATAGAATGTTGAATATTTTCTATTGAATCCTAATACTGTCTGTACTGTCAGTCTAAATGTGTCAGGATGTTGCTGAGAAATTTTAAACCTCCAGATTCAGTAGATGTTATTATATGTAAGGCATTTTTTTCCCTTTTCTATACACTAGGTACAGCAAACAATACCTTCCTTTGTGTTATCCAAGCTCTAACAAACTGCTGATGGTTGAAAATTATATAATCGTGACCATTCTTATAAAAACAAATGAACAAAATGTAGCATATTTCCCATTTTCACTTATTTTTGTCTAATTGAAAATAATTCTTTACCATATGAAGATAAAATAAAGGATTCACATATAGCATGATGTTCAATTGGCAATGTTTATTTGGATTTAGAAACAAGTCAATTTACATTTTTTAAAGTAAAGCTCTATTTTCATAAGTGAATTCTGCTATACTTTAATTTGACAAAAATAGTATAGCAAAGAGATGGAAACTGAAAAGAGTATCTTCATTTTTCTTCAATACAATATTTTAAAGTATTGCAGTTGTCCCTCAATATAACACTTGGTTTTTATTATATGAATCCAAGACAATAAATAAATAAATAAATAAATAAGGCAGGACTAGCATCATAAACATGTAAGATTTAAATTCCTCTAGTTAGCTTTAACCATTTAACTATGAGGTCATCTAGGGGCCAAAGTCAGGAAATTCCTAGCTAAATGCCTGCAGAACATGCTTTCATTTGATGCAATTTTAAAGCTATTTGGTCAACATGCAGTGAAGATGAATTATATTGCTTTTAAAACAAGTTTATCCCATCATTCACCTTCCCCAATTGTTATAAAATTAATATAAATAATTTTGTTTTGCTTTTTGCCATTATATTATTGACTCATTCAAATTTCTAATCATAAATTATTCATTGAAAAGCAATTTTTTCTAAAGTGAGATCCAGTGTATTGTAAATTATGTTAGAATAACCTGATAATTGTCTTCTTGGAGGCTGAAATCAGTCATTATCATAATTTTCCCATCATTGACAACATTGATTTTTTTCACTAAGCCTTAAAGTCAGATATATCTGCTCAAATATGAAAATGCTTTCTATTTCTCAAATTAGTGAACAGAAACACCAGCCCAGAAAGTCTAACTTTTTAATAAATTGTATGTTAGCAACAATTCTCACATTTGTATACATTCTTTTAGTCAGTTGAATATAGAATTCTTTGCTTTCCTAACATTGAGAATGAATTTTTAAAGTGTTAGAAGTCTATAAAGAAGCTGTTTCTTACAGGATTGTGTAAGATAAGGCTCTAGCCTGGAAATTAGCTTGGTGAATCAAAGATCTTAGAGTGTTAGAGTTGGTGAGGTCCTGAAATATCTGGTACCAGGATGGTAAACCCAATGCCAGACTAAGCTGAACTTACATGTGTGGTGGCTGAAAATAAGACAATAGGATTGGCTCAATGGGAGTTCAAGTTTAGGGAAAACTTTATAAATTCATCCAAATGAAGCACTGATGTTGGCTAGTTCAGTCCACCAGCCACCAGTCTGACACTGAGATTCCCATTCAGTGTGATCATTCCTAATGTGAAGAAATTTGGACCAGAGGAGAAAAATGACATACCCAAGTTATATCACTCTGTAACTTAGTGTCCACACTCAGACACGTTTTCGTGCTCATAATTGATTTTTATGAGACAGAATAAGGTATTACATGCATCCATCACATATTCGTTCATCTTGTGGCGCTGTGATAGGTGCTGGGGGAGATGGATCATCTAATTGTTTTAAATATAAAAATAAACAAGGTAGAATGCATTGAGCCAGTAAAAGCAGTAGTCCTTAAGGTCCAGTGAGATTTCTCTGTTCTTTTTTTTCATATAATTAACTAATTATTCATCATCAAATATTGGGTTTCTTCTGTACGCCAGGTAATACATTAAACAAGGTGGGTCACAATGATAAAGGAAGAGATTTTGCCAGCCAGAAGTTTATGGATGCCCCCACAAGATGACCAGCTTCCCTCTCCTGATTGCTATTCTTCTGAGACTAAAATTATTAATTTTTAAAATTGTTATTCAATTACAGTTGTCCCCATATTTCCTCCATTACTTTCCTCCACCCTACCCACCCCCTACCTCCCACAGTCAATCCTCCCCCCATTGTCTTTGTCCATGGGTCCTTTATACATGTTCCTTGACTTGACCCTTCCTTTTCTCTTTTGAAGGATGGAAACATATTCTGAGTTTTCTCATTTTCACATGTAGCTGTATAGACCTATTATCTACTTAAATGACAATGATAATTATAAAACACAAAATGTTTTCAAATTTTAGAGAAAATGAGCCTATTGTCTCATATAATTCAGATGAGATTTGTTATACAAGGTAACACTTAATAAATTTGAATTAACATATTATTTCCAGCACAAAAATTTCATGTACTTTTAAAAGGTCACAAAAATATGTAAAATATGTATTTAAATGTTTATTGACTTTTATTTATTTCAATGAATGTAACATCTTATGTCACTGGGGTCATTATATCTTATATAAATTATGCCTCAAGGATTTTGCTAAAACCTAAAGTGTTAACAGAGTAGTGCTTACATATAATTTTGTATTATGCTTTTTACCTTGAAGGTACAATTCATACTAAGTAATTCAGCTGGGAGCAGTGCTGTGCTTTTTAAAAAATTATGCAAAGTATTAGTTTAGAAAAATGAAATCTCTGAAGGAAACATCACAACTGTTAAATTTATACTGGTTAAAAAGAAAAAAAAAAAAGCTCTGGTAACCTGGCAAGAAGCTATGTAGAACACTCACTTCGATGAAACTTTTTGGACCTGTAAGACTGGCTTCCTTACCGAAGTTTGCTGGTAAGCCAATCTCTAAGAATAAGAAAAGAGAAGAGATTTTGATGAAAGTGATCCAAGGCTCTGATAAGTCATAAAACACAGTCTGTAATTTGGACACATTCAAATTTGCATGCATAGCTTTAAAAAAGACTATATTGTAGGTTGATGCTGTCCTTTGAATATTTGCATAGGCCAAAATGCGAATTTTTCAGTATTTCCCCAGTTTCATAATTAAATTAAATTAAAAATCTGTAATTTTAAGAATTAAATGTCAAATCTGTACATGTTCTGTATATACCTCTTTTTCTTATGTTGTCACATAACTGTGTAGCCTAACATTCACTCAACAAACAAGCAAACAAGTGAACAAACAAACATAAACAAACCTGTTTCAATAACGATGGCAGTTTATTATAAAGCTGATTTATAGGAGCCGGTAAACCAACATGCAAATGGAAGAGTCCCAAACTGAAGAAGAACTTCTAAGAGGCTAAATGTCAACACATCCATGTGGTTATTAGAGTCAAATGTGAACAACTAACTGCTACTATCAAGTGGTGTCTTACATTTCAAGCTTATTCTATAAGGTGGATTTTTCTCAGCAACGTGAGTAAGCTCGGACCAGCCTTGTGGCTATTTCTCCTTATTCCTAAAACTTTTAAACAAAATTATGTGTGTGTGAGAGGCAGTGGCTTTACCTTTGAAGTAGGAGATAAGTTTAAATCATCTAGCAGAGGGTCTGGCTGGTAGCCAGGGCTCACTATTTAACAGTCATTAATACTGATGCTAATGCTTTGGTATTAACAGACACACAGAGAGCTTACAATTAAAGTCAAACTTCTGGACATACTTTTTTCTTATATAGTTTCACTTTCATATTTTGTCTTATTTTATTAAATTACCTTGCATTTATAATACAATAACTGATGTTCATTTTTCCTAAAACTTTATACTAACTTTACAAATTAGTACAGCCTCATAGTTTCAGAATTGAAATAAGTAAATTGAAATTAAATTATGTTGTGGACAAGTGCAAAATGGTATGCAATATTCTCACCTGGCTGTATTTTGCTACTAAATTCTCATATTGTTTGCAGAATGGGTTGGTAAACATGATAAAGATGAATAAACAAATTTACAATTGTCAATATTTTTTCCTCTCAGTAAACTCTACTAACTTTGTAACAGTTATTAAAAAAACAAACACAACAACATAACCATATACAGCAGTTATTTCAGAAATAAATGTTGATGTACATTAACAAAATAATTTAGGTAATTGGAATTTTTTGTTTCATTCCTGGATATTTTAGTATTATACTACATTTCTAAATTAAACTACATTTTCAATGATGTTGCTACCAATAACCACAGATTTATTAGAAGTGTTTTTAGTTGAAAAATTTAACATAAAAAAAATTTTTGTTTTATTAGAGCTTGACCCAAATATATGCTCAGAGATAAATCCAAGAGTGTGAAATAAGTCTCTTATTTACTAGAAGTAGGAAATTGGATATTGCAAAATAACAAATATATCGCATAAAAAGAAATATAATTTGGTTTAAGCTCAGAGATTGCAAGGAGTATATAGTACTTATCCTTATTACATCAAATTTGCTATTTAAACATTTATTTCGAGCCCAAATATCTGATGAGTATGTGTCTGTAAATAAATGTGTTTTTAAATCAGAGTATTTACAAAGTTGTTCCTTCTTTACTTATCTGTCAGGAATCAAATTTAATGTTCTTCTTGCTCCACTGGATAACATCCAAAGCAACAAAGCCACTGAGAGGACTTTAACTTCCGTTGCCGGTTGAGGTGATAGTGACCTCATCGACTTCAGCACAGGAAACTGAATAGCTTTAAACTCAGCTGTTTCCAGGAGGAAAAAAATAATAATTTTCAGTCACTGCATGGTAATTTCTTTTTAACATATTTCTCACTTGTACTTTTTGAAAATTATAGATCTGAAAAGGCTATGGGATTTTGTAGTCAGTAGCATGTCTATTTTACAAGCAAGTATAAGTCATAGGAAAACATAATGATTAATATTTATGAATAGGAACTGTGTTCACCTTTTTCAGTTTTTATGTTGCAACAAAAGGAATATACCATGGAAAGTAGGTCTTCTTTTATCTGTAAAATTCTCTGTTGGTCTTAACATATTCAGCATTTCTCATAATCTGAGTCTTTAGAAAGCTACTGTATCTGTTCAAAGGAAGAGAATTTGTGATTTTTGTGTATATCCACTCTATTCCAGCTGGTAACACTATGTTGGGTGAATAGCAAAGGAACCAGAATCCACGATGCACACAGCGATGAGACAGCAGCCAGCCCCTTCCCTAACACAGAACCGTTCTTTCCCTGCCCACCTTCCACCACAGTCACTTAGTGGAAATTCTTTCTAAAATATTAACTTAATATCTAACATCAGCAAAATAGCATTATATATTTGCTATGTGATTTTCTGTGTTTTTCTAAATTATAAGGTGAAATAAAAATTAAATTCTGTCTTGCTGAATTGTTAATGAAATCATCGATGGATTTTAACACTTTTGCTATCCAATCAGTTCAGGACCCAACTGTTAGAGCTGTTAGGAACAAAACTTGATTTTCACATAACCTATGTCTTCATCAGCTCATAGGGAGAATGAATAAATAAAGCAAGAATACTAAATTTCACTTCTTTACTAACTGTAAGTAAATGAGGAGTTGGTTTCCACATCTTGAAAATGGAAACATGTTTCTAACCCTTCAGCTGTCCTTGAAATGTCAATCATTCTAACAAAAGCAGGCCATTTCCCAGGTATGTGGGCTAGGAAAATATCCCAGGCCCATTTATGCCTCAGCAGTCACTAGTAGCAGGGCTCTTGCTCTCCACCTAACTCCTGACAGAAGTGATTACTAAGAACCTCTTTGCTCAAGTGAGTTTTTATTTCCAAGATGATGAGCTTTCTGCAACAAACAGCTTAGACATAATAAAAAAAAAGACATCCACAATATTTAGCAGAGACCTAAGGAACCATATGAAAGCACCTAAAATTAAAGGGGAGGGTGAAAAAGTGGAGAATGACAACTTCTGAATAATTCTGGATCCCTGCCTATAAAAAAATCATATCAATTTGCTTTTCAGATGGTCTCAGATATAGGAAAACAGTTGTGCTCATGCTACTGGGCAGAAGAGGAGTTAGCATTTCTATGTTCTCTAGGAAGCTTGGTGAAGTATGCAACTTAGGGAAAATAAAACCTGTTTATTTTCCTGTGTAGGTGTCCTTAGTATGTATGTGGCACAGGGATAAAACTCCTGTTTGAATATTACTTTAAAAACTTGAATATAAGTATAAAATGGAACCACATTGGTATGATGCAGATTTTGGCAAATGTGCTGTGGACTATTATCAATAAATGATTCTATGCAGGTATACAAATATATCTGCTTCCACAGAAAAGTGTTCTGTACATTTATGAAAAAGTACAGTCCCCTAATATATTAAATTTCATGTGGGGAAGATTTCATTTAACTGTCGCTTTGTTAGATCTCTTGTCCTTCGCTTTTGCGAAGGCAACTCTTATTTGAATGTCTTGTTTATGAAAATATCACAGATATAAAAATCAATTCTATGTAATATGTGTGATACAATAAGTGATTTAGAAACAAAAAAACAAAGAAACTAAAAAGATGTTAATCTCTTAAACTGTGATCTTTTTCATACAAAGAAATTGTTCATGTTTATTATGTATGTTTTACATGGTCTAAGTATTTCCATAATTAAACAGAAAGCAAGTAAGTATGCTTCTGTATAGTTGCATGTTTAAAGTAATTCCTCACAATTAAATGGTGAAAATATAAGCTATTTTGCATTTATTGTATTATGAATTCATGGTTTATAGACTTTTTATTAAATATTAATGAAAATGTTACATGATGTATTTTCATATAACTAAAGTTTTAGAAAATGAGTGATATTTAAATTCTTTAAATGATTTCTGTAAATGATCTCAACCTTAAAACTGGAGAATTATTTCTACTTTTCTTTTTATTTATTTTTGTTTATCTTTCTTAGATTGAATTATAATTATTTTAACTATGTATTAGAGATATTGAGGATATGTATATTTCTTTATTAAGAGTTGTTTTACAGGGTCTGGCACAAATAATGCCCCAATTTTATTACAAAATTATAAGCATGTAATTCTGTAACATAGCAATTTTACACTCAATTATACCATATGACATTTTAGGTGAAATATTCAAATTAAAAGTATAACTTATTACACTCATATTATTACCCTACCAACCACACTCAAGCAGGCATTATTTTGGCTGGACCATGTATATTTCATGAAAAACATGGATTCAGATTATTTATATCTTCAAGGGTTTGACTGTTTTAGTCTTCCTCCAATGAGGTCATTTCTTCAAAGGTAAAATGTGTGAGGCTGGTCTTAGGTAAGATTCCTAATTTTTCTCCAGGCTGCCATTGCTCAGTGAGCGCCGATACTTGGTCTATTCCTTGCTGTGGAAATACAGATACTTTTTAAATATTTTAATTTTTAATTATTTTTTTCCAACCAAAATCCTATCCTTCAAAGCTAATAAAGCTAAGATTTACTTATTGAGTGCTCACTAAGTGACAGGTACTGTAGTAAGTATCTTACATAAAGTATCTCACTGAATACTTATTCAGTAAAGATAGATACTGAATAGAACACAAACTCTATTAGGCTTTTGTTATATTCATTTCACTGATTAGAAAACTAAGGCACTGAGATCTTAAATAATTTCTCTGAGGCTATACAGCTAATGCATAGAAGAACAAGCTTTAACTCCTTTGTCTGACTTTGCACTAGAAAGTTAAATAAATAGTTCTATATAGAATGACATTAGAGATGTCTCTGACTGCAGTTCTGTGAGGAATTACTCTAACTACCTTAAATAATTATCGAACACTTTTAAATAAATAATTTGACATTTGTAGAACATCTGAAGGTAGAACAATAGTTATTCCTCAACAAGGAAGAAAAACTTGCAAATGAACCTTGCCAAAATGAGTATTTTAATGAAGATGAAGTATTTTTGTTTTAATGATCAATTCCTAGAGAGAAGTGATCATTATTTAAATTTCTCAAAATGTATTTTAAGTGAGTATGTTTCACAGCTGGAGACATGAATATAATCAGGTCTTTGGGGTAGCTGGAGACATAGTCCATCCATACCAATGTTCTCAAGTTAATAAATGACTTACGCTAGTATACAGTTTACGTTAAGCTCTGGTTCATGGCTTTGCCAGTCTTTCTTGCAGGTGTTATATGCCACTAGTATTTCTCAGGATTTCACAGTATTTCACAGAATGACTTGTTCTAACTAGTTACCTTGCCCCAGTTTAGCTCCTCTTCAATTTATCTTCCTTACTTCCTTAGGACAAAATTTTTTATTTTTTATTTTTAAAATTTTTTGTTAAATTTATTGGGGTGACATTGGTTAATAGGATCTCATAGGTTTCCAGTGTACATTTCTATGATACTAGGTATGTAGTTTGCATTGTGTGCCCACCATCTAAAGTCAAACCACCTGCTGTCACCATTTGTAGGCCCCTTCACCCTGCCACCCCCTTTCCTCTGGCAACCACCGCCTTGCTGCCTGTGTCCACAAGTTTCAGTTTTATATCTCACAGCTGAGTGAAATCACGTGGTTCATAGCTAATACGCATTTGTGTCTTTGTTTTAAATCCTTTATTTGTTTCTGATTTTAGCATGAGGTTTAGACTTAGAAGGAGGTCTAGATATTCTGGTTTTGGCACACCTTTCTAACCAAATCTCTCATTTTATATACCACAAACTATGTTTACCGTTTTGAATGCCATGTTCTTTGTGTTGTTTTCTTGTTCAGGATAACATTTTTCCCATTGTGATTCCTTTAAGATCTATTTCAAGAATCACCTACTTTTGGAAGTGTCCTCTTCTAAACATTTCCTCTGAACTTCCTTAATATTTTAGGCATACTTGTAATATAAATGTATCACACAATATTATGATTATTGTTTTATGTGTCTCCTCTAGAATATTCTGATGTTTTTTGAGGGCTGAATACTGTTCTGATAGTGACTGAGTTATAAAAAATGTGCTCAACCCCATGATTTCTCAAATATTTATATGTACAATAAATGTCCAGTAGCCGCAAGAACAGACTCTACTGGATTTGCTGCATCCTTTAAAGCAATTCTGATCATTTTATTTTTTTGTCAACCTATACATTTTTCTTTCTTTCTTAATGTTATCAACTATAGTCACCATGTTATACATTAGCTCCTAAAACCTTATTCATCCTATAACAGAAAGTTTGTACCCTTTTGTCAACCTCTCCCTATTTCCTCCCAATTTTCATAGATAGCAATTGCTTAACAAATATGTGATGATGTGTAATACACGTTTTATTGTGACAGACAAAAAAGTAGAAATCAAATTAACTCCCTGAGAGGATATAATTTAAATCTCTAAATTATTTGTCATTTGTTCCTTTTAAAGTGTTTTTAACACGTACAAAATAATTTGAACAGTATGTCGGTATGGAAGTCTATGTGATTCTAAATTATATTAACCAAAACAAACATATAAATAGAAATTATTTTATTCAATCTGAGTTTTACCTATAGTCACTTACTCTCTTTTTCTTTTCCAGGTAGTAACTCAAATTTAATTTAAAAGCATAGTTCACACATAGTTTAATTTAAAAGCATAGTTTACTTTTAAATAGGTGTTTTCTTCTTGTTAGAAAGCTTTAGAAGCTGCTGCAAATGGCCTTTATAAAAAATGAAGTGCTCCATATTTGATTATGAATCAGGGACGCTGTGCTTTCTCACCAAATGCTATATTTGGGGGGAGACACCTGAAATATTTTAGTGGTTAATGTCTAATCTATTAATTCCTCAGCATGACAGCAGCAAACAAGTTTTCAAGGGCTTCCTGAGTATAGAATCTGGACCCAATATCTCTAACTATATAATTTCATCAGCAGGAAGTGCTTTTTGCAGACCTTACTGCTGGTATGATAAAACCACTGATTCTGCAGCTGTTGATAAACTCCTTACATTAAAGTCTTCAACATTTAACAATTTTCAATTCCAAGCAAAACCTAACCATTTTATTTTCTGTGTGCTTCTCATTTATCCAGAGTAATATGCTATCCTTTCCTACAGCGTATCAAGTTAGCTGAGCTTATGATGATGAGAAAGTTTCTTAGGTTCATTTTCCAGAACACTAGTTGCTTGACATTCACTGGATTGAAACTCCTCTTCCCCCAGTCTAATAATGAAGGTGAGTTTACATTTTCATCTATGGTGGCAAGAAAAACTAAGACCAATGGTGAACAGAGTTGAACTTCCCTTCTAGTCTGTGGATTTTCAGAAAAAGCTACTGTATAAAGCTCTTTTAGGACTTTGAGAACATAAGGCTGAAAAACAATAGAGAGAAGCACCTGAAACTTTTATTATTCAGTTTTTTAAATAATAAGAGGTCTACAAGATAGATCCAGGGTTTGAGTAAAATCCATTAATGATTTTTGTGTTAGCTATTTTTCCCCCCAGAGAAGTGGCCAAACAGGTTTGGCGGGGGGGGGGGGGGGGGGCGGGGGGAGAGTGTAAGTCAATCAACAGTTTCCAGTGCAGTTCCGCAAACAGGTTGTGCTATAAACCGTGGTTTGTCCTGGCAATCCAACAGGCCTGTTAACTAAGAGATCAATAATTACAG
Organism: Glossophaga mutica; assembly: GCA_039655065.1. Lineage (NCBI taxonomy): Eukaryota > Metazoa > Chordata > Mammalia > Chiroptera > Phyllostomidae > Glossophaga > Glossophaga mutica. The sequence continues at coordinate 157,067,380 of CM077303.1, read as the reverse complement.
GAGAGTCGTGAGAAGGTGGGTGCTACTGTCAAGTGGGAGCTGAGCTGGGATGGAGTGAAAATTCCGCTTGATCTCTGGAATCAGATATAGCTGCCAGCAGGCATCCAGAGCAACACGGGCAAATTCAATGTAAACTAAGGCCAGGGTGCTTGCTGCGTTTCCCATACACTGGGAATCCAGTTCAGTTTTAATGGGGCTGGAGAAGAGATCTGTGTAGATTTACTTCTACTTATTAAAGATGTTTCTGTAGGGTAAGGCAGTACACAAGTAATTCTAGACAGGTTAGGACAGCAGTTCATGGAACTTATTTGCGTCAGAGCATCCTTTGAACAAAAAATTGGCATGGATAAGCATTTTGGAGGTAATGGTGGTAATGGAGAGAATGTCTGTGACTTTTGCTTGAATCTCAATGTCACAGGTTCATAGACACCCTGTGTCACATGCAGAGAACCCTGCTCTAGACTATAAAATGAGTCTGGGGTGGGTATAAGTGTGTATGTATGAGATAGAGCTGTTTTCTTCTATCTCCAAGTGGAAGGTTTGTGTTGGAGAGGAGAAGGTGGGAGAGGGTGTTTGGAGAAGCGTGCCAGCTTTTGTTTCTTGAGTTTCAGGATGCATGCTTTAAATACCGGAGACATGTCGGGTCCCAGTATTACTTCAGATTGGAAATGGCTCATCAGCTTACTCATATGTTTAGATACCCATATTAGCACATTTGAATGCAAAGCACATTTGAGTAAACTTTCTTACAGTATTTATGTCGAGGCTTCTTCACGGGAAGTTTGGTTGTTCTAGTGCAGACTGAGGTGGGTGAAGTGAAGTTGGTAATGAGCTTGGTGCAGTTGTTAATAATTCCTGACCTTTTTCTTCCTCAGTCTGGTCACTAACACAGTCTTCTGTGGCCTTTTGCACACGGCAGTCAGTTCAGCTACAGCGAAGCAATTTACTAGAACTTTCTCATTCCTTCAGATCATTGTCGTTTTTTTTTTATTTTTCTTGTTTCACAAGCACTCAAATCTTGTCCATGTACCATGAAGAAGGAACATGAAAGGATGGAAACTATTTTAATAGATTATATATGAGAAATGATTTCCTAATGAGCAGTGTAGAAAAACTAAAACCTTAGGGATCAAGGTTTTATTCCAAGAGGCAAACCTTTTATGTGTGAAGCCCTAGAGGAAAGAAGCAATCAGCTGTTGAATAGTGTAAGTCTAGTCAACCTTCCTTATATTCACTCTTAAGATTGAAAATCCTAAATCTAATTTCATTTATTAAATGCAACTGATAGTAGCTAACCCCTCCCAAATTTTTTAGAGTAAAAAAAGGAAATAATGTATAAACTTTTATGTTTTCAGGAATATGTCTTTACATAAATTTAAAAAGACATTCACTCTTTCTGCTAATTTACCGTATAAACAAAGCAGTGAAGGAAAAATACAGAAGAAAATAAAAATCTTACTTCATTACTCCAGCACATGACCCCTTTTTCTTGTTTTCCTATTCCCTTCCAGTTCTTTGCCAATGCATAAAATTCTCGAAGGTGGCTTTTACATCAGCTCCTGCCCTTCCTGGGGCGTGCTTTCCCATTGTCTCCACTGAAATCTGTGTTTGCAGAGCTATCAAGGCATTTGCTCTCTTTTACTTCAAGTCGTATCACTTCCGTAGCATTGACTCAATGGCTACTTCTTCCACAACTGACCGTGTAATTCCTTGATTTGCTTTATTTGGTTGCCCATCGTTCATTACTATTAAATAGTAGACAAATAAATACCAGAAAACAGGGCAATTTAGTTATGTGTGGTCCCTTAAGAGAAAGTAAGTCTAAGTTTTATTCTTCATGGTAGGGTAAAAAACCCTCTAGCTTCAGATTATAATGCCATTACATCAAAAAAAAGAAAAGTTACAGAATGCAATGTATCCCAAGTTGCCAATTTAGAGTTAGCCAACTTCTGAAATTTCTGAAAATCTACCATAACTGCCTAAATCAGCTATATGTCATAAAACAGAGTAATTAATCACGAACTCATAGTATTTGTTCGCTATATCCCAAAGAAAAGTAATCGTAACAAAACCCTCTAGACATAAAAATAAAAAGTTCAGTTCTCATTAGATAGCCTAAGCAATAGTACTGCCTGGTATTCTTCTAGACAAGGGGGTACAGGAGTGAATGAGCCCGGCAGGTTTTGTACTCTTGAGGTCAACAAGCAAGTAGGCAGAGAAACAAATTCCTCATTCCAGAGATGAAGAAATTGAAGTCAGAGGGGTTGGATGACTACCTTGAAATAACACCCCTGATCTGTGGTAGAGTGAAAAGAGAAGTCCAATACTGTGACTATCTATCATTGTTGGTGTGTGTTTTTTCTAAAATGCTCTCTGTGTCATATGGGCACATAATTTTCTTAATAGTAATTGGGAGTATAAGTAAACAGTGGGTTCACACACACACACACACACATATATGGATGACTATGCTAATTTTAAAAAGCATAAGAATAGTTTTAAAACTTGGGTCACCACTTTTATATAAGAAAAATCAGTGTAAAAATTCCAGGAAGGATTTAAATTTGACCTAAAGAAGATTATTTGAGGGATAAATTGAACTTCTCAGAGAAGCAGCTGAATTCTTTAAGAAAAATGTGATTTTAAAACATCTTTTTTGAATTAGTTTAAATATTTGTGTAGTAAAGATGACAAATGTGGAAGATGACTTTTCAAGGCTTTTGCTGGGCAGATAAATTTAAGCATCAATATTCATATCAAATCATTTTATTAAAATATAGAAAACAGACTTGTTTACTTCTTCACTCAAGAGTCTTTGTGTCATTGAAATCCATGCAAAGCAATAATTTTTAAGAAATATTTATAATGAAAGGATGAGCTCTTAAATTTTGTATGGTGTAGCATGCAAATAGAAGTGATTCTTTTTGTCTTGTTTAAGGCCAAGATAAAACAAATAATTCAGAGCAATTATTTCAAAATATAAAAAAAATATAAGTATAAGAAGCCTCACTAGCACCATCAAGGGCTTTACAATTCATCAAATGAAAATCATAATTTGACTTTTAGACAGTCAGTTGCCCTTGCAGTTTTTCCAAGTTCGGTTATTGTTGAGCTTACTCAGTTATCTCTTTTTGCCAAGTACAGACAGCAAAATTTAAAGTCCCAGCATATAGAAAAATAGATTTGAGGCTTAGCCAGGGCCACTTTGGATATTTCCAGAAAAATAAATACAAACTTTATTTTAGTTGGTGGGTCAGGGGAGGCATGCATAAAAGATAAGTAAAATGCATTTTCATGACAACTATAATAGGCTGGCTTAGAAATAGTCTTTTGGATTTCAGAAGTTAGAAGGAGATGTAACTATGCCCCTTCTTTAAAAAGGAAGGATAAAATGAAGGAAGAATACATTTTCTTGGAATTCAAAAGGATGGTCATCTAGAAAATTAATGTAACTGTGATGTTTTCCCTAGAAATCACTGTGGGGTTAGAGTGGCAGTTTTGACAAAGTTAGCTGAAATTAAAATGGCCTTTGTCTAGTTAGGATCCTCTTAACACTGGACACATTTGTCTGCACTACCCTGGTTTTTACTTAAAGTTTTTGAGAAGAACAGAAGAGCAGACAAACAAGCTTGGAACACATTTCCAATTTTTGGATAAAATTTCACTGACTACAGTTGTGGTGCCAGTGCTGTGGATAGAACAGTACTGTTCAAAATATGTTTATATAACATGGCTGCATGCCTTTGAGATCTTTCAGATTCTTCCCTGAGAGCTTCAGTCACTCAATAGTCACTCATCCAAAACCCTTTATATTCTCAAATATCTCTCAGTTTCACCATAAAAGCCAAGCATTGAAATGAAGGCAAAAATAAAACAGAGGTAGGCATTTCAAAATTCTTATTTTCTTCTCAACTCTTAAAGACCAAAGTGAAGAAATGTTTAACACAATAGTTCTGATAGTCCATAATACATAGCTTTCAATATCACTTTATCACACAAAATTAATAGTTTGGCTGCCTTCTGGGAATCATAATTTCTTTTTCTTTTTTTTAGCATCAGAAAATACTTTGACTTCATTTGTATTTTGCCGTTGAAGAAATTAAGACTCATAGCCTTCAGGTTATTTAATTTATCCACAATCAGGTGGAACGAGAATCTAGTCATTATTATTTCAAGCTCAGTGCTTTTTGTATCACATAATGCTATTCCTCTGTTCAACTTGAAGTTCATATCTGGTCCAGAGTCATAAATACGAACATTTCTTGTTACCAAGATGTTCAACAAGCAATGTAAAATGAGTTATATTCATCCTAGGTATTGGTTGCATTCTGAAAATCATTCAATTGATAACAATTAGCAGTTTTAGATGAGTGGATGAGTACCATAGAGTGAGGATTGAAGCTAATTAATGAGGAATTCTGGGAAGTTGTGTTCTTCCTTTCCTGTTGGATGGTTAGACATTAAACCTTGGGGTTGTCAAATGAGTACCACCCTTGCATCAGTATTAAATTCACACACAAAGAAAATTAATTACAGGAAAGCTGCCTCAAACCGACTTTGTCAACTCTCGACAGGAAATTCGCAGGCAGGGAAAGTCAAGTACTGCTGCCTTAAAATATTCTTGTTTTTACAAGCCCGAGTGCATTCTCTCTCTCTCTCTCTCTCTCTCTCTCTCTCTCTCTCTCTCTCTCTCTCGTTCTTGCTCCCGCTTTCACTCTGACTCTTTTTCTCTATCTCTTTGCTTCTAAAGAAGAAATGATAGCTTAGAAGCATTTATTTATTTATTTGTTTATTTATTTATTTAATTTATGTTTTTGGATTACAGGAAGACAAACACATTTATCTTAAAGATTAAGGTTTAGTGAAACAACAAAGCAGATCTTGAGCGAATTCCCATTACATTGTCATCAGGTGGTAGCCTCACCAATTCAAATTGTAAGAACTTGACCTTTTCTGTTCAACACTGAATCCATGCTCATGTGATCACTGGGTTCTGGAAAGAGTCATGTTTTTTTTTTTTTTTTTTTTGTTTGTTTGTTTGTTTTTTTGTTTGTTTCTTTCTTCTTCTTCTTTTTTTTAATGGCTAGCAAGAGACCATGTAAGAGCAGGTAAATGTAATGATTAGCTAAAGTCATCCTGGCTCATCTAATTTTTATGTAAAAGTTTCCATTATAACAAAATTTCACTTAACTTTTTCTTTTCAGATAATTACATTGAAACACTTTATTCTCAACCTCTAACTACTTGGAAAAGTCTTCAAATTTGAGTAAATATAGTTTGTGAGGATTGTACGAAGGTATTCTGAATTTGAGGGATTTAACAACTTTGGTAAGGATATCTATGGCAGTAATTCCCAAGTCCCTTGCTTAGTATCCTAATACTGTTCTGGGAATAATCACCTCAGGTCTCTGTGATAACTCAATATTTTCTATATTACACAGCTTGCCCACCTTTCCAAGGTGGGCATTTAGGAGTAATACCTTCATTTGCTACTAATGTAAAGGTATTGACTGTGGATCCTTTCGGTTCTGACTGAAAGGATATGTCATTTTACATTAATCTCACATTGAAAAGCCCACCACTCAGTCAGAATTTTGAGATGTCTGGTATTTGGAAAGATACCTTATTGGAAAATCTCCATGCATCTTTAGGTCTCAGTAAAATAACAGTAGCTATGCATAGACTTGATTGAGCAGAAGTTACATATTTATTAACAGTTGAAAGCTGTTTTAGATAGTAAATTTTGGTTTTTGACTCAAGATTAACAGTGTTAAATTAGCAGATCACATTGAGTTTTCAACTGTTCATATCCTAAAAACCCATTTAGATAATGGGAACAGCTCTTGTTTAAACCTTCAATACTGTCTAATAACAATATTAATAAAGGGAAGACTAGTAAGATTATAATAAATTAAGAAAGCTAGATGTATACTTATAAATTTCATAAGTTAAATTTAAGGTCATATGTGAATTCATATTAACAAAATAATGGAAAATTTATAACTCATAAAACAAAATAATACATGTTCTATAGCTCATAAAACAATTGATTTACTTTCTAGTTTTGCAACTGCATAAAGTATGTGAATTTAAAAACTAAAATCTTATCAAAGAAGGTATTTTTCATATACTAATTTTTTGCTGATAAACTATTATTCATTTGAAAAAGTGTGAACACATTTTAAAATTTACTGTTCAGCAATAAGGTAGTTTACCAAACATTTGATTATGAAATCTATGTAAGCAAAATGAATGGATTATAGAAATGAGCCTTGAGAAGGATCAGGCAGAGTGACAGAAGGAATTAGGAAGGTTTTAAAGGGTTTAATAAGTTCTGTTTTCCAGAATATATCTCAGTTATTTGAGAGAAATACCTTTCTCTATAGCACATACAAAAATCAAAGATAAAATATATGAAACATTATTTTTAATAGCATGGATGAGGGAGAAGAAAGTAGGGAATAATCACAGATAAGAAGAGAAGCTTCAGTTCTTTAAAGATAAAGTAGTGTTGGAGTTGGTTTTGGCCTTGAGAGATGTACCAATTTCTGGTGGGCTTGGAACTAAGTTTTAATGTGTCATGTGTATGGGGGACAGGAGACCTAGTCATTCTGTGTTAGAAGCATCCCGAAGTGCCCAGAGGAAGGAAACAAAGAGTCTCTCCAGTAACATATATTTGAAACAAAGCCACAAATTACTTCTGCTAATACAATTCTAAGGAAATTACCTTCCACTGGAAAAATTATTAACTACACATGAAAATAAGGTTTCATGGGAGTCAACAGGATCAATATTCTTAGCTATGAGATCTACAAATATTTCAGATATTTAAATAATAATACATAGAATACAGAATAATTTTGCTTATAAATAAATAAATAATATGAAAATAAAACATCCTAAACAAGAGACCAACATTTTCCAAAGAGTTTAAAGTATAAAATGGAACATATAGAAATGAAAAGTAGTAAATGAAACTTTAAAAATTGAATAATTTCCTAGAACATTAAAGATTAGATTATTTGGACCAACCCTGCCACTGAAAATAAGTAGACAAAGAAGTTTCTAAAATCTTAAAATTCATGAAGTAAGAAATTACCAGATCAAAAGCTATAGGAGTCCAGAGAGGTAAAGTGGGTACTCAAGCAAACTTACCCTTTAAATCATTTGATAATTTTGGAAGAGATAGACTTCATTTCTGATGGAACTTGTAGATAAGAAATAAATAAATTACAGTCTAGAATTAGTAAAACATTATTGTCATATTAAGCTGAGACCCCATGTAGCTGTAAATTTAGACAAAAGACGAATTAAATATAACTTCCAACCTTAGTGGTCACAATAAAAGTTGCTTTTGCATTGAACATGACAGTAGGAAAAAATAATGTTTTCTAGTCTTTATGTTTTATAGTCTTTAGCATTTTCAGCTCAAATTTGTGTTACCTGAATGCTCCAAAAAAATCCCAGCTATGAATTTAGTTTTAAACCGTTCCCTGACTGATAAAGTCCCTAAGTATCTGACTCAAGGAAATGCAAGTCATCTATGGAAGAAGGCATTCACTTTCATTGTAGGTCTCATAAAGACACCATAAATAATTTTCAAAGACAATGAGAACACACAATCAATAAATAATAACTATACAAGGAAAGCTGAAACTGTGGCAACAAATTACTAGGGAAAGAAAACATTACAGAGAACGTAAATGGACCTGTAAAGATATCAAATATTGGAAATATTGAATACAAATTCTAAAACAGCTATGATTACTATGTCTTAAAAAAAACCCTCTAAGACAACACTGAAAATATCTGTGCATAACAAGAAAATATAAAGTGACTTAGCATTTTTTTTTTAAGATTTATTTATTTATTTATTTATCTTTAGAGGGGAAGGGTAGGAGAGAGGGAGAGGGAGAGAAACATCAATGTATGGTTGCCTCTCATGCGTCCCCTGCTGGGAACTGGCCTGCAACCCAGGCATGTGCCCTGACTGGGAATCGAACCGCGATCCTCTGGTTCGCAGGTCCGCGCTCAATCCACTGAGCTACACCAGCCAGGGCTGACTTAGCATTTTTGAAAAATGACCAAATAGGATATCCAGATATGAAAATATAATAACCAAAATTAAAAACAGATGGGATTGTCTTATGAATCATAGTTAGATAAAATTAATGAATTAGAATATATGTAATAAAATATTATTTAAGTGTAGCATGAAGAAACAAAAAGATTTAAAAATAGTGAGAAATTATGAGCTATAAAGGGTAAGGAGAACATTTTTACAATACATTTAATTGGAATTCTAGAATGAGAGCAGAGAGGGAATAAGGAAGATGATTTATTTTCAGAAATAATTGCTAAGAATTTTTCACAAATGATAAGATAAACAACTCACAGATTAAATAATGAAACAAATTCCATACATACATATATTCATGTATGCATAGTTATATCAATAAAATACATATAATAAATACATAAAATTAAATAGATAAAGGAAATTATTGCTTAGACATAGCATAGTGAAATTCCACCCAGGGGAAGGAAAGGGATTGTCTTCAAAGAGTAGAAGAGAGAGGGACAGCCTCCCTTTCATAGAAACAGTAAAGCCTAAAAAGAGTGGAATGCCATCCTCAGAGCTCTGAAAGAAAATAGATTAGCTTCGATTTCTATACCCAGCCAAACTATCTTTCAAAATAAAGAGTTAGATAAGTCAAGAGGGAAAGTGGAAGATGCCAGGCCTCACAAAACCTAGACCTGGGACTAGCACAGTATTATATCCACTGCAAGCTATTGATCAAACCAAATTGCAAAGTCAATCCTTATTCCAGAGGGAAAACAGACTCCACCTCTTGAAGCAGCAGCATTTGAAAACATATAAGGACAGCACAGGTTGTGGCTATATTTAGAGGCTATATACCACAATATAAAGAACTTTTCAGGGTCATTATGATGATAACAAATAACAAAAAAGGAGGGGTGAAAAACATGAATATGAAATATTACATGTATGCCAAATATCAATTAGTGGTAGAGTGGTTAGCCATTGTTCATATTCCATAAATGAAATACCATAGAATAGTAAAAATAAATAACTTAAAGCTATGCTCAAAGTATTAGTGAATTTCAAAAGAAACCGAATATAAAGGATGCAAACTGTTACATGTCATATATATGCAGTTCAAAAACAACCTAATTAAACAATATATTATCTATTTATGTGTAAAATATATGGCAAAACTATATAAAAAGCTTTAGAATGATTAATCCAAATTGCAGAATACTATAGCAGAGAAGAAAATGTGAATATTTTATTTATTAATTTGTGTTATATGCACATAAATATTTATTTCATGTTATTATTCAAATTGCATATATGTTTTATACATTCTATTCCACATAGTATATATTTTACAATGGAGGGGAAAGATAGAAGTAAGTTACAAAATTACCAAGTTTGGGTTAGACATGGGGAACAGAGATACTCATACATTTTTGGTGACAGTAGAAGTTGGTATCATCACATTTCAGAAACATTTATCAATAGTTAGTTGATCCTGCAAATTGATTATGACCCTGAAATTTTGCAGAGAATCTCTCAGGTATAAAAGCACACATGTGCAATGCTGTTTATTGCAGTATTGTTTATAATAGTAAAATGCCAATTAGAAGGAAAATGGATTTTGAAAATTAGCATAGTCATACAATTGTTTATCATAGCTAAAATTATAGGACTAGAGTTCAATACAGATAAACCTGGGGAAAGGAAATTTAGGTAGTAAAAATTCCTGAGGGATATAAAGTATGCAATATCAACTAAGTAATTTTTTAACGTATAAAATAGTTCTGTGTATTGCCTATAGATAAGTGTGAATTAAACATTTAAAAGAACACACAGTGACTTCATAATAATGGTTAGCTCTTTGAAAACCTTGTCTCATAGAACTCAAATTATATTCTCCATGTCACACAGCATTTTGATTTCAATGTCAGTAATCTTTAAACTAGCATAGCTGTAAAACTTGGAGCTTAAGTACTATGAGGACACAGGTAAAAACAGAGCTGGGGAATTGTGTTTATGGGATGTGGGAGATGGTTCAGACAGTGAGGTAAAGAGGCATGTCTTTCTGCAGAGTTGTCCCTGTATTCTTGGCTGTGGGAAGATGGACAAGTAAAAGTAAAAGAAGAGAAAACCTGTTTGACAACTCCATCTGTAGTCTTTGACGAGGTTACTAAAATACTACAAAGCTTACTATATTTTTGTGCAATGTTTTATTTCTTCCAAAATACTTTAATATATATTATTCACTATGTTCACAAGCTATTTTCCTAGTATTACCATTGGGAACCTGAAGACTGCCAAAGTAATGACTTATCCAAGATAACACAACTAGCTAGTGATATGGACTATAGTTCTGGGTAGAATTCTATTTTCACTTAAAATTGCAGTGGTTTTTATTTGGTGATCCTCACACCCCCACTCTATTGACCTCTCTTCCAATTCAAAGAGACTATCACATACATTTTTATCTAACACAGTTTATTTTTATGTTCAGGAAAACTTCGAATGGAAAGAAAATAGGGTCATGCATTCAACTGATATCAGAATGTAGCAAAGGAAGTTCATAAATCAAGTTGACAGTAAATCTTCAGCAGTATATAAATTTGGGAATGAATAAAATACAGCTTACCCTACTGGGATGATGAGATCTATAAAAGTGCTGCAGAGTAGTGTGGACAATGTTCTGACACACCTGTTAAATACCAGATAAAAAAGCAGGAGCTATTTAATCTGCATTGTTCTTGAAAAGCCCACTTTACACACTCTTGCTTGAAACCTAGGTGACCTGAGTAAATAAATCTCTCTTAAAATGTAATTCCTGTCAATCTCTCTTCCAGAGATTAAGCATTTGTGCTCATCCGGTGAATATTATATATTGTAATTATATTCATTGTGATTTAGTAAATTCTGTGTTGGTGCCTAAGGTCATGGGAGATAAGTTCTTTGACAACCATATTAAATTTAAGGCTAGTCTGGGAAGTACTCATTTTGTATGGTATTTCAACTTTGTGAGATACATGTTCTCTACAGTTGAACAGTTGAAGATGCCAAAGGGATTGTTTTCTACAAGGCTTTGTAGAACAGATTCCAGTATGTGAGTAATCAGAAGAGGATGACTACCATAATCTCAGAAATCTCAGAAATCTTTAAAGAATTTTTTTACTATAGATGGCCTTTATTATTAAACAGAGGTTGAAATTTCAAGAGAGCTATTTCTGACCTATGTAACTCAAGAAAGCTCCTCCTATACTTCAGTTGTTCCTTTTCACTCACCTATGGAATCTAGTTCTACTCACTTTTATCATGTTCTATCAAGAAATTTTTCAAGGGATGAGAGAAAGGAATGAGAAAGTGGGTGGGCATGAGAAAATAATGCAGGGGGGTTTAGGGAGTCTCAGTTGGTCTAACATTTGCAACATAGCTTTCCAGTGAGGAGTTAGATTCTAAAATTCAGTATGTTGGATTCAGATCTCAACTCTTCTCCATATGTATAATGTGATATTTTGCAACCTGATCTTCACAGGTTTCTATTTATTTATCTGTAAAGTGGGAATAGAAAGAGTATTTTCCTTATAGAGATGCTGCAAAAATTTAAGAGTATAATGCATGTAGCGAGTAGCAAAGTGCCTGGTTCTTAGCATCAACAATCATTAGACTTTTATTTCTTTTTAAAGCAAGTTGTGTTATGGTGAGCCTGTTTTTATGGAAGCGCCTGCTCACTTCATCACAAAATGACTCTTTTCTCTTCCTTATCTCCACTGATAGGAAACTCATAACCAAAGAGAACTGGTTATGTGAACAAATGCCATTGAGGGCGACAATAATTCCAATCTTAACAAAGACTGTAAAATACTAGTTAATGTTGAAAACAGTATTTAGGAAGCTCATAATTTTTGCTTAAATTCTGCTTGTCATCTAAGGAAATGTTTTATGATTAACTGATAAAGGGGTGTGAACAAGTGACAGCTCTTTAACTCTGAAGCTCAATATTTTTTGAGACCCAGCCTTAGTCCCACAATACCTGACCATAGGCTAACAGTACCACACTTGTAGTTCCCAACTGGAAATTTTCCATTATGAAATGTGCACATTGCTTAAACTGAAGGGCTTTCTTCTTGAGAAACTCATATACTTAATAACATCTTGTCCATCACCAGTTTTGTGAAAATGATCCAGATTTTTTTTGTTTAGTTTCTCCTTATCATATATTCATTTCAGCACTTCTCCAAACAGTTCATCATGGTATAAAAGCCTGATAAGAGCATTTAATGAGTCAAGAGCATTGCTGTTTGAAGAAATTGGAGACAATCGTACTTGAACAACAACAACAAAAAAGAAAAGGTATGACTATATAAATAGGTGCTAACTATGGTTAACTACTCTAGATATGGATCAGAGGATTTTCTGAAGGTCTGAGAGATGCACTGAACAGGAATTTTGAGGAAGTTTGTTCTGCTTGTGGTTGAGGGAAGCTCTTTTATTTTTTAAATTGTGATTTAACTATTTTTTTTAAAATAGGCTATTCATTTATTCAAGAGTGTCTGCCTGGATGGCAGATTAAAAATAGCACAAATTCTCTGATATTCCTCTCATCAGGAGGTGAGTTTAATTTCCTTCCCCTTGAATCTGCAAAACTTGTGACTTGTTGCAATCAACAGAGCAAGGTGGAAGGGATGCCTCGTGATTTCAGAGACTAGATGAGAAGATATCTGATGGCTTCTGCCTTGGCCTCTTGGGCTATTCCCTATCAGAAAGTGGCCATCACCCTTTGAGAAGCCCAAGTGCAAAAATTCACAGCTTCAGGTGAGCTCCTAGTCAACAACTAGCATCAGCTGCCAGCTAGGTGAGTATTTCATTTTGGCCATATGGTGCAATCAGGCAACTGCCTCAGAGACCCCAAACAAAATCCCACTAAATTATGAGCAAATAAAATGTTTTCTTTTAATGCACCTAGAAGTAGTTTTATTGTGGTATAGTGTATATATCATATTCATTCATTTAAAATATACAATTCAACACATTTTAGTAAATTTATAGAGTAGTGCAACCATCGCCATGATCCTATTTCAGAACGTTTCTTTCACTTCAAAAACATCCTTCGTGTCATCTGCAGTAGAACAGTCCTTCCACCCTCAACCAAGGGTAACCAATAATTTATTTTTTGTCTCTAGAGAATTGCATATTTTGTACATTCCACATTAATGAAATCATACAATACGTAGTTTTTTGCCTTTGGCTTCTTTCACTTAGAATAAAGTTTTTGAGGTTCACCTATGTTGTATGAGGTGATATTGGATTTATCCTCATCTAATCTTAAGGGCTTACAACCAAAACTGAGACTGTGAAAGAATGAGTTCTCCCTCAAAACTATAACAGAAATCCTGCCTAAGTTTTCAGGCTGCTGACTTGCCCTATGGATTTTCACTTGCCAATTTTATTAGCCGATTTCTTAAAATAAATCTGTGTGTGAGTGTGCCCATCCTACTGGTTCTGTTTCTCTAGAAAATCCTCCTTTAGGAGATTGAAGAAGTTCATTTATACCTCTAATTTTAAAAATATGTTTTCAGGAACTGCTGTTGGAATTTTTAAATAAATGTTCTGTATTTGTTGAGATAATAGTATGATATTTGTCTTTGATTCTATTAATGTCATATAATATACAAGTCAAATTTTTACATGTTAAATCAATCTTGCATTCCAGGGGTAAGTCCTATTTAACCATAGAGTACCATGCTTTATATATATTGCTTTATGTATGTTCAATTTGCTAATATTTTGTTGATGGTTTTTTACATCTATATTCATGAGGAGCTATTGTTCAGCAGTTTTTGCTTTTTGTGTCGTCTTTACCTAGCTTTGGTATCAGGGTAACAGTTACCACATAAGATAAGCTAGAAGTATCTTATGATATTCAATTTTTCTGAAAGAGTTTCTGAAGTATTGATACTGTTCTTTAAATTGGTAGAATTCACCAATGAAGTCATCTTGGCCTGGGCTTTCCTTTGTGGGTAGGTTTTTAATTACTAATTTAACTTTTTTACTCCTTATGGGTCTATTTAAATTATCTATTTCTTCTTCTGAGTTTTGTTAATTTTTATCTTTCTAAGAATTTATTCCATTTCACCTAAATTGATACATTAATTGACATAAAGTTGTTCATTGTATTATATCATAAACCTTTTGATTTCTATAATTTCAGTCATAATATCTTCTCTTTCATTCCCGATTATGGTCATTTGAGTCTTCTCCCTTTAATTCCTGTCAGTCTAGCTGAACCTTTGCCATTTTTTCTCATCTTACAAAAAAAATCAACTTTTGTTTTCATTGACCTTCTTGATTGTTTTTCTCCTGTTTCATTCATTTTCACATTAATCTTCATTGTTTCTTCTTCCTCTGCTTTGTGTGGCTATCTAGGATTGTGTCCACTCCCTCCCATCTGTGCATGCATCATTATGCACGTGTGCAGGATTTTATGAAAGTCCTTCGTGGTTTTATTACCCACCTTCCACTGTGAAGTTGCTGGGTATCCTGTCAGTTTGACATTTTCCCTAACCACGTCTCAACCTCACACTTGACCTTCCTTACTCATGAGCCACCAATATTTTTACACTCTATGACAATGCCTAGGGCCATTGTGTCTGTCCACATTATGCTCCAGGACATGTCACCCTCTCTTAGGCAGAACTGCTGGTTTTCATGGCTTGCCTCATCTAGTAGAATTAATGAGTTGACCAAACTGAGTGAGAGAATTGGAGCAATCTTAGAGATTCCCACTAGTTTTACCATCCAAAAACATTTATTTAAAAATCTGTTAAATGTCAAACTCTGTGGTATACACTAGGGATTTAAGATTTAGTTTCTATTTTCAAAGATTTGAATCATTTTTATATTTAAGAGTATAAGATGACTGACTTAAAGAAATATAAAATATAATTTTATATTTTCATTATAATTTAATACTTATTTGACTCACTGTGTTTTATACCAGGACTTCCCAAATGTACTCTGAAGAACACTAGTTCTTATGCTAGTATCATTTCTCCAAAAACAGGTTAATTAGGTAGAGATCACCTAAGTGCCTTCCAGAATTAAAAAAATAGGTTAGATGTATTAAAAAGAGGCTAGGTTACATAAAGTTAAATAGGTACCTTTACAGAATGATTTTTCTGTCTTCATTATGTGATTGTACCTCAAAATATCTGAAAGAACTATGTAGAATTCAGAGTCTTCCAAAGTCATTTGTACACAGACACCATTTACTAGGAAGCATCTCATGTCCATCATTCTGAAGAGCATGATTATCAAGATGGGCAGACAGCTTTCCCATATTAAGAAAAAAATTAACCAATTATAAAATAATTTAAATTACCAGAAAACCTCCCAAATTTAAGAGATGTGAATGAAGGGGTTTAATTTCTGGATTCATATTGGTGACATAAGAGTCATTCTTTTTTACTTTTGTGCATCTTGAATTTTTCAAATTTATTTTTCAAGGCTACAAATTATAATCTTCAGGGATTGAAAGATAGACCTGAAATATGAGGCATAACTTACCGATAGAAATAAGAAATATAATAAGGAGATTAGCAGTTACCACCCTAATAGAAAAAGTACTAACTAAATTTGTAAGAGTTACTTTTCTTTTGTCTCTAATTGCTATGCATATATTTTCAAATTTTATGTAGCCAGGAGTGTTTACCACTACTTGTAATTTTCAAAATAATAAAAATTCATTGTATGATTGCACCTCCAGAATCTTATAAAGTCCAAGGATCAGAATAGAATAAGTATAAATTTCAACATTAGAAGATCAAAGTTGTTTGCTATATTTAATACACTTTTGCAATATATCCTACTCTATTTATATGGTGTAGATTTTCCATTCAATAAGGCACAATATTTAAATTTAAATTTTTAAATATTTAAGGCATTTTCTATTTGATACATTAATCTTTTTCCTGCTCACATTTTCCTTGGAATTAGGAAGTGGCAACGGAGTTGAAAAGCTAAATGTATTTCTTCATGTAATTTTCAGGACATACAACCTGATGGACCAAGGTATACAAAATTTTATATGAAAATATAATATTTTATATGAAATTACAAATTTTGAGCTTGCCTTCACTATGATTAGAATGAGTGTGGCAGACTTAGTCTGTTGAAGAAATAGGAGAGAGGAATGAATAAAAATGCAGTCGCATGCAATACCACACTGTGTTGTATTATATATTTTAAGTACCATCATAAGACAAAAATGCGTTCAACCATAAGAGCTCAGGAGAAATGGTTCCTAGTTCTAAACTTGGTCCTAACAGCAAATTTCTATTCTTCTATTTCAGTTTTGCCTAGGTCATTTCGATTAGAGTCTGTTATAGAAAAAAGATGTGATAGTGAAAGTATATTTTTCCTTACATAGAGATTCAGAAGGCAAATTACTTGATTGTAAAACGTCAAATGACAAGAACTTCTCCATAAATGCGCATCTTCATTCATTTTTATGTAAAACAGATCACATCAAAAGAGACAATTATTCCTTGAAGCGAGATGTTGCTTTCTTGATCACCTCTAAATTGAAATCTTTGTGTGAGTGGCTAGTAGCCAGTGGAGGGAAAATGAAAGAACGACTTCTATCTGGGCCCTAATTTATCAGGAGAATCATCACTGAATTTGCTGCTTCAAAACTCTTCCTGAGGATCAAAAACTCATCCAGCCAACCTGATGAAACAATGACGCTGCATTTTGGCTGCCCCACATGTGACACAGTTTAATTTTGTCAGCCATTGATTGATGTGAATAGCTTTGATGAAGCCCATGATTCTAATAACATCACTGGAAAGGAGTGATGAAATCTGTGAAAGATCACAGGAATGGGAAATCCCTCAGTGACCTGCATCTTCGTTGCTTTACAGATTTCATCAACAATGGAAAGTGACCTTTAATGAAGGAGGTGTAGGATGGAATTTTAGTCTCTTTGATTTGTTGTTTTTCCAGTTTGAATTACGACAGCACAGCAGCCATAGGACGTAAAAGTTGGGTCAGTGAAACTTCCCCCAAATGATCTTGATCTCCCTTTAAATGATGATCTGTACAATTATTCAGTCCCCAAAAACCATTCACAAAGCACTGTATAAACTGACACTTCTAAATCAGAACTGAAAATTGTTCCAAATGAAACTTGTGGAACCACAGATAAAATCAATTTTTTAGGGCACTTTCAAGCTGGTGACATAAAAGGCAGACATGTTATTTTTCTGATAATTCATTGAGCTTTAGTTCCTATATTGCAAATAAGCAGATAACTTGGGGAAACATTCATTTTTCTAGTTGATATGTTGTACTTGATTTTGAACCTTTTTAAAGTTTTATTTTGAAAACTTGTTATTGAAGTGTGACATACAGACAAAAAAGTGGGTAAATTATAAGGGTTCATTTTTAATGAATTTTCATACAGTAAACATGCTTGTGTGACCTGTATGCTGATAAAGACATAGAATCTTATAAGAATTCCAGAAGGTTCCATCTGCTCCTTCCCAGTTATTTCCCTTCAAAGGACATCTACTTATAAGTTAAAGGATATCATTATCTAATTTCTGATTCTGTATATTAGTGTTGAACTTTATATATATAGTTGCCTAGTGTGTATGCTGGTTTCTTTGCTTAATATTGTGTGACTAATCCATTTGTGTTCATTATCACTGCTGCATAATATTCCATTGTGTGAACATACCAAAATTTATTAATTCTATGAACAATGACATTGAGTTGTCTCTAGTTTTTTGCTGTTACAAATAATCACATTATAGGCATTATTGTACATGTCTTTTGGTGAATATATATGTATCTTTGGGTACATACTTACAATCAGAATTTCTGGGACACAGGTTAAGTGAATGTTTTGTTTAGTAGATACGGAAGAATAGCCAGGTGATTTTCCTTCTGGCAGCCTTGAGGGATAAATGTGCATCTCACATTGACTCAAATGCAGGAGCTGAACAGAGATTAAAGATTGGGCTTGCTCTACAACAGGATTGCAAATTTGTACTTTTACACTGTGCCACACCGAGGAGTATAGAGTTGTACTCACCATCACAGTCCAGTGTTTCTTGCACTATTTTAAACACTGGTTGTTTTTCCAAAGCCACTGAGTATTCTGCCATAGAAGCAATTAAATGCTGTGGGAAAACAGCTTTCTGATGTAGCTGAAAAGTTTCATATTGGTAATTGAAATATCCATTTATGTTATTTATATATTGTCAGTGTTGAAAGTTAACCTCAAAAAATATCAAGGAGTCTCTAATTGGAAAAGGAGAATCGGTTGTCCTCAGGGGGCCCAGTTTTGTCAAAATGACCCAAAAGATTCATGAAATGGTTGGAGTCAAATCAAATCTAAAGACAAACCCTTATTTCACATCAGAAAAAAGAAAAAGGATTTCACCTATACAGGAGAAAAATGAAGAGCTAAGGGTAAATCTCTGGCATCAAATATCTGGTGAAGCCTGAGGCTTGATCAGAAAAGGATACAAAACAGAAGAGTGTCTATGTGTTGGTTCTTTCTAAAATAAAGAGTAATAATGCTGGAAGATAGTCTTTTGATGTAACTAAATTTGGTCCAATCTAAAACTTACCTATTTGTATGCCAATTTAAATTACTAGATTACGTAAACGTTTTAAAATCACCTGGAAGGGTGTCAAAATACGTCAGTAAATAAAACCACTTTTAATACATGAGGAGTATAACACATGCAGGGCCTCCGTACAAACTTCACATCTGTGGGGTATATCCTGCCTAATTTGTTATGTGCTATTTAGGGACTGCAAAGCCCTGATGCACAAATTCAAGAAATGAATAATTTATCAACCCTTCAAAGATATTCTGGAGAATTTCTAAAGGAAGATGGTAGAATTTGCAGTGTACTCATGTAATTTTTTAAAACAATAATAGTAAAAATTAAATGATCATTGAGGAAAATACAGACAAGAGATTTTAAAAGTTTATACTGTGATGGAAAGATTCTGTATTCTCTTTGGTAAAATGAATTTTTATTGTCTATAAAATTATCCACTGCACTTAGAAAGATTTCCTTAGAAGATGGGTATAATAGTTATTTTGTACTACCCTTTTAATAATATTGAATTTAACTGACTTAAATCTACTTGATTTATATTCCTACCTAACTCTTCCAAGAGCATATGCTGCAACTTGACTGATATTGATTTTTTAAATTTATTGCCTTGTTTAAATTGCCTGGAAAAGAGAAAAAGATCATTTTTTATATTTTAAAATTTTAGAGAAGAAAATGTTAAAAGGGAGTACATTTATCACTTGATGTGCTCATGGTTATGAATGAAAGAATGGTCAAACTTAATTTGACTGTATATGAGAGACAGCATTTCTTAGAAAACATTAAATTTTTTTTCATCAGAGTCAGAAAAGATTATACGTGCAGAGTGGTAAAACTAGAAGCACATGGATATTGTTGTACAGATATTTAAAAATATAAATCTATTTAATTTATAGCTAGGTATTTTATTTTTTGCTATTAATTGCTGGTAGGTATTAGCCCAACTGCAGTCTTTAAAAACAACACATACATTTTGTTTTTATAAATAAGATATGATATTTATTACAAACAAGTTAAATTTCCTAAAATTTGGCAAAAGGCAATAAATTCAGATACATTGTTTAAAACTTAAATCTCTATTAATTCCAAAGGAATTAAATAGAAATGACAAGCCACTATTCTTTGTGCTTTAAAAAAAAAGCACAAGAAACTGCTATCATCAGCATATTAAAAATGATTAAAATCTCTATTCTTGGAAATAAAAATGTAGTAAATGTTAAGTTAATGGTAACATTTATTGCTTTATTATCCCGCTAAAATTGCAGTGGTAATATTTATATTTACTGTCATAATGCCAATATTTACAAAATTCATGTAAAAATGATAGTATTAATTACTACTTACTGACCATCTACTAAATCCCAAATGTCACGAGAGTATAAATTTATATGTATATATACACATGTGTACATATGCATACATACATATATAAATGAAAATACTGTTGATTTTCATTTACACTTGGTCTAATTTATCTCAAATATTAGCTATGAGTTTAAAATAAGGAGTTGAGAATTATATTAATTCTTATTATATTAATTCTTATTCTTATGTATAAGAACTAAAATATAAGCATGCTTTAAGACATTTTGCTTTTATCTTTAAATAGCTTCATGCATAAAATAATAAAAATACTATCATTGAACATCGATTATGTTAAGCACCGTACTTTGTATCCAATATATTTTGTTAATAATACTCACAAATGCCCTTTGCTAATGGTGTTTCAAGCAAGGTGCCTACTTTGTGCTAAGATCTTTGTTGTTTTGATCACAAGAGTGAATGGTTCTGTTAAAGACCCTACTCTCCAAGAGATTTTATTCTGATGAGAGAGATAAAAAATAAATACAAATCAAATAAATAATACATAACAAAGATAGTTGTAAGTGCCATAAATGATAATACATAATAAAATAAGTAACAAAACAGGACAAGGAAAAATGGAATGATGGGACAGGACAGCTGTTTGAGAGACAGTTATAAGGGAAGGCTCCTCTGAAGAGGTGACACTAGAACAAAGACCCAAAAGAACCAAAATGAGTTGTGGAGAGATCTAAGGGAAGTCATTCCATGCAAAGTGTTTGAGTAGAAGGGAGCTGAGCATTTTCAAACCAAGATCTCCAGATGGCTAGGATGAAGAGCCACAGAGAAAAAACAAGAGAGAAGCAGGAGCCATGCCTTACCAGGGCACTGGAGCCATGGAGAGACATTATAAATTCATTCTGAATGTGATGGTGAGACGTTAGAGAGCATTAATCAGAAAGAAAGTGACATGATCTAATCAGCATTTTAAAAATCTTGGCCCTGAGGAGAACTGTCGAGGGCTAGAAGCAGGTAGATCAGATAGGGGCTATAGTGGAAGTGTGGGATGTTGGTGGTTTGGGCCAGGGAGGAGACTTGAAGAAGGTGGGAAATAATTGATCTCTGCATGTGTGTTTGCACCAGAGTTTCAAAAGCAAACAGATAGTACACCCAAATCCAGATAATTTAAGAAGAATCTATTAACAAAGAGATTATGTACAGAGCTGTGGGTTTAGGGGAACTTATATTTTACCTTCACCTTGGTCACACTTCGGTAAATTACTATGTATATTAAATTCTCACCAAATTACCCAATTTGAACTTACCTTCTATTTCCTATCAGGTTCTGATGGATATGTTACTGAATCCCCAGCAATAATCTGGTACATTATAGGTTCTTAATAACTACTTGATGAATGAATGGATGAATGAATGAATGAATGAATCTTCAGGAAAGCTAGTGGTAAGAAAAAAAATACAATTTGCTACAGTACTTGGCACATAGTAGTCCCTCAAAGTGTTTTATTTTTTCATTGTCAATATTACTTCTCCTAGACTTTTCATTCATCCACTCAAAAAATTCATCAAGCAGGAGGCACAATATGAGTCACTGGGAAAGTTAAAGATAAATGTTCAATCTTGCTTTCAAATAGCTTATACTACTTGAGGACATTGTTGTGAGACTTGATTGCTCTGTTTACTATGATAGGATTGTGGGTAGTAGGCTGTGGGTGTAGGGAGGTAATCTCCTGTAGCCTGGGGTGCCATGGGCATTATCCAGGAAGGGCTCAAAGAGGTAACATCCATGGTGGATCTTGAAGGATAAGTAGGAGTTAACCACTGAGTCAAAGGAATAATGCCAGGGTGAAGTCAGATATAGGAGGAACTAGTAAAAGAATTGTTTAATAAAGAAAATAGAATGTGCAGAAGTAAGAAGTAAGATGACAGTCATTTTTCTGGGATTCTAATTGGGTTTTGGTTGGAATATTGGCTAGACCCATGAGAGATGAGTTGAGAAAGGTAATCTGTCACCTGGTTATTAAAGGGCCTTAGAGTCTTTATTAAACATCTGCACTTTAGCCATTTGTATTAGGCAGTCATTAAAAAGATTTGAGCAGAGAAACATACTACACTATTAGGACAAAGTAGGATTGAAGTGAAGTAAGACTTTAGGAACTTATAGTAATCAGATGGGAAATGATGAAGGCTTAAACTAGAACATTTGAAACAGGAATGCAGCTAAAAGAAAAGAATTCAAGAAGGGGATCAACAGGGCTTCATTAATGAATAGATGAGGGAAATGGGAATATCTCTGAAATCTGATTAAAGTAATTCATAACAAATCCTCAATCATTTTCCTCACCTTAAAATAAACATTATACTAGTTAATAACATGGTTTTCCAACTGGTGAATTATAGGAAATGATATGAATAGCTTAAGAATTTAAGAATAGTTTGTACTATTTGATTGTTCTTAAGACACACCAAATATTATCAACTTCTAAGTTTAGCCCTGGGGAAGGTCTTGACAGGATTAAAATAATGACTGTTGGTATGGCACAATTAATTTGTTTTATGTCTGAGAAGTCTTAGGCTTCATTTTCAAGTGGTAGTTTTAAAAAAAGTTGCATGGACCTATTGAAATGAAAGATTTTTTTTGTTGTTGTTGTTGACAGTACCAAGCAAGCTTCATGTGGAAACAATGGAATGTATAAGCATACACTAGACAAATATGTTCTCATATTCAAAATTCAGTGGTTACTAATCATTCATCTGTTGGATTATAAATTTTTAAAGTATGCAAAACATCAGTTTTTCATTTGCAGGGATGGTAATGGGGAAACTGGATAGTTATTGCTGTTTCCTAAATTCCCCAAAGTTCCTGAAGTGTAAAATACCTTTCCAGTTCACAAAATCCATTGATCAAGTCTATCATTCTAGGTATGTTTTATGATGATTTTATTGGGTGTCTTCTTATTCCTCCACCAGTTGAGTGACTTGATGACTCCACTGAGACATGAGGTCCATATCATCCTGGCTCTGCTGTGGTTATTCTTAGGCAGGGATAGGCAGTGAGATCACACTCACCTAGATATTCATTTTGTCATATGGTTACTACATGTATGTGAAGTAGAGATAAATTACTAGACTAAATTTTAAAGGTGCTTGTGAAATATGTACCCACTTTCTTATGCCTTAAAAAAAACTTGAATGCTTTTCAAGATATAAGATTTCTGTATCATCATTTTGACGTGTTATTGAAAGTACCTTGTCTGCAGTAGATTTTGGGCAAATTATGAATAACTATAAACATGTATTTATAACTTTTGAACGCATATTTATATTTTAGTTCTTCAGAGTTGATTAGATCTACCAATGAACTAGAAGATGTCAATGATCTTCTAGAAAATTATAAGAACTATCACTGCTCATGTTATAATGTTCAGCATAAGTCCTTGTACTGATTCTATTGTTCGGGATAAAGTAGATTTTTAGAGTTTTTGGTGGGAATTTTCCTTTTCAACTCTGTTTTTTTTTCCCATCCACCATGCAACTCTCATATGCCACCTCCCAACAAATACCTCTCTCATATTTTGGCTGAAATTCTAAATTTTTCTGAAAAGAAAGACTGAATAATTATAGTTGGGGTGGAAAACGCAAACACCTTTAGATGTCAACATGCTAAACTATATACATGCTATCAGAGGTTTGTGAGAGAGGAGTCTTTAGAGGTCTGATTTACACTTGAAAGTGGGCTATAAATAGAAGTATAGAGCTCAATGCACAAAACTGCTCTGCTGCATTGCAGACAAATAATTTTATTTGCTTCAGATTGTATTTTTTAAGTACAAATTATTGGTGAAAGCACTGCTCTTTTCTACAGACATAGCTGTAGTTCATTTGCCTTACTTACTTGGGCTCTATAGGCTTTTTCGTGTATGGCCCTTTAGTTTATAAATACTGAGTTCCTAAATTTTCACTTGCTGCCGTGATGAGATAATAGGGTTCAAATTTAACCTATGCCTTAAACAAGTAGAAAACCAGATAGAATACGACAAACAGCAAATTTCAGATTTTGGAAAACAAGCAGCACAGAACAGTGATACCCAGAAGAAGGAAAATGAACAAGTCCTCCAAGTGTTTAAGTTCACTGTCAGGTGAGTTTCCAGCATGCAGTTTGAGGAGGCAAAATCCAAAGAGCATCCGATAGTCTCACTGATTTTAGAACAGAGGGTTCAGAGTTCTTGCGAAAATTTGCAGGGCAGAGTACCAGAGAGAGGATTGGTATGCAAAAAGGAAGACTATGCTTCAGAAATCTGCAGAGGGCATCTCTTCAGTTTTTGGCTGTGAACTTATCCAGATAAGTCTGTAAGGAGAATGAGAGCAGGGAGAGGATCACGAGAAAGAAATGAGTGAGACAATCACTGGAGAACACACAGGGCTGGTAATGTTTTGTGTTTCTGGCAGACAGAAAGAAGATCTCCTACTATATGGGACATTACATAGTGTTGGAGGGATATTGCCTCAGTGGTGGTGACAAATTACCCCCAGACTAAAGGCAGCACTGGACCAATCTCAGCACAGTTCAAAAGCAATATGGAAAGAATTGAACTAATTCCAAGTGACATGCTGCATCACAAAAAAGCCGAAAATAAATTTAAAAAGATCCAACATTCGATGATGAAAAATACATGGTTTCTAATAAAATATGCCAGACACGCAAATATATAAGAAAATTTGTACCCAAGATAAAATAAGTTAGTAGAAACTGAGACAAAAATAAAAGATGAGAATTATTAGACCAGGATGTTAAAACAGTAATTATAAATGTACTACATATGTTCAAGAATTTAGAGATAAGAAAGAATATAATGAAGAGACAAGAACATGGAACAAAGATGCATATTTAACATCTAAAGATGAAAATTAACATATCTGTAATGAAAATAAAACTGGATGAGGTTATTACTAGATTAGACACTGCAGAAGAAATTAGTCAACTTGAAGACACAGTAATATGCAATATCCAATATGCATTGCAAGGAAATAAAAAGAGTAGAAAAAATTAACAGAGTATCAATGAGTTTTGGGGTAGGTAGCATTATGTAGCCCAAACATATGTACAACTGGCATCTCAAAAGCAGAGGAAGAAAGATAAGAAAAATATTTGAATAAATAATGATGACAAATTTTTCAAATTTGATAGATACCATACATCCATAGATGCAGGAACCTCAATAAAGCAGAAAAGAAAAAGAAAACTGTGCCAAGGCACATCAGAGTCAAATTGCTAAAAATCGGTGGCAAAAAGAATGTTTTAAATTAGAAGGGGAAGTTAAGCTTATGTGGTAGGTTTTTATTGTTGTGTAGCAAATTACCACAGACTTAATAGCTTTTAAAAACCCCACTTATTAACTCACAGTTCTGTAAGTCAGAAATCCAATTGGACTCAGAGATGCGTTCTCTGCTTAGGATAAATGCAAGATGATAATCTGATATTTTATTTGATGGCTCTGGGGAGGGATTTTCTTTCAAGCTCATTCAGGTTGTTGGTAGAATTTAGTTCCTTGTGGTTGTAAGACTAAGGTCTCCATTTTCTTGCTGACTTTCAGCGAGTCTGTTCTCTACTCTTAGGGGCCAGTTATATTCCTTCTTATGCTACAAATTTCTCTGACTTTTTCTATTACCCATTTGAGAAAACTCTCAACATTGGACCCACCCAGATAAGTTCCCTTTTGATCAACTCAAAATCAACTGATTAGTAAGCTCAAGTACATCTGCAAAATCTCTTTTGTCATATCATGTAACATAATCTTGAGGTGATATATCTCTTCACACTTACAGTTTGGAGATTACAGCAGGAAATCTTGGGGAACCACCTTAAAATTACAAAAAAATAAACATAAAACTTGTTAGGTAACAAAAAGTACCTTCTGGTAGATGCTGTGGTACACAGTCATGCTTGTTACAATGGATAGCACAGACAGAGTGAGGCCACCATCTTAAACCAGGCATACCAGTTAAACTAAAATAGACCCAGGATAGAAGGACAGATAAGGTAGAATAAGATCTGGTCTGGCCATTGGCAGAAAACTGCAGGTAGTAATAGAAAACAATAACCAAAGAAGCAAACAGGCTAGTACAATATCAGAGTTTCCAGAACCACCACAAAAAATTTTATGACAATTCATCTCCTTGTATAATATGGAACCTGGTGTATAGAGGTAATGTAATAAGTATTTTTTAATAAAAATGATTAATTGATATAGATTGACAGAAAGATGTTTCACACAAATAGAGGATCCATGATAGAAGGTTATTGATAAATCCAGGAAGGCAGGAAGTTCAGTTTCATCTGCAAGCCCATCATCTAGGTTAGGACTTATTTCTTGAAGGACAATCTCAAGGGGAGATGGAAGAAAAGGAAGTAAAGCAATATCCAATTGGATACTGTGCCAGGTAATTTTTATATTCATTAACTCATTTTATCCTCACATCAACTGTGTGATAGGAGTATTCTTTTACTCTCACTCTTTTAGTTGTTTTGATCAGTATCAGTAAGTAAATTGGCCAAGGTCTCACACTTATCATTCAGATAAGCTAGGATTCTGGCTGCCCAAATTCTAAACTGCATTTTCACCCATAATCCCATGCTGCCTTCTAGCAAAGCCAAGCCCCATACCTAGCATCAGCAGCTGAGTAGCTATACATGATACTAGACTGTTCATTTGGTCAGTTTGCACCTTTTACTCCACATTAGTGTCAGGCACTATTCTGGGTGCTGTTACTTAACATTTTTTTCCATGAAGCACAAATCAAATGGTACTCAGAGAACTTCTCTTCCTACTTACTGCAATCAGGTTGCATTCTGCTATTAAAAGACTTCTTTTCTCTTTCTTTTTATTGTTACCTGGTTTCCTCTAGATAACATGGCACTGGGAACACTGGATATGGTTTGAAACGCTCACTGTATCAGGTTCAGTAGCCCACTCTGCAGATGACTTGCTTTACAAAAGTACCCAAGGTACAATGAGATAGAAGGGAGAATCCTGGCGGATATGGTGAACCTGAGCCACCAAGACAGTCATGTTGCCTTTTGAGTTCAGGGGGAACAGGTAGATACCCTTTTACCCAAAAGGCAGAGAATAAGCTTTACCACATCACACCAGGTACTCACACTGTGTTCATATTTGCTGAAACAATTATGACGTGAGCGGGGAGGGCAAGACTGAGACCTTAATGATACCAGAGGATTTGCGAGATGCAAGGGAAAGGCCACACCTACTGGGTAGGATTTTATAAAAATGCCAAGATATACGCAGTTGTGGGTACCCATGTTTCACAAAGTGGAAGCTTATCATGTTTGGAAGATTTGAGATTCTGGTTGTGCTGGGGTGTGGGAGCAACATGAGGAGGTTATTAGAGGGAGAGGTGAGAGAGTGGTTCAGTTGTGACATAAGGGACTTTGTAGTAAGACTTCATGAGGGCTCCAAAAGACCCTTCAAAGATCTTTTATATTAAAAGATCCTTTAATGGAAAGTCTTATTTGTACTTACATGTAAACCTTTACCTTATAATTAGACATGTTTTTAAAAATGAATGAGAACCTTGGTACGTATTTTTACGTACTGGGTCACTATTACTGCCACTGGGAATTTATGTCCTACTCAGTTTGTACATATTCATGAACAATGGAAGAAACATGCAAAAATATGAAGGGTTTTGAATAAATCAGTTCACCTAATAAGTGTTTATTGAAGTAAGCACCAACAGTAGCCTTGGCTTTGGATCAGACCAAGCCGCATGTTAGACTCTGAAATCTGTCGGGATGTTGTTGCATCTCTTTATCAGCAAGACCATCTGTAATGTAATGCAGTAATAAAAGTATATCAGTATCAACTAATAAAAAATAAATAAAACAGATGTGAAACCATTGTAGTCAGAATTGCTTATGATCTAGAATATCCTTTCAGTTGTTTGTACTGTTGACTCGTGATGGATGGTAACAGACTGACAGGGTTGCGGATGGGACAAGTAGCTGCCTGCTAAATTGAGCCTGCATCCATCACATACATATTAATTGATTCATTAATATGAGTGACACACTGTTTTTTCTTCTTCTTGCCATGTTTAGGCTTGTTACTAGGAGAAATAAAAATACCATGTTTTAAAGAGTTGGGTAGAAATGGCCTTAAGCACAACCTAGCAGTCAGGAAAATGTTAAGTATTGTTCCCACCTGTTCATTTTTTAAATAATTTCAACATTTCTTCCCTCTTTTTCCAAATGCAACATAAAACACAAGATACAAACGTGGGAGTATTATGGATTTATGTGGTTTCTGGTAACACCGTTTCTAAGTAAAACAAAATGTTGTGCTGGTAACCTTGAAATGAAGTAATACACATGTGATTGTGCTCTTGTGGAATTCCTTTTTCAGGCAATACATATTCTGTTGATTGGGCATATACTATTTGTTTGGCAAGTGTTAGATCATCTGAGCAACACAGAAGAAACAAAAGACAGGATCTTTGCCCTCAAATTTTTATTATATAGTTGGAGAGATAAGGGAAACACATGAAAGAATCAGACAGCAAAATAATAGAATAGCAAATGATATGGTGAGCTGAGGGATGGAGTAGAACAAGTTCAGGGGAATCTTTCTGAACAAAGAACATATTCTATGATGGGAGACATAACATGAACAAAAACACAGAAATAAGAATGAGATAATCATATTATGTGACTAATGAGAACCCTGAATCTGAGCTAAATATTGGAATGGGAGAGCCATGAAAAAGTTGTATGCAAGGCAAAAAATACTTATACTGTGTGACAAAAATATTTAGCATCTATGGATGTGATACAATATAAGAGAAAAAAGAGTAAACTATGCTTGTATAAACCAAAATCCCTTCACTCTTTAGGATACTTTTATCCTGATTGTATGATAAATTGAAGTGTAGATATTTGAAGAATATTCAGTTTTGTTTAAACTTTGTCATTTTATAAATAGGCTTTAGAACTTTGTTACAGAAATAAGAGGCTAAAACAGCATTATAATTCAGACTGTCTAAAATCACCGAAACTTGTAAACATTTTGCTTTGCTTGAATAAGATTTAAATTCTTATTTATTTTGCATGTCTACATTCATGGCTATTCTCTAGTGATGCTGAAATCTTTAACAATATGAAATAGTCACACACCTTTGTCTGCATTGGGTTTATCAACACCAAATTCACCTATCCAGGTACTCACTCTTTCTACAACTATTTATTCACTTGTAGTCATTGTGTTAGAGGCCCAGAGGTCACATTCAGATGAACTGAATTCTGATAAATTGATTAAATGCTTTGGTTTAATTTGGAACTAAGACAGGAAAGCATGGTTGAGGTTAGGTTGCTATTCTATCATTTGAGAAGTGTCCTGTAAAGTAAAAGGGACACTAATTTCAGATGTATCTCTATTGCACACATCATACAATAAGTGGACTTTGATGTAAATGGATATTAGACATTTTCCATTCTATTAGAAGTAGAATAAACTAAAAATATTTTCCAACTTTCATGTAAATGTGGGAATACATATTCTATTAATGTATAGAAGAGAGACATTAGAAACTGGTTGGAGAGGCTTTTTTGTTATTGTTCAAATGGAAAGTTGATTACTACAGGGTCGGGCCAAAAGTAGGTTTACAGTTATGAACACACAAAACAGAGTTTCTTCATGTATTATTATTTATTAATCATTGTATTATTTCTCATTACAAATAACTGTAAATTTACTTCCACCACCCTATGTATCAGGAAGGTGAAATTTATAGGAAAACAAAAACAAGAAGAATCTCAAGCTGACCTCTACTTGTCGCTGTCACCCCGCAAACAGCGAACAGGAAAATCTCCCTCCTTTCTGAGTTACGTTGAGCCTGGATACATAGGGTGAAACTGTGTACAGTTCAGCTCAAGAAGTGTTTTGTTTTTTAGGCTTTACAAATAATTACAGGGGTATAAAGACAGGATGCAGATATTTGTTGCAACTCAAAAAATCAATTGGGGGGATGATATTGGATGTGGAACAACATCTGACTTGTTAAAATATACTAGCTTAGGGTTATTTTAAAAATTGTCTCTATATTTTCAGTAATTATTATAAGAAGAAGGCTATTTCACTCTTATGGACATTCAAGCAGAACCTAGATTGGGCAAACACAAAACAAATGTAATTTTTTGTTAGGCTCAAAGTATAACTGCTTGGCTTCAGTGATATAGTGGCATGGGGAGTTAAGAGCAGCTGTGAGAAAACATTGCGTAATTGTCTCTAAAAGTGCCTTTAAATGGTTTACACATGGACCAAATGCCTATTACACTTTTTTCAATACCTATTTATATAAAAAGATAAGTGAGGATGAGTCCAGTTATTGAACTATATGGGAAACAAGAGCTGATGCCATTGCTATAGATTTTCAAACTTTTTCTCCTCATGGCACACAGAAACTACAAAAATTCTGCAGCACATATAAATATATATATATATATATATATTTTTTGCCGATCTGACAAAAAATAGATGTAATTTGATTTATTCACACTGGATAGCTATTGTTGTGTTGACTGCTGTTGTTTCTTTAATTAACAATCTCAGGGAAAAGAGGTCGGTGCCCCTGGCTAAATGGTCAGGTACTGCAAGTTTTAAAAATTCTTGTGCTACACAGGTTGAAAATCACTGCTGTAATCTAATCTAAAATGTTAAGGAGAGTTTAATAAGATGTTCAGCCTAAACATCATGCTTAGGGTTAATAACAGTCTCTGGGCTTCAAGAACTTAAATCATTCCAAGGACATGACAGTAAAAGGTTCATCATGAGTGTGAGTGCTTTTCTTTTCAAAGGCAATTATTCATCCTGTTTTGTGTGGATTGTTTGGAAAGATACAGCAGCCACTGTGGTGGGGGACCCTGTCTGTTGGGGAGTTGGAGTCACTACAGTTTATAGTGAAATTTACTACTATTTTTTATTTCCTTGACAAAATTGAATGGACATTTTATGCCACATTTTGACTATATCTATATCATTCTTATCTTAAATAATTAAAAAATGCTTGTCAAATCCAATTTTAAATTAGTCTTTATAGGGTAAAAAACCTTCAAAAAGAAAGCATCACACAGATATCAAACATATACATTATAAACATATGTTTTCTTGTCTTTGAGGGACTTGCTGTATATGTAAGTAAAGAAAGAAAATCTCTTTTATATTGTTTATCTATATATCCATCCACCCATCTATCTATCTGTCTCCTTCGCAGTTCACCTATCACTTATAACACGAGTGGCAATAGGTCCCAAACAATGCATGCAGGCAGTACTAAGGGAGGTAGGAGAAGTGAGAGGTTGCTGTGTGACGGAAGAGCAGCTCTGTTATGCACAGAGGTTTCAGAGCACAGGTTATTGGAGCTTGGGTCTGAGATCTATAATGAAAATTGAAGTAAACATAAAGAAAGAAATTCTTGAATTCTCACATTCTTGTCCTGGTCCAGCCATTTAGTTGTGTGATCTTACACAAGTCTTCTGAAGGGGATGGGGCAAGTCAAGAAACATGTATAAAGAACACATGGGCATGGACAATGTGGTGGGGTTTAACTGTGGGATTGACTGTGGAGGGGTGGGGGGCAGGGCAGGGGAGAACAACAGGGAAAAATGTGGTACAACTGTAATTGAAAAATAAAAAATAAATACAATAAATTAAAAAAACCAGTTCTTATCGATTTCAACTTTAACTTCTTCCCACCAAATCCTTCTCCTACTTGTTCTTCTCCCAGCACCATTATGATAAAATACACACACACACACACACACACACACACACTATAAAATGCTACAGAAACGTGGTGTGTACGCATTGTTATGAAGATGACTAGAGAATGATTATTTTGCAGCAGTATCAGGGGGAGGGGAGAGGATATTCCAACAAACATAAGTGATATTGCAGAGACCTATCTTAACTCATCATATGTTCATTATAATTTTAGTGTTTTACCAGTAACACAATTCAATAATACAAGTATTTTTAATTTCTATCTTTTGGTTATGAATTTTATTATTTAGCAAATTGTCTGTTGTCATTACAAGTGTGCTATGTCTCCAGGTTTCTGGAAACGTTCCTCTAATTATTCAACAGTGTTCATGTGTCTCCCTGGAAGACCCTATTTCACAGACCCTGACTCTCACCACAATACTTTTGAGTCAGTTACTTCTTCAGCTAATGAAGTTCCCTTTTAACAATGCTGTATGTTGGAGCTGGGTAGAGGCTGGTGTATGTCTGAATGCACCCCAGGCCTGCTAATAGCACAGTGTTTACCTATCGTGAGTCTCAAATCAATCACTAAAGAGTCCAAAAGGAAGGCCAACTGTAAACATTTATGAAAAGTAGTAGTTGCTACCATTTGTTTTAGGTAAATGTATTCAAAATTTTAATTTAGTGTCTGCTAGTGTTTGGGAGAAAAATACTGGTTTATTATTCTGGAGTGTTATATAAAGTGTTCTTAAATGTGAATGTCTTCTTGAGTTACAAAATTTCAGAAATACTAGAAGTGCAATTTTTCCCTCATAACTTTTATAGTATTTTTGGGGATTAATTTTCAATGGTCCATTGAAAATGAGTAAAAATTGCTAACTATAACCTTTCAACCAATCCGTGGCCTAACTCTACCACACTCTTTTGTAAATGTGGGTTGCATTGCTGGAAAAAAAAATCATCATTTCATGATGTCTGCTTAGTAGCAGAAAATGCCTTTTGTGACATTAAGTGAATTCCATTAATGATCTAGTCATGCTGGGTTGGTTGAAGGCAGGATTAATGTTTGCGTGCAAGCTTAGCTCTCCTTGATCGATTGTAGATTCAGGACTTATGAGACAAACCTAGGAACTATCAAATCAGAGCACCGAATGATAGATTCTCTAATCTTATATTTCAGACCTGATCTACAGTTGGCCTTCCCTTGAATTATGACAAAGATATACAACATTCTCAGGACTGAATTTGATTCTTTATTTAAAATAATTACCTAAAGACCCTTTTGTCCAAACACTCCCTTTAAAATGGACTCCTACGTTAGTTTACCTGTTGGTAGAAGCATGTAGACCACCTAGGAAGCTTTTTCACTAGGACATGACTCACAATGCAGATTAATGGGGACCCTGCATATTTTTCAGTAACACAAATAGCATGTAGCATTCTCACAGCAAAATTAAATTTCTGTCATCAGCTAATTCAGAAAAACAATTGCTTTCAAATGATGAAATATTGCTATCTCCTTAAAGCAATTTGAAAAATTACACTGAAGTCATTTTTGTTCTTTTTAACCCTATGGTTGTATGTAATAGTTGTAGTAGAAACTTCTCTGTTTCAGAAAGGTGAGTCATAAATATTGCCTTTTCTAAAGAGATGATTGGTCTTTTATGTGTTTTTTATTGTCTGCATTACATTCCCATCTAGAACTTATACAAAATACCAACACTTAGAGAGGGTCAGTGTCCTGGATTTTGCTTTCTCTAGGATCTTTTTCTTGATTTTCTTACCTGTATCTCCATCTCTGTCTGGGTGTGTGTCTCTTTGTTTCTCTCCTTCTCTCTCATGGTAAAGACCATAGATTGTAAATAAAATTAAGGCCAAGTGTAAAATAAATCAGATTATTTGAAGTTTTTAAATTTGATTTTTAAATATTATTTTGTATTAGTTTCCAGTGTACAGCATCATGGTTAGACAACCAGATACTTTACAAAGTGGTCCCTTAGATATTTCCAGTATCCACCTTGCACTGCAGTTTTTTAACAGAAATAATATTAGCAACTAGTTGCATTTTTTTTTGTAAAGGGTGAGTGAACAGAATATTTAATGATAATTTATTTTATTTTACAATTTTTATGGTAATTTTACTCTTCATAAAATTTGATATGGTTTATTATTTTACTCTAGTAACATAAAGAATGATTATCTTAATGATGTAAGGGTATTAGAGATCACCCATCCTAGCCCCTTAATTTTATAGAATAGAGATAGACTCTAAAGTTGTTTCCCCAAGGTGACCTGGACATTTTATAACAGAGCAAATGTGAAGGTTTATTATGCCTGATATCCTATTTATAATTTCTGGGTGTGTTATTAGTTTCCCTACTCTTTTTTTAAAAGATTTTATTTATTTTTAGAGAGGGGAAGGGAGGGAGAAAGAGAGAGAGAGAGAAGGTCAATCTGTGGTTGCCTCTCACATGCCCCCTACTGGGGACCTGGCTCACAACCCAGGCATGTGCCCTGGCTGGGAATTGAACTGGTAACTCTTTGGTTTGTAGGCCAACACTCAATCCACTGAGCCACACCAGCCAGGGCTAGTTTCCCTACTCTCACATTCAAATAATTTTATGGTTTTGACATATGATTAAAATTTCAGAGTAAGTCTTAAAAGCGGTACATCCTTTGCCCTTATCTTCCATTCTTTTAATTAAACATAGAATCATCATTTAGCTATGTCAGTACAACTCTTATTCACAAATTCATGGCCCTGGACAATTATCTGTATAACAGCTTGCCTTAGAGGTGGTAGGTTGACTCTCTGCCATAATTTGCATAATGTTCTCCAGCCCTTTACTATTAAGTGTAAATTATTGAGTTTGCTGGGAAAAATACATTTAAATTTTAAAAAATCAGACTTCTGTTGAGATTTCATAATATTTTCTGTCTTCCAACTGCTCTTGAAATACAATGCTATTTTTGATTAAGTTTCTTAATTTTCAGTCAATAAATTCATCACTGGGCAATTTATAACATTATTACTTCTTCAGGTGACTGAACCTTAGGACACAGATGCGCCATTGTTCTGGCCAAGGCAATTGTTTGAAAAGCTGGGGAAAACATTTGCAGATGAGTACCTTTTGGGAAGCTTCATGTAACATGCAAGTATAAATAAGCTCCCTAGGCATGACTCACTGCCATATCTTTGCAGACAGACCGAGGAGAGGAAATAAAACTGCATTTTGGTAATTCTTTTCTTGCAGAACAACTTGTTAATACACAGTACGGCATTTCAAGTTTTGATTTAAATAGGAATAAGTTAAATCAGATGAATAATTGGAGTGCCACCTCCACGTATTAACAGGTAGAGACTGTTTGATACTTAACCAAATGGTTCCTGACATTTAAGCTGGTAAAGCCAATGCTACTAATCTGTCTGACAGGTAAGTGCTATTAAGTGAATTGATGAGAACATAAACCCAGGTTTAGAAGGTTTAAGATTTGATTGACAGACACATTTATCATGATGCTGGTCAAAGATAATGAATCAATCAACTCTATTTGATAAAATCACATCCATGTCTTGCTTGTAGTGCAAATAAAGAAGTACTTCTTTTTGTAGTTACCCTTCAATTCTTAAACAAGGATGTTTATTCATGTCATTCATAGACTTAGTCTGAAAAGTTTTTAAAATTTTTTTCAGAACAGTATTTTCGAAATATTGGAGGACTAAATGAAACATGTTCTATCCTCAGGTATGCTGTTGCTAGATGATTCTCTGTACTATAAACTACATACTTAGGGCTTTTAAGTTTACTTGCTTTCCTCTTAGGTACAAATTCATATAAAATTCAGGTAAAATTTCACCGAAGAATATAAAAAATGTTTCAATACTCAAGACCCACTTATTTAAGCCAACAGTTAATTCAGACTATTTAGAAAATTGCATAATATCTGCTAATTACAGAACAATTTACATAATTGAATGCATGGTAATTAAAAAAGAAGAGCCAACATAAGAAACACATATTTCCCACTGCCATGTCTCCACAATGTGACAAAACCAATACACTGAAAGTGGCAATATTTCAGCATCCGTTGACCATTGTCGTGGGAAAATGTCCTTTCCTTTCTCTTTAAACTGGAAGATGCAATTTAAAGAGATGCCACTGCACAAGATCTCATTTCCTCTTGGAGAAAAGGTGGACGAGGCTCTTGCTTGCTTCCACAGTTCAAAGAACTGGATGCGCAGAAAAAGAATGAGAAAGAGATTGCACACCTAGGGGGAGAGCTACTGAGTATCTGGGTAAACAGAGGTGAAGTTTTGTAGCATCCGAATATTTTCAAATATTTTCTTCACAGGAATGTTTTACTCAGTCATCGAAAAAGCTCTTGAAACTATTACATTAGGATTCTGTTCCCAGATTGACTCAGTTGAAACTCGCAGGTGTATAGCTCAACGGAGATCAGACTCTCTCCCCTTGTTTCCCCCATTCTTGTTATTTGAGTCACCAATTTGAAATGCACCATTACCACTAAATAACTATTTAGTGGTATACAATCACACAATTGTGTGAAGAGACAAACATAATGAAGGACACTAGGGAAATTGGATCCTTTTTTCAGGGCACCTATCCCCTCACTGAAATGATTGAGAGTTCTGTAGCTTTTGTAACCAAGTATCCTCTCAACAATTACCTTCAACTAATGGTATGCTAAACTGAACAGGAAATCAGGTTTTGGAATGAATAGATCCATTGGTCCAAGTGACAGAGAGCCCAGCACCGTTTTCAAATTGTTTCAAAAGAGCCAATGTTCTCATTATATAATTATAGCTCAACTAAATTAAAGAATAGAGATACCCTCTCTGATTTTTTATTATTGCATTTGCAATTCAGTATTAATGATGTATCTTATTGCCCACATATGTGAAGTTAGGTCTGATATTTATTTTCTTATTCTAACACCTTTCTGTTTCCTGGCATAAACTGTGTTTGTAAGCTAATAATTGGGGTGACCATTCATGAACTATTGCCATTGCCTTATAAAAATAATTTTAAACATTTGAAATAATTTTCTTTGTATAATTCTAGAAGCAATAATTTAAGGGAATATTGCAAAGACACTCAAGAAAATGGTAATGTTAAATGCTGAAGGTCAAATGCTCTTGAAATTCATATCTAAGACATTATTTTTTAGTTAATTAGTGTTTAGCCACATTTAGTGTTCAAAGATTTTTTTATTGTTTGTTCAAGTGACACAATGTCCCTTTTCTTTAGGTTATAGTTGCATCTTCTGCTATCCCTGCTGCCAGAACATGTATTGCTCCATGCTTTGTGAAGTGAAATGGGAAAGTCAGACTGCATGTCCCAGAGAGCACTTAGAGCATTTTCCTAATAAATTTAGGATGGTCAAGTTTGACAAGGCATGAAAAATAATCATTCCTAAAAAAACTCTCCTGTGTTGAAATATGATTCATAATACAACTACAAAAAAATTCAGAAAGCATCTTTAATTCTAAGTAGAAAGATTTTTTAGGAAACTTCATGAATTGTTTTGACATATGTTGTTTGTATTATTTTCTTCTAGTCATGTGATCTCTTATGTAGGAATTAGACTAATTCAAGGACAGACACATGAGGTGAGATATGCACTATAATGAAGGGTAGAAATGGTATTAAATCTAAAATGAGAGCAACCAAAGATCAAGTTACAGGCAATGAATTGGCTACATAGATTTTATTGGAAGAATTTAATAATACTAGATATAATTTCCTAATTTATAAGGAATTTATGAATTTATAAAGAATTTATAAGGAATAGTCATGGAATATTACACATGATACCTTTTCATATTTTGAAAAAATGTGAGTGATCTAAAGCTATATAGAGAGAAGGACAACGATGGACATTTTCTTCTGGGCAAAGGAGACATCTTGTAGGATGTTACCCTGATTTCTTATCTCTGGGCAGCCTACTTTTTATTTGTAAATAACATGATAAAGAAGAAGGACTAGGGAGCCAAAATGCAGAAACTTCCTCTTCCTTTCTCTCTTTATTGAAATCTGCAGTCCTACAGCTTCCTCAGGGTGGATTTACTGTTACATGAGTGAAACTGGGTAGCAATAACAAGAAATAACTTTCTCCCCACATATGTTCTGTTTTTAAAATCCTTTCCCAAAGGTATGCTTATTGATTGGGAGAGAAAGAGAGAGATCGAAGCATCAATGTGATGAGAGAGAAACATCCATTGGTTGCCTCCGGTAGGTGCCTTGACACCCCAACCAGGGATGAAACTTTAACGTAAGTACGTACCCTGACCAGGGACCAAACCTGCAACTTTTTGTTGTACCAACAACAAAACAATGCTCCCATCCACTGAGTCATCTGGCCAGGGAGGTTCTTTCTTTTCAATTGGAGATTCTAGCACATGTTAGAAGTGATGAGATTGAGAAATTTGATGGCATAGCTAATATTTCTAGCTCCTCGTTGACACTCTCCTTATACTAGCTTACATGACAGATAAATTGCAAGTTTTACATGGTTAGAAATTAATCTTGAGTTGCTTTAGAAATAAAAATATAAGAAAACTTCTCAAACTAAATAATGTTTAATTAATGAGTAATTAAGGAATTGCTCAGTAAATTTTATATATTCCTGCACTCATAGGCTTTCCTTGCTTAAACTAGAGTTCACATTTTCAAGGAACTTTTTTTGGAAGCTCTTAAAAATGTAGCTTAGTAACTAAATTGTTTCTTAGTGCTGCCATGCAAAGAAGGAGATCCTTTAGTACTGAGTCTCCAGACTGTTAAGCCTGGGAACTGATGGATTAGATCATTAGGTAAAATGCCTCTATAAGTAAGATTTGCCAAGTTTCTAATGTTACTAATCTTTAGCGTACCGTAAAAATTGCTGTGGATTTACATGGAGCAATTATTTTGAGTACAGGGAAGAGAACCTCATTACTCAGAGTTATTACTAATAATCACCATCATTAACATTACTGGCAAGAGGGCAGTTATATGGCAAGTTATACTAGGTTAGTACCAGAGACAGAAAACAGAAAAAAAAAAAAAAAAACCTCCCCTGAGGGCCTATAGTCAGGGTACAATTTGCATAGACTGTCTGTTGTAATGAGCTGTCTGTTAAGAAGGTCTGTTATGAGTCTCTTCAAGGAGGCAAATCTCCCATGAATTAGGCAGTTGCTGTAGTCAAGCATCTCTGAAGTTTTAGCTAAACTGTAAATCAATTACTGCCTTTATTGTTAGTGTTTTTAAGTAAAGTGAAATTTTAACCTCATATCATCATTATGAGAAAAGTTTGCTTGTTTCTTAAGGAAATACATTGTGAAGAGAGCAAATGTAACATACTTAAAAACACACGAACCAGACCATTTTCCAAAAACTTGTGTTCTAAGTAAATTTTATTGATATTGACACGTTAGCCCAATAACCAGGAAATATTGTATTTAAAGTGCACTTAAATTGAAGTATGAATTGTACTTGGAATTAAAGGGAAATCTATAATAAAATTCCTGTTTTTTTCTCCCTTTCAGTAGGTGACACACTTAATTCTAACCATAATAAAAAAAAAAAAAAACAAGTATCTGTTGTTGTGGCCCCAACTATAAACTTCACTCATTGAGATTCAATATGCTATTTTATCATTATGATGAATTTTCAAATTTTATACCTTAAAGGATTCGACATATTGACGAGAACTTATGACTATGTCAGAGGCCTTCAGCTTTGACATCTTAGCATGTACACGATCAGATGAAAGAAAAGAAATGTACTAAACACAAAGATGTTACATTAAGATTAAAACCACCAAGGGCTAGAGTACTCTGTGCATGATAACTATCTTTGTAAGAATCCCAAGAAAAGAAATGCCTACGTCAGAAAGATGGGTTTGATAAAATATAAATATGAGGTAAAACCAATTTGTGGGTTAATTTCAAAGAATTGTAATGTGAACTGAAAATTATCTAAAATCTCTTACTTATTTGGTAATACATTTTAGAAATACTGATGATATAGCATTTCTTATTAAAATCATATGTAAACCAGGCTTTAAAAAATATATATATATATAATTTTTTTACTTTTGCTAAGAAGCTGGAATGCTTATGTTTACTTCAATTTAGATTGACATTTCTAGAAAACTACTTAGATAACTGAGCCTATAAATATGTCTGCCAAGTGAAAGATATTTTCCAGAAAGACATTTAAATAACAATTCTGATAATCAGAGAATCTTAGGTGAGAAATACGTATTACATATTCCTTCTCTAAGAAAATACTCATAAATTTTTACTGGCTTTTTTTTTAGCCCATGGATTTTTCAGTAGTCCAATATATTTCCTAGGATTTAAATACTAGTTTATCAGATTGTTTATTCATTTGAACTATGTATATTATTTTAAAATATTCACTTAGATTTCTGTCTCAAAAGAGAGGTAGTAAAGCATAGTGTCTTAGAAGCTACATTATGAGAGCTCCGTGGTAGAATTCTAGTTTTGTAATTTTGTTATTTAAAAATGTTTTAATGATACTACTAATCACGTACATGAGGTACTTGGCAGGTAATGAAGACAGTTATTTTCAGAAATAATTATTATCAGTAAGAGAATGACTTTCTTTACTAACACAGGCTAAGGTGGCAGTGGTGGTAGAGTAGCTTTCCAACTCTGTGCCAAGACTTCCTATTTGCAACTAAGCTGTGACATTGATCCACTCAGCCTCCTCTTCATGTGGATTGGGCATCTGAGCCCTGGTTGACTCCAGGCACCTGGAGCTGGAACTTAACCTAAATGTCATAATTTTTAACTTTTTGTTTTTATATAAAAGAAACTGGAAATTATTGGCTTAGGAACTACAGGTATCAAACTCCAATGTTAAAAAGTTGAGGTTAGAAAATAGAGAAATAGACAATCACTACTTGAAAATTATTAATCTATAAGGATAAAAGTTTATTAGGATTTCCTAGGTGCCTTGATTTCCTTTGCTATATTAATCACCAGTCTTAATTGTCATGTCATAGTGAATTTAAGCAAAGGGCGTCAATGAACATGCTTATTAGGGTAAAATCCTCTTCATTGCTTCACTTATTTTTATCATATTATCTTTTGTGTGATGACCTCAAAATCCTAGGAAGGAATTTCAACTGGAGATTTTCAATATTTTGGATGTAAAATGGAAGTGTTATTTAATCTAATTTCTGCTTAGATCTATGTACTTTTTTTCATGAAGAATCTTATTAGAAGTACTGTGAAATATTTTTCTTTTAGTATTTCAGAAATTTTACTAAAGATATAGACCTGCAAAGCAGAATGCTAGGCAAACAGCTGAATGCTTGGGTTCTTAATGCCTGCTCTGCATTACACATGAAGCATATTAGACCTGGGTGCTTTGTGGAAAGGAAAATGAAATACCAACACATTTAATTTAAAATAAATGTGTAACTTGTGTTACGACAGATTCATTTATAAATGCTAGAGTCTGGAGTATATGCATTACCAAATATTGATGAAAAACTCTTAAGAAAAAAATCTGGAAGTTGAAAAATTATATTAATTATCTTATTTGTTGAACCATAATTGGGGGTTTGCTGTCAATGTTGGCAGATTGTCTCAGTCCAGTGGATGGAACTCAGATGTTCCCTTGAAGCAGAGACAGAAAACACTTTAAACAGAAAGTTCGTTAGAAGGCATGGATTGTAAAACCAATTTCCCATCATTATATTAGGTTTAGCTAGAGTCTCAATAAATAGCCACCATGTAGTGTTCAGTTTGATTTTTCAGTGTGGTTTTTTTTTTTTTTAGTGAAATATATACAAAAAAGGTATTAGAACTTTTCTATGGGAACTATATCAGGGCACAGCCTTCGGGGCTCTAAAACAATATGCTCTTAAGTTCAGATGAACTTCTATTTTTCTGAGAGCATTTTACCCATATTAGGTCACTATCGGGTATGAAATATGTTGTTGCTAAAGACACGAACTACATAATAAATTATAAGTTGAAATCATGACAGTATGGGAAATTTTAATTATGCAGAAACATAATTCTATAAATTTCAAATGCCAGAAAGTTAAGAAACTTGCACTGTTTTGTCCCTGGTCACCAGAGTAAAACTTCACCTGGGATAGGTAATATTACCTCTTTCCCTTCAATGCAACTTACATTTATACTCTAATTGAGAATTTTAGAGATAAAGAGGTTTTTCATGGGGTCAAACAACTGCCTTACTTTAATATTCTTTACATATGTCCAATATAAATAATTTTAAGGCGATTAATGTATTTTAAAAAGTGGGAATGGAAAATTGCCAGCCTCTTCATTACAATTCAAATGAATTGAATTGTTGTTTACCTTTATATTATTTGATTGCTTTAAAATAATCTCATCTACAAATCCAGAAAATTATAGATCCCCCTGCCCTTGCCTTAATATTCTTTAAATTCCTTAATAGTCCTTAAATTACCTTGGATTCATTTCTAGTTCTTAATATTTTGCTGTCCATATCTTTATCTGTTTAAGTATTTATTGGCATTTCTGAAACCTCATAGGAAGAAGAGGGAGGAGTAAAACTGGGTACTTTCTCCCTTCACCAGTTCATCTTATTAAGAATCACTCAAAATAAGTTTAAGCTGATTGCTGCAATGCTCAGACTAAATGGTAGTTACTTCAAATGCTTGTGCTATAGTTAAAATAGGCATGTGCTTTAGTTTCTTTTTACATTATTTAAGATTGTTTATCTTGTACCTACAGTTGTTAAGCTGATGTCACTCAGTGATGAAATTGTGCAATAGCAGAAGGATTAAGCATCTAATAGCTTTTTAAAGTGATATTGGATGCTTCACTATTGTTTCCTTGCCTAATCCACGCTAGTTTACACTATGCTATCTAAACTGCTCATACTTTTAACTGTGTGTTATGTAATGGACTTGTAAACAATTTCTATTTGTCCATTGCTATCCCAAGTTAACAGCTCCTATACCATCCTGTCTAGTTTTTCACTGGAAACTTATTTAACCTCCTGGAAGCTTTCTACATCTACAGAAATAAATATAATGATACAGAGCTTACAGTTATTGTGAAGCTTAAATGAAGTAATATTTGTAATATCCCCAGTGGATGAAAGGTAGACATAGGCAACAGAGTAGTTTATAATAAAACTTTGCTTTCATGTTGCTAAAGAAGGTGAAAGAGAAGAACATGAAGAAGAGAAAAAAATGGTGCAAGTGGCCTTTCATTCTCAGGTTTTCTTTTTTAGAAGATTATCCTAATTTAGGCACCACTTCTTTTCCCCACCCTGTTCTCTCTCTAACCTGATTATGTGTCTTTGGAAGGGAGAAAGTGATCTTGGGTTAGTGGAGGATTTATACTAGAGGCCAACTCAGATTGAGCATGCTTCAAAAGGGACTTGGCAGTGACACAATATTTAAAAGATGCGGTAAGAGAGGTAGAAATACGCACATGTCCAGGGCAGGATGACAGAGATAGGTATGGTGAATAACACATGTGAAAAATAGATATCTCCTATGAGCTTGGTGATTAAAAGCTCTTTCTAGCTTCTTTTTTCCCACGCTGTAGATCAGGCTCTATTAGTGGGACCTGAAATCAATTTAGCGGATTATAATCAGAACTTTTGCTTTCCGGTAAAGTAAAATAGACCAGAAAATATCCTAGGGTTAAGTTTTTGTTTTAGTTGTGTGTGTGTGTGTGTGTGTGTGTGTTTGTGTGTGTTTACTATTTCACTTAATGTAGATTGTGATGAAAAAAATAGAAGAAATTTGAGAACATTCTTGATTTTACTACTTTCAGAAATGCCTGGCTTTGAAAATAGAAATATGGAATATTTAGGCTGAAGTCTGACTCTTGACATTTTTAAATATTTGGTTTGTATAAACCAGTCAATCGCTGACCAATATTTGCTTAAATGTCTTTTGTTTGATTCTTTCTATTAATGTTCCCACTGACTGCTTCTGAAGGCAGGGATGTTATATTCTTTACGAAAATTAGACCTTAAATAATTCAATGAAATGTGAAATAAAATACTGTGCTTCTACCCTTCTCCCCCCTAATGGCAGTGTTTGTTTCAACATAACAAGTAGGATGGAGGAAGTTGCTAGGTAGTCTGGGTAAACTGACAGCTATGATGAGCACCTTGGATAGCTCCAAAACTTGTGGCTTTAGCTAAACTGAAACTAAGGCTACCTTATCTGAAGTTAGCCTAGATCCACAATATCTAGTACACTCTCCAAGTAGACTCAGCCAATCTTAAAGTGATAGAACTCAGTTATGTTAGGACTTTGTATTCATTTCTGGAAGTATCCTTAGATTTATTTTCGGTGGGTGATAATCTGTATTTTTTTGGGGGGTAGTAATCCAAATTTCCAAATGTTTATTTAGATCCACAGTTGGATAAATAGTGATGTTCACATCATCCATTCAGTTCCTTGAGTTTCCCTTCAAAAGTCTTCTCTCTCTTCTGGACTACTATTAGGAGTTAAAGTTCGAGCCTACATACCTCCTTGCCATCAAAATAGGACCTTTCTACTCCTCATCATGTGCACTGTAGTAAGTCAGTGAGATGTAGTATGAAAAGTGCTGGACTTAAAGTACATGGGAAAGGAGTTCGTTCACAGCTCTGTTAATTACTGCTTGTGTAACCTTGGGATACGTATTTAAATTATCTGAAATCTTAATGTTCTTGTCTAGAAACTAGAACTAGTCATATCTGTCCTATTTAATCTGTAGATTCTTAATGAAAAGAGATGATTCATGAAAGAGTATTTAGTAAAAGCTAAAAATACTAAAAAACATAAAACAGTATCATCTCAAACACATGCATTTAAATTTTTATTTTTATATCTAATTGTGGAATTAAGGTATTTTGTATAAATTCAACTAGATTTAGGATTATCAGGTAAAATGGGGTAATAGTTTGAAACTGGACTCTTATTATTCCTTTTTACTTCCAATGGCATCTCCTCCTGGAAACTTCATTATATTCTCAAACAGAAAACAAGCTCTGAGACAATCTCATTTATACTTTCAGAAAATTATTCCTACAAGATTCTGTGGAAAATGGTGAATGGAGAATGGACCTAGGCAGTGTTAGCTCCTTATTAGCTGCC
The DNA here is from genome assembly GCA_039655065.1 of Glossophaga mutica. NCBI lineage: Eukaryota > Metazoa > Chordata > Mammalia > Chiroptera > Phyllostomidae > Glossophaga > Glossophaga mutica. The sequence continues at coordinate 157,022,471 of CM077303.1, read as the reverse complement.
TGTTTGGTTCTAGAATCCTGTCCAATCTGCTCTTAACTTCATTTTTAGACTGTTTGCTTAACTCTTGTTTTCTCCTCTTCCTAAGCTCACATGTAGTCTGTTCAAAATTCTCCTCCCATTGTCCAAAGAACTTTATGCCTGGAATCCAGATATCATTCTCTTTGTGCCTTTCCCATTATTTTCTATTGCCTGAGACAGCTTCTTCCTGATAATCCTACAGTGTGCTGATGGTGTCTATTGTATACTGTTATGATTTCAGTCCTGTGTGGCTCACGGGATAAAAGCCCATGTTTACTTCTTTTATATTCATAGTCTCTGCCTTACTAGCTTGAGCTTGGAGGCACTGGGCCAGGTATTATTTTTATACTTCTTCCCAGCTATTTCTCCTTGAGATCACTGGGTAATTTCTCTGTGTGGTTCTTTTCCCTGACATACATGATATCCTCAATTGTATCTGGGTTTCATTTTTTTAAGTCTATTTGGTTTCAATTTTTTCAATAAAATCAGGCAATGTTTGTATGATTTAATATATGAACCCATGCCAACCTAGAGATGATAAGTTGTGGTTTGTAGATACTAAGATGCTTATGTAAGTCCTAAGCATTTTTGATGTTTTAAAAGACTATTTTATTGTTTATTTTGATTCTGGATCCTATCCCAATCTGAAGGAACAGGTTTTAGAAATCACTATTTATAGATTCATCTGCTCCATAAACAGTTTCTGGCATTTTCTGATTCTTTTCTTCACAGTAAACTCTTCAAATATTTTATTGCTTCTTCTCACAACATAAGGAAAATATACTAATAATGTTTTAAAAATTGTAAAACCCCAGAAAGTGGAACATAGGGTCTCGTCTCGTATAGCTCATAACAATGCTGGGGGAAAGTAGCAGGTGGATAGTATCCTATATTTGCAAAGGTTAATTTATGGTGGATGAGAGGGAGAATGTATGGAACATAAAAGCAGGAGGCAGGAGACGTACTGTTGCAAATAACGTTGTACAATGGGGAAACCACTAGAGAAAATAGTAAAAATTTTCATAAGAAGAGAGATAAAGCTCTTTTTAATGAGTAAATATGGCTCCAGGTCTCAGAATTTCATTTCTTCTCAGAAACAGAAACATGTTATCTTCATGATAGTTATTCAGCAACCTCCTATTTAAAACTTTATGCCTCTGAATGATTAATTAAATTAATCATTCGTGGTTACCTCCAGAAGGGAAGAGAAGAGAGTACCTTCCTGGTATCAGGGATTAAGCAATGGTTCTGTTTGACATCTAGGCCTTGGATTTTCACACTTGGTGTTGTCCAAAATATGTGATTTGTGTTGCATACACTAGTTATATTCCTTTGTTATAGTCCTAAGGCCTCTTTGAATGGTGCTCTTTGCCACCTTTGAACATGCATATGAAACTTTCAGATTCTTGCTCATAGCAGAAGAAAAAGTTATGTACTAGCCTTTAGCTCTCTTTTCCCAAATCAGATTCCTCTAGTCTTTTTTCCATAGGCCAGATAACATTACAGTCTGTGTGGGGGAAATCATTCATATTGCTTTGTGTGTTCCCCTCACATCTTGGTTTATGACATAGACCCTACAATCTGAGTCTTCCAACACATAATATTTCAAATGAAAAGCAAGCTTTTGTAAATAATGTCTTTTTCCCCTTCCTTCATTAGCTGCTTGATTTAATACCCCCGCCCCCCCCCCCCCCCGCCCCGTGTAAACTTGAACTAGTAACTAAGAATTATAACCTTTTGGGAACAGGTACAGCAAGAGTACCTAACCTATTGAATTACTTTGTGGATTAAACAAAAGTAACACACATATAATCATTAAGTAGAATTCCTGACTATATTGATTAAAGATAAGTAATAGACTTTAATACATTTAACATTCCTGAGGAGTATCCACCAGCGATGGGATAATTGGAATAGTTCGGTAACAGTTTAAAATGCAAAATTTACACCTGAGAAAAATGCTTGGCTTTTGAAATTTTATATTTTTAATTTTTGAAAGGTGAATGTAGCATGTAATTTTGCATGACTGTGAATCACAATGTACCAGTTATGTGACTATGCGAGAGTGGGTCACTTAGCTAATTGATAAAGCTTGCATTGAGAAATGTTCAGTATCAGAACCTCTGAACAGCTTTTTTTTTAATGCTTTATCACATTTGGTGTTTTAGGGACCCAGGGGAACCCCCAGAGTGCATACTGCATGCTGCAGGTCTAATGTAGTTGCTTCAGTGGTTCCTGCTTTAACTACTGTTTTACTCTTGAAACTGGTGGGCAGTCTCCTCCTCTTTGACTCAGTTTAGCAAGATCATAATAGACATAAAAGGAAACACTTGCTTTATTCCCAAGCTAATTGGCAATAGGAAAATGCATTAAGATCCTTAGATATAATGTTTAAGGATAATTAAAATGAAATTATTAGCATATTAATATATTTCTATAACAATGATCTCTGATTATCCTCAACTTAATTATTACTCTTAATGGTGTCTTAAATATACATTTATAAAACATAATTGTATTCACCCTGATTTTGTTGCCATTATCTTCTTATCCACCACATTTTTGCTAATTCAACTTTTATTGCATTTTTATTACCTAGACATAAAAATAATTTCAAATTAGTATACCAAACATTCAATCACAATGTAAGTACTCTTGAATTATGATATATTTAAAATATATTTGCAGCTGTCTTTTCAACATATAATTAATTAATCTCATCTATACTACAGGTTGATTTCAATATATAAACCATAAATGGTAATTACTTTATTCTCTAAAATTTAATTTTCCTTGGCTTTCTATGTATTGGGTTGACCAAAAAGTTTGTTTTTTTCTATAACATGGGTCTTGTAGTGCATAGTTGTCTTTAACTTCATTAGAAAAAATTTTGTTAGATTGTATTGTGACAGCTGTTGTATCAGTGTGCATTTCAAAAAAAAATCAAAATTGATGAATTTTTGTGTAGTCCTTTTAATACTGAAGATGGAAGAAAATATGCAACATTTTTGCAATATTATGCTTTATTATTTCAAGAAAGATAAAAACACAGCTGAAATGCAAAAAAAAAAAAAAAGGTGGGGGGCAGTGTTTGAAGAAGGTACTATGACTGATTGAATGTGCCAAAAGTGATTTGTGACCCTGACTGGTGTAGCTCAGTGGATTGAGCATGGGCCCACAAACTAAAGGGTTGCCAGTTCGATTCCCAGGCAGAGCACATGCCTGGCTTGCAGGTCAGGTCCCCAGTGGGGGGTATGTGGGAGGCAACCACACATAGATGTTTCTCTCCCTCTCTCTCTGCTCCTCTCTCTCTAAAAATAAATAGATAAAATCTTTTTCTAAAAAGTGGTTTGTGAAATTTCATGCTGGAGATTTCTTGCTGGATGATGCTCCACAGCTGGGTAGACAAGTTGAAGTTGATAGCGATCAAATTGAGACATTAATTGAGAACAATCAACACTATACCAAATCAATAGTTTGTTGTTGAAAATGAAAAATGTATCTTTTATTTTACAGAAAAAACTAAACAGACTTTTTGGCAACCCATTAACTAAATCAAAATGAATAGATTCTACTTACACTCTTGATTTTAGTCACCAAATTGGAACTCTGTATATTGCATATTAGTACACCATCAATACAGCTGGAAACTAAAACATAAATTGGTCAATATTTTAACAAATCTAAGGTGGCATAACTGAAGAGGTAGAATTAAATGTAAGTATGTGAAGTAACCTGATTTTGTGTGGCTTGCTGTTTTTAGAAACTGTCTACTCATTGGGGATTGTGGAATTTTTCCCAGCTTGCTTTGTTTACTGGATCTAGTCTTTTGATTGTCCTACTTGAATCACATTTAAAAAATTATAATTAAGGAAGGCCCTGACTGGTGTGGTTCAGTGGGTTGGGTGTCATCCCACAAACCAAAAGTTTACTAGTTCAGTCCCCAGTCAGGGCACGTGCCTTGGATGTGGGCCAGGTCCCTAGTTGGGAGTGTGTGAGGCAACAGATCAATGTTTCTCTTGTACATTGATATTTCTCTCCCTCTCTTTCTCCCTTCCTTCTCCTCCCTTTAAAAATAACTAAATAAAATCTTTAAAAATATTTTAGAAATGTAGCATAATATACAAAAAGATTTATTATGTGCAGAGTTTAAAGAAGATTTTTAAAACAAATCAATGTATGCATCATCTTGATTGATTATTAGGACATTATCAGTGCCCTCAGAATATATCTGCTTTTCCACAACTGCATGCTCCTCTCAATATCAAGAGTACTGCTTCTTTGTATGGTACATCATCATCTACCTGCTTCTCTTTAAAATTCTTCCACCTTTTAATATTGACCCAAAGAATATATGTTAATTTAAAAAATATGAATAGTAAGCACAAGCCTGGCTGTATAAAGAAAAGGTAATATTGACTTTGAGAGATGAAGAATCCCAGAAGAAAACTCAGTATAATGTGGTTTCAACTGCTTTGAAAGTATAAGAGTCCCTCCGTGCTGGGTAAGGTTATATGTGAATCTTGGGGCGGATGAAGGATAGAATTTATCAGGCTTGTGTTTCATTCTTAAAGTGTCTTAACATTGTGAACCAAATTAATATAATACATATAACTTCCAGATATCAATCTTTTAACACATAACATTGCATAATTGGAGGCAATCTTTAACTTTATCTATTCTAGGCTCTCCCTAATGATGGGGATCCTATCTAGAAGATCACAGAAATTCTGATGCTCAGATTTCAGAAATGACTTATAAATGAGAGCACATACATTTTTGAGCACCAAATAGGGGCTGTAGAAGGGCTGATTCACCTGGGTGATCAGACATTTTACCAAAAATCTCTGCAGGAGACGTGATGCATGAGCTGGTGTGTTGTTGTGATGAAGCTGCCACTCACCAGTTGCCCCTAACAGTGGCCATTTTCACCATATCGCATCTCATCACATCACATATCATGTCACATCTGGTGAAACAGATGGCTTAAGAAGACTGAAACACCAAAATTCCACCTATGTTTACTAATGGTTCTTCTTGAATGTAACTTCCATGAAAATTATTTCCCTTTGGACACAGTTTGGACACCTTAGTTTAGCAGATCTTTTACATTGGCCATAATCTAGGAACCTTGCTTGGAGATATCCTAAATTTTCATTTGTAAAAAATAAGCAGTAAGGCTTCCAGTCAAGGTGGTGGAGTAGGTAACAGCAATACTCACATCCTTCCACAACCATATCAAAATTACAACTAAACTATAGAACAGCCATCATTCGGAACCACCTGAAATCTAGGTGAATAAAAGTCTTATAGTTAAAAATATACAGAAGAAGCCACACCAAGCCTATCTGTCTCTAACAGGCAGGAGGGGTGGAGACATGGAACAGGCTGGTCCCCAAACCTACATGTGGTAGTTAAAAATCAGAAAGGATATCTCAGCTCTGGGGTCCCCGCAGAGAAGCAAGGTCCCAACTCCCCCTAGACTCCTCAACCCAGGGCTCCAGTGCTGAGAAGAGAAGTCCTCACAACTTCTGGAAGTGAAAACCAGTGGAGGTTGTGGCTGAGTGAGATGGAGTACTGTTGGAGTTTCTTTCTCTCAAAAGGAACTAGCAGAGACTTACTTGCTGATGGATTCATTTGCTCTGAGCTCCAGTGCTGGGGCAGGAGCTCAAAAGGCATCAGGAAGAACTGAATTGTCTGGTTTTGGGAGACGGCTAGTGGGGCAGATTTTACCCAGATAGAAGTATTGGAAGAAGCCATTGTTTCTTTGCTGAACCCTTCCCTTACAGGCACAGGTGGTGCCATACCTGAATCTCCATCAAACCAGCTAACACCATCCATCCTGCCCTGGTGATTCCCTGAGATGTTGCCCCACCCAAATTGCAGGCCCTTCCAAGCCCTTTCCAGTGGATTTTCCATACGAAGAGCCTGTCCTCAGTCATACTGTAGACCATCCTAAATTTCTCAAATGTTGACAAGCCCTAAACAAGAAACATCTGGCCTCAGCATACCTCATATCTCTTGTGAGCTCTCCATGGCCTGGGGCTCATAACTTCACCTCTCCCTGGTATATCCAAGCCCAGCACAGGTAGCAGCCATTGGCGGATTGCTTTGTAGCTCATGCAGAGTGGCCAAAGGCAAGGCAGAAAAGGTGACTGACTTGGGCCTATACCTTCTGGGAGGCCCTAAACCATCCTACACACCCAGTGGACAGCTTCAGATAATGACTAAGCACCACCTAACAACTTTTGTGAGATGCACATTCAAGGGGCAGACTCATCATGCACAAGAGCCCCACTGAAGTGAGTCCTGCTCTATGGAGTCAGCCCCTGCAGAGCAGATCCTCAATATTAGCTACTTGAAAGCAATATCAGGTACTTGGGGTAAAACTCACACATTTGTATTCCAACAGCAACCAAGGCTCAACTACAATAAAAGGATACACACAACCCACATGGGAGGTGTACCTGGAGTGCCCTTCTCAGGTGACCTGGGATGTTGTGCCACTGGGCCCTACAAGATACCTACTACATAAGACCACTCCACCACAACCAGAAGATGCAGCAGCTCTACCTAATACATAGAAACAAACACAGGGAGGCAGCCAAAATGCGAAGACAAAAAATACATGTCTCAAATGAAAGGACAGAACAAAACTCCAGAAAAAGAATTAAACAAAATTAAGACAAGCAATCTACCAGATAAAGAGTTCAAAACCCTGGTTATAAGAATCCTCAGTGAACTTAGGGGAAGAGTAAATAAACTCAGTGAAAACTTCAACAAAGAAATATAAAACATAAAAATGGAGATAGAAAATATAAGTAAGAATGAGTCAGAAATAAAGAATGTAATATCTGAAATAAACAATACACTAGAAGGAATACACAGGTTATTTGAAGCAGAGGGTAGAAATAAAGAATACAATCATTGTAATGAAGAATATATGAGATGTCATCCACAGCAGATTGAATGAAGCAAAGGCCTGAACCAGTGATTTGGGAGATAAGGAAGCAGAATCACCCAATTATAACAGCAAAAAGAAGAAAGAATCTTTTTAGAAATGAAGGTAGGTTAAGGAGCCGCTGAGACAACATCAAACTTATCAATATTTGCATCATGGGGTTGCCAGAAAGAAAAGAGAGCAAGGAATTAGAAACCTATGTGAGAAATAATAACAGAAAACTTTCCTAACCTGGTGAAGGAAATAGCCATACAAGTCCAGGAAGCAGAGTCCCAAACAAGACGAACCCAAGGAAGCTCACACCAAGACACATCATAATTAAAATGCCAATGGTTAAAGACAAAGAGAGAATATGAAAAGCAGCAGATAAAAGTAGTTACTTTCAAGGGAGCTCCCATAAGACTGTCAGCCTATTTCTCAACAGAAACTTTGTAAGCTAGAAGGGATTGGCATGAAATATTTAAAGTGATGAGAAGCAAGAACCTATAACCAAGATTACTCAGCAAAGCTATCATTTAGAATCAAAGACAGATAAACAGCCTCCGACAAGAAATAACTAAAGGAGTGTGTCACCACCAAATGAGTATTACAAGAAATGTTGAAGGGTCTTCTTCAAGAAGAGTAGGAAAAATAGATTAAAATATAAATAAAAATGTCAATAAATACATACCTATCAATAATTACTTTAAATGCAAATGGTTAAATGCTCCAATCAAAAGACATAGGTTAGCTGAATGAATAAGAAAACAAGATCCTTATACATGATGTCTACAAGGGACCTTCTTCAGATTGAAAGTCATACATACACTAAACGTAAAGGTATATAAAAAGTTATTTCATGGATGGAATTGGAGAGCATCGTGCTAAGCGAAATAATCCAGGCAGTGAAAGACAAATACCATATGATCTGACCTTTAACAGGAACCTAATCAACAAAACAAACAAACAAGCGTAATATAAACAAAGACACTGAATTTGAGAACAGTCTGACAGTGACCAGAGGAGGAGGGGAGGGAATTTCAGGGAAAAAGGGGAACGGTTTAGAGCAACAAGTATAAAGGACACATGGGCAGAAACTAGGTGGGGGTAGAAATGGGAGGAAGGTGGGGAGGGCTGGGGTGGTGAGCTGGGGGCAGGGTAAAAGACAGAAAACTGTACAATATCAACAATTAAAAAAATACTGATTAAAAAATAAATAAAAAAAGAAAAAAATTATTTCATGAAAATGGAAATAGAAAATGAAAGCTGGAGTAGCAACACACACTAGACAAAAATACTTCCAAACAAAGGCTATAAGAAGAGGCAAAGAAGGACCCAGTAATTTCACTTCTGGGATTTATCCAAAAGGACCCCAAATGCTAGCTCAAAAAACATGTACATCTCTCTGTTCATTGAGGCATTATTTATGATAGCCAAGATATGGAGGCAACCTAAGTGTCCATCAATAGATGAATGGATAAAGAACTGGTGTATACATACGATGGAATGTGACTCAAACATAAAAAGAATGAATTGTCACCTTCAACAATATGGATGGATCCAGAGGGTACTATGCTGAGCAAAATAAGTAAGAGAGAGAAAGACAAATGCCATGATTTTGCTTATATGTGGAATCTAAAAAAAAAAAAAAAAAGCAGAAGAGAAACAGATTCAGATACAAAAAACATTCTGATGGTTGAGAGATAGGAAGGAGATTGATGGAATGGGTGTAAAAAATGAAGGGAATAAGAAATGCAAATGCAGAAATGTCATGGTGATGTAAACTACAGAACAGTGACTACAGTCAATAATGTAATAACTGTGTGTCAGATGCATACTAGATATATCAGGGTGATTACAAGTCACTTAAATGTCTAATCACCAGTTTATACACCTGAAACTAATATAATATTGTATATCAACTGTAATTGAAAAATTTAAAAAACTTGAGAACCCAATAAAAAAACAGTGAGTTGCTTGAGTCCAGACTTATGCATGGGGTTCAGTACCCTATTTCATGTAACCTATGGCTATAGTTCCAAAAACTTCTCCCCTATGGTCTCAGCCCCATTGTGGGACAGAAAACTTGAGCCCCCATGCACTATGATATTTCCTTTTCATTTCTGAGTCATGGAAATTTCATTTCTTATTTTCAACCCAAACTATATGTTTTGAATATATGTATATACGTGTATTAATATTTATTAACATGAATTCATAAAGATGTTTTGTGCATATCCGTGTGACTTGAAGAGAGAGGAGGGTTTGCACATGTGCTTACCCTACCACTTTGTCTAACTGGAGACATAACTCTTTCGAGTTACATACCTTTTTTGAGGAAGAACTCACACTAGAATCCTGTTTATGTATTTCTACTTTATTATACTCAATTGTCCTCATGACTTTGAAAGACATTGACTAAATTTTTGTTAAAACTAAAGTTCAAGGGTTATGTTATTCCCCTGATAAACCATTCTAGTAATGTCATTTAAAAATGAGATTTGTATAATTTGTTTTAAGTAAATTTATGCAGATTCCTAATTATCACATTTTGGGTCTGGTTTTAGGTATTTAATTTTCCCTTAAAAAGTTTTAGATGTACTTGGGTCAAGTCTACATTAGCAAAACAGAGTTATCCCATAAATTCAGTACAAAGAGTGGTTGTAGAATTGGCTAAATTGACTTTCTAGGCTGTCCAAATGATTGCTCAGGCCTCTGCATTATTGACAGTTTAGATGTAAGTTTATGATAATAGCATATTTTATTGCCTATATCTGAGAGATTAAAGTACTGACTCCACTGTGTAGATGTGCATCAGATATTATCTCTTTTGATGACCTTATAGGCAAGTTCTGACCAACCTGAACTGATCACTTGTTTCAAGGAATAAAGGAAAGATTAGGGAAAGGGAATATTTTCTATGATCTCCTGAATTCAGGCAGAAATAGTTATAAACACAATTTTTTCAAATGTTTTTCCAAGTGGTTCATAAATTTTAACATTGACCTCTTTTATACTGTTGAGAAACTTCTAATATTGACACTATACTTACAATTAAAAAATATACTTTATCCATGTGGGATATGTCATCCCCATTCAGTAGTCATTAGTCCTAGCTCCAGTATTTCTTTCATTACATTGGATTTTTAAAGTCTGGGAGAAATAGGGTACTCAAAAACTGTGGAAATCATTGGTGTATTTTATTCTTATTTCTAACATTCAAACACACATAACAGCCTTAAACTTGTGTAGATAAAGTCAATGTAACTTTAGCAAGGGCAGAAACGCACAAGTCCTTTTCTTTTCCCCACACCTTCATATAATTCTCTTCCTACACTCTAGATTCCTGGGTAACCAATTCACATTATCAACCATGTCAGTCTCTTCCCACCAACATTTAATACTGTAAGTTCCTGCAAAATGGCTTCTAGTCCATCTCCCTGAATATATTACTAAAGAATAAATTTTAAATGCTCTAATGTTTTGATTTCTAAAAGACAGTTGTCAAAACAAAATCTGTTTTGGTCTTCAATCAAGCAGTGGAGAGGCCAGCTTCACCTACAGTCCATCACCTGCAGCCTGATACCAGCCCTTCTGAGAATTCCTCTCCAGAGTGGAGGCCCCTGAAGAGAACCTGCCTCTGTGGCTTGTGCACCATGGCTACCCACCAGCCTGTAGGATTTCAGGAAAGGAGACAGCAATCTCCCTTGTAGCCATTCTCCAAAAGAGGTTCAATGCTACCTAGCTAGCAGTGAGGCACTTCTGGTTACCAGCTTAATTCCCAGTTCTACAATTTTCAAAAGTCACTACAGTTTAAAAGATTTCATAATATGTATTTGAATATAATAATTCTTTTTTAAAAAATTCCATGTATTGTATAATTTTTGGCTAATAAAATTATATAGATTTCAAGTGTACAATTCTATGATACATTATCTGTGAATTGTGTAGTGTGCCTGCCACCCAAAGTCAAATCTCTTTTAATCACAGTATGTTTGACCCCCTTTACACTTTACTACCCCTCCAGGCCCCCTTCCTCTGGTAACCTCCATACTGTTGTCTGTGTCTATGAGTTTCTGTTTGTTTTTCTTGTTTGTTCATTTGTTGTGTCTGGTTTTATATCCCACATATGAGTGAAATTATATGATTCTTAAGTTTTTCTGTGACTTATTTTGCTTCGCATGATATTATATATACACAATGGAATACTACTCAGCCGTAAGAAAAGATGAAGTTCTGCCATTTGTGACAGCATGGATAGATGTTGAGTGTAAAATTTCTTATGGCAGTCCCTTCTTCAAAGGGTTCCTAAATTTTACTTGAACTCAAGCCGGGTAAAGGAAAGAATGTATTAAATTAATTTCCATTTCTTTTGTGTCCAAATACTACAAGAAATCGATTCTGTCCCTTTCAACTATGTTAAGGATTCAACTTTGCTTTTTAAGAAGTTAAAATAAGTATTCTTCCCAGAAGATTCTCCTCTTTTCACCTGATTCTGGAAAACACATATTTTTGTTTCAGCTTATTAATTATAGAGTGTCCAAAAATCAGACATAATTGCTTGCACAGTTCAAAAGGATTTCTTTCTTTTTACCATATTGCTCCTGCAGAGGCTAATTTGTTTCTGTTAAGTCTTGTGCTCTTTGGTAGAACCAGGATGCCTAACATTTGTTTCTACTCTTGACATGTTTACCACTGTGTTGGCCTGCTTGCTACCCCCATTCTCTTGTCTGGAGAGAACGGCACCAAACTGGTTTGCTTTGGGAATATTATCATTTGCTAATAATGTGTTTAAGTTTTTCTCACATGATTTAAGAAGGTAATTATAACATATCATCTCAGGGTAATAAAAATGTACAATACCCATTAAGTAAAGTTTTATTCAAGCCTTTAGCAACCTTGAATTCCTTCCAGGTCTTTTTAGGGGAAATTTTCACCTCCAGGGGTTGGGGAACTTGGCATAGAACATCCATTAATTGTAACGAGGGCTTGCTTCCCAGTACACAGCAATGAGAACTTGCCCTTCAAAAACTCCCTTTGATTTCATTTCAACAGAATAATAATAATAAGAAAAAATACCTTTGCTTTGTCTTCAGTTTATGATGGTACAAGAAAGAGAATCCATGTCTCATAAGGTACATAATATTAAACAATTATTTTGTCCTTTTATAATAGTTTTCTCGCATACCTTGTGTTGTAATATAGTAAAACCCATTGGTGTATAAAGATGTATGATGAATTAAATAAAAATGTGACAAACATCTCTTTCCAGCAATTTATGAATGATTTTTTCCAATTTTTATTTTAATTGTTGATCTTGTACAGTTTTCTGTCTTTTATTCTCACCCCAACCCACCACCCCAGTCCTCCCCACCTCCCTCCCATTTCCACCCTTCATAGTTTTTGTCCATGTGTCCTTTATACTTGTTCCTGTAGATCCTTCCCCTTTCCCCCTGAAATTCCTTCCCTTCTCCCCTCTGGTGACTTTCAGCCTGTTCTCAATTTCAATGTCTTTGGTTATAGTATGCTTCTTTGTTTGTTTTGTTGATTAGATTCTTGTTAAAGGTGAGATCACATGGTATTTGTCTTTCACTGCCTGGCTTATTTCGCTTAGCATGATGCTCTCAAGTTCCATCCATGCTGTTGCAAAGGGTATGAGCTCCTTTTTCCTTTCTGCTGAATAGAAGATTTTATGGATATGTCCCCTAACGCAAGGGACATAAAGGAAAGAGTAAACAAACGGGATCTCATCAAAATAAAAAGTTTCTGCATGGCCAAGGAAAACAGTATTAAAATAAAAAGAGAACCGACTGTGTGGGAAAATATATTTGACAATGATACCTCAGATAAGGGTTTAATCTCCAAAATATATAAAGAACTTACAAGACTCCACTCTAAGAAGACAAGCACCCCAATTAAAAAATGGGCAAAGGACTTGGGCAGACACTTCTCCAAGGAGGACATACAGAGGATCCAGAGACATATGAAAAGATGCTGGATATTGCTAGCTATCAGAGAGATGCAAATTAAAACCACAATGAGATACCACTTGACACCAGTCAGAATGGCCCTCATAAACAAAGCAACAAACAGCAAGTGCCGGAGAGGTTGTGGAGAAAAGGGGACCCTAGTGCACTGTTGGTGGGAGTGCAGACTGGTACAACCACTATGGAAAACAGTATGGAATTTTCTATGAATGATTTTTTTTTTTTAGATCTTCAGTGCCTCCTGCCGCATGAGTAGGCTGTGTTGGTTTTCCTTCACAGAGACTCAGGGGGGTGGTGATGGAAGTGGAAGAATGCAGCAAGGGGGTTCCTGGTTTTCTACTGAAGGACATATAAGGTCATTTAGACAGAAACATTGTTCTGTCAGTCTCATTCTTAGCATTTTTGCAACAAACCTAAATACCTGTGAAATTATGCTTTTAATGTGGATATTTTCATGTAATTTTCTTTAAAATATTGTTAAAATAGTTGTTGAAAATGATAATGAAATCTGCAAGGGACTTTATTCAAAGGATACTAGTATGTTGAGTCCAGAAATACCACACATCTCTACCAGAGGTTAGGTTCCTAGAGTTTTAATTTTCTATGTTTGAGCTATTAAATGAAATCAACTGATCCCTGGATTGGGGGTATGATATAGCTGAGGTACTAGAACTTTGAATATGAACAGTATATATTTTTAAACTACACAGTATAATAGTCTCCCTTTGACTGGCATGACTTGGGAGTTTGCCAGCATTTCTACATATCTGGAAATGTAAGGACTAGAAGGTAAAACCTTAAAGAAAAAAGAGCCAGAGAGAGTCTTTATCTTTTCCCTCCCTTCATATTCTTTCCCATCAAGCTTATGTCATTTTTAGAAAAGAATATCCCTAAATAGCCAGTTGAGGGCTCAAGAAAGTGAATTTAAAGAGTAATATTTGAAAAGTTTTAAATAATCAAGAGGACACAAGATACTTCTCAGAGGTAAGGAGAGGTTTATTGCCTCCCTTCTGGTGGGAATATCATGGGTACACATATATCCAGACCCATCAAACTGTATACACTAAATATGTGTAACATTTTGTGTATTAAATGTATCTTAATAAAGTTGAAAGAAAAATTTATACCTATATTGTGAAATTCACATGGTGTTGAAAAGGCACCATATTGAAAATACTACCCCTATCATGATACTTAATGCCTGAAATTATACCCTAAAATATACCTCTTTTGACTCAAAGGATTTGTTTCAACTTAAAATGTAAATACAACTGCAACAGAAAAAAATCTTATATGCAATGGCAATTTTACCATAAGGGAATGTATCCATCTCTTCTATATCTCAAAAATGTGCTGAAATTCCCTGAAATATAGGATTAAAAGTTGTTTGCTAAAAAAAGGAAATGGCGAATTTAAAGTCTAGAATTATGGCACTTTCCTGCGAGCAAATCTGGGAGGGACTTCTGGTCAACCAAAAGCATTTCAATGTGTCACCTAAAAAAGAGATAAAGAATGGGAGTTTCCTAGCTGGTGAGAGATTAGGATCCTCACAACAAAATCGGCTTCATATCAATTTTGCCTAGAATTGGTATTAGATATTGTCTAAGATTTAGATATAAGAATGTGTTTCATGCTCATCACTATGCTAGGCATTATCTACTTTGATCTTTACAAAAAAAAAAAAAAAAAACAACAATGACATCGACCTGATTATCCCAATTTTAGAGTTTAGAGACCAATCACTTGTTACCTGCTCTTAGACACTCTGATGTTGTTAACCTGCTAGTCTGAGCCTCCACTTGATTGTCAGCCATTGGAGTTCCCTTACTCTTTATTGATCTTGTGTATCTTGTGCCCATCTTTCAGGCAGCAGTTAAAGGAATGACTAGCCGAACAGGTAGAGTGAACTTTCTTGGGCTTAAATTGGCTCAGTTTATCTCTGAAAGGTAACATTTAAGTTTTGAATGTTTTTACATTGTTTTCTTCAATATTATACCATGAATTTTATGGAAATTGAATAGTCAACTGAATTAAGAAATGAATTAAAGAGGACCAGGAATACACTGATCTATCAGAGTTGGTTAGTTCTCTACAGAGGTAACCGTTGTTCATTAGTGATCAAATCCTGATTTTTGGCCTGGCAAACACTATGTTTCTTAGCATAGTGCAAAAAAGATGACTGTATTCTACTAATGAGATAAAAGCAAAAGTGTGCAAGACACCCATAGACATGTCCCTAAGGGAGGGAGGATGTGTTTGAAGAACACCTCTTCCTCCATCCTATTGTAGGACTCACAGGAGTCTACAGTAAGAAATTCAGAGAAATTTGGTGTGCGTGTGTGGTGGGGGGTGGTTCTTTGATATGTACCAAACCTAATACTAATTGGAATGCAGCATTGAAAGCTCTCAGTACTTGTCACTCATGAGCCCCTTAAGATAAAAGTGGTTGGAGTGATTGGATGTGTACTAGGGTAAGGTGACTTGTCAGCATTTACTAGTCCAGGGATTGGCCTCTGGCACCAAAGTTACCTTCTTTAATCTGGCCATCAGCCTGGTATGAGAACTTTGATTGAAGGGCAGTACTTCCATATATGACAGACAGTAATTGGGTTTTTTGAAGCACATAGAGAGAGAAGGTATAGTGGAGAATAAAGACATACAGTCAGACTATAAAACTATTGTGTTATAGATCAGTCTAGATATAGGTCTAGATCAGTGTTCTAGACCTCCATGAGGCCTGACTGGGCAAACTGCTCTGCATCTTCATTTCACCTCCCTGCCTCTCTGATGCTTCTAAGGATGGCTGGGCCACCTGATCTAAGGACAGCCTATAACCCCTGTCTATGTGTGCCTCTGCTCTAAATTCAGAGAACCCATCTAAAACAGGTGTGTTTCTGGAGGCCTTCCAAATGTTCCCCAAAGGTACTCATCTGTTCTATTTTTAATGTTAACTGAGACAGGAGTATAAAAAACAACTCTACAGTAACTACATTGTACAGAAGGCCATCGAAGAAGCATCAGATCTTGTCTTTGAGGTGAGAACACTGTCTACTTTGTCTCAATTTAAATATATACACTAAATTTTATTTAATATATATGTAATGCAGTATAAAATATTATATAAAATACAAAATATTTTATTTGTTTGGCTTTCCTCTAGTTTTGGAGAATTAGACTCAACTTATGAATTCTTCATAGTGACTAAGGAGTCTGTTGTAAAGCCCTGTGTAAAAGCAGTAAGCTAGGAATGAGAAGCGCTGAATTCTCCTGCAGGTCTTAAAATAAAGTCATACTTACTGGCAATGATATGGAAAACTAGTTAATTGTTTGGAAAATGTTTATAAAGTGGGAAATGCACTTATGAACCTAATAGGGTCATTGTAAGGGACAAAAGAGATGGTTATGAAAGTGCCTTATAAAGGGTAAATCTGAACACAAAAATACTAGTTAATACATAAGCACTCACTGGCTCTGCATCACAAGATTTCAGAGAATCACTAAATCTAGTCCAATCTACTTAAATTATAGACACAGGAATAATGGTGGTGCCAAGAGATGAGTGTTCCACACAAATTCACACAGCTAGGCAGAGATATAGATGTCATGTAACATATTTTAGCCATATTTAATTTTTATAAACTGATACAATTTTCATAAAGTTTCATACTTAGAAAAGGCAGAGATGGCATTTCAACTCAGGATAATTAGAATGCAAAGTGGTACCTACTTCTTTAAGGTACCTGATATTGAGGGCACTATAAATGGTAAGTAGGAAATATTGGTAGGATTGAAGTTGGCAGAGGAAATGACTTAAATGAAGGTATAAGTATGATATGTTAAGTGTGCAATTACTTAGTATAATGTATGAGAAGGAACTGTCAAAAGATTAGACTAGAGAAGATGGCAAAGTCAAATATTACACATAAGAATTTGGGTGCCTTGGGAAGATGCTAAGCAGGGGCCAAAACAATACATTAGGTTCCCTTGGTGACATTAAGGAGGATGGTTTTGAGGATGAAAGTAGAGAGATTAGTGAATGATTGATTCATCATTATAACCCAGGTGAGCGGCATGGGAACCTGACTTACATCGTTAGTTTTTGAATGGAGAGGATAAGTTAGCTTTGAAAACTACAAAGCAAACACTGGTATAAATGTAACTAATTTGGTATAAGTGACATGGGAAAAGGACACTGAGATTTTCATATTTCTAGCTGGGAAGAGGGTATATAAAGGTACAATAAAATGGAATATAGGAGGAAGAGGAGATTTAGGAGGAAAGGTACGGATTTTGAAAGTGCAGTCTGTGAGATTCCAGGGACACCCAAATGAAGTTGGATCACATGGACACCCAAGTGAAGTTGTCCACTTGGCAGCTGCAAATGAGTCTGGAATGGAATGAGAGATCTAGAATGAAAAGACACATTTGAGCTTCACCAACATATCCATGGGCAGTTGAAACCAGACAGTGGGTGAGACGGTCCTTAGAGAGTACTTGGAGAACGATGGTGCTCTGGAAACAATGAATCTGTTAGATCGTGTCCTTCAGAGAAGGATGAGACAGGCCGGGTGGGGCAAGAGGCTGAGGGGATGCTCTGCATAGTCTTCCAAGGTCTCTCAAAAGAAGCCCAACTCAGGGGATACTTGTTTAAAATGCTGATTCAGGGATTTAAACTCAGGTTTAATAAATTTGCATCTCTGAGAGAGGAACCCCAGGTGAAAACCAGTGCTCTGGAATTGTAAACCAGTTTTTTACTTGTTAATTAAACACTTTAGCTGCTTCTGGGTAGAGAACTAGACATGAGGAGGAATTTCTGAATAGTTCTAGACACTGAGGGATCTTTTTCTAGGATTTAGGAACCTGAGCAGACTCAACACAAGTCACTAGAGTAGCAGCTAGTCTACATTTTCCACCAACTGCTGAGAGCTACCACCCTCTTTCTAAGCTACGGGTTTTTCCTCTGGTCAGAAGGAGATAGAGTTCATTTATGACAAAGCATGGAGTTTGTAGCCATGTCAATAAAAGGGATAGAGAACCAGGACATGGTGATAGCACTGTGTCTGTCCTCAACATCCTGTTCTCACTGGGACAGTCCCTTAACTTCACTGAGCTTGGCTTTCCTCATCTGTAAATGGGGATAATAACAATTGTCTTATTGATTTGTTGTGAGGACTAAATAAGATCATATATCTAAGGTGTGTAGCCCGTGGGCAACTGTTAATAATAGTAAGATTAGTGACTATTAATATTTGTATGGAGGCACTTAGTGGAACTGGAGGCTGATAAACTCCCAGTGGTCAGTTCACTGAGGTAGTGCTGAAAATTCTGAATTTTTTCAGGTCTTCACACTCCCATGGAGGGTACGCTGTAAACAAAGACAATTATTTTTCTTTCTCATACTTATTTTCCTAGAAGATAGTTGTCAAGAAAGATGAGAGCCTTTATAATTTTCAACCTTTAAAAATCAATTATCCCTGACTTATTTTTGTTTTTAATGAAAAGCACTAAATTAATTTCTACTGAATTTTTTTCCTATGATCAATGAGGAGGTCAGCTGGTAGAGAAAATGATATTCTAACAACACTGTGCATTGCCCCTCAGAGCCCTAATTGCCATAATTCTCTATAATTCTGTTCTGAGAACCAGCATCTTTTCATACCGTCTTAAAAACCTCAGCTCCTTAATATATGCATGAATGACAATATGCTACTATGCAATTCATGTCTCAGGGTTTACATGCTATAATTCTGCACAGAGAAAAGCCTTAAAATCCAGAAGCCCTGGTCCCTAATGTTCTCCATTCCCACAACACAGAAAGAGACAAAACCTCAGAACAGAGGTGGCATCACGATATCCCTCTCCCATTCATTATATACAATATCTCTGCCCGGCCTTTAGATTTCCCTGTACACCTTTGGAAAATGCAGGAAGATAGATTTGAACCAGTGTCTAGAGGTAAATGATGCCACATTCCATTACCTGAGTCGCTATCTGCCCAAGAGCCTTCCCTCCCTCTCCTTTATTCCCCCACCCCCAAAGAGTACATCTTTGGAAATTGAGAATATTCAGTGAACAGAACTCATAAATCAAATCATTATCATTAATAATCAAAGTGAGACATTGTAAGAAATAGCAAATTAATCACAACTGGCAGGTGAAGCTACTTCCAGCATGTGCTTTCTGCATACTAAAGGGAGCAGAATTTTCCATGGTGGGTTTTTTAAAATATATTATTCGTAGCGAATGCTAAACTTTTTGGTTGACTGGGAACTATATCAGAACCCAAGTTTTCATATTACTGATATGTCTGATTCTGTTAAATGGAACTTTATTGTTAGAACTACTTTTGATCCATAATAAGATACAAAATGATTTAACAAACTTCATTAATACCAACATTGTATATTTAAAATTGAACCCTTTTTTTTCTAGAGAAGAAAAAAAACCAATGATATCACAAATTTGAATTTTGGCATTTACTTTTGGCACCTTGGATCTTAATTATTTGACAATCTATAATCTATATGCCTTTTGGTAAAAATGGAAGAAAAGTCTACATATAAATATTCTCTACTATCATTATAGTTGTCATGAGCATGAAATACTGATGCTCTGAATTCTAACAGGTTATTTCTCCAAGAAAAAAATTATCTATTATCATGTTTGCCTTTTTAGCTGTCCTGTAAAGTAAGAACTTTTTTCTTTAATAGGGAGAAATGAATCAAAAACAGTTAAAATTCTGCCCACGTCACACGGCAATTCTGGGTTTCAGTTTAGAGAAGAACTCATATTTCCTGATCCAAGGCTCAAAAAATGTTGTCAGAATTTTCATTTTTGATTGACATTTGAAAAGCTATATAAATTTAAAAAAATATGTAGTAGAAAATAAGTACTAGTTTCTGGAATATATTTTACTTCTATATTTAATTAAAAGTCACTCAGTGATAAAATACATTAGAGATTCAGAAGGTACAGAAATATACTAAAGTCCATATTTAGTGAGAAAGGCAAACAAAATATGTAGGGATTAGAAGAAAATAGAAATAAAAAGCAAAGAGTACTTGAGGATTGAGAAACATATTTCAGTAAAGCCCTTGTGGTTACGAGAGTCTGTTCTTTCATGGAGCCTGAGTTAACTAAGAAATGAAAGGGAAACACTGAGACTGTCATTTTCTCTTATCCAGAATCATTTTTCCCTTCCATGACTGTTACCAATTACCTTAGCTCAATTCAATAACCCTCATCAGTACTCTAGGAGTTTAACTAGAAAGCAATATTAAGGTTCTAAATGTTGGGGTTTTGTGAAGGTAAAGTTCTTAAAATCTTTTTAGCAGATTCTTGAATTATTCAAGACTGTTAGTGTCTATCCCTTTCATATTACTTATATGTGGATATTTTCTTCCATATAAAAGCATCTCTATTTGGTAAAAAAAAAAAAAAAAGCAAATGAAGTGATTCTATGAAGTGAGAGACAGATTAGAAAAGTGGTTTAAAAATGGGTAAATATATTTTCTTTTTTCAACATGGCACGTTTGTTTACTAATTACTGGCAAATCTGGATTTTTTTTAAGTTTCTATTCGTGGCACAATTTCTTATTCTCTGTGAATCTCTTCCTCTATTAACCTTTTTCAGGGAGGGTTAGTCATTTGACATGCTGGGGTTGCTTTGGGGTCTGCTGAGCACTTCTCTTCACTGGGGAACCCAGCCCTGCTCTTGAGCAGTGTGATGCCTTTACAACCCACGGGTGTATGAAGGGAGGAATCCCAACTTTCTCCAGTGATGTGGAAACTAGGTTTCTCGAAAAATGTGATAGTTTTCTATTTCAATGGCTTATTATGTTAGTTAACTAGGAGAAAGCTTGGCTCCTTTAGGGAGGGACTCTGTAATAATAATTCAATACTCAATTTTAAGGGAGCAAAACTAGAGGAAAAGTGGTATAAATTTTTGTTTGTTTTGTCATATTTGAAACAACTTGCTAGAAGGCACAATGTCCCTCTTTGTTATCGGGTCTTCACTATGCTATAAATGAGAGACAAATGCACGCATTCCATAACATCTCCCCTCGGATTCTCCAAGTGTCACATTTATACTTGCTTGAGCCTGGAAAATTGCTTATGTGGTTTGACACCCAAGGGAAACTATGTCCTGACAGTCGATAAAGGGGCTAATCTTTCCAAGGATCATATAGGCAGCTTTCTTGTTTGTTAGTTTGTATGTTTATTTTCTATCATTCATGACTTGTGAATAAGGAAACAGGTTATTAAGAAATCACCAAATAAGACTGCAAACCATGGGCAAACAGGAAGTAAAACAGATTTTCTGACATAACTGATCAGCCAATGCAAATTTCCTTCCCCCTTCTTTTCTTTTTTTTCCTCCCTAGCTCCTTTTCTTCCCTCCCCTATTCATGCACATCTTAAGTTTTATTTTCAGTAACTCACATAGAGCTTCAGCATAAAGTTATGCTTTTGTGGCTTATTACTTGCAATTTAACTGCATGGATGTAAAAAGCGCCTGAGCAAAATCCACATTGGGTTATTCAATAACAGAAGGAATGTAAAGCGATTTCATATCTCCTTGAATCAGGAACATTAATTAATCATATGATGAGAATGCAACGTTCTATTTACCAGTGCAAGAGGCTGCCAAGATCTTTCTGACTTTAATAATTGCACATGCTGTTGTGGGAGGAAAAATTAATTTAGTTATTAAATTGGAGGGTGCCTTTTTTCTATTCCGAAGAAGCTGGAAAGTAGCCAGGCTGTAACAGTAATATTATGAGGGCTGGGATCTGGATTACTTTTACTAAAAGCTTTCTCCACCTTTATAAAAAGAAAAGTATAAAAAGAAAAGTGTTGGAATGGTACACAAGGCTTGCTTCTCATGAATGCTGATAACGAAACAAAGTATTTTTTTCTCTCACAAATGGATTGCAACCGAATGATGCATGCATGCAAGGATGACCTTCTCTTGAAGTGCAGGTGTTGGCTTAAGGAAGTGTGTTGTGTCTTGTCAACTGATATTTTCCTTTGGCACCAGTGTTTTCCATGTTTCTTCCCCTTCCCTACCCTCAGCTTTCAAATTTCCACTTTCAAGGTTTATCTCAAGTGCCTGGACTGATTGGCTCACTCTGAAGAGATCCTGTGTGTTATCTCTCCCTCATCCTTCTTCTTCTCCTTTCTCTTCTTTTCCTTCTCTTCCCATGGGTGGAACTCAGTTGAATTTGTGACACTTTTTCAGGCCCAAAATATCATACCGTATATGGTCTATTATTTATGTGTACATCACCTTTTATCTCCTGCTAAACTTCTTGAGGGTGGAGATAGATTGTTACTAATCTTTGCAATCCTAAGTGTTAAATGCACTCATTTTGAAACATTGATTTTTAACAATTACTCATTGCCTTCATTTGCAAGGACAATGAAATGGGTGTGGAAGTGGGGCAACCAATTCTGGAAATTCATCTCTATGTGTCTTTTATCAAGTCACTTAATGATCCTGCTCCTCAGTGCTTTCATTGGAAAGAGTATCATTCCACAATATCTTTGTGTTACTAACATTGTATTATCAAACACTGAATGCTTATTTTCATTTGGTCCATTCAAAGTGTAGTGTTTTCCCCAAGACATTTAGAAGTTTTAATATAAATAATGTAATAGAAATAGGATAAAAAATAGTTTGATAAAAATAGCTTAGTAGAAATAGAACACAAATAACTAGAATTTTTGGGGGGAGAGAACTATGTAATTTGGGATATTATTTGCCATATAAATTTTGAATTTATATTTAGCATTGAATGTAATTTTTCTAGACTTTCTTGGTACTTAAAAATTTCTAAATTAACCAACTTTAAGAGTGATTAATTAGGTATACATGATAATGCATACTGAATTAATATACATGCAATATGTTATAATATACACGCATTAATATTCACAAAAATATTATATATGGAATCTAATTAGCTTTTCTTTAGAAAATATGGTGTTCAGAGCTTTGCTGATTTTCTAAAGCCAATATAACTTTAAACATTATTTAAGATCCTAACATTCAGCTATGATCTGTTACATGTTAAACAATATTATCCCAAATATCATTCCAGCTCCTAGACTCCACTTGAATAGTCATCTTTACCTCCCATGGAACTTTGAAAGAGTTAAAAGAATATAAGCATTCCCCTGCAGCTAAAATTCCCACATATCCTTCTCTTAACACATTTTTCATACTTGTGCTCAAAGGAGAGAAAAGAAGCTCACTTTTTGAGGGGAGCCCTGAGTGCCAGCAATATTAAGTACTTAATATATAAACAACTATTGAAAATTCAGGACCTGGGGCAAATAATTAAAGGCAGTACTTCAAAAAAGCTTATTGCAATTGTGTGAGAAGAGAATTACCGCTTTGAACTTACGGGATACTGTTGTGTTCATTAAAGACTGATTACCATGGTCCTGATATTTGATAGACTGCTAGATCTTGGAACAGCATAGAGAGCTAAAAAACAAACAATCAAACAAACAAACAAATAAAACCAAGATGGTGGAGAAGTAAGTGGAAATTATACTAACCTCTTCCCAGGACCAATCTGGAATTACAACTAAATTGTAGAGAAATGATCCCGAATAACTGACTGAAGACTAGCTAGGCAGAAACCTTATAACTGAAGAGAGACAGAAGAAAGCACTTCACCACAGTGAAACTGGCAGGGAGTGTGGAGGAAGCACAAGAGAGCTGACTGGGCTCCTACTGGCAAAGCTGAAGCACCAGAGGGATATTTCAGTGGCCAGGGGGGTCTGCCTCCCACCCCTGAGAAGAATGGGGTCTAAATGCCAAGCTGTATTCCCCAGTCTATAGCACCAGAGCCAGAAAGGAACCCAGGTTACATCCAGCTGTGAAAATCAGCACAGTTTCTGTCTGCTAGGGAGAGGTGGCTAGAGATTCAGCTTCTTAAAGGGCCAATGTACAAAATTCCATTTCCGGCCACTTACACTGGGCTCTGGCAGAGGGAGGGCAGAATGAACGAGAGACACTTGAGGAGAGTATGGGGTTGGTGTCTCTGTGAGAGGACTGAAGGAACAGCCACCAGGATCCCTGTGCTGAGTCACTCCCTATATAGCAAAAGCCATCTTTCTAAGGCAGAGAACTTCACTCCAAATGGCATCAGCCTGAGGGGAAGCAATAGCCTCACCCATAGGTATTACTCTGCCCCACCCTGTGCAGCTTAAGCAGGGCCGCTGATTACAGTTTGAGGCTATTGGTTAGTTTAACAACTAAGGTGGATCACTGAGAGCTCTATGAGATTTTAGCAGAGCGTCCTCCAGGCTTGGTGCTCATAAAAGTCATCCCTGGTGCATAGCCTTGTTCTTTATGCAAACAGTCCCAGCAGAGAGAGCCACATGCTGTGGATAACTGATAGCTCCAAACAGGTTGACCAGGGCATGTCACAAGCAGTGTCTGACAAAGGCCTACACCAGAGTCTTTGCAGATCTGCTTAATACATGGAAACAAATTCAAAGAAGCAGCCAAAAATGGAGACACAAAGACACAGACCCCAAATGAAAAATCAAGAGAATTTTTCAGAAGAAGAACATAGATGAAATGGAGGCAAGCAATTTATCAAATAGAGAGTTCAGAGTAATAATTATAAGAATACTCAACAGCATAAAAAAGACATAGAAACCATTAAAAAATACCAGTTGGAAATAAAGAATGCAATATCTGAGATAAATAATACATTGGAAGGAATAAACAGTAACAGTAGGTTAGACAAATCAGTATTTTGGAAGACAAGATAGAAAAAACACCCAGGCAGAGCACCAAAAAGAAAAAAGAATTTTAAAATATGAGGAGAGCTTAGGAAACATTTTGGACAACATGAAGCATAATAATATCTGTGTCATGGGAATATCAGAAAAAGGGAGCAAGTATGGGATCAAGAATGTATTTGAAGAAATAGTGACTGTAAACATCCCTAATCTGGTGAAGAAAAAAGACACATAAGTCCAGGAAGTTCACAGAGTCCTAAACAAGTTGAACCCAAAGAGGCCTACACCAAGGTGCACCATAATTAAAATGGCAAGGTATAAAGACAAGGAGAGAATCCTGAAACCTGCAAGAGAAAAACAGGTAGTTACCTACAAGGGAGCAACAATTAGACTGTCATCTGATTTCTCTACAGAAACATCTCAGGCCAGAAGGGAGTGGCGTAAAATATTCAAGGTGATGAAAATCAAGGTCCTACAATGAAGGCTATTTTACCCTTTAAGGCTATCATTCAAAATCAAAGGAGAAATAAGGAGCTTCCAAGACAAGAAAAAGCTAAAAGAGTTTAATATCAAACAGTACCACAACAAATGTTAAAGGGTTTGCTTTCAGAAGAAGAAGAATAAAAAGAGAAAGAAAAAAAAAAAACAGAAGAAAACAGTCTAACAATAAAATGACACTACATATGTATCTATCTATAAATGTAAATGTACCTTAAATGTAAATGGCTTAAATGCTCCAACCAAAAGACAGGGTAGCTGAATGGATAAGAAAATAAGACCTATAAATGCTGCCTCCAAAAGACACATCTCAGATCTAAAGATACACACAGACTAAAAGTAACAGGAAGGAAAAGATATTTCATGCAAATGAAAAAGAAAAAAAAAGCTTGGTTAACAGTACTTATATCTGACAAAACAAACTTTAAAACAAAGTCTATAGTTAGAGACAAAGAAGGATACTACAAAACGATAAAAGGAGCAATCCAACAAGAGGATATAACCATACTTAACATTTACACACTCAACATAGGAGCACCTAAATATGTAAAACAAATTTTGATGGATGTAAAGGGAGAGATTAACAGAAATACAGTCAGAGTTGGTAATTTTAAGACCTCACTGACTTCAATGGATAGATCTTCCAGGCACAAAATCAATAAGAAGACAAAAGCTTTAAACAACACATTAGGTCAAATGGACTTAATTGACATATTCAGAGCATCTCACCCCAAAGCAGCAGAATATACATACTTTTCAAGTGCACATGCAACATTGTCTAGAATAGGCCACATGTTAACATGCAAAAAAAGTCTCAGTATATTTAAGAAGATTTAAATCGAGTATATTCTCTGACCACAAGGCTATGAAACTAGAAATCAATTGCATGAAGAGCACTGAAAAACATGCAAAGACATGGAAACTAAATAACATGTTATTAAACAATGAACAGGTCAGCAATGAGATCAAGGAAGACATCGAAAGATACCTTGAAACAAATGGAAATGAGGACAAAACAATCTGAAATCTGCGGGACATTGGAAAAGCAATCCTAAAAGGGAAATTCATAGCATTACAGGCATAACTTCAAAAAAAAAAAGAGAGAGAGAGAAAAGAAAAACACATAAAATGTCAAATAAACCATTTAACTTTACATTTAAAGTAACTTGAAAAGGAAAAACAAACAAAGCCCAAAGTAAGTAGAAGGAAGGAAATAATAAAGATCAGAGCAAAAATAAAATAGTGTCAAAAAAGATACAAAAGATTAATTAATCCAAGAACTGCTTCTTTTAAAAAATATATATGAGTGGCAAACCTTTAATCAGGCTAAACCAGAAAAAATAAAGGACCTGAATAAATAAAATTAGAAATGAAAGAGGAGAAAAAACAACTGACACCAAAGAAATACAAAGGATTGTAAGAAAATATTACAAACAACTATATGCCAACAAACTGGACAACCTAAATGAAATGGATAAATTTCTAGAAACAAACAATCTCCCAAAACTAAATCAGGAAGAATCAGAGAATCTGAATAGACATACTGCATATAGTGAAACTGAAACAGTAATAAAAAAACCCAACAAGCAAAAAGTCCTGGATTGGATGGCTTCACAGGTGAACTTTACCAAATATTCCAAGAATAACTAACACCTGTGCTTCTCAAACTATTTCATAAAGTTCAAGAAGAGAGAAGGCTCCCAATCTTGCTTTTGTGAGGCCAACATTACCCTAATTCCAAAACCAGATAAAGATACTACAAAGAAAGGAAATTATAGGCCAATATCCCTGGCGAACATATGCTAAAATCCTCAACAAAATGTTAGCAAACTGAATACAGCAGTGCATAAAAAATATCAAGTGGGAATTATTCTGGGAATGCCAGGTTTGTATAATATTCACAAATCAATAAATGTGACATAAACAAAACCCACATGATCATATCAATAGATGCAGAAAAAACATTTGATAAAATCCAGCATGCATTTATGATAAAAACTCTCAGGAAAGAAGGATTAGAGGGAATACACTTAAATATAATAAAGGCCATATAGGACAAATCCACTGCCAGCATCATACTCAATTAGCAAAAACTTTAAGCATTCCCCTTAAGATTGGGAACAAGACAGGGTTGTCTACTTTCATTTGTTTTATTCAGTGTAGCACTGGAAATTCTAGCTGTAGTGGTCAGACAAGAAAAAGAAATAGCCAGAGGAAGATGGTGGTGAGGTAGGAGGGAGCAGATTCCACTTCCCTCTACACATGGGAGACAAACTCAGCCAATCTATGGAGGAATAGAGCAAACAGCCAATAGTACCCCAGCATATATGAAAATAGGAGATCAAAAATTGTAGCAGACATTGAAAAACCAGACAGTAAAGAGAGTGCTTCAGAACAATAAGGTCCCAGGGACTGGTGTGGGGACCAGGGAGGCTGCAGCTCCAGGCCCAGTGCCTGCTGCCAGGTCTGCCACATGGTCCTTGGGAGAGAGTTGGGTCAAATGCTCCCTCCCTGGCCAAACAAGTTTTGAGCAACACTGGGGGTGACCTGGTTTGCTTGAAGTTGCAGAGAGGGGAATAAGGACTAAATGGCAAACACACAGGGGCTGTGAGCACCCACGGAGTCTGTGGATGCCAGCTTGGGAGAGTTGAGAGTAGTGCCATGATGGGCCCTGACCCGATAGTCCCTGGTCTGATTGGAGAGCTGGGCTGTGTGAGAGGCCAGGACACTGTACAGAGTGCAGCAGCATTTCTCAAAAAGAAAAGGTTAAAAAAAAAAGACACTATTTGGGGAATTCTCCTGAAGAAATCACTCCAGACACCTCCCCACCCAGCCCAGCAGTGCTTCCAAAGGGACACTTGGAGACCCTGCACACCCCCATAACAGTGGGGAGAGTGCGCATCCCAACCAGTGGGGCTGGAGACAGCCTGGTGGAGTGCATGTGCCAGAAACCCAGGGACAGTGCATTCTGTGGAAGGCCCCAGCCCACAACGGTAACTCTAGGGAAAGTGTGCTCTGAGAAAGGCCTAGACCCTGCATCTAGGGCCTTGCGGAGAGGCATCAGGCTAGCTCTGGAAAGAGTGGATGGCTAGCAGTGGGGAGATTGTGTGCGAGGCTGACTGAGTGCTGATCAGGAAGGGAGAAAAGCCCCTCAACTCGCTGCAGCCAGCAAGACCAGAAAAATCAGTGTGGCCAGTTTGAAACCACCAAGAGGCTTTTTTTTTAAGTCATTTTTAATTTTTTTTACCTCTCAATCCCTTTTTTCTCTCTACTTCTTTCTTGTTTTATTCCTTCCTCCCTTCCTTCCAATTTTATCTCTTCTTTCTCCCTTATTTTGCTTCTTTTTTTTAAATACCCACAAGTGAGACAAAAAAATCTGGAACTGTGAAAAGACCAGAGTTGGACCCAAAGAGAGGGCATCCCAACAGGTGAGACACAGATTAGTTTCACTTTGCTATTACAGAGAACCCGCAAGTTATTGCATATTTGTATTATTATTTTTTCATTATTCTTATATCTTTTATTTTAATAGTATTTTAGTATTCCTCTTCTTTCTGTTTAGTCTTCCTTGCTTGGATGGTTATATTGTATCATTTGACAGGTGTCCCCTGTTCCCTCTTTCACAGTGTATTGCTAATTTACTGTCCATCACTCCACTTGTGTTTCACTAGAACACTATTCAAGGTCCTATACTCCCTATTCTTGTTATCTAGACCTCATAGATTCTGTCATATGATTTTTGCTCTAATATTATTGTAAATAATAGCTGTTCCGTACAACTGTAAATACTACACAACACCACTCCCAGATCTTAGTCCTCTTCACAGTTTCCTGAACTCTATTACTGTAGTGGTTAACTGTGTTCGCTCACACACTACACCTATTTATTATCCTTTACTCTCACCTTACCTCAGAATCTGATCTCCCACAACCTCACCACCTTCTAGATCCAACTCACAACCCTTCCCTCCCCAACAAGAGTCTTATCTTCTCTCCATCCTTTTAAAAAGTGGTTAGTTGAGTGGAATATCACAGTTAACACTATACATATCCAAGGATCTACTATGTCTTCTCTACCAGCTGCTACTGTAAATATCATAGAATAGTATCATGCTGTCTTAAACCATTTTGCCTTCCCCCTCCAACTGATCACAAAAAAGAGTAGGTGGAAGCTGTGAACATCACGATACTCCCTGGAAAAGGAAACCCAGCAACAAAGGAACCACTAACAGAGAAGAACAGAAAAAGTTGAAGGAGGGAGTGGAAGCCACAGTAATCTCAATCTAGGACCTATCTGGAAATATAACTAAATAGTAGAGAAATTACCCAGAACAAACAACTGAAGAAGAGCAAGAGAGAATCCTCAAAACCTTGTACACATGGAAGAACCAGCTTCAACACAACCTGCGCTCACCAGCACAACAAAATACAAGAAGTAGTGTCCAGAGTGACTCTTAGTTAACCAGCTGCTGGGAAGGACCCACCAAAAAAAAATACCCAACAACAATCAAAACACAAAAACATACACAGAACCAACTTAAATGACAGCCCAAGACCAGTGAGCTTGGGAGATCAAGGAGACTGCACCTCTGAATCTCACAGGTATTCTACCACAGAAGTTCACACCATAAACCCAGGGAGCCAGAACAGATCAATTTAAGAAGCTGAGGCTAACAAGAAGAGTCACAAACAATGGGAAGAAAAAGAAACAATCCTCAAATGAAAGGAAAGGAGGAAGCCTCAGAAAAAATGCTAAATGAAATAGAGGCAGCTCAACTATCAGATATTGGGTTCAAAGTAATGGTTATCAGGAAGTTCAATGAGTTCACAGTGAATTACCAGAAACTACAGGGAAACTACAATAAGCTCACTGCAAACTATATCAACATGAAAAAGGAAATAGAAGCTATCAACAAAGGCCAAAAGGAAATGAAGAATACAATTTCTGAATGAAGAACACAGTAGAAGGAATCAAAAGCAGGATCAATGAAGGAGACGATCAGATCAGTGAGCTGGAGGATAAAGTAGAAAAAAACACCTAGAAAGAGCAAGAAAAGGGAAAGAGGCTTGGAAAGAATGAAGAGGGATTAAGAGAAATGCAAGACAATATGGAAAGTAATAATAGAGATACCAGAAGGTGAAGAAGAAGAACAAGGGATAGAAAACCTATTTGAAAAAGTAATGATGGAAAACTTCCCTAATTTGATGAGAGAAAAAGTCACACAAATCCAGGAAACACAGACAATGCCAATCAAGAGGAACCCAAAGAGACACACTTCAAGACACATCATAATTAAAATGGCAAAATTCCAAGACAAAGAGAGAATCTTAAAGGCTGCAAGGGAGAAACAAGAAGTAACATACAAGGGAGCCCTGATAAGGTTAGCAGCTGACTTCTCAATGGAAACACTCCAAGCCAGAAGAGAATGGCAAGAAATATTCCAAGTAATGAGAACCAGAGATCTGCAAACAAGGCTACTTTACCCAGAAAGGCTCTCAATCAAGATAGAAGGCCAAATAGGGAGCTTCCCAGACAAAAGAAGTCTAAAAGAATACACTTCCCCCAAACCAGTTCTGCAAGAGACACTTAAAGGGACTGCTTTAAGGAAAGGAAGAAACACACACACACACACACACACACACACACACACACACACACAAACACAGGTATGAAAATGGCAATGAATAAGTACCTATCAATAATAACCTTAAACATAAATGGATTAAATGCTCCAATCAAAGACACAGAATAGCTGGATGGATAAGAAAGCATGATCCATACATATGCTGCCTGCCAGAGACCCATCTCAGGACAAAAGACCTACGCATATGGAAAGCGAAGGGCTGGAAACAAATTTTCCAAGCAAATGGACAGGAAAAAAAAGCTGGGGTAGCAATATTCATATCAGACAAAATAGACTTCGAAAAAAGGGCCATAAAGAGAGATCCAGAAGGTCACTTCACAATACTGAAGGGAAGAATCCACCAAGAAGACATAAACATTGTAAATATATATGCACCCAACATAGGAGCACCCAAATACATCAAGAACATCTTAGAGGACTTCAAGAAAAATATTGACAGCAACACAATTATATAGGGGATTTCAACAGCCCACTGTCAAAAATGGCCACATCTTCCAAACAAAAAATCAATAAGGTATTGTGGCATTGAACAATGTCCTAGATGAAATGGACTTAACTGATATATATAGAGCTCTTCATCCCACAGAAGCTAAATACACATTCTTTTCAAATGCACATGGAACATTTTCAAAGATAGACCACATGATAGGACACAAAATAAGCCTCAACAAATTCAAGAAAATTGAAATCATACCAAGCATTTTCTCCAACCACAAGGTACTGAAACTAGAAATCAACCCGAAGGAAAAAAAACCAAAATACACAAAATCATGGAGATTGAATAGCATGCCATTAAACAATGAATGGGTCAAGAATGAAATTAGGAAAGAAATCAAAAAGTTTCTGGAAACAAATGAAAATGAACTGACAACAACCCAAAACTTATTGGACACAGTGAAGGCAGTCCTGAGAGGGAAGTTCATAGAGATACAGACCCAGCTAAAAAAGATGGAAACATTTCAAACAATCTAACCCTGTGCCTACAAGAACTCGAGGAACAACAACAGAGACAGCCCAGAGCAAGTAGAAGGAAGGAAATAACCAAGATCAGAGCAGAATTAAATGACATAGACACTAAAAGCACAATTCTAAAGATCAATGAATCCAGGAGCTGGTTCTTTGAAAAGATAAACAAAATAGACAAGCCTTTAATCAGGCTCATCAAGAAAAAAAGAGAGAGGACCCAAATAAACATAATCAGAAATGAAAGAGGAGAGATTACAACTGACACCACAGAAATACAAAGGATTGTAAGAAACTACTACAAAGAACTGAATGCCAAGAAATTGGAAAACCTAGGTGAAATGGACAAATTTCTAGAAAAATATAATCTTCCAAAACTCAATGAAGAAGAAGCAGAAAGCCTGAACAGACCAATAACAGCAGACAAATTGAAACAGTAATAAAAAAAAAACTCCCAACACACAAAAGCCCTGGACCAGATGGTTTCACAGGAGAATTCTACAAAGCATTTAAGGAAGAGCTAACCCCTGTCCTTCACAGACTATTCCAAAAAACCCAAAATGATGGAAGACTCCCAAACTCTTTTTATGAAGCCAGCATCATCCTAATCCCTAAACCAGATAAAGACACAACAAAGAAAGAAAACTTCAGGCCAATATCACTGATGAACATAGACGCTAAAATCCTCAACAAAATATTGGCAAACCGCATCCAACAATACATTAAAAAGATCATACACCATGACCAAGTGGGATTCATCCCAGGGATGCAAGGATGGTACAGTATTCACAAATCAGTAAATGTCACATAAACAAAAGCAAAGACAAAAATCACCTGATCATATCCATAGATGCAGAAAAAGCATTTGATAAGGTGCAGCACCCATTTATGATAAAAACACTCAGCAAAGTGGGAATAGAGGGAGCATCCCTCAACATAATAAAGGCTGTTTATGAGAGACCTACAACCAACATCATGCTCAATGGGCGAAAACTAAAATCTTTTCCACTAAGATCAGGAACGAGACAAGGTTGTCCACTTTCTCCACTTCTATGCAACATAGTATTGGAAGTTTTAGCCACAGCAATAAGACCAGAAAAGGAAATAAAAGACATCCAGATCAGAAAGGAGGAAACAAAACTATCGTTGTTTGCAGATGACACGGTAATGTACATAGAAAATCCTATAGACTCAGCCAAAAAACTGCTCAATGTAATAAATGTATTTGGCAAAACAGCGGGATACAAAGTCAATATCCAGAAATTAAAGGTATTTTTGTATATCAACAGTGAAACAGCAGAAGCAGAAATCAAGAAAAAAAATCCATTTGATATAGCAAAAAGAAAAATAAAATACCTAGAAATTAACCCAACCAACAAGGTAAAAGACCTGTATTCAAAAAACTACACAACACTGAAGAAATCAAGGAAGACACAAACAAATGGAAACATATACCATGTTCATGGATCAGAAGAATTAACATCATCAAAATGCCCATATTACCCAAAGCAATTTACAGATTCAATGCAATACGTATTAAAGTACCAATGGCATATTTCACAGACATAGAACAAACAATTCAAAAATTTATATGGAATCATGAATGACTCTGAATAGCTGCTGCAATCTTGAGAAAGAAGGGCAAAGTAGGAGGGGTCACAATAGCTGATACCAAACTGTATTACAACATCACAGTAATCAAAACAGCCTGGTACTAGCATAAGAACAGGTACATGGACCAGTGGAACAGAACAGAGAGCCCAGAAATAAGCCCAAGTCTCTATGGTCAATAATATTCAACAAAGGAGGCAGCAACATAAAACGGAGTAATAATAGCCTCTTCAACAAATGGTGTTGGGAGAACTGGACAGCTACGTGCAAAAAAATGAAACTCAAACACCAACTTACACAATACACAAAAATAAATTCGAGGTGGATAAAAGATTTAAATATAAACTGTGGCACCATTAAAGTCTTAGAGGAGACCATAGGCAGGAAAATCTCAGATATTTCACTCAGCAACATTTTTACTTATATGTCCCCTAAAGCAAGCAACATAAAAGAAAGAATAAACAAATGGGATCTCATCAAAATAAAAGGCTTCTGCACAACTAAAGAAAACAGTATTAAAATAAAAAGAGTACCAACTATATGGGAAAACATATTTGCCATTGATATCTCAGACAAGGGTTTAATCTCCAAAATATATAAAGAACTTACACAACTTCACTCTAAGAAGACAAGAAACCCAATTAAAAAATGGGCAAAGGACTTGAACAGACATTTCTTGGAGGACACACAGAGGGTCCAGAGACACATGAAAACATGAAAAGATGCTCAGTATCGCTAGCTATCAGAGAGATGTAAATTAAAACCACAAAGAGATACCACTTCACACCAGTCAGAATGGTCATCATAAACAAAGCAACAAACAACAAGTGCTGGAGAGGTTGTGGAGAAAAGGGGACCCTAGTGCACCATTGGTGGGATTGCAGACTGGTACAACCACCATGGAAAACAATATGGAATTTTTCTAAGAAAACTAAAAATGGATCTGCCTTTTGACCCAGCAATTCCACTGCTAGAGTTATATCCTAAGAACCCTGAAACACCAATCCAAAAGAACCTATGCACCCCAATGTTCATAGCAGCACAATTTACAATAGCCCAGTGTTGGAAGCAACCTAGGTGCCCATCAGTAAATGAATGGATCAAAAAACTATGGTACATCTACACAATGGAATCCTGTGAAGCAGAAAGAAAGAAGGAGCTCCTACCCTTTGCAACAGCATGGATGGAACTGGAAAGCATTATGCTAAGCGAAATAAGCCAGGTGGTAAAAGACAAATACCATATGATCTCACCTTTAATAGGAACCTAAACAACAAAACAAACAAGCAAGCAAAATATAACCAAAGACACTGAAATTGAGAACAGGCTGACCAGAGGGGAGAGGGGAGGGAATTTCAGGGAAAAGGGGGAAGGTTTTACAGGAACAAGTATGAAGGACACATAGACAAAAACTAGGGGGGGGGGGGGTGGAAATGGGAGGGAGGTGGGGAGGGCTGTGGGGGGTTGTCTGGGATGGGAGTAAAAGACAGAAAACTGTACTTGAACAACTATTAAATAAAAAAAGAAAAGGAAGTAAAACGCATCCAAATTGGAAAGGAGGTAGTAAAACTGTCATTATTCACAGACAAGATAGTGTACATAGAAAAGCCTATAATCTCCACCAAAAACGTACTTGACCCAATAAATGAATTTGGCAAAACGGTGGGATACAAAGTCAATATTCAGCAATCCATGGCATTTTTGTACACAGACAGTGAAATACCAGAAAGAGAAACTAGGGGAAAAAATCCCATTTACTATAGTAACAAGAAAAATAAAGTAACTAGGAATAAATTTAACCAAGGAGGGAAAAGACATGTACTCTTTAGACCCTGTACTATTCCTACTTTGTTTTTATCATAAATGGGTGCTGGATTTTATCAAATGCTTTTCAGCATCTATTGATATGATCATGTGATTTTGCCTCCCCATTTTGTTTATATGGTGTATTATGTTTATTGATTTGCAAATATTGTACCATTTTTGCATCCCTGGGATGAATCCCACTTGATCATGGTGTATGATGTTTTTAATGTATGGTCAGATGCAGTTTGCCAATGTTTTGTTGAGGATTTTAACATCTATGTTCATCAGAGATATTGGTCTGTAGTTTTCTTTCTTTGTTGTGTCTTTACCTGGTGCTGGAATTAGGATGATATGGGCCTCGTAAAATGAGTTTGGGAGTCATCTCTCTTTTTGTAATTTTTGGAAGAGTTTGAGAAGGGTAGGAATTAGTTCTTCCTTAAATGTTTGGGAAAATTCACCAGTGAAGCCATCTGGACTAGGGATTTTGTGTTCCGGGAGTACTTTAATTACTGCTCCAATTCCGCTAGTTGTTATAAGTCTATTCAGGCTTTCTGCTTCACCTTACTTCAGTTTTGGAAGATTTGTAGTTTCTAGAAAAATGGCAATTTTACCCAGGTTGTCCAATTTTTTGGCATATAGTATATTTTTTGTTTGGCATATAGGCATATTTTTTGTTCATGGTAATTTCGTACAATCCTTTGTATATCTGTAGTATTGCTTGTAACTTCACTTTTATTTCTGATTTTATTTATTTGGTTGCTTGTTTTTTTCTTGATGAGTCTGGTTATAGGTTTGTCAGTTTTGTTTATCTTTTCAAAGACCCATCTAATGGATTTATTGATCCTTTGAATTGTTATTTTAATCTCTATGTCATTTAATTCTGTTCTGATCTTTATTATTTCCTTCCTCCTACTCACTCTGGGTCTTGTTTGTTGTTGTTTCTCTAGTTCTTGAAGATGTAGGGTTAGGTTTTTCATTTGAGATTTTTCTATCTTTTTTTAGGTAGGCCTGCATTTCTACGAACTTCCCTCTCAGCACTGCCTTTGCTGTTTCCCATAAGTTTTGGTTTGTTGTATGTGCATTTTTATTTCTTTCCTAATACTTTTTGATTTCTTCCTGATCTCATTGTTGCCCCACTCATTATTTATTAACATGTTATTCAGTCTCCATCTATTTGGATATTTATGAGTTTTTTCCCTTGAAATTGGTACGTAGTTTCACTCCGTTGTGAACTAGTGCATGCTTGATATGATTTTAATTTTCTTGAATTTGTTGAGGCTTGTTTTGTGTCCTACTATGTGGTCTATCTTTCAAAGTATTCCATGTACATTTGAAGAGAATGTATATTTTGCTACTTTGGGGTGAAATGTCCTGTATATATCAATTAAGTGCATTTGATCCAGAGTGTCATTCAGTGGCACAATATCTTTGTCGATTCTTTGTTTAGACAATTTATCCATTGTTGAAAGCGGGGTGTTAAAATCCCCTACAATGACTGTGTTGTCAATATTTTTCTCGAAGTCCTCCAAGATTTTCCTCATATATTTAGGTGTTCCTAAGTTGGGTGCCTATATATTTACAAGGATTATATCTTCTTCTTGGACTACTCCCTTGAGTATTATGCGGTGACCTTCTCTGTCCTTTTATGGCCTTTGTTTTGAAGTCTATTTTGTCTGATATAAGTATTGCTACCACAACTTTCTTTTCATGTCCTTTCACTTGGAATATTTTTCCCCATCCCTTCACTTTCAACCAGTGTAGATCTTTTGTGCTGAGGTGGGTTTTTTATAGACAGTATATACACAGATCACATTTTCTTATCCATTCAGCTACCCTCTGTCTTTTGAGTGGCACATTTAATCCATTTACATTTGAGGTTATTATTGATAGGTACTTATTCACTGCCATTTTTTCTATACTTGCATTTTACTCCCCTCTCTTTCTCTCTCTTTTTCTTCTCCTTTCAGAGTAGTGTCTTTAGTGTCTCTTGCAGTGTTGGCTTGGTAGAGATGTACTCTTTTATCCTTCTTTTGTCTGTGAAGCTCTTATTTCACTTTCCATTTTAAATGGGAGTCTTGCTGGATAGAGTAGTCTTGGTTGTAGGTCCTTGCATTTCATTACCTGAAATATTTTGTGCCAGTCCCTTCTAGCTTACAGTTTTCTATTGAGAATCAGCTGATAGCCTTATCAGAGCTTTTATATGTTACTAGCTGTTTCTCCTTTAGTGCCTTTATTTTTCTGTCTTTGTCTTTAATATTTGCCATTTTAATTATGATTTGTCTTTGAGTAGGCCTCTTTAAGTTCATCTTGACTGGGACAGCCTATGCTTCCTGAACCTGCATGACTTTTTCCCTCACCAAGTTAGGGAAGTTAACTTTCATTATTTTTTTCAGACAGGTTTTCTATCCTTTGCTTCTTTTTTTCTGCTTCTGATATTCCTATGATGTGAGTATTGTTATATTTCATGTTGTCCTGAAGCTCCTTTAAACTGTGCTCATTCTTTTTAAGGCTTTTTCATTTTGTTGCTCTAACTAGGTATTTCTTTCTACCTTGTCTTTCAGCTTGCTGATTTGGTGATCTGCTTCATCCAGCCTGCTCTTAATTCTTTCCAGTGTATTTTTTATTTCTGATATTGTGTTCTTCATTTCTTTCTGGTTCTTATTCCTAGTTTCTATGTTCTTTTTCATGCCATTGTAGTTTCCACTAGGTTCCTTATAGCTCCCCAAAAGTTTCTTCTAGTCCCCACTGAGTTCCTTGAGCATCCTTATAATGATTATTTTGAGTTCTAGGTCTAATAGATTCCTTGCCTCAACTTCATTTATCTCTTTTTCTGGGGATTCCTCCTTTCCTTTCAATTGGGGGTTATGTCTTTTTATCCCCATTTTAGGTGACTCTTTTTGTTTATTTCTGAATCTCAGGTTGCTCTGTTTTGCCTGCTTGTCTTGGTGGGGTGGACTTCTGTGGCAGGAATTCTGTGGGACTTGGTGGTGCAGTCTCTTCAATCTCCTGATCTGGATACTCTCGGGTTGCCTTTTGCTCAGTTTATGTGGGCTTCCTTGTTCTACTTGTGCTGTTATTATTGATGGCTTATTCATTGGTGGGTTCTCTCCCCTGGCTGCCTGACTGGGAGTCACAAACCCTGCCACATCCTGTATGTTGTTGTACAGATACCAGTTAATAAAGCTTTACTCCCCAGACAACCAAACGCACACCAGCAAGTATACCCACCCATCACATCAGCAATATCAATAGCAGTTGAGCAAAGATTAATAAAGGTGGTAATTGTTTAAGAATATTATAAGATAGGAAAAAGGGAACATGAGATGACTAAAGGAGAGAAAAGTGATTTTGACAGGGAATATGGAGGAGAAATAATGAGTAGGGAATAGAATCAAGGAGAGGAAAGGGAGAAAATAAAATTTAAAATGTAAGTAAAACAGGGAAGTGCAATGGCAAAATGGAATAAAAAAGGAAAGAGTATAATACGAGGTTTGAAATAAAATTTGAACAATAGTGAACCAAAGGGAACAAAATTGCAGAAAAACTACAACAGGGTCAATAACAATAACATCTGCACAGAGGTTATTAAAGATGGAAAGAGAATAAGGATATTATATGAAAGAGAAAAGATAATTTATTTTGAGAAGATAGAGGGAGGAGAAATAAGAAAAGTAAGGAATAGAATCTAGCCCCCCTCCAAAAAAGTAAGGAATAGAATCCAGGCTAAGAAGGGACAAAATAAAATTTCAAACTCAAATAAGTGAGAATAGGAGAAAGGCAAAATGGAGTAAGATGGGGCAGAGTGACCTGTGAGATTTGAAGTAAAAAAAAAATAGTGAACAAATAGTAATACACTTGAAGAAAAACAATGATAACCATAATATTTGTACTAGGCAAGGCACAGTTTATAGAGGTGGAAAGAAAATAAGAATATTATAAGAAGGGAAAAAAGAATGTGAGCTTACTAAAGGAAGGAAGAATGATCTTGAGAGGATAGAGGGAGAAGAAATAAGAGTGAGGAATAGGAACAAGATGTAGTATGGGAGGAAATAAAATTTACACAAAAATAAGAAAGGGCAGAAACAAGGCAAAATGGAAAAAGACAATGGAAGAGTAGAATGTGAGATTTGAAATAAAAATCTAAAAAAGAAAATAAATAAAAGACAAAAATAGTAAATTAGTTGGAATACAATTGAAGCAAAAGAAAAAATATTAAAAGGCTATGCAAAGGAAACAAAAACTACTGCAAATTCTGAAGAAAAACGACATGGAATTTATCTCAGTAGAGTGTGGTGTTTGCCTTCTGTCTTCTCTTTCTGGATCCACCTCTGGCTTTTTATCAGATCAAGGTCCTGCAGTGGGTCGTCTAATTTCTGGCAACACCAACTGTATCACCTGCACCTGCCTCTAGAGGAGGCTTCTATTGCAATCATCAGGGTCGGACCCCTGGGTCTCCTCTCAGGGGCATTGTTCAGTCTTCTGGGAAAATTTTATCTGTGCTCCCCCTGCTCCTGCACCACCCATCTTGGTATTTCCCAGCTTATTTCCAATAATGTATAGTTTCTGGTGAACTAACTGTTCACTTCAAGTGAAGGGCCAATCTACGTAAGGGTCAGCTTTTTCCTCCTTGGTGCTGATGGCAGCTCTGTATGGGTTGGGGCCCTATTCCCTCTTGCTGCACTGACTTCTGATCTCCCTGCTTTGCTGGCCTCAGTGGAATAGGCCCTAGGAACAAGTGTTTTTGTCTCCCTGAGAGACGTTCCAAATGGGCCCTTTAGGTGTTTCTCTTTCTGTTTTTTCTCTTATGGATATGCACCTGCAGGGGGTTCTTGAGCCTGTCCTGCCTATTTTGTAGAACTTCACCATCAGATGCAGTCCTACTGACAATCTTGAAGGAGGTGAGGGCTGGGTGAGCCCTTCCCTTCACCGAAGTTTGATCTCTGCCAGCCGGGGAAGGGAGCTCTGCCTTGCTTTAAGTAATCTCAGGTGTTCACCTCTTGCTGTTCCAGTTCCCAACACACTGTCCCTGCAGCAGACACAGTTCCAAACTCTCCACTCTGTGCAGCCTCTGGCCTGCTAGCTGTGCTTGGCTGTGGCAGAGAAACTCCCTTGCGGTGTGCACCTTTCTGATCTCTCTGCCCAGCTGTATTCAGTGGGATCAAACTGTACTTTCAATCTCTTCCCTTTGCTGGCACACAGGGTTCCTGATCAGCATGCTTCATCTGCCCTTTTAAAAAGTCTTTCCGTGCACACCCATTGTAGTAGAGTCACCACCTGGTTTTCCACATACACACTACCTCTCCAA
This sequence comes from Glossophaga mutica, assembly GCA_039655065.1. Classification (NCBI taxonomy): domain Eukaryota; kingdom Metazoa; phylum Chordata; class Mammalia; order Chiroptera; family Phyllostomidae; genus Glossophaga; species Glossophaga mutica. The sequence continues at coordinate 156,981,935 of CM077303.1, read as the reverse complement.
AAAGCCAAAATCTCTCAAAGCCATGGCTGGCCATGCCTGCCTCAGCCCTACCCAGGCATAGATAGAATCCCTCTCTCTCTGGTACTCTCTCAGTTGGCATTTGCCACTGCAGCTATGCGTGTGATGCTTGCTGTGTATGTGTGTAGCCAGGATATCCCCAACTTTGTGTATCCAAGTCACTCTTGTCTTGGGTTGGGTGCTTCTTTGCCCTGAAAGGGGAGGGGACTTCAAAGCTACAATTTCTGACTAGGCTGTCCATGGCTGCAGACACCACACACAAGAGTATTTCCCTTTCAACCAATAAAAACTCCTTACTAGTCGTTATGTGGCATCTTTTGTTCTCCTTGGCTTCCAAACTTCATATCAGTTAAGATTTTGTGAATTGTTCAGTTTGTTTGTTGGTAGATGGGCAGAATATCTGAATTGGGACAAGAACAAGTGAGCTCAGCCTCCATTTACTTAGCTGCCATCTTCTCTTTCTCCACCCATACTGTTAACTCTGACTTTTCCATGTGAATGGTTGGACTTGGCTCATACTTCATAACTTCCTAAATTCTATCAAACAAGCAACAAAAGGCCTCAGTAAGCCCAATTCATCTGCAAAACATTAGGAACTCACCAAATAACATCAAGGTAATATTTGGTTCTGAAATTCTCTTTATCAGTGTTCCATAATTCCATCATGTTTTACATATGCTGCACCAAAACCTGGACTCCTAGAAGACCTTTTCTTACTACCTGCTGCATCTCCTATGGCCTGCATATCATGCAACCTAACAGTTGTTGAATGAATAACCAAGTCAATCAGTTAAGGAGAGTGTTTGTCTTCCCTTCCACAGAGGTTTGTTTGTTTGTTTGTTTTTTGAGTTTTTTTATTGTTGTTCAAGTACAGTTGTCTCCATTTTCCTGCCACCACTTTCCAATATTTTAAATATTTAGTTTACAATTTAAAAAATATTCCTTATCGGTAAACTATTACTTGGAAAGTTCTTATGCTGAAAGATTCTTCTCTGAGACTTCTAGATAGCCAACTTTAGATCATTTGTTATTTTGCAACCCATAGTTTCCTGTCATAAAAATCAATGTTATTCAAATATACTTTAAACTATATAGGTAAATAATCTCAAGCAAGGGGAGAATATTTTTGCAAGTGACTTTGTTATGCAGAATTACATGATTTTTATTTAATTTCTTATCATCACTTTAATATTTTTAAATGTTATTTTTTAAATTTTATTTTAATTATTGTTCTTGTACAGTTATCTGTCTTTTACTCCCATCCCAGCCCACTGCCCCAGCCCTCCCCACCTCCTTCCCATTTCCACCTCCCCCATAGTTTTTGTCCATGTGTCTCTTATACTTGTTGCTCTAAACCCTTCCCCTTTTCTCCTGAAATTCCCTCCCCTCTCCCCTCTGGTCACTGTCAGCCTGTTCTCAATTTCAGTGTCTTTGGTTATATTTTGCTTGCTTGTTTGTTTTGTTGATTAGGTTCCTGTTAAAGGTGAGATCATATGATATTTGTCTTTCACCTCCTGGCTTATTTCACTTAGCATAATGCTCTCCAGTTCCATCCATGCTGTTGCGAAGGGTAGGAGCTCCTTCTTTCTTTCCGCTGCATAGAATTCCATTGTGTAAATGTACCATAGTTTCTTGATCCATTCATTTACTGATGGGCACCTAGGTTGCTTCCAACACTTGGCTATTGTAAATTGTGCTGCTATGAACATTGGGGTGCATAGGTTCTTTTGGATTGGTGTTTCAGGTCACTTTAATATTTTTAAAGGGTACTAACTTGAGAAATGAATATCTTATTCTAAATTCAATGTAATGACTTTGTATTAACTTTGTAATCAATAAAACCTATTCTAAGCAGGTTTATGCATGAAACTTTGTGTCAGCTACAGGGTGGGAGGTGGTAATTAAGTTGATTTAATACTATGTGCTTAGACTGAGAGACTCACATTCTAGTTTGAAAGTCAGAACACAGCCATAAAATATAACGAAAGAAAATGGTAGCTCAGGAATGAAACAGACAACACATATGTGGAGAAATCAGGGGGAAAAAAATCACTGTATTTGGAGACATAGAGCTTAAAAAACATCAAACCCATCCACTTCTATCCACATTGCTGCAAATCCCTTTTCAAATTTATATTTGGAGTAAGGAAAAAGTACTAATGCAAACTGAGAAACCTTGGTTTTATTTAATATTTTATGTAATTTTGGGCATTCTATTTCACATACAGGAACTCAATTTTGCAAATCAGGATGCCCCTTTTCATGCTGAAAAGATACATTTCTATTGATTTCCACTAAAATTAATAGTTTTCTGACATGAATACCTTTATTCATATAAACAAATCAGAGTTAAAGAGTGATTTGGGGACCCTGTGAAAGCCACTCGCATGCATGATTCCTTAGTTGTGTTACCATTAATGTGAATCTAATACCACCTTCTTTGCCTAAAGACAGGAGCTCTGCATGCTTTCAGGGTCCCTTTCAGGTGAAGAAACTGTGGGTCTATGAAATCATTAACTTTATGTTTGGGCAGAAGATTTTTTACTTGATGTGTGACATGGAAAAATATATTCTCAAAATGATGTTTAAGAAGGCTGCTACTCCAAAGCTGATAATAGCTTCTGATTATTTTACTTTGAAATAAAAATGCCAAAACATTGATACATTTCTTGAAAGAAATTTCTCACATAATACATTTGGGGACAAGAAACCAAATACACCTAAAAGCAAGACATCATGTCTAAAAATTTTCGTTTTCCTTCCCTTCCCTCCCCTTCCCTCCCCTTCCCTCCCCTTCCCTTCCCTTCCCTTCCCTTCCCTTCCCTTCCCTTCCCTTCCCTTCCCTTCCCTCCTTTTCCCTTCCCTCCCCTCCCCTTCCCTCTCCTCCCCTTCCCTCCCCTCCCCTCCCCTTCCCTTCCCTTCCCTTCCCTTCCCTTCCCTTCCCTCCCCTTCCCTCCCCTTCCCTTCCCTCCCCTTCCCTCCCCTCCCCTTCCCTTCCCTTCCCTCCTTTTCCCTTCCCTCCCCTCCCCTTCCCTCTCCTTCCCTTCCCTTCCCTTCCCTTCCTTTCCCTTCCCTTCCCTTCCCTCCCCTCCCCTCCCCTCCCCTCCCCTCCCTTTCCCTCCCCTTCTCTCTTCCACTGTAGGTGCTTCATTAAGATCTCTTAAATTACATTAAAAGGATCTAAGTGTCAACAGAGAAAATGCAGTGGAACATTAACCAAATTTGTAACAGTAGCTTAAGATAAAATTTAAAAAAAATAAATATTGTCAAGAAATATACATTTGTACTTCATTTTGTATGGTCACATAAAATAAAGCAGATATGTTTTGTAAATCAAATTCCATTTTAAATTTACTAATGTTCTAGAAAGATAATTTTATTGGAAATTCTCTTTAAACAATTGGTTAAATTAAGTAATAATTGCCTTCTTTATTTTTTAGAAAAACTTGGAATAAAAACATCTGATTTGTTTAGAGAATTTCAGAAAAGTTAATTATTCCCAGGCATCAAACTACAAAAAATGTCTGGAACATGTAGTTTTAGTCCATAAGCCCCCCAAAAAAGCAGCAAAGCTAGAAACTGCACAATTTAAATTATCCCAGAGAACTGTGGGGTTCCCTTATCCGCAGTCTGTATTCTAAAAATATATTTATTTGACAAAGCAACTTCTGAATGGTGTGGAAAAGAAGAAAGATAAGAAGTACAGGGAACATTTTGTAATTGACCAGGGCATTAGTATAGCTCTCTGATTTTAATTAAGAAAATGGATAATTAAGTCAAGATATAATCATCTAAAATGCTCATGACATCATACTTAAAATCAAACCCAAAGTACACAACCAGAGGGGCATCTTGTACTGATGCATATGCTAGGGTTAGTAAATAACATGAAATGTGAAATTAGATGTAGCTCGCCCTCCACTAACCTCCAATTTAGAGTCCTGTGCATAATACTTAGACTCTTTGATGCCCTGTTCTCATCTGTAAAATGGGACATCTATGCAGTATTGTCGAGAGTATTTGCTGATATGAGACATGAACCTTACATACCATTGAAATCTCTTTACTACCTAGCTAAAAAACTCCCATTAAAGGTGTAAAGTCATCCAATCTTACACTAAATTCTATAATCTCAGAGAATACAATGGATAAATAATCTCTCAATTTCCATGCATACATTTTACTTTTCTCATCAACCAATGAGTTAAAGAAAAATTTCAATATAATCTGTTTGTCTTACTTGCTTTCTGTTTTCTTTGTTTTTCTGAGAATTAGTTTCTGGAAGAAATATTCAAGTAATATTTCAGACAGAAACCTGTGTTCTTGTGGTAGTGTGAATTGGTTTGTTTGTCTGTTTTTTTAGGCAATAATTTCTTCACAAGCCATAAAATTTTCTGAGTCTTATGATTCAGTATGCTAATGTGATATCTTGATAAACTACCCCCAGATGTAAACCTGGAAATGTGTGTGAAATAACCTAGTGATAAAACAATTTGAGGGTGGTAATAAAAGTTTCTTTTGAGCTTCAGTTTTGTCATTATATTCTGTGAGACCTTGAACAAGTGTCAGTAATTCTGGTTATATTTTTCTCTACAGGAAACCATAGTTGGACTGGTAATGAAATGGTCTTTAAAGGATCTCTAGTTTTAAAAGTCTAAGAGGTATGTAAGGAATACCATAGGAAGAGATTTAGTTAATAAAACCAAAATATATTTGGAAAATTATGGCTTCTTCAAATAACATGTATACATTTTGAACTTTCCTTTTATGTATAAATTTGTAAAAGGAATGGTTTCCTTCTGGCACTTTTACTGCTTTAAGTAACATAGGAAATGTATCTTTTTTGAAATTTCATACTATTTAGATCTGTTGATATAAATAATAGTATTAGTTATGCTGTCTCCATACAAGTCATATGTTAACACTTTTTTTAAGACAATATAGCCCTGGCTGGTGTAGCTCAGTGGATTGAGCGCGGGCCTGTGAACCAAAGGATCGTGGTTCGATTCCCAGTCAGGGCACATGCCTGGGTTGCAGGCCAGTTCCCAGCATGGGACACATAAGAGGCAACCATACATTGATATTTCTCTCCTTCTCCCTCTCTCCTACCCTCCCCCTCTAAAGATAAATAAATAAATAAATATTAAAAAAAAAAAGACAATATACTAGATCAGCATAGTAGCTAAGCCAATAAACTGATGTTTTCTGCTAGGAAATATTTAGTTAATTAGTATTTACAAGTTTGTTCCCATATAGTCACTGGGTATTGCTTTTTCAGAGCTTTTTATCAGCAGAGGGTAAGATGATTCCGTCAATTCTTTTTCATGGTAAAGTGTTGGAAATGGTCACTTCTGCAATAATTCAGGGTCCCAGAGCAGGAGCTGGAGGGTCCAATGAGATGGGTTTCATGTTTGTATGTCATTTTACTGAGATTGACAGTAAGATTGACAATGAGATGAACATTTCAGTAGGACTGACATGATGTCAAAGAAACACTCTAGCAGAGAGCAACTGCACATAGTTCCACACCTTGACTGGTATCACATCAGAAACTTCAGCCCTTTTTAATTATTTATGATTTTAATGAAATCATGAAAATTTAAATCAAAAGTATCAAACCCTTTTTTCCCAGCTTTTTTGAGGTATGTATATATAATTTCTATATAACATATATAATCTGGTGAGTTGAAACACATGCACATACGTGTGTTACCATCACCACAGTCCAGGTGATAAATGTATCTGTTAGGCTCTTAAGAGGAAGAAAGAGAACAGAGACCCAGCCAGTGAGAGACACTCAGGATGCCATCCTTCAGGCACTGTTGTTGGTCCCCATGCTCCTGACAGGTGAGCTGTGGATTTTGTCATCCTGTAAGTGACCTTGGCACAAGAGGACAAGTTGACTGTTGGGTACTTGATTCCCAGTGCGAGGGCCCCTGAAGATAAATTTGACCAAGTGTTCTTATAAACTAAAATTATCATTTAGATATTTTATCTACAGTAATGATTTTTATTCTCTTCAACTGACGTAGCAGGGTTAGGAGCTAGAATTTCTGATTTCATTTCCTGCCCTTTCAAATACTAGCTGTATGATCTTAGAAAAAGTTAGCTTTTGATCCTCAGTTACAAAAAGACAATGTAAGAATGGAAGATATTATTTTCCTGGATGGTTTCCTCCCATAGTTAAATGAAGGCATTAGTGTAAATCACTGTCTGGCTAAAATTTGTTCATTTACTATTTCATGATTATCATCCTTAGGTAGGTAAGTAACATGGATGGATATCTATATTTATATCTATATCATCTATATCTATATCTATATTTATATCTATATCTATATATCTATCTAGATCTATATCATCTATCTAATCTATATCTATATAAATTTCATAGAGAGAGGAAGAGAGAGGAAGAGAGAGGAAAAAAGAGGGAGAGAAACATCTACATGAGAGAACCATCTATCGGTTGCTTCTCTTCAGCACCCTGACAGGAGACCAAAACCACAACCCAGGCAGGTGCCCTGACCTGAATCACTTTTGCTTTGTGGGAAGACACCCAATCAACTGAGTCACACAGGTCAGGGCAACATTACTTTTGTAATAATCTGCACTTTGTGTAGTAGACATTGCTTGGATCCCTTAACACAAAATATGATAACAGGTCAGACCATAACTAGAATTTAAGATGCTGAGAAAGGTAGAAAGCTAACACAACTGTAGTCTTTATCTCCCCATCATTGTCACTAAAAATAAACAAAAAAGTGAGGAAACAATGTATTCTAGGCAGCCAACAGGCATTAGAGAGGATGCTGTGTTTGCAAATTGTGGGGAAATTCAGCTTTATAGCCCATATCTCCAAATTTTCCCTGTAAGACAGGAAATATCAGTACTTCACAGGGCTGGCTGAATTGTTGATTAGTTCTGCCTAGACATTAGTTTTTGGGGGAAGAGGCCCACTGCTTTCTTAAGGTTCTAAGTGATCAAGAGCAACACTGCAAATCAGAAAAAGATTCTCTGAAAAAAGTTTCATCCTTGAAGATGCTTTCCGTCTGGGAGGGGGATGTGCACAGCAGCCTGTTTCATAAGTGCATTCGCAGGATCTGTCAGCTGTGATTAACAACATAAACAGACAAAACTAATCGTTGACAGTTGGGAAACACAGACTAAAAGATTCCATTTCGTGTGTGATTTGGAAAGGTACTTTTTGTTATCTCAACGTTAGTTAGGAAAACTTTAGGAAGATGGCTGTGGTATTTTTTCCCCCAGGTTGTTTGTTTTTTGCACAGGAAAACACATCGTCCCTTCTGGTTTGTCCTGAGAACAAATTACTCTAAAATGGCTCAGAGAATATGGGAGATCGCTTATCTTGATATATTTAATAGAATAATACAGAACTGTAAGCTTTGACTACTTAATAAGGAAAAGATCTTCTGCCATCATGTGGAATGTTGGAGAATCTTCCCTTGTTTGGTGTTTTTGTTCCTTCACTGGCTTCTCTGTGAAATACATTGGATTTCCTGACAGAGGAGTAATCATTGTTACCACAAGTAAAATGTTTAAAAATCACAAGGCAAACAAAGCAAAGATATTTCAAGAAGTTAATCTTGATAATTTAGATTCTATCTTTTCCATGAGACAAATTTAAGGAAAAAAGAAACCTTACAATTCAGGGGAAAAAATTAAACAAATCAGACGTACAAAATATCTTTTGTCCGGTCACTCTTTATTCCATTGGAGAATTTTTTAATAGGAAAATCTTTGCCAGTCTGTCTCAGTTGATTGAATGGTTATTCTAGGTTTTGCTTCTTTCTTGGGATATTATTTTGTAGCCATAAGTATTTGTTACAGTATCATTCAGTGTTACTAGTAGACATTTTTCTCTTAGCGTTCCCCATCTCAGCACAGATAGTAAATACATCTCTCTATTTTCCTCACTCAGATCTCTCTCTTCATCTCATCAGCTATTTTCAGGGGGGTACAGAGAAATGACCCACTTCTCTCTAATAAAGGTTAGAGACATCAGCTAGCTGGGAAAAGCCTCCTGCCGATTAAATGATAATATTTGATTGTACCTGCCACCCAGGGACCAGTTTTAAAGGAAAATTTTGACAAAGCTGTCATTCAGGCTTAATTTATATGCTAGAAAGAGCCTTAACCAGATGCCACGGATTTTTTGTTGAAGTGATTCACTGTACTCCACAAGTAATGCAGTCACCTCTCATGTGGGAAGAGAACTGGGAGAAATGCAATAAGGACAGGAACAGCATTAAATGAAAAAGAGAACGGGTCCAAATTATCCATTATTATTGGGGTGAAAAATATGATGTTGGCAGCAGGAAAGACATTGTTAAGAATTGCTGCTGATTTTGCAAATAACATTTTTGAAAGGAATTTCCAGTTTTTCCTGGAGAAATATATCTACATGTAGTAGGGCTTATAAGGCAGGTGTGATTTTTCACTCCATCTAATTTTCCACATAGATTCATCTCTCTTCCCTCCTTTAATACCTTATGAAAAACTCACTTTCCTCCTGAATTATAGAGTTCTAGGAGTGAAGGAGTTAAACCTATTTCTTTAAGTGAGGGGAAAGTTGTTTGCTGCAAATACATCTCAGTAGCTGAAGAGAAATGTTCTGCTAGATTAGGTTGATTGAAAAACTCCACTGATAAAGAAGAAAATGAAGAAGAAGAATCTGGAACAGTTTCCCTCATCTTCTCTAGAAGCCTATGGTCAATCCATCATTTTAAACTATTGTTCACAACTCACATTTTCAACGGAGTCTTCTCCAAATAAATTATATATGACCCACATTATAAATACCCAATTCCTTACTTTCTTCAAATAAATACAATTAAATTTTAAATACACTTGTTGACATGGGATATGCATGTGTATATGTGTATGTACATATATGTGTGTGTATGCACATGGTTTTCTACAGAACCAGCTAAGCCATATTTATGACAACTGAAACATTAGGAATAATGAATGGTTATTCAAATTTCATTCAGCAAATCAAGTTCTTTCCCCTACCATTCTATGTATTCAGTATACTGTTAGTTCCTGGCCCATAGAAATACTTGTGATGCCTAGTTACCAAGGATTTATCAAATGGTTGGAAATTTAAGACTAATAGATGTAAGCAGTTGGTTGACATGCTTATGGAGGGCTTCTCTTCTTGCCATATTTTACAGAATCAAGTTCAATGTCTGCTCCATAATAAGTGAATAAGTGTACGAAAATAACAATTTACCAAATGGAGGGGAGATTCTCTTCCTATTTAGAGTTCTTACAATTATTTGTCCATCATGGTGTTCTGACCACCACCAGACATGTCACCATTAAGCTAAACTGTGCTTGTAATATATTCTGTTGCTTCAGCCTTTATGAATGCTTTTTATGTAGAATGTTTAGTTATAGCTAAGTTCCTTGAAGTCAAGGGTGAAATCCTCTCTACTTTGAGTTATGTGTTTGTAGTGCTCAGTAAAGTGTTACTCAACTGGAGGTACTCGGTATGTGTTTATCACAATGACTGTGATAAAAAGCTAAGAAAAAAGGGCACATGTGCTGCAGAATTGCTTGGGCAGAGGGGAGAAGACCAAAGAAGATAAATATAGAAAGGCAAAGAAATTATATTGGAAAGGGCAAATTGTTGATATTTGTTGTCATTGCTATCACAGTGAGACCTATTTAAATCAAAAGTTACAGATGGGAATTTGGTAACAAGTAAATTTACTCTGTGCTCCAAAGTCATTCTTTGATACAGAAATATTTGAAGTCACCCTTGACTTTTGATATATGACTTTCTGACTTGAACTGATAAACCCAGTAGACACGGATCTTACCATTCTCTTGCTTTAGTTCATCAATGAACATAATGATTCTGTCCCTTTGTAAGTAACTCATAAAGATGATGCTCACTTGTCCTGGATTTTTGGTTGGTTGGCTGGTGTCATTCCTGGATAGTTTTAAATTTTCCCAGTTCAAACATTAACAAGCTATCAATGTGTATCTTTTACAGTAAAAACAATACTTTTACTTTTTTGCCTCATAAATCAGGATATAAGCATGCACAATTATCATTTCTGGAAACCATAAGAATTACATAGCACTCAGGAAGATGGGGACTTGGTCATCTACAGCATCATTAACTTTAAATTGTAGATCTCTATGAGCCCCTTCCTAATGTTTACAAAAATAACTCTCTATTGTTATACACGAAAGTTAAAATATTAACCCAAGTCACTTGTGGACCTTTGTAGATGAAAAATAAAGTGTTGAAGCCAGGAGAATCTCCATGGAACAACTGTTATTACTCTGACAGGAATATGTGAAAGTGACACCATTATTGAATGGTGTGTTAGGACAAATTTAAATAAATAAAATTGCAAATGATTTCGAAATACAATAGAGCAAAATTTAACTACACAATGTAACACAGTCTTGGATGTCCTTTGAAATAGTGCTTACTACTCTTTGGCTATTTTCTTCTGTTAAAAAGAGCTGGTAGTTCAATTACAGTAATGTGGAGATTTTCAGATGTGACACTGATGACGAAGAGAGATCTGGACAACTTTCCTTAGATAAGCTCTGTAAGAAATAAACTCTGCTGGATTTATACTTTCGAAATACAATGTAGGAAATACCTATTGATTTCCATGTGCTGTTTACCTACCTCAGAGAATTTGTAAAAGTGTCTGAGCTGAGCACATGTGTACACACACGCACACTTGGGAAGAACTAGGCCTGAATGAAAGAAAAATGGAAATAAAGTATAAAAGGTTGGCATCGATATTTTCTTTCTCAATGCTGTGAAATAAATAGTTAGATTTTTCTCATTATTAGTTCTTAAGTTGAGGCATAGAAAGACAAATTCATTACAAATAAAATTTTCCTCCTAGGATTCTTTAGACATTACCTTGACAGGTAAGATGGCTTATGCTCCAGGTGAAAGGTTTTATAATTTAAATCAATAGATGAGCTGCCAACTACCATTAGACTAAGGAGCACAAACATTGACTGATGGGCAGTCACCGCTCCAGCAACTGAAGCTGCTGTGTCTGTGCTGTCTCTCAAAGGTTAAATACAAAGACCAATAAAAAGCATGTTGATTTGGTGACACAAAATGCCTCTGGTCTATTCCCAGTTTTCAAAACTACTGTCCGAATGTTTTTGAAGACTTCAGATTGCATTTTTTGTGGCAAAGTTCAAAGGCAAAGTTTACCATTAGGAAAGTAAGGATTACATATTGACCTGGAATCAGTACAGAAATGTTCTAGAATTTATGTTGTAGCAAGTCCTTGGCAATGTGTCTGGTTGTGTGTTTTTTTGGAGTGAATGCTAACACAGGTGTTTTGAGAACACTATGTGCTTCAGGTCAGAATTGTTAAGTAACTGTAGCCAAGTAGCTTAGATAATTTGAATTTTAAGTGGTTTTCAAATTTAAATTATGATTGTCACAAAAATGAACAAAAAGTTATCTTGGAGCTTGTATATAAAGGTAGTTGTCTTTGTGAAAAAGTAAAGGTTGAATCCCCCATGAGAGAGAAGATACCTATCACATAAACTTGAGTTAATTAATTAATTTTCAATAAAATTTTAGGTCTTGGGAGACCAATGATGAATAAGATTAAAAAGCTCACAACTAAATGTGGAAGAAGAATATGTAAACCAGCAACAGAAGAATATGTATATGGAACATGTAGAAGCAAAAATTCATTATGTCTGGAATGAATGTCATAAGATGGCTGCTTAGTAAAAGCTGCAGTTTGAATAAATTATTTTATTTACAAGTATACTTATATGTATATATACATAGTGATATATACATACACATATATACATATATGCACACATATATAGTTATGTCATATATAATATATTAGTTAGGGTTCTATCAGAGGAGGGCAACCAGTAGGAAATATATATTGAGATATTTACTATGTTATGCTAAGTGAAATAAGCCAGATAACAAAAGACAACTATTTAATTATACTTATATGTAACACCTCAAATAGTCAAACTCATTTAGACAGCATGTAGACTAGAGGTTAGCAGGGGCTGGGGTAGAGAGAATGGGGAGTTATACCTTAAAGGAAGCAGAGTTTTTGCTTGGCATCATGAAAATGTTCTGGAGAAGGATGATGGTGATGGCAGTACAGTGTGAATGTTCTTAATAGCACTGAATTATATACTGACAAGTGTTAAAATGGTAAATTCTATGTTAAATTCTATGTATACTTGACTACAATAAAAATAGCATAGTTTTCCTTCTTTAAAAAGAGATTTACTACAAGAAATTATTTTATGATATTGCAGGGGTTGGCTAGGCAAGTTTAAAATTCATAGGGCAGGCAGTCAGGAAGGGCATGCTAGAACTCCAGGCATGGGCCGAAGCTTCTTGCCACAGGTGGAATCCTTTCTTCCTCATGGCCACCTGAGCACAGTTCTTACAGCTTTCAACTGACTTAATCAGGCCCACCCTGATTATCAGGAATAATCTCCTTCACTTGAAGTCAATTGATCATAAGCATTAATTGCATTTATAAAATATCTTCACAGGATACCCATATTAGTGTTCAGTTTATTAACTAAGGCCTGTAGCTTAGTCATATTGACAATTTGTAAGACCATCACATCTTAATTCTAAAAATATGTGAATGTCACCTAAACAAAAGGAGATACAAGTAGGCAGAAGCTAGTATAGTTTGTAGGCTCTTTATATGAATGTTAGAACATTTAAATAAATATAAATAGCCAGTGCTGGAAGCAACCTAAGTGCCCATCAGTAAATGAGTGAATCAAAAAACTGTGGTACATTTACACAATGGAATACTACGCAGCAGAAAGAAAGAAGGAACCCCTACCCTTGGCGACAGCATGGATGGAATTGGAAAGCATCATGCTAAGTGAAATAAGCCAGGCAGTGAAAGGCAAATATCATATGATCTCATCTATTAGTGGAACCTAATCAACAAAACACACATGGGAGCAACACAGAACCAGAGACATGGAAATAAATAACAAACTGACAGTGACCAGGGGGAGGAGGAGGGTGGATAAGGGGGGAAAGAAGGAGAAAGATCAAGTCAAGAAACTTGTATAAAGAATCCATGGACAAAGACAATGAGGGTGGGGGGATGACTGAATGTGGGGGGAGGGGTGGACAGGGCAGGGGAAAGTAATGGGGGAAAACTGGGGACAACTGTTACTGAACAACAATAAAAAACATTTAAATCAACCATTCATATGATATATCACAACCATGCTAAGTATGCTTTCAAATAGCCATTAGATCTAGTTGATAGTGTGTCTTTATCTGTGTGTGTTTGTGCTTGAGGATCTGTGTTTATATACATGTATGGTCTTTCTCAAAGTTATGAAATATTTGAAGCCAGTCAATGCTTTTATTCTTTTGTAACTACATCCAATGTATTAAAATGCTCTTTACAATGTATTTTTTTAAAGTTTTCCATATGGCACTGAGTTCAGGAAATAATTTTTCCCAACTTAAACCATGAAAGACTAAACAATTACAAATACAAAACCAAGTTTACATAGATTATTCTTAACAAGTCTTATGTTTTGTTATATTAAAATATATTTTAAAAATTAACAGATTTACTTAGGGTTACTCGATAGCAATAAATTGCACATTTAAAATATCCAATTCTGTAAGTTTTGACATATGTATGCACCCATGAAACCATCACTGCAGTTAAGAGAGTAAACATACCTATTACCTCCAAAAGTTTGCTTATGCCCTTTTGTACTCCCACCTTATCACTTTATTCCCATCTCCTGAAACTACTTATATAATTTCTATCATACCTCATTAATCTTTTAATCCATCATACTTCATTAATCTAGCCCAATGCCTGACACACAAATAAGACTTTAATGCGTGTTTATTGAACTAAGCTGAATTATTCTATATCCTGAATGAGTATGTGTACTTGTCTTTTCAAATGTGAGTATTTCATCTTTTATAGAAAGAATAAAAACCAGTTTCAAAAATTGTCACTTGGTTTTTCAACAAAGTGAATTTTTTCCAAAATATAAATCTTCAGTTATATCCTTTGATATTAAAACCTCACTTTTCTGTGTTTTTTCTCTTCTATTTTGGCTTCTAATTTGTATTCACTTGATTTATAAGTCCCATTGGCATTATTCTTCTTAAAAAAGGGCATTTTGTCTATCTAAATTAAATCTCATTCACTTGATTTTCTTTTACATCTTAAATTCTCAAGATCCATCTGCAATTTTTCTGTTTTTAACTTTCTAGTGTTGAGTATGTAATCTCCTCATTTGCAATCATCTCTAGGGTTTACTCAAGGTTCTTTTCTTCTTCTCTTAAAGTTAACATATTAGAAGGATATTGACCATAGGATTAGCTACCTTTTAAAATCTCTGCTTAATTTTTGGGTTATTCTTGACTATTATCATCAGGATTACTATTTTCAGTACTGAAACATCATTAATATGCTTCATGGTTATAACAAAGTAAAAAGCTCCTTGCTTGTTTGTATTTCAGGGGGAAAAAGGTGATTAATTCAGCCTAAATTTGAAAGGATCTAGGATACTGCCAGAGATAACCCTGCCGTCCATGGAAGCACAATCTTCAACCTTTGAGACTGACTCACAATGACTACTGAGTCACTAAGATTTTTTTTTAAATCAGTGTCCGTTCATACCACTTCTTCATTGTAAGGAGAATGTAATTTTCTCAAGCAAAGGGCAATTATTAATTCTAGGTCATTATTTAGGATTTGCTGTAAACTATACTTTAAAACTAGATCTGTAGGCACAATTTAAACAATGAATTATTAAATTTGTTCATGTATGATGCCTTTTTACTCTTCAGAGAACCAAGAGATAGAGAAGCTATGCAGGGATAACAAATTCAGTGCAACATTCTCATGTAATAGATAACAACTTTTTATCAAAATTTCATAATTCAGTTGTAATTTTTAACTTAAGTACTTTAAAATTATAGCAATAAGTATACATATTATCTCTAATGTTTAGAGGAACAACTTATGTGGGGGCTAATGATGCTCCCCTGTTGTATCAAGGATTCCCTAGTTGCTATGGAATCACATGACACAGGTTCAAAGTTTTTATCATTTTTTATGCGGCAATAGAGGCTGAAACATACAGAGGAAAAGTATATCACCTAATAAAGCCTTCATGCTTATGAAAGAGAAAAAAATAAATGGTTCCTGTAAGACCTTATTGGATAATGTGTTAAACTATTTATAAAATTACAAATAATAGACAAACAGAAAGAGTTATTACTGGTCATGCTCACTGTTAGTTTCCACTCCAAGCCTCCAACTGAAGATAAATACCCAAGGTCTTCTTTTCCATGAGGGTAATTCAGCAAATTAAAATGATATTAATGATTTAGTAATGTGATGAGTGAAAAGATAAATGTTATTAAGAAGCTGATTTTCATTTGTACATTTGTTAATATTTCTATTGCAGAACAATTCGATTCAACAAATTTCATTAAATAGTATCAGTACTGTATTTGACACTGTGACTTAGATATATAAATATATGCCCCTATGTTTGTGGAAATTAGTGTGTGGAGGTCGACAGATAATGATGGTTGTAAATAGAAAATAACATGATGTGGTAACACGTTATTCTCATTTAACAGATTTGCTCAGTGGTCACAAAATAATTATTGAGCACTAACAAAATGCTAATTCTTCTATAGGCTCTGTGGAGACATAACACTGAACAGAAAGTCAAGTTGTTCAGGCTAAAGAAAAATGATTTAGGTAAAAAAATGGATATACATAAATGAAAAAAAAGCATCAGCAAAGGGATAAATGAAGGCCAAATAAAATCATTTATTTTTCTTATTCTTAATTGAACTAAATGATTATTATTTAGTTAAAAATAGCAATATATTGAGTGATTATAACACATAGATAAATGAATGTCAGAATGTATGGGAACGAGGAATTCAGAGTCTGGTAAAAGATATTTGCACTATTCATGAAACAGTATAGTGTTATTTGAAGGGAGACATGGATTAGATAAAACCTAAATTGTAGACTCTAGAGAAACCACTAAATTCTTAAATAAGTATTTGATATTATAAAAAGGAGATAAAATCGTATTATATACAATGCTAAATTAAACCATTGAAACAGAGAGAGAAAAAAAGAAGCAAAGAACAAATGCAACATAAAGTAAAATGCTACAAACATGATACATGATACATATTAAT
The DNA here is from genome assembly GCA_039655065.1 of Glossophaga mutica. Classification (NCBI taxonomy): domain Eukaryota; kingdom Metazoa; phylum Chordata; class Mammalia; order Chiroptera; family Phyllostomidae; genus Glossophaga; species Glossophaga mutica. Next base: position 156,965,674 of record CM077303.1, on the reverse strand, counting down.
TCAACTATAGTAATTTTATAGTAATTTAGTAATTTTAAACCTGAATGGTCTAAATATACCAATTACAAGACAAAGTCTTGTCAAAATGGATAAAAAAAGACTTCAGTTAACTATAAAGGGAAGAAGAAGGACATATTCTGCTAACATGAATCAAAAGGAAACTGGAGTAGCTATATTGATTATAGATAAAGCAGACTTCGGAACAAAGAAGACGATCAAGTATATAGAATGAGATTATAAAGTGATATGTGTCGATTTTTTCAAGAAGACATAACCATCTTAAACTTGTACACACCTAATAACTGCAAAAAGAAATAAACAAATCTACCATTATATTTGGAGACTTTAACACCCCTCTTTCAATAAAAGAATGGATGGATGGCCTGAAAAACCTTATCAATCATTTGATCCAATCGACATTTATGTGACTTCATCCAAAAACAGCAAAAAACCACACTTTTCTTAGGTCATGTAGAACGTTTACCAAGATAGACCATATTCTGGGGCATAGTACTCCTTAATAAAATTAATAAAATAGAAGATTATACAAAGTATGTTCTCTTACTATAATGGAATTAAATTAGAGATCAATAACAGAAAGGTGGAAAATCCTAAATATCTACAGAATTGTAAAGCATATTTCTAAATAACCATGAATCAAAGTAGTCTCAAGAGAAATTTCATGATATTTTGAACTAAATAACAATGAAAACAGGATGTCAAAAGTTGCAGAATGCAAAGAGAGCCATGTTTAGAGGAAAGTTAATGGCACTAAATATTTTTTTAAAGAAAAGAAGATTAAAAAGCAATAATGTTAGCTTCCACCTGAGAAAACAGGAGGAAGAAGAACCATTTAAGCCTAAAGCAAGAAGATATAATAAAATTTAGAGTAGAAATCAGTGAAATTGAAAAAAAATACAGAAAAAAAGAAATTGATTCTTTGAAAAGATTTTCAATACTATGTTTTAAAATGTTTGATTTAGCTCTGGCTGGTGTAGCTCAGTGGATTGAGTGCAGGCTGTGAACCAAAGGGTTGCAGTTTGATTCCCAGTCTGGGCACATGCCTGGGTTGTAGGCCAAGTCCCCAGTGGGGGCCATGTGAGAGGCAACCACACATTGATGTTTCTCTCCCTCTCTTTCCCCTTCCCTTCTCCTCTCTGCAAAAATAAAATATTAAAAAAATAAAAATGTTTGATTTATTATATGCCTCTAGCTAAACTAACCCAAAATATAGACCAATATTTTTCATGAATATAGATGTAATTTTGCAACAAAAGGTTAGCGAATTGAATCCAATAATGTAAAAAAAATATAACCAATTAGAATTTATTTGAGGTATGTAAGATTGCATCAACATTTGAAAATCAATCAATGTAACCTATTATTTCAACAGGCCATAGAAGAAAAAAACATGTGGTTATATCAATTAATGCTGAAAAAGCACTGACAACACACAACACATTCATAATTAAAAACTCACCAAATTAGGAATAAAGTGGAAGTTTCTCAGCTTGGAAATGATATCTACAAAAAACCTAGCATGAAATACACAAGATGTTACTTCCTGGCACTACTAGAACATCTTGTAGTATCAGAAAGCAACAGTCTCAAAAAAAAAAAAAACCCAAAAAATCAAAACCCCACAATGTTGAGAAAGTTTGAGAAACTTTTACAACCAGAGAATGTTATGAAGAAATAATGACTAAATGTCATGGGGTATCTTGAATTGAATTGTGAAACAAAAAAGAAATAAGATTTAAAATCTAGGAAATTTGAATAAACAATGAATTTTAATTAATGGTAATGTGTCAATATTGCTTCACTAATTGTGACAAATGTACCGTATAATATAAGATATTAATATAAGAGGAAACTTGGTGTGGGATGTATGGGAACTCTTTGTAGTAGCTTGCTAATTTTTTTTGTAAATCTAAAATTACTATAAAATGGTTTATTAAACACTTAAAATTAGAAAAAATATAGGAAGGACAAGGCATATCTAATGAAACAAAACTTGGAATGAGACATAACAGGATGGAAAAAAGAATACATATGGAAGCTCTGATCTTGAGGAGGTAGAAAAACACCTTGCACAAAATGGAGGTAAAGAGGAAAATGTAAATAATATTGTGATGGCTAGATTAATGCAGTTTATTTTTCAATGACCTCAATTTTTTTATGAACTATTATGTAGATGCATTTCAAGATCAAAAGAAGTGGAGATTGGATTAAAGATTTGAGAGGAGTGCTGTCATTTGAAATTGTAACAGTCTAAGGAAAGAGTTTAACAAACTCTAAGGAAAATATAAAAGCATTGATATCTGGCATTGTGTGGTCAGGGATTGTGTGGTTGAGATTAAAACTCATTAATTTGTGGCTTCATTCACTGAGTTTTATGTTTTAATCTAGGGGATGTATTCCACTAGAAGAGTAAAGAAACAAATTGTATGACTTTCCCAGAAGGCAAGTGTTCCATGCAGACAGTTGGAAAATCATGGGCACAGTGTAGTTATAGATGTTGGTGAAATGTGCTCAGGTGATCAACCATGGGGTCTGGGTTCAGTGAATAAGAAAATTACAGAATTAGAGAATGACAGACTCTAGGAAATAGGTAATGGGCTATGAGGTAAACTTCAAGTACTTGGCAAGTAAGGATGCAAGAAACGATGCAGTAGGAAGAAATTAATTTTCATTCAATAGCAGGAGCAATCTTATAATGTGAAAGGGAACATTAAAGAGACCTGTGCCCTGTTAATAATAGAGGGCTTAGGGCTCATGTTCAAGACAGCATCGTATGTAAATGTGGTACTCATATCCTTTCAAAACCACATCAAAATTACAACTGAACTATAGAAAAACTATCATTCAGAGATATCTAAAATCTAGCTGAATAGAAATCTTAAAACTAAGGCTAGAGAGAAGAAGACTCATTGAGACTGGTAGGAGAAGCAGAAACATGGAAAAGCTATCACATACCCACCTGTGGCAGGTAAAATTCAGGAGGGATATCTTGGCTGGAGCAAGTGGTCCACCAGCACCCTGCCCCACTATTCCCACACCAGCACCCTCCCCCACTCAGGGTTCCAGTGCCAGGATAAAAAGTCCCCATAACTTCTGGCTATAAAAACCAGTAGGCACTGTGGTTGAGTGAGATGGAGGGTTTCTGGAGTCCCAGGTGTTCCTTGTGAAGGGCCTGAACATAGACTCACTGGGACTCACATGCTCTGAGCTCTAGCACAGGTGCAGTGGCTCAAGAGGCACCAGGGACATACAAGGAGGAAATGAATTGTCTAGCATCAGGGTGAGAGCTGAAAGGACAGTTTCTTCCAGACAGAAGAGCTGGCAGACACCATTGTTCCTTTTCTTAGCCTTCCTTCCACAGAGCTGACAGGCAGTTATCATATCTGAGTCATCATCAACTTGGCTATCACTGTTTTCCCAACTCTGGTGATTCCCTGAGACCCTACTCTATCCAACTTATGGCCCAACCCTAGGTGTTTCCAGTTGGCTTACCATATAAATGGTCAGTCTTGGCTCATGCTTCAGACATTCCTAAAATCTCTCAAACAAGTAGTGTCTGACTGTGATGTGTGCCCTATACCTCTTGTTAAGTGGCACCAGGCCTGGCACTAATGGCAGGTGATCTTGGTTCACATTTGGCCTCTCTTTGGTACCTTTAGGCCCAGCACAAGGAGCAGCCATCTGCATATTGCTTTGTAGCCCAGGCTGAGTGGCCCCTGGTAGAACACAGGTGGTGGCTGACCTTGCCCTACACTTCCCAGGAGGTCCCAGAGCCAACTCAGTATGTGGAGAGCTTCAGATCTCATTGAAGGACCACCTGATACCTCAACAAAAATTGAAAACCTATTTATAAAAAATAATGAACTTTTGGCCATGATGGAGACATAGGTAGATACACTGTGCTTCCTTGAACAACCAAAAGAAGGCCAACAACAAATTTAAAAACAAAAAACAACCAGAGCATCTAGAAAATCTAACTGTATGGAAGTCCAACAACCAATTAAAGAAGAAACATTCATCCAGACCAGTAGGAGGGCCAGATACTGGCACCTGGGGCAGAGAGGACTCATGGCAATTCCGCAGCTGGCAGAGCACGTGACCCCACATTTGCGTGCGGATAAACCAGGAGGAACAACTGGGGAGCGAGACAAACTGTGCAACTCAGGATTCCAGTGCAGGGAAATAAAGCCTCAAAACCTCTGACTGAAAAACCTATGGGGGTTGAGGCAGCAGTGGGTGAAACTCCCAGCCACACAGGAGAGTTTATTGGAGAGACCCTAGAACATACACAAGGTCCTAGAACATACACAAACCCACTGCCTGGGAATCAGCACCAGAAGGGCCCAAATTTGTTGTGGGTAGTGGTAGAAGTGACTGAAAGCCGGCAGAGAGCTGAGCAAGCAGCACTGTTCCTTCTCGGACCCATCCCCCACATACAGTGGCACAACGCAGAGCCATGGGTTAATCTACCCTGGCAAACACCAAAGGCTCTCTGCCTCCTAGAACATAAGAGGCAAGCCAAGACACAAAAAAAAAAAAAAAAAACATGCTCCAAATGAAAGAACAGATCAAAGCTCCAGAAAAAATACAACTAAACCGTGAAGAGATAGCCAACCTATCAGATGCACAGTTCAAAACACTAGTATCCAGGATGCTAACAGAAATGGTTGAGTGTGGTGGCAAAATAGAGGAAAAAGTGAAGGCCATGCAAAGTGAGATGAAGAGAACCAACAGCAAAGAGAAGGAAACCAGGACTCAAATCAATGGTTTGGGGCAGAAGGAAGAAATAATCATTTAACTATAACAGAATGAAGAAACAAGAATTCAAAAAAAAAAGTGAGGAGAGGCTTAGGAACCTCTGGGACTACTTTAAACATTCAAACATCTGAATCAAAGGGGTGCCAGAGGAAGAAGAGGAAGACCAAAAGATTGAAAACTTATTTAAAAAAATAATGAAGGAGAACTTCCCCTATCTGACAAAGGAAATGGACTTCCAGAAAGTCTAGGAAGCTCAGAGTGTCCCAAAAAAGTTGGACCCAAGGAAGCACACTCCAAGGCACATCACAATTACATTACTCAAGATTAAAGACAAAGAGAGAATCTTAAAAGCAGCAAGAGAAAAGGAGACAGTTATCTACAAAGGAGTTCCCATTAGACCATCAGCTGATTTCTCAAAAGAAACCTTACAGGCAAGAAGGGCTGGAAAGAAGTATTCCAAGTCATGAAAGGCATGTACTTACATCCAAGATGACTCTATCCAGCAAAGCTATCATTTAGAACAGAAGGGCAGGTCAAGTGCTTCCTAGATAAGGTCAAGTTAAAGGAGTTCATCATCACCAAACCCTTATTATATGAAATGTTAAAGGGACTTATCTAAGAAAAAGAAAAAAAGTAAAAAATATGAACAGTAAAGTGACAACAAACTCACAGGTATTAACAATGGAATATAAAAAAAATGAACTAAGCAAACAACTAGAACAGGAACAGAATCACAGAAATAGTGATCACATGAAGGGTTATCAGAGGGGAGGTGGAGCAGGGAGAATGGGGAAATGGTACAGGGAATAAGAAGCATAAATGGTCTACAAAATAGGCAGGGGGAGGTTAAGAATGGTATAGGAAATGTAGAAGTCAAAGAACTTATATGTATGACACATGGACATGAACTGAAGTGGGGGGGAATGCTGGTGGGAGAGGGGTGCAGGGCAGAGTGGAATAAAGGTGTGAAAAATGGGAGAGTTGTAATAGCATAGTTAATAAAATATATTTAAAAAATAATGATGATAAATTTCCCTAACCTGGTGAAGAAAATAGGCATACAAGTCCAGGAAGTGCCAAGAGTCCCAAGCAAGATTAACCCAAAGAGGCTCACACTGAGACACATCATAATTAAAATGCCAAAGGTTAAAGACAGAGAATCTTAAAATCAATTGAGAGTAAGGTAGTTAGTTACCTAGCAAGGAGCTCCCATAAGACTGTCAGCTAATTTCACAGTAGATACCTTGTGAGTCAGAGGGGATAATTAAGAAATATACAATGTTATGAAAAACAAGGACCTACGAACAAATTAGTTTACCCTGCAAAGCTATTATTTAGAATAGAAGAATTGATAAAGAGCTTCCCAGATAAGAAAAAGTTAAAGGAATTCATCAATACCAAATCCATATTGTACAAAAATATTAAAGGGGCTTCTTTAAAAAGAGTGAGAACAAAAGATAAAAAATAATAATAAAATGGCAATAAATACAAATCTGCCAACAATTGATTCTAAAAAACCCCCCAAATAAATGAAAAAGCAAAACAGAAACGGACTCAGAGATACATAGAACATTTTGAAAGTTGCCAGATGGGAGGAGCTTTGGGGGGTTGTGTAAAAAAGGTGAAACAATTAAGAAGTACAAATTGGTTACGGAGTAATCACAGAGATGTAGAGTACAGCATAGAGAATAGGGTCAATAATACTGTTAGACCTATGTATGGTGTCAGATGGGTACAAGATTTATGGGGATAATTACTTAGTAAGTTATATAATGGCTAATCACTGAGTCATATACTTGAGACTAGTATATTGTATGCCAACTGTAATTGAAGAATTAAAAAAATTAAAGTAAAAAATAGAATTGTTCTATGCTGGGTTAAAAAAAGAGCTTGAATTCCCTTTGTGCTCATAAAGACCAGATAAAATAGAACATTTCCCACTTCATACATGCCAAGTCTTTACTACAACTTCTTGAAGACTAAAGCAAAATGCATGTCTTTGCTCTCCATTTACTGAGCAGTAAAAAGATCTGTGTTTTAAGAAAAACATTCAGAAGAAAAGAGTTAGGAGCTATATCCTGGCTTTACTATTAATTCCCTTTTAATACTTTCTTGGGCGCATTTCTTTTTGGGGTTTCAGATTGTCCATAGATAAGTAATTTTGATTTTAAAAATATTGGTAGCATTAGGAATATGATTTGCATAGTATGTCTTTAACTCAATGTTCTTTGAATACCCCTGACTTGAAGCTGTGTGGTACTGCACTTTCATCATTCTAGCTCTCCTTACTAATGTTCCCTTTGAGGGAAATTCATGCTGTGAGGCTCAGTCTCCTTAGCTTTGAAATGAGGATATCAGTAATACAAGCTTCATTAGATTGTGATGAGGATTGCATGAGATAATTCATGGAAAGTCTTTGTTTTTTTTCCTGGCACATGGAAAGCATTCAGGAAATATTAATTGTGGTAATATTGACAGTGATGATATCGATAAAGATGATAGTTTAATTCCTAAACCCTTCACATTTTCTGGCTTCAAAGAGATTTACAACCAGTGAGAAGAAGCTTTCAGCCTTACAAGCCTGTATTTAGTCATTCTTGTATATGTTCACTTCCTTTCTATCTAAAATCTAAAATCTTCATTCCAGTAGTCAAGGGTCACCCAGCCTTTTTCCCTGACAACTTCTGCTTACCTAATATGTCTCCCATGTCACAAACAACTTTCTAGTTCCTGTCTGCTTTTCATAGTCCATTTACACAGTCCCTGTCTGAGACATACTTTAATAATTTATAGTCATCCACATTTTTGGGGGGCCCAGTTTCTACTAAGCATTATGATGGGGACTTTTACATATTTCCCTCGCCCCCCAATATCTATGCAAGGCTTACATTATTGTGCCTATTTTATAAATGGGAAAACTTAAGCTCTCAAATAACAATGAGCCAAAGTAGTACAGCTGGCTAGTATGTGAAGAGCTGAGATTGAAATCAAACCCACTCCTTTTCCTACAGGGTTATATTGTAACCCATATACGTGATTAAAAAGGATTTCTCCTACTAAGATATTATTCTAATTACATTAGTGTCTCTCCATTTCAAAATTATTTGAATAGCTTTATATTGAGTTTTTTCTTTGAGTAGATTTTAATCTCTTTGTGGTAAGATATATTTTCCTCCAATGATTCTACTATTCTATTAATGTTAACCAAGCTCAACCCCTATGCTGTTGCTAGAACTAATGAATTGTTTTCAACACTTATCCAACTTGAGCTCTCAAATGATTTTTCTTCTCCTCCCAAGCTCATGATTATATTAAAAATGTCCTGAAATACCTTTATTTTTTTTTTCATTTTTACTGAATTTATTGGGGTGACACTAGTAAAAAGTTATACAGGTTTCAGGTGCACAATTCTACAACACATCCTCTGTACACTATATTGTGTGTTTACCACCCCAAGTCAATCAGCATTTATCCCACATTTATCCTGAATCATGTTCCACATCTCCCAACCCTCCTCTTCCCCGCAATGACCACACTGTTGTCTGTGTCTATGAGTTTTTTCCCTACTTCTTTCCTCTTTTGCTCAATTTCTTCCATCCGCAACCAGCACCCACCTGACAGCTGACAGTAGACTACCTTCATACACAACACACAAGAATAAACTCTAAATGTTTAGACTCAAACCATAAAATCCTGGAAGAAAACACTTGCAGTAAAATCTCAGACATTTCCATGTAGCAATATTTTTTTCTGACATTTCTCCTTAAAACATAAATTTTCTTGTTTGTCATCATACCATAATCTAGTAATTTTACTCTTCTCTGGTTTCTTTAAGGGGCCCTACTCCTCTGTTCATGGTTTATGTAAAATTTTTTAGATTATACCTTAGGCCATTTTTCCCCTGGAAGATCACACTCACATAACTTCAATTATTTTCCATAAATTGATGACTACTATATACTCTCCCTAGGAAATCACATTCACCTTTATAGCTTCATTTATTTTCCATAAATTGACTATAAACCTTCTAGATCTATGTATTCAGTTGAACGTTGGATATCTCCACTCAAATGTTCCATCAATATGTAGATTAATATATGCAAAACTGAATTCATCAGCTCTCCTTCCTGCTAAGTACAAGACCCGCTTTCTCATTTTTTCCCATTTCAATGGCTATCATTCCTGTTTACTTAATCAGAAATCTATGTATCATCCTTGCATCTTTATTTTCTTCACTTACACAGTAATTCTACTCATTCTACCTCATAAATGTATAAAGAACCCAGTCATTCCTATCCCACCCAAATTACTAATTTAGCCCTGTAACTAGTTTTCCTGCCTTCATTCTTTTTTAACTTCTACAATTAGAAGCGGAAGCATTCCTTAGTTTAGATAAACATTTTTCACTTCTTTTTATAGCTCTTCACTATATTTTGAAGGCTTGCTCACTTTTCTTTAGGCTTTTTTGACATGTAAACTCCATGATAAGAAATACCGTATCTTATTTGCAATTTTATTCCTATCCAGCTTAGTACTATGCATTGAAAACATGATAAAAATTGGTTAAATAAAAATGTAGGAATGTTTATGCTATTACAGTTGTCCCATTTCTCCCCCATCATTCCCATCATTCCTCTCCACCCTGCACACCCCCTCCCACCCACATTCCCCCCTTTAGTTCATGTCCATGTGTCATAAGTTCTTTAGCTTCTACTTTTCCCACACTATTCTTGCCCTCCCCCTATTTTCTACCCACTGTCTATGCTACTTATTCTCTGTACCTTTTCCCCCTCTCTCCTCCTCCCCCTCCCTTGTTGCTAACCCTCCATGTGATCTCCATTTCTGTGGTTCTGTTCCTGTTCTAGCTGTTTGCTTAGTTTGCTTTTGTTTTAGGTGTGGCTGTTAATATCTATATTCAGTAATTGCATAGAAAATAGCTTGATGGAAAGATTCCTAATTCTACTTCTTAAGAGCACTTAAAAATTTTTGGCTCACAGAGTTTTTAATGAAGTATAGTGTTCAAAATCAAAATCAAAACCACTCCCAGGTATACAATTTATAGACCTGTATTTACCAAATGGGAAATTGAGAGCAATATTGAGAAGAGTTTATGGGTTAATTCACTAGACAAGGTACAGGGGAAAATGGAGCTCATCTTCTGCAGCACTGTTGGCATCATTAATGATGTTATATCTACTAATTTGTTTTTCTCCTGTTAATCTGTTTTTATTAAAGGGAGATCTTAGGCAAGAACCTAGCAGAATAAAGAAAATACACATTTTCCTCCCCTGCAATTTGATGTTTCTTGGATAGAGGGAGACACCACTGAAACTGTCAATTGAAACCTGCCCCATGATTTCATTACACTGAATATTTATATATTCCATAGTCTGGGTATTGGGTTTGGTAGGTGTCCTGCAAGTGTTCACAGTCCCATGGAAGATGCATATTTTCATCCGACATTTTCATTTCAGTTTATTGTGGAGTTTATAATGATACTTTAGACTAATTTAAAATTTGGCTTTCTGCCATCATTCATCGATTTATTAAAAAAAGATTTAACTGAGCCCCATTGATACCTTAGAAGTTTGCAGTCAAACTGATAAGTAATTACTACATGTTTTGATCGGTGTTATGACAGAACTGTGATAGGAGGTAAAATTCTATACTGTCTGCTCAAAGAAGTTTTCCGTGAGAAGATATTTTGGGGAAATTTTCAAGAACTTATAGGGATTAATAAAATAGAAATAAAGGGTGCTCTGGGTAAGCTGAGTTAATGATAGGTAAAAAAAAAATAGGAGAAAAGGCACAGAAAGAAAGGCATATCTGGAAAATGCAGTATGGTGCTCAGAGAATGACTGAAGCAGAACGTGTAAGAGAGAGAATGGGAGAAAATAGTTGGAGAAAATAGTTGGAGCTTTCTGCTGATTAAAAGCCATGGTCATTTTCAGTCCTTGTACATGGTTGTTAATAATACAAATTCAAGGCAATGGGAATAATCTGAATTAAATAGCTAATTATTGTTATGTGTCACAGTCAGAGCTGGTCACAAGTTCCAGGGAGAATCATAAAGTCATCAAAAGTGGTCAGCTGAATCTGGCAAAATTTTTGGATTCAGTTCAGTGTTTGAATATTTCACATCTGTGTTTCCAACCAATTCATTTTAGAATTGGTTCTGAGAACAAATTGACCAGTTTATAGAATTTTCATAGTTCAGGGACCTGTTGTCAAAGTGGAAACAAGTAAATTTTGAAGGGTGATTTGTTGCATTTGGTATGTTGTTAACTTCTGAATTAGAAAAAATATAGAAAAAAAACTGGATGTTTCCTATGCACAAATAAGTAATCTTGAACTAACACAATTATCATCTCTTTTGAACAACAATAGTTTTGCATTTGAACTATCTTTCCTCCAAGTAAGCAGACTGAAAAACTTGTATTTATAAGTTTATCAGTTCTACATTATTATTAGTTGAAATGTTCTCTATTCATTTTATGGAATGTGGAAGTAAATAAGTTTAAATTCCAAAGACCTGGATTTAGAATGTAAGTTTAAAGGATTTTGTCTAATACACATTCCTCACATAAATTTCTGTATCATTTTTTTACTTTCAATATATTATGTGTAATATCATTAATAGCATTAATTAAAAATTTAGGGCCTGAATTCATTATTGTGTTATCCAAGCCGGAGCTTATTTCATTGATTTATTTCAACTTGTTTGTCACTTTGAGTATTCTGCTGGAAGGGCCATTTGGAGGCTAAAATTTAAAGTTGGAATTCACCTTTATTTTTAGTAACTCTCTTCCCTAGCAGTGCATTTCTTGACCGTCCTTTCTGAGATTCACCCTCTTTGTACCTTGAAGGGCAGCAGAATTAACCACCCCAAAACATGTCTCTTTGGCATAAAGATTAATTTTAGGCTAATTATTTTCAAGAAATAACAGAAATAGGAATTGCTCTAGAAACTAAGTAAAAGTTACTCTTTTGTAAGAGACATTTACATTCATAAGGGAAATCTCATTTTGTTAGGGTGTTATCCTCTCTGTACCAGGACAAAAAGGATGACCAAATCTCTAGAAACTCATCAAAAGAGAAAGCAAAAACTTAAATCTTTTTAAAAATCTTACAATTGTTTCCTGTGCTTTTCCTGATAAGCCCTCATAACTGACTCCCCACCCCACAATATAGTCTTTTGTCTTTAGCTGGAGATGGTATTTAAGATGGTGCTTGGACCATTTGGTGAGTTACTCAATATTCCTGATATATCTGATATATATAGAAGGTATACATGTTATTAAACTTCTGTTTATTTTTTCCTGTTAATCTATTTTTATTAAAGAGAGGTCTCAGCCAAGAACCTAGCAGGATAAAGAAATAAAATTTTTCTCCCCTACAACCTAATGTCTCTTAGATAGAGGGAGACACCATTGGAGCTGTCCATTGAAACCTGCCCCATGATTTCATTAAATTAAAGCAATTTTTCATTAAGGCTACTTACTTCTTCACAAGATTTCTTTACCTATAAACACCAGCCAAGCTGTTCTGTCATCAGAACTCTGGTCCTTCAACAATCTTCCATCTCCATGTCACACATTCTTCTCTGCATGTTTTACATCTAAAAAAGCCACACTTCAGAGTTAATTAAACCGGAATTTATGGTACTAGTTCCAACTTAACTATTACTAGTGTAATGAAATTTGGCTACTTGACCTCTTTGGACCTCAATTTCCTGAGCAATTAATGCAAATCTGAAATTTTATTCTTTGTTCTGGATTGTTCCACCTAGAAATTTCCACTAGTTTATCTCTGAGTTTCATAAAAGTGGAAATATATAGGTCTTTTGAAACTCACCCAAAACTACAATCTCAGGCTCATTTACTGTTTTCAACAGGGCAGAATGTTGTGGTAAAATATTTGCTGTGCAGGGAATTCAGAAGCGACATCGAGGGCTTACTTTAGTGGGTGTCTCTCCGTACACCACTCAGCCTCTCTGGCTCAATTTTCTTCCATTTTTAAATAAAGGAAATAAACTGGAGTTTCTCCAAATCTTCAAAACTTAGATGCTTTGAGATACAACATAAACTTAAATTGTTGAAATTGACATGACAGGATACCAATTCCTGCCTGAATTGGTCCTTTTTTTCCCTTGTATAAAGATAACAGTTAACTTAAATTTTTTAAAAATCATTAAAAATTTTTGAGAAAATTAAGTGAGAATTTGTCTAGAATATGGAATATGAGGTATATATTTTTGTTGTTTTCTCAATTAATCCTCATCATTTTCCTGAAACATATCAAAATAGATAAATTATGTTGATTTTAGTATATTTCAGCAACTCTCTACAAATCCAGTTGAACAAATGGGTGATTATAAAAATAACTTTTCTCACTTAAAAAGTATTTTTTAAATTCAGTTGTTATATATGTTTTCTTATTTTTTTCAGAGTTTGGGGAAGCAGTAGGATATAAAATTAAGACTAAAATTAGTATAATTTTTTAAAAAAATGGATTAATTTTTTACATTATCTTTTAGTCCTCTTACACCACACTCCCCTCAGCAATCAACACCCTGTTGTCCATGCCCATGAGTCCTATTTCCTTTTTACTCAATCCCTCTGCCTTCTACTTTCCCCACCTTAGCTGTCATTTGCTCTCTATCTATAAGTCTGCCTCTATTTTGCTTGTTACTTTGGTTTGTTCATTAGATCCCACATATGTAAGTGAAATCATAAGATATTTGTCTTTCTCTGACTGGCTTATTTCACTTAGAATAATGTTCTCCAGGTCCATCCATACTGTAGCAAAATGTGAAATTTTCTTTTTTTTAACAGCCAAGTAGTATTTCATTGTGTAAATGTCCCATAGTTGTTGTATCCACCCATCTATTGATGGACACTTGGGCTGCTTTCATATCTTGGCAATGGTAAATAACATTGCAATGAACATAGGGGTGCATATGTTCTTTCAAAATAGTATTTTGGGTTCCTTAGGATATATTTCCAGAACTGGAATCACTGGGTTAAAAAGCAGGTCCACTTTTAATTTTTTGAGGTATCTCCATACTGCTTTCCACAGTGGCTCCACTAGTCTGCATTTCTACTAATAGTGCCAAAGGGTTCCCCTTTCTCCACATCCTCACTAGTACTTGTTTATTGATTTATTGATGATAGCCATTCGAACAAGTGTGAAATGGTATCTCAATTGTGGTTTTAATTTGCATTTCTTTGATTAATGATAGTGAGCATCTTTTCATATGTCTACTGGCCATCTATATGTCCTCTTTGAAAAAATGTTTATTCAGGTCCTTTACCCATTTCTTTCTAAGGCCAATTTAGTATCGTGTAGCTATTTTATAACTGATTTCAATCTTAATAAGACTAAATATCTAGCCCTGACTGGTGTGGCTCAGTGGATTGAGCACGGGCTGTGAACCAAAGTGTCGCAGTTCCATTCCCAGTCAGGGCACATGCCTGGGTTGCGAGCCAGGTCCCCAGTGGGGGCCATGTGAGAGGCAACCACACATTGATGTTTCACTCCCTCTCTTTCTCCCTCCCTTCCCTTCTCTCTAAAAATAAAGAAATAAAATATTAAAAATTTTTAAAGACTAAATATCTTTCATAAGAATGCATTTTTCACTAACTTGAATGTCACTGGAGAATTTATTTATGACGTCTACCTCTACCCCATTACACATTTTCAAGGATATACATACATTGATTTATGTAACACCTTAATGCTGAGGATCTAAATTAATAAGGGGAGCACATTATCAAGTAGCAATATCAACTCTAATATCCACAAAAGATAGCAAAATCTTTTCACATGCTCTCTGTTCCATTTTTCCATTCTTCTTTTATTCTCTTTTCTCACCCCTCCCCAGCCCTTATCCTTTAAGGTTGTACTGTTCCACCCCTTTCCATGGTCCAGTGGCCTCATATCTCTCCTTTTCCAAATCTGCTTTAAAGAAAGTCTATGAAATTTTTCTTTTTTCCTTTTCCTGGGATATAGCAGCAACTGTGAGTATTGTCATGCCCAAGAGATTTGCATTTAAACAGGAATCAAATACTTGGGGCTAAGAAATGAAAGTCTTGCTATGTAATTTTAGGCATCAGTAAACAGATAGGACATTTATTTGGGTGGCCTGAGGGATTTTCTTGAGCTTCTGGAACTTTGTGGGTCTTCTCCAATTCAGTCTATGTAGAAATTTTTTCAGATATTGCTAATATTATCATCATCTGCATCAAGCTTTCAATTGTAATATATCTCCAAATTTGACAAATTCACTCTACAGTATCATCTATGAACACCTAAAATATCCTGGAAAATATGTCAAGTTCCCAAATTACCTCTTACACATCTCTCCTCTCCAGAGTTATTTAAATTTTTCAATGTTGGTTTCCTGATTGTCATCTAATTCATCCTACTGTCTTTAAACAGAAGAATCATGGTTGAATGGAGATTAACATAAACTTGACAGGGAGAGGAAGAAGAGGAGAAATAATCTATCAAAAATATGAACAGGCAATACAGAGTGTGGAGAACATTATTTTGCTACTTCAGGATGATTTATAGTTACCATTTAATTAGTTTAGTCAATGTCAGTTATGGTAGCAGACCCTTTGAATCAGATAATGGTCTCACTCTGCCATTTCCCTGTCTTTATATAGATAATAACTTTAATAGTCATGCCCTCTAAAGCATAGTTAAATTGATAACATTGAGTTTGCTTTTAGAAGATCTTTCAATGCATGCCAAGGCATAGAGCATCTAAGAGTACACTATGGAAGTACAAACCCCCCAGCAATATGAAGGCAGTTAACTCAGAAGTTTAACTGGTTGCATGACTGCTATTGCTAATTGCTAATCTCATCATTGGAACTACCTTTATTATTCTGTGACCATAATCAGATCTATTGTGAACGGATCAGAACCAATGTGCATATAATTGCTGAAATGAACATATGGTGCCTCAATCCATGTAATTATACAGACATTCTTTGAATGACCATAGTTTATTTGCAGTTACCTTTCTAAGTTAAAAACCTTACCTTATTTATGAGTTATACTCTAGATTGCCCTGACCTTTATATCCTTTTTTGTCCCCCACTCTAATAGGTTCTACAGAACAGTTACAATTTAACCTTCTGAAAGGCTACATTTATTATATTATTCTCAAAAAAATCTTTCATAGAATTCCAGTTCCTAAAAGATAAAGACAAGATTATTTAGTGTATCATTCAACACTCTGCAGTCTAACTCTATATGCCTTTCAACTTAATTTCTTATAAACACTGTGTATTAATTTTCTACCCTACATTTTTTACTTATTCTCTAAATTTCCCTGGAAGTATCTCACTTCATTCACTCAATCACTAGTTCTGAGATTTCATTCTGCCCATATAATTTAATTATTCAATAGGTTTTCAAATGATACTTCTAAGAAGCCTTCTCAGACTATCTAGCACTCAAATATTTCCTCTTATTTGAAACACAGAACTCTTGTTTTCTTTTTTTAGAACTCTTGCTTTCTTTATTGATCGAATGGTAATTAATCTAGTGTTGCCTTATGATAGCACAGAAAATTTATTTATATAAAACTATTTGCCTCTCCTTAAAATTATGCCTTATAATTTATGCAGCTTGTTCCCAAAGTATACAGAATAAGTTTTCACATATAAGAGCTATTTGGTAAATATTTTTGGATAAAGAGATGATTTATTAAATATGGTCAGATTGAATCCATTCACTTTTAGAAAGTAAAACATACTTTACCAGAATGTGTTGAATTTTTTGTGCTACCATTTTTACAGATCCATAAGTTTGTTCTTTTCCAATTTATTGCAAGGAACCACTACTGTCTATATAACTATGTCTTCAAAAACCTTTTTGTATAGAGAAAATTTGTAGGAAACTTTGAACCTGCATTGAAGTATGACTTGAACTTTTTCTGTAGACCCATCAGCATGTAGACATTTAATTTGTGTTGTGAAAATAATTGGGCATCTGTTTTGGTAAGTTGAATTTCTCAGTTGTTTTTTTAATTTGAAAGATGTGGGGTAGTTAGAGGATCTTTCTTAGCAGTTTATACATTTTGTCATAGATTAGTGGTTCTCAGCCATGCTGGGATTTTACTCCTCAGGAGATATGTGGTAATGTCTGGAGGCATTTTTGTTTGTCACGCCTTGGGTAAGGGAGTTTGATACTGGACTCTAGTAGGTAGAAAACAGAGATGTCACTAAATATCTCACAATACATAGTATGGTTTCTTCAAAATAGAGCTATCCAACTGAAAATGTCAATAGTGCCAAGGTTGAGAAAGCCTGCTATACATAATGGACCTGGATGTAGGTGTAGATGATTTATTGAATAAATTATGTTTTATACTTGTGAAGTAGGCCAAACATCTCCTGTGAATTACAATTTCCTGTCATCCAGTTGTGGTTAATCTCCTTGATCTACCTCTCATACCTGTGGTAAGAAACAGATAGTTAATGGGGCCAGGCTGGATAGATTTGAGTTGATAAACCCTTCATTATTTTATTTTGTATGTGATAGATAAGATTTATTACACAACCATTAACTAATAATGTATGAGTCGTATACCTACTATTATCATGATAGGAGTTTCAACAGATATAGACTCCAATAATCTACAAGTATTGACAAGAATATTTTTCTTA
Source organism: Glossophaga mutica (assembly GCA_039655065.1). Classification (NCBI taxonomy): domain Eukaryota; kingdom Metazoa; phylum Chordata; class Mammalia; order Chiroptera; family Phyllostomidae; genus Glossophaga; species Glossophaga mutica. The sequence goes on along the minus strand of CM077303.1, from coordinate 156,948,212 downwards.
AAGATGGTCAGTCCTGATTGTTATCAGAGAGTCAACTGCAATATATCAGAGAGCCAACTGAGGTGACTGAAAGGTGGCATATTCCAGTCTGAAACAGTAAACTGTCAATATATATTTATTCAACTATCACCAATGGCATTCAAGACATAGCATTAAAAAGATGAATTTCACAAATAATAACTTCTACATACAATATGAATATTTTTAATTTGTTGAGTAATTAAATACCCTCCTCCAATTCTTGGCTCTTGGCATAGTTAAGAGCTTCCTACTCTAAATCTCTAATATCCTGGAATTTCTCCCTTTTCACTTTGGATTGTATTTACTGTTATAGTTTAATTTTTTGTATTTAATTGTTACTGTTTACTTTCCTGTGTTTTCCTTTCTGCCCCACAACTCCTCAGCCCCTCCTGCAACAAGACTGTGAGCTCCTCCAGGCAGGGTCTCAGACCTGTTCATAATTGTAGCCTTGACATATTGCAGAAAAGTAGGTACGGTATTCATTATATGACTGAATAAATATATATGATATACTGAATTATTATTTCTAGAAAATAATGCTGAACACAAAAATAGTAGATGATGTTCTGGCAATATGTTAAAGAGATATACAATTGACCCTTGAACATTGGTTTGAATCACACATGTTCATTTGTAATATGTTTTTTTCCAATAAACACAGTAACTGTATTTTCTCTTTCTTATATTTTAAAATGTACTTTCTTTTCCCTAGTGTACTTTATTGTAAGAATATAAAACATAATACACATATAACATAATAGGTGTAAATCAACTGTTTATGTTATTCTGGTGAACAGTAGGCTATTAGTAGTTAAGTTTTGGGGGAGTCCAAAGTTAAAAGTGAATTTTGTTTCTTTTGTTTTAAAAGATTTTATTTATTTACTTTTAGAGAGAGAGGAAGGGAGGGAGAAAGAGAGAGAGAGGGAATTATCAATGTATGGTTGCCTCTCATATGGCCCCCACTGGGGACCTGGCTCACAACCCAGGCATGTACCCTGACTGGGAAGCAAACCAGTGACCCTTTGGTTCGCAGCCTGTGCTCAATCCACTGAGCTACACCAGCCAGGGTATATGTGAATTTTAAAATGCGCAGGGGTAGGTGCCTCCTAACCCCCCACTTTGTGCTGTTTAAGGGTCAACTGGATTTGTTCTTTAAGAACTCAATGAGGGTTTGGCATCTGGATATCACTCAAGTTTCTTATGCACATAGGACTTCATTATTTCAACTCTAAAATAAACTTACATAGAGTAGCAAGCCTGCCAAAGGCCCTGATTTCTAGAGAAAATTTCCCTAGCTGCTTTCATCATTCACTTCATTGCCAACCCTTAAAAAGGATGGTGTCCTAGAATTCCCCGATGACTCATGAATGACAAATGGACAGGATGACTGGAGGCAAAGAGAGACAGCCTGAGTTTAATGGACCTCTGGTATCTTTTCTTCTTGATTAAAGTAGATGAAAACAGGCCTGTTTAAATCTAACAATCAAATGGCCACAAACTGATCATAAACATTGACAAAAAAAGCCCAAAACATTAATAGTAACAATTCCAAAAGAAGGAAGTATTGTTTCGGAGGACAAAATAAAAGGTATTCCTGACAAAATCATCAGGCATGTGATGAATGATTTTTATCCCATATGATGTATGGCACATGTTGTATATGATGTATGTGACATTAAGATATGTATTGTTGATGACTGTGCGTGTGGTTGGAATGAATGGGTGTGTTTTAGGAGGTGCATGCATTAAGCTTGCAGATTTAGGAGCCAAACTGCTGGGACTCCAGTTTCTACTCTTTCATTTACTAGTTGGCTCCTTGTGCAAATCATTTCATCTCTGTGCTTTAGATTTCTCATCTATAAAATGAGAGCAATGTAGTGCCTACCTCAAATTATTATTGTGAAGATTAAAAGTAAAATGTAAAGCACTATTTCACAATTATTACATTATTAAATATCAACAACCTTGAAGAGTCAAACAGTTTAACTTTTAAACATTGATGCACATTGTATATTCAATCTTAAATGAGTGGTTATAGTCTACCTTCCCTTTTTTTCTGAATAATATCTCTTATTTAGAGAAAATTCAGCTCTTTATACTTCTTACCTCTCCTATCTGTGGAATTAGATAACTTGTCAGTGCAATTATTAGAAAGTTGTTCTCCATTTCCAGTTTATTCTCCTGAGTCATTAATGTGCTCTTTTCCTTTCCTAAATGTTTTGGATACTATTTACTTCCTTGATAAATATGGTATCTTTGTGGAACATTTTTCTTCTTCTCCTTTCTCCACTATCTGGCTAATATAACTGAGATGTCGCAAAGCTGCTACATCTTTCTTAACTTTTACCCCATTCTCCTTCTCTTCCCCCCAGAAGACTACTGTCTTCCTTTGGACTTGACAACTGGATCAATTTCTTTCTATAATTCAGGATTAAAGGCAGTTGTTTTCATAAAACCCATCTGTTATTTCCCCCTTACAGGTTTTCTTCAGTCCACTAAAAAATAGGGAAGAAGGAAAGCAAAATTTAAAAACGGAAGGAGGGACAGCAGGAGGGAGCAACAGGAGAGAGAAACTATCTGTGATGAGAATCTGAAAAGAAATCAAGTAAGATTGATTGCCTGACTCAGTAGTGAGTCAAGGTGAGTAAAATTCTACTGGTAGCCAAATGTTTCCTCACAGAGAGCAGTTAACTCCTTCAGGTTAGTAGGATGATCATTATGCTTACCACTTTCTAGGAAGGATTCAAGAGTTAAAATTTCAAGAATTAAGAATCTATTATGATCCAGAATCCAGAGTTCCATCAGTCCACAAGTTTCATATAGACTGAATTCTACATGAGGGGCTAGAAGTGACTAAAGATGTGTAAGACAAACTTAAAAACTTGAAAGTACTATGTTTAAGTAACTGAGAGCATTATGGTCAGGTAACACTACCATTTAATAATTAAAGAATAAGATGCTATAATAAAGGATGCTGCATTATGTGGCATATGTAGTAAATACTTTAGAAGGTCAAAATGAGAAGAGTGAGGCTAATGTGTGTCAGCATCATCAAGGCAACACACTGAAAATTTGGAACACTGTTCCACCCATTTGTTAAATAACCATCTATCGAACATCTATTACATGCAAGGCACTGTGCTACATGCTTCATTAATGAGATAAGGTATGTGAAATTCTCAGCACAACTTTTGCAAGCCAGTTCTTAATAAATGCTAGTGATGGTGATGATGGTGATGACCGTAGGAGGTCACATTGTGTATTGATTAGAGAATAAAATTTGGATCTGAATTGTCTAGTTCAAATTCTGATTCTGCTACCTTCTAGCTATACCTTGGGAAAGTTATTAACCTCTCTGTACCTCACTTTATACATCTGTAAAATGAAAGTAGTTGTACCTCATACCTCCTAGAATTTTTACGAAGATTATAATTTTGAACTGGATAAAGATTTACAATCGTACCTTTTTCATATTAATTACTTTAAAAATATTTACCGAACGAAAATTAGATAACAATTATTTCACTGAATTCTAAGTCCCAGGGCACATATATGTTTTATCATGTGCCCTTCATTTAGGAAAGTCCATGGTCCTTATGAGACACTTGATAACTATTTGTTCAATGACAATAACAATGATTATTGCTACGCATGTATTTTTGACACCAATTAATATACATATTTTGACAGAGGCAAATGTTAATGTTACAAGTATGGCCAGAACGACCCTCTACCGAAATTGTCTACATTTAATAACTGTTTTGGATGTTGTGTATGAGAAGTCAGTTAAAAAATTATATGGCTTCTCATATTATACCAAATGCAATTTTTCTACCTTTTGGACACTTGGTGTAACCATGACACATACACATATACATCTATACATACTTAGAAATTAATTGAATGGCTACACAATACTGAATAATGTTAAAATAATGATATCAAGTTGATATATTTGTTACCAACTAAGTGAAGTTTTATTTCTTGTCAATTTATGATAAATGATCATTGATCTCATAAGACAGTTTCAAAATAGAGCCATTTGAATAAAGGCCATTTATGACCAATGCAGCGTATGAACTTTACAGAAACTAATGTTTATAATGTCTTTTATTTGTGGTAAGAAATGAATTTTTAATTATTTTTAAATTATCCAGAAATCATTGCAACTATAAATTACTTCAGATTACATACAGAGTTGATCTGGTGGAACAAGGGGCATATGATAGGGTCCTTTCCTCTGCTTGAGTACAACATACCCTCAAGATCGAGGGCATGATAGGAACCATGGCCAAACAGTACTTACAAACTTTAACGATCAAACTAATCCTTCTTAGAGAGGGGAGAAATATAAAACACAAACTGCTCCTTGACAGAGAGAGCCTGGGTCAAGAGATGAACAGGCTGTAAAGTAAAGACATCTGTGTGTGCTATTGATTCAATGACTTGTTTACTTTTGGAATTTGGGAAATAAAGGTATTGGCTTCAAGACAAAAAAGAGTTTTGGTCTCTTCTCTGCAGTATCTTTTAATTCAAATGTATATTTCATATTAAGAATCTTCTTTGGAAAACAGGTAAACATTTTCGAATCCAAAGAGCAGTACTTTATATTTGCTCAGTAATATGTCCCCTAGAACAGTTTCTGACACTTAATAGGGATTGGTAATTATTTGTAGAATGTCTCAAGTTTTATGAACATATCCTAGACCTCAGATATTCAACAAATAAATAGCCAGATTGACCAATTATTTACACTTTGTCCCATTTGCCCTAGCATCCTCTTCATCTATCTCTTATTTATATGAACCATTTAAAAGTAAGATAAAGGTATAATATCATGCCCTTTTTATTCCCTAAATATTTTAGAATGGATTTTCTAAGAATAAGCACACTCTTTAATATAACCACTATACAATTATTATAATTTAAAAATTAACATTAATATCATTATAATTGCCCCAATGAAATTCTTCATAGGATCCAATCCAGAATCACACGTTGCATTTAGTATTTATGAGACTTTAATCTCATTCAATCTATGATAGTTCCTTAGTCCTTCTTTGTCTTTCCTGACGTTACTATCTTTGAGTGATGAAGGTGAGTTATTTTATATCATTGTCCTTGATTTTGGTTTATCTAATATTTCCTTATGGTAAGTTTCAAACGATGTGCGTTGTTTTTTTTTTTTGTTTGTTTGTTTTTTTGCAGGAATACCATAGATGTGATATGGTATCCTTCTCGGTGCATCATATCTAGGACTTGAAATTGGTTTGTTCCATAATTGGTATAATAAGTAACTTTAGTCACTTCACTAAGGTGGTATCCACCAGTTTGCTCAATTTCATCATCACTATTTTCCCCTTTGTAGTTAGTTAAGTAATTTGTGAGGAGCTACTATGAAATTATGTAAATCTTTTCTTTTCACCAAACTTGAACCTACTGATTTTAGCATTTATTGATGATTTTCTAACTCCATCATGTTATTAAATAAATTATTGGCTAATTATAAGAAGTTTAAAAAGAACTTTTCAAGTGGACAGCTATAGTTGCATATACTAAAAAAATTGAAGTTACATTAAAGAGAAATGGATGCATAGATTATATCCACAGAGGTTAGAAAACAAGGCACCATTTTAACTCTGGGACACTTCTTTTTCAGAATTGAAATCCTTCTTTCGTAGCTACAGCACCAAACTATAACCATGTGGGTCTGGTTAGCCCTTGACTCATTGTGTAAATGTGAGTAAATTACTAAATCACTTGGATTTTGATTTTTCTTTCTTTAAAATTGTATAATAATAGTGGACCCTCCTTTATTTCATAAGGATGATGTGAGTAAAACAGATCATTATTATGATAGATAATGGAGCCCTGTGATGAAAAGTAATTTATCACTTCTATAAATATTCTTCCTGTTTCTAAGGGCATGTATCCTCAAAATCTCATTCTATATTAGACACCATTGCCAACTCCCATGACCTGATTTTGGAAGAAGTAACAGCTCTTGCCAAAAGAGTGTGATACAAATGTAGCCTCCTCCAGCCTCCAGTCTTCCTTATTCACACCTCTTTAAAAATGTTTCTGATTGATGCTCAAGGCATCTCTTTCAAAATCTTAATTTCAATTTTCATCACCCTTAGGTGGGACTCTCTCCTGCTGATTTTGCAAAAGTCCAACTTTTCCTATTTGCAACTAGATTGGAAAGGGCATTGGGGCTGCAGCAGTAGCACTGACTGTGGCTTCCCACTGTGACTAGCTCAGCTCAGCCCCTGCGTACTAAGAAAGCTCACTGTGAATTCAGGCAGCAGAAGCACGGTCTGCACATGGAGATTTTCTCAGCTGATGTCTCTGCAGAGAAGATATACAGAGCCTAGGTACAGAATAATATAGAGCATTATGGAGTGTTCTTTGAATTTAAGAGAAGTAGCTATGCTGCAAAGTGTCTTAAAAAACATTTCCTGAGCCTGCAGATTTAACACGTGAAATCAGCTTGTTTCTGATCATCCTTTGTAAAACATGGAAGAGGAATGAGAGATGGTAATTTTCTCACCTAAATATAGACTCACATCTTTTAGTCAAGCTTGATTAATCCCCTTAAGCCCTCTGTAATGGGGATTGCCTGGACTCAGTTGCCAGACAATTCTTGCAATTGGTTGTTGTCTCAGCAGAAAGCATATAAAAGAAGCTTCGTGGCTAAGCCAAAATCGTCTTCTGTGTTATTGAAGCCCAACTGTGCTATGTGATTGGATCTCCTGGCTTCATTCCTGTTTGCCTGTATTCATCTGGGTGCCCTGACACCTCCTGGCCCCAGACCTGATCAGTTCTACTGTACCATAGACAGACTCAATCTCAGCAAAATCTATTAGTCTTGACCTTCCATGGACAACCTGACCTCTGGTTTCTTGCATCTATTTTGTGTGGCTCACAGTCACGGTACAGCATTAGAAAGCTCTGTATGACAAAGGAAACCAAAAATGAAAGTGTTAAAGAACATTCAAATTTGTACTTGGCTGAGTGCTATCAGCTCCTTCCATCTAAGAGTTCTTTGAGTATTTCTGGAATATCTTGGTTCTCAAAATTAATTTGTTCTGGAAGCAGAGATTTGTTTGAAAACCGAATCACCTTTGTCGCCTGAAAAAAAATGCCGACATCTTTATGTGACTGATCATAAGGGGGCAGTATGAAAGGGTTGTTGGGTGGAGAATCAAGAAGCAAAGTTCTGTTTGACAACCAAGACACTTTTTCCATGAACAACTTGGTCAGGAACTGACTTGTTTAAGAACCAAGACGTTTGAGAACTGAGGTTTGAGTGTACACTCAGCTACTCCTATAACACAGGAATGAGTCTTTGCTTTATACTTTTTCAGTATTTTATTTATATAATGAACAAATTCTACATATTTTCTATTTTGTCACAGCTAATACTAACAGTCTACAGAAAGACGTGTTGATGTAAATGATCAGGTTCCTTCGGTTTCTAATTAAATTCCGTGGAAACCCCAAACTGATGCGATCATATCACATCTCAGCTTGAGGAGTGATTTTTCACATCAGAAAAAAAATTATAAATGAGGATTGGATAATTTATTCTAATCCCAATCTTCAGCTTTAGCCCTTAATAACTTTAATGACTAAAGAAGGAGAAAAGGAGTTCTTAAAAAGATAGTTGGCTTTAATACCTTGCTATCTGCATTCCCACTGCAATTAAATACAGATATCGGGCTGAGTAATTTGGTGACTGTATGACTTAACCTAAGTTGTCCTTAACCCAAATGAATTGGACGGTATATTGAAAGGCCGTTAGTGGTTTTCTAAAGTGAGTTCCCATTTGTTTTATTTTGGGATATTTACATTTCAGCTGTATCATGAATTTGAGCCCATGCATACAGATGGCTTATGTTAAGTGTGTGTAAGTTAATATATTAGGCTATGCATAAATATCGTAAAATTAGAAGTGGCAAAATAATGCTCTAAGTCATTAGTCCGAGGGATTCAGCTAGAAAATGACAGCAAAGCAGACAAAGAATGAGTCTCTTTTCATTGCATTTAATATACTTTCTTGAATTACAATCACTGTTGAAATTCTCTAATATTCTCAATTAGTTGTTTTAATTATAAGAAATCCATTTGATCCTTTAGTTTGCCAGATGAAAGGTTTCAAAGTACTCCTCATAACTAATGTAGTTTTTAAAAAGCATTCTATGAGTAAAGGTTAGTGGCATTTTTCATGCCAGGAAGTGCACGTTCACTGCCAAAGCGAATGCTCCAGAGTACGGCATAAAGTTGTGCTCAATTTCAGGAAGATGCAAGACATTCTTATGAGTTGAGGACAAATTGCACAATTTTCATGACATTTTATATTAAGTGGTTATGTAACATTGGCCACTCTTTAGGAAGAAATGGATTTTGGACTTTACTGCAGTCCCTTTTCTCCTTCTCCATTCGTGGACAATACCACACGCACACAGCACACATGAATTCAATGAGGGTGTCTATCCAAAATGTGACTATTTCTGATATTTTGAAAATTTTCTAAACTGAACACAATGCAGTCAAATGCTTGAGGGACCCAGAGGGATGGAGCTATGGAAATATATTCCACTTTTTCCAATACAGTTGAATTCATTAGGTGAGAGATTATTTCCAAGCTACAAACAGAAGAGGAGAAAAACAAAAACGAAAAATCTTGAGGCCTTTTACATGCTAGATCTTTATTCATATCAGTGATTTAGCATGGCATGTAGTTACTGTAAGAGAACAAAGAGTAGGATATTTACCTATATCTATGTATGTACACACACACACATATAATATATATGTTTTTTCTATTTACAAAGTTCTTTGTACATACTCTTCTAGAAATAATGTATGCTTTATTTATCTTCAGTTAATGTTTAACATATATATGTATATACATGTACATATATATATATATAGTATTTTGCTAAATGCCATATGCTGAAGTATGAAGGGAAAGCGATAAAGAAGCAAGTCTAAATACAGAATGAAGATGATTTGTCCATGCTAGCTGAAAATGCAATCATTTTATTCTAATTGGGAATCTAGTTATACAATCTCTCCACATTTAATTCCCTTTGAAAAATATAGCTATGTGCACTCTCAAGAAGGCAATTGCTTCTCCCCAAAACATGTTCTACTTCTTTTAAAGCCTCTGGTAAAATTTTTATCTAAGCCATCAGATTTAGCAATTTGTAACTGATCTAATCTCTCCACACAATCCTTGCTTACTGAAATTGCATCCAACAGTTCCTCACTATGAAACGGAATGACAACCCATGTCTTTCCTTTTTCTGTTCATCTCTTGTAGCTTTTCTTTTACCCCCCAAACCAAAAATTAAATAAACAATCAGAAATCATGAATCATTTATAGCAATTGCCAATTATTACATTGTAAAATAATCATTTAGAGTTAACAACTTAAAAATAAATAACCACAATATCAATGATTCTTATCAAATAAAATTAAAATAATTATATTATTTTACATGGCCCCAATAGAATATTACTGTTTTCAAGGAATTATAAGCAAGTGCCATTGTCTGAAGACTTTCCTTCTATTAACTCAGTTTGTAATTCCTTTGCTCACTTTTCTAACTTTATTATTTTCCATACACTTAATAGGTTTGTAGTTGTGGATGATATTGTAATGAACAAAATATGATCATGTTAACTATTTGCTTAAATTAAACATAATATTGTTTCAATAATTATGAGGTAGAGCAATGTCACATTTATTATGTGAGCCTATTTTGACTAGGCAATTTTATTTGTCTATCATTGTATCCAATACACATTAGATGCTCAGCTAATATGTGTTTAATGATGAAATCTGTTTTGGTATTAAGATAAAAATCAGTGTTCTTTTAGATTTCTAAATTCCACCTATTACAGTTTCTTGAGTTACGTATTTTAAGTGTGTAACAAGGGTTTCATTCGATTATAAACCCAAATTTTTTGCCAGTCCCTACACTGCTTCCTGAAAATTACGTGTTGGGTGACTTGAATTCTACAAATTTTGTAATTATGTCTGGATTCTCCATCAGACCCCATAAATGTCTAAACTAATGTGTAGAAACACTCCAGTTGCGAGATCAGGGTCTGAGAACCCAGGCGATTCCTAGTAGTAAATAAGGTCATCCCATTAAATTAGGAAAATTGTAATCTCTCTCCGTAGAAAGGAAGGGAATCTGTACTTATTCTGTAAATTGTTTGAAGTTCTGCCATGCCTTAAACAATCGGGTTTAGCTGTAGAACAATGAGATATCATCTTGAGAATGAGTTCCTTCCTTTTCTGTATCCTGTGACACTTTTCTCAGAGAGGGCATTCTATGGCTACATATGGAGCAGGTGGTTGATTAATTGACTGAAAAAATTACTTTTTGTAAGACAGTCAATAGGAATACTTGAAAATATGAGCACTATACCCTGCTCTGAGATTTTCAAATATGATTTTCAGTGCTACAAACTTAGTATGTATGGTGCCAAAAGGTGAATCTACTTTACTTAAGTAAGTATTGCATGTTTCTCTACTCTTTCCTTCCTTTTCTATTACTCTGCTCAGCCCAAGAAAAGTTGTTGTCCAGGTATGAGATAATGTACTTCTGCTTTACATTTTTTTCTGATGCTATAGCTTTCTCAGGACTCAGCTAAATGGTGAAATGGGTGCATTCAGCTAATATTAGTTCATGCTACATTTTCATAGCTAATATGTCAATATTTGCTGTTAATAATAAATATGCTGGTAGTTGTAGTTTTTGCATATATCAAATATGTTAAAATATTTGTTATAACATTAACAAAGTTTTGATTCCTTTGCTAAGAGTATCTTCCCTTCTCTTTGATGTACTAAAAAGCTTTTGAACAAATTAATCTCCAGAAAAACAACTAAATTTTGAGTGTTTAGAATATTTTCTTCAAAAGGTTCTCTCATTCTTTCCATAATATGTTATAGCACCATTTTCAATTCTGAATTATTTGCATTTTCCTAAGGTTATCATGTTATACTGATACCATTATCCAGATAAAGTACAATGCCAATTAATTCCTCTCCTTCAGTATTAATGTCATTTGATTGCATTTACTTATTCAACGCATATTTATTGGAGGCTTATTATGTGTTAGGTGCAGTGAAAAAGAAATAGACAAGATGCAGAAAATTTATTGTACAACTATACTGCTTCCACTGTTTCCATGAAAGAATCTCTTTTTTAAATTATTTTTGAGAAAACTCTACAGTTGAATAGATAATCTGTTGCCTTCCACATGATTTCCCTTTCGTGTGACACTCCCTAATCATTTCCTAATAATGATTAAATGAGATTGGGTGAGTCAATGGTCTTTGAAGTCACTTTTAAATGACTCATGTAGATAGCAGTCTAAATAGAAAAATATGGAATAGCTTATATTTCATTTCTTCACATTAAATATTCCTTAAGAACACCTCTACTTAAATGAAAGCCACCAATGTTAATGTTTTGAGGGGGCAGATTTAACCAAACAATAGTTGAATTGACTTATCTCTCACCTCCATTAAAGTTAATGTTCTTCATCCTGAAAGTTTTTATTTCAGTGTAATGTGTAATATGTATCAGTTGAGATGAAGTAGAGACATTACTATATATAATATCTATAACATTAAAAGTTAGAACCATTTGCCTTTATATATTGAAAAGACTGAGCTGAAAAACAATAAATTACATTGAATAAACTAGGATATAGTAGAGACTTGCATATAGTTGTACTCCTTTACCTCCTATTATCCTATAGGTCTGACTTTAAACATTATCGCAATTTGTAAGTACAATATATTATGTTCTAAATGTTCATATGAGTGTTCTTTAATCAATACATTCTTTTAAATGTACTTGAATAGATTTCTTTCTACATTGAAATTCCAGGCTAGAATGGTGCATAAAAAAGTATATAACTTGAAATGTTATGCTTGTTTCCAGCGGAAGAAAGGTTTATTCATTTTTTTCGAATACTGAATAAATTATACTAGTGGAAAATTTTAGATGTAATTATTGTTGTTAAGACTTCCTATGTAAACACAAATTTAGAACTAAGGAACATAAACTTTTATAAATTATCTTGGTGGGAAATCCCCCTGTAAATTATAGTTCAAATTTCATTTGATCATAACATTAAGTTTGAAACTTAACAATTCTACATCATTTCTCATATTGGAAACACCTTACAAAAGTATTAACTAATTAATCAAATTATATAACAATTCTGTTATGAAGTGAACATTATATCAAATCATTTGCTGCAGAATATCAAGATGGTATATGTCTATATGTCACTTTTGAGGTAATAATTATAGCTATGTGCAGTAAAGTATTTATTACCTTATCTAATTAATACACATTTTAGCATGTCAGGGTTTGGGGGTAATTATAGTTTTCTATTGCGGTAATAATTTGTATGATTTATGAAGCCTATGAAACAACACTGTGAGCCAAAAAGCTGTCTGGAATAATTACAGTTAAGCAGTGTGATCAACAGGTATGCCCAGCCAAGAGAACGCAGCCCTGAGGATAATAAGAGCCTCAAAGAAACAGAAGCAATCTGAGGTGTTCACTTCTCAGCCTGATTTTTCTCACCTGAAAAAAAAAGGCCCACCCACTGTTTTAAGCTGTATTAACATAGATCTGATTAAAGTATATGTAGTTATTTTCCAAAAGATCATGTGCTAGTGTGGAGGACATCATAAAAAATAAATAAAATTATTGTAGATTATATATAAATTTGCAATTATTTAAGGAAAGATTAAATGTAGACACATTTAATTTGTTTTAAGAATGCCAGAGCATTCTATGGCTATTGAAAACTCACGTAGAATATGAACTCATCTTATTCCAGTTAGGAATAGGACACTCTAAACTCTTCATCTCTGGCGAATCCAATAAGCTCTGAGTGTAATTTTGTTCTGGAACCTAGACACCTGGACAAATTGTCCCAGTAGGAACAGAGAATGTGGTTTGTTTCCTAAAAACTTTGCTTATATTTGGGAATTGACTACCACAGATACTTGAGAGTTGAAAAAGGGCTCAGCTATCATCATCCATATTTATACAATAATTTTCAGGAAGTTGATGGATTGTTTTAGACGGTAATGCAGGTTATTCTTTATCAGAGAGTACTTTTCTCTTGCTAAGTGTATTTTGACCTTCCCATCAGTCATTCTCTTTTGCTTCATATTAATGCCCTCAAGGTAGGTAATGTTTTAATTGGCATTCAGCTCATACACAGAACCACAAGATCCTATCTTACATAAAGAAGCAGCTGGTAAATTTCTGCGAACTGTTCTCAATATGTGGGAAGCTCTTAAATTAGTTTCATCTTCTCAGGAAAACAAATACATTTGTATCCTGTAGGAGTATATTGAATTTTTAGTTGTTAGCTCCAGATAGAGCCATGTTTTTATTATTTTTTAAACTTGAAGACTAAAAGATAACGTCAGATAATACAGACTGTTAGAAGCAATGTCACAGGGTATTCCACTTAAAAAAATACCACTAAATTGTAGAGTTAGTAATCCATAGCATGATAGATATTTTTCCATGTATTGGAAAGTTATATTGCGAGAGAATGGCAAGAGTTCTGGGAAAGGTGTGGAATGGAAATTAGAGATTTCTTGTGACACAGTCCACTCAGCAGCCACCTTCACTGACCTCAACTTTAACAAGCATTTGCTGTACGATAACTCAAGGCGAAGAGCAGAAACAGAGGAGACAAAGGAAGAATGCAAACGGAGGCCGGAGACATCTGTGACACACACTGCCCAAACCCTTGGTACCAAACTGATTTTGAACTAGCCAGCACTTTCATGGTATAACAAAAGTCACCTAAAATGACCACTCCTCCATTTTGCCTTTCAAAATATTTATTGTAGGGGAGAAATAGAATGAACAAAAGAAAAACCATAACAAAGAAAAAATTTCTTCATTTTAAACAGGTTCTTTATGGCAGAATATATGTGACTTCTAAGAGGATTATATAAAAGAATATAGTTAGTGTTAGAGTTCTGAATTATATTTAGGCTCATTCTATTATACTGTACAAGGCAAACAAAGAGTTCAGGTCTAATGGTAACTCTAGAAAGAGGAAACTTCTGTGCTTTTAAGCATTTTTATGTAGAACTTGATAGGTACACACTAGAGTAATTATGTCCAGTCTGTCAAGGGCCTGGCACCAAGTTGATCAAAACCCCCCCAATATAAAAGGTAAAATAAAGTTCGGAAGTCCAAAGATGCATCAGGTCAAACAGCAGAGTATAACCAAAAGTATGTCAAGATATATTGAGAGGTAAGCACAGAGTGAAAACACATTATTAATCCTCATTATTATAATGTCTTCTACCTGCTCATCATGGGCTAGGGCAAAAAGTGTGATAAAACTGAGGCAGGAATTAGTATGTGTGGTATAAATTCAGAAACAAAAAAAAATTAAAATTTAGAAACATAGAAACAAATTTACTGTGACATATATTTAACCCTGTGTGAGCTATTATGTACACAGTTCCTAATAAAGAATACATTTTAAAAATAGTCTTATGTTTTACCAACTATTTATGTTTCTATTCAAGGGTTTTATATTATGATTATTTTAAATAAGGGGCTGTATTATATTTTCTTTTCAAAATTTTGGGTATGCTGGGAAATTGGTTTATTAATCATAACACTTTGAAAATGTAAAAATGACTACTACTAAAAATACTGATGTTACTACCCAGAATGTGAACATCTTATTCACCTTGTCAATTTTTTCCATTAGTTTCTTGTCTGATTGCATTATTGGGTAATGCCATTACATGCATTTGCTCCGGAGAATGAGACAGCCGAGCATGAGCACGGTCTGTGCCTCGTGTCTCCAGTCTCCGGGGCTCTGTTGCTCTGACTCAGCGGTGAGCGGTCCACACAAACTGTTGCTGGGAATCTGACTGCCTGCTCTTTCCACGGACTGCCATCTTTCACCTTCGAGTCCAAAGGCTCTATTTCATCTTGTTTTGCCTTCCACAAACTTCCTTCACAGGCATTAGAAACACACACAAAATCTTGGTGTATCTTCTGGAATTTTTCTTCACTTTGCTAGGGAAGTATTTTCTGAAATGTAGCTCCTTGCTTTGAAGATGTGACATCTTTGGCGTTAATTATTATTATTGCTCACTTTTTGGCAGCTGATCCCCAAAAAATCCAACGACAACAAAAAAAGATGAAAATGAACAACCCGAACTGGACTCCTGACAAGTCAACAAGCCTGTTTTGCAAGTGAGATGACTCATTCCCACAACGCCATAGGCCAATTCACTTTGGAGCTTCTTCATTTATTTTCTATCAGTTGACAAGACGTTGGGGCCTATGGTGGGGTCTGATTTTAGTCTTTCCAAATTTCAGTAGACCTTTGATCATTGACATCGATTATCATAGTGTGTTTTAGGGGTTTACTTTGAAATTTTTCCTGAAATAATGTTATCTACCTCCTGACCTTAGTGCTTTTGTATAATTTCATGTTAGATGGTACCTAAACATGCAGAAAGAGGTGGATAATTATGGTGATAGGTGATATCAAAGAGATTAAAACTTCTATTCCCCCAATATTTTGGGTGTGCTCCATCAAACTTTTGCTTGGGTATTTTTATAAAATATGATTATATGGTTAATTGAAATGCATTTTTATCTTCCTTTGTTGCCTGACAGACTAACATTAGAAGTTGGACACAGTAAACTTTAGAAAACACTTTTTAAAGTAAAATACACAATTTTAAATGTTAAGATTAAAAAATTATACAACTACCTTGGAAAACACTTTGGTAATTTCTTTAAAAATATAAACATAAAGTTATAATATGACCCAGCCATTTCAATTAAAGTTGTTTGCCCCAAAGAAATGCCAGCATATCTCTAAAGAAAAACACTTGTACATGAACATTTATAGCACCTTCATTTGTAATAGCCCAAACTTGAAACAAATGCCCATCAATAGGTGAATGTATAAACAATTGTGATATATCTGTGTAGTTGAATACTACATAGCAGTAAAAATAAATGAACTATTAATATATTAAATAATATGGAAAAATCTCCAAATAAGTATACTGCATGGAAGAAAATGCAAAGTAATCTGTAATGACAGAAAGCACATCAGCAGTTGCCTGGAGATGAGAAGGAGGGGCTGCAAGAAGAAGCATCAGTGAGGAAACTGGGTGATGGATATATTCACTATCTTAATTTTGGTGATGGTTTTGTGGATGTACATATTGGGACATAGAATTGTATGTTTTAAACATTGGTAGTCTATTGTGTCGCACTTATACTACATGAAAGCTTTTTTAAAAAATGGTAACCAGAAAGGAGAATATATCTCACAGATATACTTTTATTACTAGGTAAGTTTTTAAGAAATTGAGTTTAGAAGGCCCATCATTACTATGATATGGGAGTTTTATGCCTTCCTCAATGACAAGATTATCTGGAGATTTCCCATTCTCATCTTGTCCTCCGCTGCATGATGGGAGGCAAGACTAATAGTGTAAGTCAATAATATAATTTCTCAATCTTATATATGGAAAGAAGTATTTCTCAGGGGATGTCAATAACAGTAATATGATTTCCAGGCTACCATGAATTTCCTAGAATATGTCCTCAACCCCTGTACTCACATTTATGAATGAGAAGAACTAAGTGCAATATTGATAGGATGGAGGAAAATAAGAAATTTACCTTTTATCTAAACTATAATACTTTGCTTGTCACCTACCAGCTTGGGATTAAATGGTCTAATATTGACAGCAAGTAGAGAAGGCTGTATTCAATTGGAATTGTTCTTCCAAATAATTTTGAATGTATTAAATTATTTTGGAAATAGATCTTATTATATACATTTTTAAAACATATATATGTATGAACTATAACAATTCTATATTCACATGAAAATTCAGTCAAATTGTTCTATCAAATGACAGTGAAAAACAATATTTGTTTAATTATTATTATTTTTGTACCTATGACAATTTGGTGTCATTGTGTAATTAAAAGACTTGCAAATCAAGCAAGAGTGGTGTTTACTCCAGAAATACCTTGAAATTACATCACTTGTCTTTTTCTCTGGAGAGAATTTTACTTTGAAATCTTTAGTAATCATCTATTTGACATTAGATGGAATTGATTTGTATAGTTTATAACAAGAATTAATATTTCTCTATATAAAAGACAGCTCATAAGTCATAACGGAAAACAATTTTAACCAATTCTGGGTGTGCTATGGCTCGAGAGGGAATATTTAAAGACGAGTGTTATAGGAAATCCAAAATAGTTTATATATAGACTAAAAGATAAAATAGTAAAAAAAAACAAACAACTTATACTTATTAAATCTTTACTACTTTCCAGGTGTCAATCTAGACTTTTCTATGTATTAATGTGTATAATCCTCATAGTAACCTTATAAATGGTTACCTATTTTCCAGATGAGTAACTTGAGGCTCTCCAGGTAACACTACAGCTGGTACGTCAGGGAGACCAAGATCTGAGCACATTCACTCTGGCTCCCAAATCCATGCTGTTAATCTCTTTGCGGAAAAAAAAAAATGACTTTAAAGTTTTTCTTTCTACAAATGGTAGGAACCACTGCTATGGTGGGTGAGGTTCAAGGAATTTACTCCTAAGCAGGCAACAAGAACAGGGGCTCTCCTTTACAAATAGGAGTTGACAGCTCCTTTAAACATGATCTACTAATATCTCAGGAGTATTTTCAGATGGGACTCAGTGGGTTCACACTGATGGGTTAGATTTTTTAAATTACAATGCATTTTGTTTAGAAGAAGGATTAAAGTATTTGCCAAAATGATTTGTGTTGACAAAATGGCTTAGTACATTTGGCAGATTGGTTTTGGAGAATGGAATAAATTAAGGTGTCTAGCAAAAGATGTGCTACAGCCACTGAAACAATTTTCAAGTATTTCAGAAACTCTATTTTTATTCACTTTGCAAAATGTGCTTAGTTGAACTGCCAGTCCCTGTTACATTTCCATTTCTAAGCAATTAATTAAAATCCCAAATCAGTTTTTTCTTGATCATGCCAGCAGGAGTTGGTTGCCATGGAAATAGGAAGATCAGTAGTATAAGGAAGAGGGAGAAAAAATGGTTTGCACTGGTCTTTTATTTTGGAAACATTAGAGGTGGTCTAGAGTAGCTTGTAGGCGCTGCAGTAGGAAGCTCTGCTCCCCCAGCAGCAAGTGGGCAGCAAACACTGGAAATTACTGACAGCCTGAGGATTATATTTCGCCCCCAGGGATATCATTTTGCCAGTTGAAAAAGTCATTAACTCGGCTTCTTCTTGTCCTCTATCTATAGGTTAAACCCCCAAATGTAATTGATTACAGGGTATTCTGTTGAGGCTAAGCAGGATTTTGAATCAATAATTGCTTATATTTTGCAAAGACCCATCAAAACCTATTTATGATTTTTTTGTATGTCAAGCCAGCGTGCTTTCGATAGAAAGCTCAAGTCCAGATAATAGCTCAAACTAAGAATGACTATAATTAAAACCATACTTTTTACATTTTGGAAAATGGAAGCTTATGGGATATCACCTTTGAGTATTCAATTAAAAACCTGATTCAGTATGCTACCTTCAAGTGAGTACTTTAATAAGGAAAGTACAATGAATAATATAAATATGGCCATATGAAAACAAATTAGTACAAGTATTGAATCATTGTGTTGTATGCCTGAAACTAATTTAATGTTATATGTCATTGAAACCTCAATTTAAAAAAAATTAGAATTGTACTGAAAATGTCTAAGCCTTATTAAAGACATGATTTTAATGATATAGAAGAGAATAATAATAACTTTCAGCATTTATTAAGGGTTAATTATGTGCCAGGCACTCTTATTGTTCCTAGTATTCTGAAAGTATAAACTCAATGTTTCTTAACAACATCATGAGAAAAACCCTAATATTCACAGATACAGAGGTTGTTTTAAATTATTGAAACAGCAGTGTGAAGAGATTGTCCTTTCCTTTGCTACTCATTAAGCTCCATGTGATAATCAGAAGATGGTGAACTATTTTGCACTGTGCTAAGGTTATACAGGTCCTGCCTAAAAATTTACCTTTGTTAGCTAACGTAATATTAAAAATATTAGGAAAAGTTCAGATATTAAAAAGAAAGAAGAACAAATCAGGATTTCAAATTTTTTAGCATGAAATCCTAGGGTAGAAATTATTTAGTCTAAAAACATCCACAGAAGCTCCAGTCTATAAGTACAGATAATAAGTAGGAAAGTGGGAATTTTTCAGTAAAGTTTTTCCTTATTGTTGTAGGTAGTTAATATAATGTTGCCATACATGTCTATTAAATGTGATTACATTTTCCACTTATGTCTATAAATATTTTATAGTGATAATGATTTAGATGGGTGGTAGTGGTAGTCTTTTTAGTTAATCTCTGGAATAAAAAATAACAGCTGCAATTCTCTCTAACTGATGATAAATAGAAATATTCCTAGCCAGCTGAGATAGGAACCAGTTGGGTGTTTAGAATTCAGGTACCATATCATACACAATGTACTAGTACTACAAATGCTTCAGGTCCCATAACATCTCTCCAGCTAGTTGCTAGATGGGTAAGCTGAGCTGTATTGCAAACATAGATGTACAGTGTAAAAGGTGATTTGGTACGTGTATGTGTTGCTGTTTGACCCATTTCTGCCGTCTAAGCTCTTCCTGCATAATTGTCTGGAAGCCTTAATCAGTATTTTCCAGATTCCCTTGCCTATAGGATCCTGATATATACTTTCTTCTGTACCATTTCTAAAATCCTATGTATTTATCAACCATATGCTAAATAAATAGTACCCCACTATGCACTTTGGAGAAATCCAGGAAGAATAAGACACAGCTATTGATTTCAAGGAACATAATTTTTTTCATTCCTCATAGCACATAACATGGTAATTTGAATGACACATGACTTCAGAATTCTCATCACTACATTGATCTCACAATGAAGGTCCCATAGCTATAGACAAAGATAAATAGACTGTATAAACCAACATCTACTTATTTAATTTGCAAGCACTTACTGAGCACATGTTATGTTCCAAATACAATGTTTGATATTGGGAATACCAAAATATATAAGATATTAAAGCAAAATGCAGTATACCATAGTTATTAATATTAAATAATGATTTCTGATACCTGGATAACTGGGTTTAAATTCTTACTTTATTACTTATTATGGAAACTAATCTTTAAAGACAGATTCTTAATGAACCATGCTTCCCAGAGTGCAGGCCCTCATCAGTTACCTTCCCTGAACCTGAGCTGGCCCTGAGACTCACGTTTTGAGCAATAAAATCCAACAGAAGTGATTTCCCAGACAAAGTCAAAAAGGTCTCGCAGACTCCACCTGGAATTCTTTGGGTATTTTCTTTGTGGGAACCAGGCACTCTCTGACATATCTGATCACTCTGAGACTTCCTTGCTATGTGGAAACCTCAAACTAGTCAATTGGAAAACCACATAGAGGGTGAGAGAGATAAATTTGTCAAGGCCTCAGCTATTTCAGCCATTCCAGCTGAGGTACCAGATGTGTGAGTAAAGGAGCCAACATTTTTTTCCCTCCTGATTGGGCCTTAAATGCCTGTAGGCCAGCTACAATCTCTACAAACATAGTAAAGAACCTCTCACTGAGTCAGCTGAGCCAGGTCAACCCACAGAACAGCATGAGATAATAAATTATTATTTTAAGTAACCAGGTTTGGGGGTGGTTTGTCACATAGAAATAGATACTTGGGACATTAGATGTTGTATAAACTTAGACAAGTTAAATTCCCTTTGTTCTCTTATTTGTTGGTAAAACGGAGATAATTAGCACATTTATTTGGAGGGAGGCACAGCTTCTCAAATTCCCCATCAGAAAGAAAAAGTTTCCTCTTCTCTTACATGCATTTTGTAATATCCTGGGAAATAGTGTAGGATCGTGACATCATTGTTGGGTTATCACTGTGGGCAGAGATGCAGTTCCCATTATATCCACATTATATGAAAGACCAGGAGAGAAGCAGTTCCTTAAAAAATGTGGACAATTTGGAGAAGAAGGGAAAAAGAGAGGAACTGGTTAGAAAAAAACACGAGTCCACTGTAGTGTATGGTGACCACCAAAGTACTCAATTTCATATTTTAAAGTATGGTGACATTACTGCTCCATGAATTCTTCCCAGTGATAACAGTTTAATAGTAAAGAAGTAGCTATACCTCTTTTATAGTGAAATGCACATTGTTATTTTAAATGTGTGCATTTTAATACTCTTTAATTTTGCATAAGTCCCAATGAGGAAAGGAAGCAAGGATGCTTTCTGTTCCTGACATTGGGTTTAGCAGGGCAGGAATAATGTTATCTATTAATGAGCAGAGATGTTAGCTAAAGAGGTCTGGCTATGTTCCAGTTTAGTTAATTAAATCCTACCTGCTTAAATTCTGTCTCTATTTTAAAATGAATATTCACTGTTATTTCTCATTTGAAAAATTATTTGATGTTGTGAATTTGGGACCACTAATTTATTTGTGAGATAAAAAATTTCAGTTTACTTCAAGTGTAAAATGCCCTAGCTTCAGCCCAATATTATATTCTTTTTTGTGTTGACTTTAAGATGCTTCTCTTAAGGCTATAGGCAACATATATTTTCAAATGATAGTACACCCTTTTAAAATAATTTCTCTATTTCTCATAAGTCATGGGAAATTATGTAACACCATGCCTGATTCAACCTGAATTTGATCCAACCCATTGGATATGGTACTTTTCTATACAATAATACCTGGATGTTTTATAGTTTCAAGCAGAAAAATAATCTAATCAAGTCAAATTATCTCTATTTAGTCATTTATGTGTGAGAACTTATTTCAGAAATCCATTGTACAACATGTCAAATTGATATATTATGGTTTCAATAAAAGATACAAGTTATGACTTATTTTTCATTATTGTTGTGATAAGAACATTTCCCTTTTTATTGAATTTATTGAGGTGACACTGGTAAGCAAAATTATATAGGTTTCAGGTGCACAATTCTCCAACATATCATCTAAACACTGTATTGTGTGTTCATCACCCTAAGTCAAGTCTCCATCCATCACTATTTATCCCTCCATACCCTCTTCAACCTCCATCCACCTCCCTACCCCCATTAATCACCACACTGTTGTCTGTGTTTATGAGGATGTAAAAGACCTGTACTCGAAACATTATAAGACACTGAAGAAAGAATAAGTGGAAAAAGATATTGTGTTCATGAATGAGAAGAATTAGCATCATTAAAATGTCCATACTACCCAAAGCAATCCATAGATTCAATACTATTCCTATCAAGATACCAATGGCATATCTTTCAGAACTAGAACGAATATTCCAAAACTTTATATGGAACCAGAAAAGAAACCAAATAGAAACAACAACCTTGAGAAAGAGGAACAAAGTTGAAAGAATCATGCTACCTGATAGCAAACTATACTACGAAGCCATAGTAATCAAAACAGCATGGTACTGACACTATTGGATTTTTAAGTGCGCATTGCAATATTGTTAACCATAGGTAATATATTGTAGAGAAGATCTCTAGAATCCCCCATTTCTCCTCTCCTAGCCCCTGGTAACCATTATCCTGCCATCTGTTTCTATTTGTTTTACTACTTTAGATTACTTATATAAGTGATATCAGCAATATTTGTCTTTCTGTGCCTGGCTTATTTCACTTATCATAATGTCCTCCATGCTCATCCATGTTGTCACATATGGCACAATTTCTTTTTTAAGGCTGAATATTATTCTATTGTGTGTACATATAATTTATATATCTACATGCACATAGGTATATTTATATATCTACAGGAATGGCAAAAGTAGGTTTATCATTGTGAATACACGAAACACAGAGTTTATTTTTGCATTATTATTTATTAATTACTGTATTATTTATTTGTATTATAATGGAAAACCTACTTTTGCCCACATCTGTAAATGTATGTGTATTTATAATTTATACCTGTAAAAATATATATATACACACAAACATACACATACATTGTATACATATAAGTATACAAAATAGATATGGGATTCCAGCTTGATCCTTAGATACTATATATATATATATACACACACACACACACACACACACACATACACATATAATATGTATGGATATGGATCGATATATATATCCACATATATACATTATATATTTACACTTAAAATACATCTTAATTCAGACAAGACACACATCAAGTGCTTAATAGCCTCATGTGACTACTGATTACTGTATTGAACAGCACAGCTATAGATATTTAGCTTCAGTATCTGAAAATATGTCAGTGTTACTGAAACGGTAAAGACTAGAGAAAGAATAGAATTGTAGAGACTAACATCAAGAGTTCCCTTTTGATCCTGTAACATTTGTAATGCACATTAGACATCCATACAGAGTTGAAATGCTTACAATGAAGTATTGTTAATAACTGGTCAATATTTAATTATATAAATATAATTTAAATAACATTAACCACAAGCATGTTTAGAAAATTATGCCATTACAAACTAGAGTATGCTGAAAATTTACGTATGTGTAACTGCTTAGTTTCTGAAATATTTTTCAGATATTATTCCTTGAAATAGAATTCATGGGTCTCATGTTGATCAATTTTTCTCCAGAGGAGTAGAAAATTTTATTATCTTTCCAGCAGTATACAGCAAAGCTATATTCTGCCTATTCTCACTTTCACTGACTATTATTACATTTTAGGCCCATATAACATCTCGCAAGGCCAACTTTCTCTGATGGAGAGTTTTTGATCTCATGTTAATAACACATGGTGAATAGAAAAATGTAGTCCCATTAAGATGCTCTGGTTCTAGTGGAGGAAACTCTATTAGAGGTATATTCAGTTAAAAAAGTAGCTTTTTGTTTGTTTTAATACTTTAATTTTTTTCTCCAAGTCAACATTAGTTATCAATAATTCAATGATTTTACAGGATGAGGTAGTGAAATTAGCTTGTTTTATAAAATAGTATATATTTTCATCACTAGATCAATGAGATATTTTTAAATGATTTTTCTCATTTTAAAAAGCATTGAATTAAGAGTACAGTTGATCTATAAATTATTGTTTTTAAATATGTAACCAACTTTTGTGAACATGAAGTCTATTTTTGTTATACCTTTGTATTCCCCTGGATTTTCACTTTCATTTGTAGTTCAAATGTTAAAGCAAGACACATTCCTTGGAGATGATGCTAATACTTCGCTTCAAATTTAGAAAAGATAGTTTAAATCTCCAAGAGTATTGAGTTCATTTGCTCACTCTACTAATATTCATTTTAGTGCATGTGGATAAATCAATTCTGAACAGAAAATATGCACAGTCTCTGAAATTTGGAAGCTTGGACTCTGGTGGTGCAGGCATTCATAAAGTAATTACATTTACATGTGAAATATCAATTTTATTATGTGGTATAAGAGAAAAGTCATGGTAATATAAAAGCCTAAAATAAATGAATTGCTCTAGTTATGAAGGTCAGAAAAGGCTTCACTGACGAAATGAAAATTGACACAATTTTTTTGAACTAAAAAATATTTTTATTGTTGTTCAGTTACAGTTGTTGCCATTTTTCCCCTCATTGCTCTCCCCTGCCTCATCCAACCCCCACTCCCAAAGACAATCCCGACCCCATTTTCCTTGTCCATGGGTCTTTTGTACATGTTCCTTGACTTGCCACTTCCCCTTTTTTCCCATTATCTCCTTCCCCCTTCCTCTCTGGTCACTGTCTGTTCTTTATTTCCAAGTCTCTGGTTCTGTTTAGCTCATTTGTCTGTTTTGTTTATTAGGTTCCACTTATAGGTTTACTGATGAGTGGGAGTTTACTAGACAGGAAGAGCAAAAATTAATCCATGTCATGGGAAGAACACATACACAGAGGAAGGGGGAACATGGCACATTGTGTCTCTATAGCAGACAAGGGTAATTTGGGTGAAAAGAGTGAGGGGAGTGTAGTGAGAGATGAGCCTGGTGATGGCAGAGGAGCCAGGCCATGCTGGGCCGAAAAGGATGTGTTGGGATGAATACATGTCTTCTGAAAGCAACAGGAAACCTTTGAGTTTTTCAAGCAGTGGTGTTTCATGATCAGATTTTGATTTGGAAAAGATCTTTTAATCTAGAGAACAATTGGAAGAAAGAAAATCATTGGGACACTTAGGAGAAAATATGCAAAAATCCGAAGGGAAGGTTAGGCTGCACTTGGATTAGTTTAGAGTGGAGGCTGATATCTGTGGGGAACGTGGAGAGATGTGAATTTCTGAGAAAGGTAATTCTAGTGGATGTGGTGACAGAGCACATAAGAAGTTCAAGTAGAGAGGAAGTCAGTGAGAGTAGTAGAAAAATGATTATTATGACACTTATTCAGATTAAATCTAAAATAAAATTGATGATAGAGACAGGCACAGATAAATTAATATGGATAGCATTAGAGATAAAATAAGTATACATTTATGTATTTGTTAAATATATATTTTGTTTACATGTTTAACAAATATATAAGTGCATACTTATTTTATCTCTATTGTTAACACTTTTATTCATATGTAAACACATTAGGAAATGAATAAATAATGAATGATAATCAGTATGCATACATGTGCATATAAATCTAGGAGATCTATCTTAAAGATTTACAACTAGTAAAGTTGAACTTTTGCATCTGGTTGAATGCCAGATATTCTGGAACAGTTGTTCAATTTATAGTCTATGTCCAAAGCAACTTAAATGTGTTAGAGTCTTAAATTTTGTTAAGGAGCTTAAAATCCACTATACATCCAAATTCTTTTTATTTTTATTTTTTTACTTTTATTGTTGTTCAAGTACATGAACAATGTCTCCATTCCTTCTCCTTTACAGGATAAAATGGATAGATTTTGGAGTGAGAAGTGTTCATTCCCATAAATGGGTACTTCTTCCTTCACCAAAAGTTTCCACTTGGAATAATGAAAAAAAAATCTGGAGAAGCTACAGCTAAAATAAATTTCTGAGTACTTTTTACTCATTTTCAGTAGTCAGGTAAAAATATCTACCCCAAAATATTAGAGAATAACAAAAAGCTTTCTAACAAGGGGAGGGCACTTTAAAATGTTTCTAAATAATGTTTCTGACATTAGTGACCTGTGTCACTACATTACATTTA
The DNA here is from genome assembly GCA_039655065.1 of Glossophaga mutica. NCBI lineage: Eukaryota > Metazoa > Chordata > Mammalia > Chiroptera > Phyllostomidae > Glossophaga > Glossophaga mutica. Next base: position 156,921,925 of record CM077303.1, on the reverse strand, counting down.
ATACCTGCTATGATCTGCACCTGCCCAGGTGAATGCTTATATTCTATACAGGCTTATAAAAATTTGCAGAGGCATATCCTAGGAAAACTATAATGTCAGATGTAGAGAGACTATTTCTCTATTTCCAATTCAATCTATTGTAGATGTACATTAATGACTTGCTTACTGTCACCTAAGTCTGTCTTAAACAACTTCCAGTGCCCATGTGATCTATAAAGTCAGATAGAATTTCAATGAGATGACAAGATTAATATTTGTCATTCTTTTTGTTACACATTGACTGCATCTTTATTTCTCCTCTTTTATATACCATGTATTACAACTATGTTTTGCATTTCAGTAGCAAATGCACGTAAATTTAACAAGAAAAATGTCTATTATTTGCACATATAAAATTTTTATTTTATATGCAAAACCCCTACCTAGGCTAGTGCATTAGTGGGCTCAGGCTACCGTAACAAAATCACTACAGACTGAGTGGCTCAAACAATGTCAATTTATGCCTCACAGTTCTGGGCGATGGAAGCCCCAAATCAAGCTGTCAGCAGGGTTGGTTTCTTCTTAAGGCTCCGAAAGAAAGATCTGCTGAAGGACTCTCTCTTTGTCTAGTAGATGGCGTCCTTCTCCCTGTCTCTCAACATCATCTTTTTTCTATGTGGGTCTCTGTCTGAATACACCCCTTTTTATAAGGACACCAGTCATGTTGGATTAAGCCCCATTTTAACTTGGTTATCTCTGTAAAGACCCTATCTCTAAATATGGCCATATTTGTGGTACTGAGTGTTAAAGCTTCACCGCTGGAATTTTAGGAGGCTCATTTCACCCTATACCAGCCAGAGTTGAAAACAGAAGAAATCTATTCAGGTATATGTATAGGTACAGGTATGTGAGTGTGAGCATCTACGTGCACATGTATGCCAATTATATGTTTATATGTGCATATAGTTACGTATATACATGTATATGCAATTTATTAATTTATTTTTCATTATGTAGTTTCTCTTGGAAAATATATAAGAAGTAAATGAAAATTTCAGACTATTAAGGTTTTCCATTTGCCTACTGCTTCAAAATTGAGAAAGCTGCTGTATCTTTGACACCTCATCACATTTCACTTGTATATTTTTTTAATACACGGATTTTCCTATGCTCTAGTGTAGAAAATCAAAAGATCAGCTCTTTCAAATTAATCCACTGATTGATTGCCATGTGAAGAAAGCGTTGACACCAACAGCTGGGAAATAGTAAATGATCTGCCTCCCTTGGGCAGATCAATGCTCAATGAGAGTTTGTTCGAAATGGGTGAAATCCATAGTAATAAACACTTTGGTCATTTCTACAGAACCTGGCGGTAAACGGTATATTACAGGAAAGCTAGCACCAAAGACAAGTCTGAAAAATATCTGTGATCATGGTTTCCATATTTAGAGTATAAATACAACTGAATTTTCACAGCAGTTGTAACTACTGTATTTTGCTGTGTATAATGTGCACTTTTTTGCCCAAATTTTTGAGGGAAAAATAAGGATGCACATTATACATGGCTATAATGATTACATACCATGGGTATAATGATGAGTATGCTAATCCTGTGTAACGTGCACAAAAACATGGGTGTGCATTATACATGGCCAAGTGTGGTAATAATCGATAACATTGAGTAACATTCCAAATACAATCCCTCCATAGTCACATACCTCACAAAGTTTACTCGTCTGTGGTTTCTTAAACAATGGATTTCTTTTTATAGTTTTATTGAGGTAAAATCTATAGACTATAAAATTAATCTATTTATAATCTATGTACAATGCACACATTTACTTTGCCAACATTATAGCATGTATGTTGTTTTCTAAAATAATTTCAATGGGTATTTATATGGTTAGCCAATGTTTAAACACAATGCCTCTCTTTTCCTCTTTAGTGGTTGAATTTTATCAACAAGTGGGTCTTCTTTGTCCCATTTTAATGGGGGGAGGGTACACAATTTTTATATATTTTAAGAAATGTATTCTTCCTACTAGGTGGATAACAGATGGTAGGAAAGTAATAAGAACATTTTACAGACCACTCAGGAAGCTATCATAGTTGTCCAACAAGAGAGGGTACAACAGTGATTTTGACAAGATTTGGACGATATGGAGAAGAAAGTTGGTTCCAGGATATATTTTACAGGTGAACTCAAAAGTGGATGAAAGGATTAGGAAACTGGGTAGGTAAGGAAGGAGAAATCAAGATTATCTCTCAGGTTTCTTTGGAGCATCCAAATGGATGGTGTTACCCTATTAATAGTATGGAAAACCCCTTTTTGATTCAGGTTTGTGAAACTTATTAGGTATTCCTGTGAAGACAGTTGAAAATAAACACTGTTGATCGGGGTAGAATTCGAGGAGCTATAATTCTGGGCATCAACAACAGGCTGATACTACTTAAAGCCATGGACCTAGTGAGATTTTCTTGACAAAAGTGTAGATAAAGAAGAGAGAAGGATCTAGAATCTAGGTATATTTCACATAAGAAAACTAGGTATGTATTTAATGGGCCTTTAAAATGCTGATAGTTCTTAGAGAATTAAATATTATCTTTCTAAAGATGCAATCTATACATCACTTTTCATGAGTACATCTAGATTAAAAGAGGGTCATTTTTACTTTGGACTTATTTTAGAATGACTACAAGTTCTTTTATATTCTCATTTATTTTCCATTCTCCTAAAAGCACAACCATAATTTTGCATTTCCCCCTTTCCTTTGCATACATGGATATTATACCTGGGATCTCAAATGGAGGAAATTGGCAAGTTCATGTACTCTTGATTTCAGGCAGCCTGTAAAGCAGTAAATTGTATGAAATAAGATAAGAGTTTTAAGGGACTTTGTATTTTTCTTTTAAACAAACATGATGCTGAGAAAAAAGATTTTTATTAAAGGGCATATCTAGATACGTGAAAATATGATGTGTTTAAAAATACACCAAAGCCTCCCTGGCTGGTGTGGCTCAGTGAATTGAGCACCAGACTTCAAACCAAAGTGTTGCCAATTTGATTCCCAGTCAGGGCACAAGCCTGGGTTGTGGGCCAGGTTGCCAGTAGAGGGTGTGTGAGAGGCAACCACACACTGATGTTTCTCTCCCTCTCTTTCTCCTTCCCCTCCCCTCTGTCTAAAAATAAATAAATAAAATATTTTAAAAAATAAAAATAAAAATGCTTCAAAGCCCATGTAGGGAGAAAATAAAGGAGAGTGTTTGTATCATTTTAAAGATGGGCTGATGTTTAGCACCCTATTGAATATGTTCTACTAATCCCCAAATTGAAATTGGCCTTAATCTAAATAGTGCCAACCAGTTCAGTTGAAAATTATGTAATTACTATATTATAAATGCTATTTTGTTTTTCTAATACTTAACATAATTCTGAAACCTGAATTCAGAATAATAACTGCATAAAGGCAACTTCACACTCACTTCCAATCTGTAAGAGTGAAAAAATGATAGTGATGATGGACAGATGTCATTCTTAACAAGAACAGCATAAATTGGCTCATTACTCTATTGTGCTACATTCAGATTTTGTGAATCAAACACACAAATTGGGGTGGATTTATGCTTGGTACAACAATTCGATCATTCACACGTTCTCCCACTCTGTAGTTTATTTATTTAAGGGCATATAACTTTGGGTTTTTATCTCTGCCAAAGATTCATCTGACCTGATGTATCAGAATTCATATTTCACAATTGTAGCAAAAAAATCTTTCATGGAGATACAGAAAATTTGAAACAAAGGTTTTTGTTATCAGAAAGACACCTACAAGAGGATTAAAGTTTTTCTTCTTAGATTCAATCTAGATGCAGTAGGCATTGTGTAGCTGCAGGCATACCACATTTACAATAAAATAACTGCTGATGTAGTGATGAGCTATGATGTATGGGGGGTTGTTTGGGAAGCAAATAAGACTTTATTTTTACTAGTAAAATATAGCATCTGAGAGTGAATTGTCTTATTTCCTCCAGGTGGATAATAGTAACAAAACTGAAAATGTTGGCAATGCTCTTAGCTTATAGTAAGCTTAGTTCCCAGGCACCTCTTCAAGAATTCTGAAAAAACAATGCACTACAAATTCAGGTAAAGCCAGTCTTTGTCATTTATGACAGACAAAAATAAACTTACAGGTTGTAATAATAGTGCCATGTTCCCTCAAACACTCACCAATAAACACTCACCAATAATTCTGTTGCCCAGACCCCATTTCAAATTTTGAAAACACATGTGCATTCTATTCCATGAAATATTCTAAGATCAGTGCATGATGACATTTTTCAGCTACATGGGTGTGAAAACAATGAAACATGAGCACAGATCTACAACAGGAAGCCAGGTTAGGAGAAATGGAGGAGTAAAGTACACATAATCAATTCCTATTTAAATCTTCTCAATATGAACTCACCATGTACCTTTATTTAAAACTGAATTTATACTGAGTGTTCATAGCCCTTTGTACCCATGCATTTAAAGTAGGGTGAAGAAATGTCCTCGTGTGTCTAGGATGGTCCTGGTTTACAGCTATTGTCCAGACATAATAATCACTAGCACCTTCTTTCATTCTCAAAAGTGTTCCCATTTGGAGAATACATTTTGTTGGCACCTATTTATGGGGAAAGCCACGGTAGAGGTGTTCTGCAAGGAGCAGAATTGCAAAATATCAAGGCAAATATTGAGATCAGTTTCTAGTGTTATTTTAGCATAATTAACTAAGCTGTACTTTACTGAGAAGTGGGATGGGGCTTAATTTTTTCCCCAATAAGTCAATATGCTTGTGGCAAATGAAGTAGGTTAGGAAGGAATTCATCAGACATGGAGTTCAGCCTTCATGGAGCCTGGTGCTAAAGAGAAGAGTAGTGATAACGGGGGAAATAGCAAAGTCAGGACAGACTTTTGAAATCATGGTGTGGCACCTTAAAGGACAGATAATGAGATGACTCTTTTTTACTTGGGTATAATGTTTGTTTTTTTACCATTATTTTTTAATTCTCACCCAAAGATATGTTTGATTTCAGAGAGAGAGAGAGAGAGAGAGAGAGAGAGAGAGAGAGAGAGAGAGAGAGAGATCAATGTGAGCAAGAAAGATCTATCAATTGTCTAAAGTGCATGCCTCTTCTGGGGTATCAAATCTGCAACCTAGGTATGTGCCTTGACCAAGGATTGGACCTACAACCTTTTGGTGTTCGGGGTGACTCTCTAACCATCTGAGCCTCCCAGTCAGGGCCATGTAATGTTTTTAATGAGGCTGAAAATGGTTCAGAAATTGTAGGATAGATGTCAGGAAATAAAGCTATAGTGAGAATGTGTGCAATAAAAGCTGAAAGACAATTAGAAAGAATCTCTGGGATCGTCATCATCTAAAAATATTGGCCTAGAAATTTAATATCTATGACCAGCACCAGTCAGAATTGAAGCTTTAAAAATGGCAGACACAGTGGTGGAAAGTATTTTGTAAGCTTGTAACACCCAGACCAAAACAAATTATGCTTATCTTAAGACAGAGCATTTACTTTTTAAATATATTTGATTTTATATTTCATCATTAAAAATTATGTTCTCAGTAATAATTGCTTTAGAAAATCTCTGATTTTTTTTCTTAATTAGGGAAAAAGGATTGACCACATGTTCATTGTGCCTATGGTAAGTCTTGGTTGTGTTAGGTTGCTATGGAATGTTGAAAAGTAGCTGACTCTAATCTTGAACAAACAAATATGCATCCAAGTCAAGTGAGAAGTGACATGCACAAAGAAAGCAGAGGAGGCCACCCAAGATTTAATTAACATTTAAACCTTATTACATAAAATTCTGACTCTCCTCAAACAAGGAAGAAAGCAAACAAAAGGCCTTTTTCTCATTATGAAAAGACCTAAATGCTGTAATCAAAACAGATAAGGACAATCACTGAATTGAACTAATTTGGGAAATTAGGAAGTGCCCATTAAGCAGGTGGCAGATAGAGGGCACTGGTTGTAAAAGACTTTCTCATCTTTAGGTCTTTTCTAATTTGATTTATGTGCATAAATCATCATGGTTACAGATTAAGCATTCCAAGCGGAAAGCTTTACATAGATTAGAAGTACATTTTGTGGCTTTTTTGTTTTTATGTTCTATGTCAGTTAATACCAATAAATTATAATAAAATGATAGGTTTGGGGAGGATGTTTGATAATGTCAGCTTTTTCAAGTAAAACCTTGTTAATGAAAAAATATTCCTATCTAGAAAGAAAAATTATTTAAAAGAAGATTTCTTCCAGAAACACTGACTGACCTAAGATATGGTAGACTACAGAGTAAAACAGGATCAGACTATTAAAGTGAACTAGAAGAAAAAGGATCAACAATATTTGGGTCATTCCATAAAGTAAACATTTTTGTTTTCATTTTAAAAATCAAGGTGTTACCCCTATTACATGAGCCATACATTATTTTAATTATCTCTTAGAGATAAAATACATACATTATTCTTCATGCATTTTTCTCATTTTTTAAATGTATGTAATTCAAATTGATTCAAACTAAAAGGAATTATTTTGTAGGATTTTTCTTCATGAGTGCTGCTATTTTAAATGTAGTCTTTTTTATTTCTAGACACTACATGTTACTCATGTACCCAGAGGCTCTTTAGTTGGCATTGTCTTATTGATTATTTGCTGATCTTTCTAGCAAAAGAGCACTGCCTTTGGCTTTCTCTTCTGTGAATTCAAAAGACCCAACATTGAAGTTGGTATTTATTCAGCATTTGGTGACATTATAAAATATATCTGGCTATTGGATTTTGATAATACTTAATCTCCAAGGAAAGCATGAGAACTAAAATGTCAATCTGTAAGGCATTTTGAAAGAATTGTTTGTTGTTTTTTGTTTTTCAAGCTTCATCGTGATATAAAAGGCAGTAATCCTTGGAGAATCTATTTTTCTTCTACAATAAAAGGAACAACAACAATGATAAACATTTCTTTAATTCAAGTTGAAACTGTCTACAGAGAATTGCCATGTGAAGAAGACAAATGTTATCTACTCAACATGGAGAAAACTAATCATAAATTCATGGGCATCGTAATCAATTATCCATGTAGTTGAGATAATTTAAGCATTTATAAAACCTAAGCATTTTTAAATTTAAAATAAAAAATTAATTTTAGAGAGAGCCAGGAAAGGAGAGGGAGAAGGTTGGGGGAAAAGAGAGAGACACTATGTGTTAATTGGTTGATTCTTTTATAAGGCGGGTGAGCCCAAAACCCGAATTATTTTCTGGAGGGTGGGCTCCCTATAGTACAAGCTTCACCCACTAGTGAGTGTTCTAGGAACCCATCTATATCAGTGTACCAGATGGCATTGTTGGCCTCAGTGAATTTTTTTGAAGATTCTTTCAACATGTTTGCCCATTTCATAATGGGGGATTTACAAGTGCACCTCCGGACACTGTACCGAGTGTTCAGAAGTTTTTGACCAAAAACAGCATGATCCCTGTGCCCAACCTTCCTGATTCACCTGAACTCACCCTGAGAGACTCCCTGCCACCCTCCAGATGAAAAAAGTCCTCAAAGGAAAACATTTTGCCAATGTGGAGAGGTGAAAGAAAAAACAGCAGAAACACCAAGAGTCAATATAATTGACAAGTTAAAAAACTGGTATTTTTAAAGATTTTATTTATTTATTTTTAGAAAGAGGGGAAGGGAAGGAGAAAGGGAGAGAAACATCGGTGTGTAGTTGCCTCTTGTGTGTCCGCTACAGGGGGCCTGGCCTGCAGCCCAAGCATGTGCCCTGACTGAAAATTGAACTGGCGACCCTTTGGTTTGCAATCCTCTGCTCAATCCACTGAGCTACACCAGCCAGGGCTCAAAAACTGTTTTGAACAGTGGCAAAAATGTCTTGATAGATGTATTGCTTCAAATGGAGAGTACTTTGAAAGTGACTGAAGTTTAAACGTGAGAATAAATACACAAATTGTTATAAATAAATTCCAATTTTGGGGGATCTCCCCTCCTGTGTGACCTGACCTGGGATCGAACCTGCAACCTTGGCTTATCACGATGATGTTCTAACCAACTAAACTACCTTGCTGGGGCCTAATTATTATTTTTAATTTCACTGTTAACACTTCCTTCTCCACGCTTAGCTTGGTTGTTGTCACATCACTATGTTCAGCTTTGATTGCTCTCTCACTCATAACACTACACAGAACTGGACCAGTTCCCTCAATAATACTCTTTATGGTGGTTTCTCATTTGTCATTTGATTTTTTTTCAGGTTACATTTTATGCCTTCCATGTAACAAGATGTTCAGACTTTCTGTATTGCTAATTAATCCTACTCTGTATCATGGAAGACTAGAGTTTGCACTGGTATGCAGGTTTAGAAATAATTTCTCTGCTCTTTAAAAGCATTTGGCCTTTTATTAAATGCAATAATAGTATTTAACTAATTTGCTCATTATTTATTTTGATCCCTTAATTATTTAGTCTGTATCAATGTTTTGCTGGAGTTTAAGATGCCAGAAGATAAAGACTATTTTGGCTTAACTGACTTTATAAAATGATTGATACGGTGATGCCATATCCTGCTAGGTGTTTCATACACACATTTCCAGGTTATGTGTACTTAATATCAGATATTGGTTAGATGCTTTCAAATAGCAGGTAAACACTTTTATATGTAAATACTGAGAGATTGGAAAAACACCAACATATTCAACCTCAGAGTCCATCAAGATTTTTTACTAAAACATCTGTAGACTCCTAGGTTAAGACACTCTCTTGACAGTCAGAAAGGTTATGTGGTAACATGAAAGATACTTGTGATGTAGTAAAAATAGTCACTTTTTACTTAGTACCTACTATGCAAGAGTTTTAGTTCTACAAAAATGCCTCAAGGGATGTACTTTTGCCATTCTCCCATTACAGATGAGGAGATAAAGGCACCTGCCATCCAGGGAACTCTCCCTGTGTTATATAACAGACACACAGTATTGAATGTTGAGACGAGGGCCCTTTGATTTTTCAAGTTCATGATTTTTACTTCACTAACCAATATTAACACCACTTAAAAAATTAAATGGCAAAATGTGAAATGCTTCTTGCAAATCAACATAGTTTAGAAAATACTGCAAAAATTGGGAAGTAAAGATTTGATGTGATAGTGAGTAAATTTAACAAGCATTTTCTTTATTGTTTTTGTGATAGATAACAACGCAGGAAAAAAGTGAAAGAGGACTAAGACAAGTTCGGTATGGAGGCATTCATTCTTTTTAAACGAAAGGATCAGGATTAATCAGATGAACTTTGTATCATTTAATTTTTCTTAGGAGGGCATTTAATAACCTGCTCAGGATTAAGCAGGCATGGTTGTTAAAGGAAGCAAACTTCTTGATGACAATCTGAAAAAAGGGACTGATAGGAAATGAGATGGCCCTCAAAAGACTGGTATTATTATGTTTTTAATAATGAAGGCATTGGCATAGCAATTGTTAGAATTTTATCTGTTCTATCATGAAATAAAGATCTAGATAGCATGCAGTAATTAAAGAATGACTTTGATTTAGATAATCCATTTTAATTGCATTTTTAATTGCAGTGAAAATTTCATGAAGTGCCATCTGAAAATGCTGATATAGAAAGATTAACTAATCAAGATCATGCCATTATATTTGAATTATTAGAAAGGTACCATGAGAAGTAGATGTAAAATACATCTCTCAACTAACACGTAAGTCCCTGTAATCTCATCTCACTTTCTGGGAACAATGTATAACAAATTGGCAGCAAGATTCTAATTGATGAGGAAACAACTTTTTAACCATCCTTGAACAACCATAGAAAATTTTAATTACTAGGCATTTTGACAAAAACGACCTTAAGGGGAGGAAATCATTTGCACTAGTTTTCTTGAACAACTCAGAGGTCCACTGGACACTTTCTGACCTATTTTCACTCTGTTTAGTTTTGTTGGACAAATTAGGCAACTGACTTATTACTGTACTTGTTACTGTACCTGCCATTGGGATAGTAGACAATGCTAATTTCAATTACTTCACCTATCACCATATTAAATAGAATCAACCTTTCTTCAGAATACGTTGGTTAAGATTCTTTTTAGCTTAAATTGTTAGATCAGCAGCAACACTTTTTCATCTGCTCCTCAATTCGATAAAACACTGGCCACTAAAGAGGCTTTACCGGGTGTGGCTTCCGCAGGGTGGGAGGCGGAATGCAGCTGTTTATGAGCCCAAAGTAGCCCTTTGTGGAGTTGTGTTCTAGAGTGCGTTGGGAAATGATTTGTAATATGATAATAAATCTTAAAACTTTCAGAAATAGTTCTATAACTTTAGGATTCAGTATGTGTTTTGGATTAAGAAAAGCTACCTATGTTATTATAGGAAAAACATTGAAGCTCAAAAAGAAAGGGCACAAGCAAGATATATTACATTTTCAGATTAAGTATATATCATTCATAAACTTTGCAATATAGCAAAGATACAAGATTTTGATGGGAGATGATGATGTTGGAGCAAGCATTCACTTTCTCCAACAAAAATAGAAAGAAATGACATAAAAAAACAGGTAAAAATTTGTATCAATGTTGAAACTATGTGAGACATTCACATACCACAGATGTTTAAGAAATATCCCTTAGAATACATGTAAAGTGAGATTGCTTCCTTCTTTATTTATTTCAATAAATATTTATTGAGTATTATTGTGTGCATGTAGAATGAATTTATCCACATCAGTGGCTTTTAAGGAATGTCTGCTATATGCTGTATAGATTAAGTCATATTACTTACTTCAATAAATATTTACTGAGCATTTATTAAGTGCAGCCGAAATTTAGCACCTTCAAAAAGTGGTTATTGTCAGGGGAAATAAATGGAGGTATCTTTGTAGACCCTGCTAATTTATTATGGAAGAACGAAGGTTACCCTTGGTTTGGGCCCAGAAAAGAGAGGGATACTTCTACTCAAATCTTGTTTTCCAGCCACAGATGGCATTGTTCAGAATGCTTTGTCTGCCTGGAAGTTTAAGAAAGTCAGACCAAAACAAAATCCTGCTAACATAAGGCCTTTTACTGCTCCCGACATGGGGGATCACCATGACAATGTGGGGCACATTCCTGGGTTGGGATGTTGGAGAAGCTTTCCATTTGCATAGTGGGACTGGGAAATCCTAGCACTCATCAGGCAGCAGCTCTGGGAACACGCACACATACACGTGCACGTACGCATGTATATGTGTAGGGCTTTCTCTTAATTTTTCGAAAATAGCGTCAGAACATGCATGATTTCCTGAATCTTGTTTTTTCTCACCAAAATATTGTACAAATCCTTCTAACTCAACTTATACATTTGTCATTTATTTTACTTTAAATGACAGCATATTTCAATATATATTTATTATAGTTTAGTCCTCTTGATGGGTTATTTCCTATTTTATTTGTTTACTATTACTATTTTGTTTGTTTACTATTACCATTTTGTTTGTTTGCCATTACTATGAAGGTGCAATAAACATGTACCTTCATATATACCTTGTACATATATAACTAAATGCTTGTAATTTTTTTTTTTTATGGGAGAGATTCCATAGGGGAGATTTCTAGGTTAAGTATTGTACTGATTTCCTAGGACAGCTGTAACAAAGCACCGGAGACAAGAAACTTGTCCCTCACAGCTCTGGAGGTAAACGTCTGAAATCAAGGAGTCATGGTGGCCATGTCTCCCCTGAGACTCTGGGTAGAATCCTTTCCCACCTCCTCCTCCTTTTTGATGATGGCTGTCAAATTTTGGTGTTCCTTGGATTTCAACTGCAGCTCTTCAATCTCTGCCTCCATCCTCACATGGTATTCTCCTCTGTGTATCTGTCTCTGTGTCTCTTCTCCTCTCTTATGAAGACACCAGTCTCATCGGATCAAAAAAGGTCCATCCTACTCCAGCATGATGTCATCTAATTTGCATCTTAATTACATTTCCCAATAAGGTCCAATTCACGGGTACTGGGAGTTAGGATGTCAATACATCTTTCGGGGGGACACAATTGAACTTCAGCAAATACATATGTTAATTTAAAAAATTTTAATAGATCTTGCTAGATTTTCTTCTAAATGACACAACTGCTAGCAGTTATACACTATTATATATGAGTGTGCCACTTTTATCTATATGCTATTCAGTGTCATCTATTTTTTCTAAATAATTTGCCATATAATATTAGTTACATTAATTTCAATTTATCTGATTAATTGTGAGCTTGAGTTTCTTTTCCTAGTTTTTTACATATAGATTTGCTTTCATAAACTTATGTTCATATCTTTATTGAATTCTTTTTTTAGGTCAATTTATATGTGCTCTTTATAATGTATGTTGTAACTCTTCATAATCTTTGTCCTTAAATCTTATTGCCATAACTATATTTCTACTGACTTTGTTATGGTATCTTTTGCAATACAAACAAACATTCTTAATTTTTACATAGTCAAATATAATCTTACTAACCAATGTTGGCCCAATTAACTTAATAAAGAAAAGGAAAATATATGTCTGATAAGTAAGCATACAATTAATATTTAAAGAGGTATTATAAATCAGTATGCAAAAGACAACCCAGTGAAATATATTTTCTCACAATTCTGGAGGCTAAGAAGTCCAAGATTAAGGTGCCAGCTGAATTGGTTCTTGGTGAGAAATCTCCTGCCTTCGAGCTGTGTCCTCACATGGCAGACAGAGAAAGAGAGAAATCTCTCTTTTCTTATCAGGTCACAGTCCTATTGGATTAAGGCTCCAACTTTATGACCTCATTTAATCTTAATTACTTCCTAAAGACTCTATCTTCAGAAACAGTTACATTGGGGTATAGGGCTTTAACATACGAATTTGGGAGGACAATTCAGTCCATAACACCATCTATATGAAGTTTAAATACAAACAAAAGCAAATTAATGTATTAGGTAGATGTCTCTATACATTTAGAAAGACCATGAAGGAAACAAAACAATACAACAAGGAGAAAAGAAATGTAAAATTTCTTCATGACACGGTGAGGGGCCAGGGGCTGGGATGTATTTGGAATAATATGCACAGAAAATTTTTATTACAACACACACCAATTGAGCACTTTAGTTTTCTCTGCATGGTGAAATTATGAGTGATATTCTTTCTAATTTCCTGATTCTTTTATTGTGCCTAAATATACGTCTCGGTTAAACCGATGTTTAAACAAAATAAATGCAAAATGAGTTCACATCCAAAGACTAGGCAGCACGCAGAAGCACCCTGCCAGTGCCACCCTTCCCAAGGCAGTGCCACCCTGGCGTGCCAGCAGAGCGAGGGTGGATGCCCTGGCAGCAGCGCTCGGGGCTGCTGGGGGTGGGGACTGCCGGCTTCTTTGCCAAGGCCCTTTCAAAGCATTTAGGTAAAAATAAATTTTATTGCTAAATCACTCAGTTATTAGACGGGAAATTGAAGGAGTTCTGGCTGCAGGTATTTCTTCATTTCGAGGTGTGACCATTTCTTGAGTACCTGTCAGATTAAAAGACCTAGCTTCCTAGGCTGGGTTTTATTTACTGTCATTATTAATGATCCAAAGGATGAAGTAAACACAGAGCCAGTTAAGCCTGGAGGGACTGCTAACACCTGGGAAAACAAAAGAACCCAGAAATTTCAGTACTGCTGCTCTACTTCTGAGTAACAGCTCAATTTAAAACCAGCCATTAAAACCCTAGTACTCTTAACTTTATCACCTTTTTTTTAGGGCATTCAACACTTTTAACCAATGTTATTTTGCTTTTAAAAATTACCCTAAAAAGTCTTTTTATTTAACTTTCTTCTAAGAAAAGGGCCCCAGAGTATCTTACAAATATATATTGAGGGTGATGATGCTTTACTATGTACAACTTTTCCACCCGAATGAAATGCATTCTATGTAATTACACTGCCTGGAGGTTGCCTCTAACTTTGAAGTCCCAGTAAGGAGGAAGGAAACCTCAGGGATGAAAACATAAGCTGACTTATGGAAGGACTTATGGATTTTCAATAGACAGACTTTTATCCCCATGGAGGATGAAGAAAGCCTTCTATAGAGCTTTCCAGCAATGAGGAATCATAGAGACCAAGGCTGGGTGTAGAGATGGTATGAAAAATGGTATGTGTGTATTATATGTTTATAGCTAGTGGTCATATGATTTATAGCCTAGGGATGGTGCAATCTGTCAGGGCCAGAAAGGACATATTGCAGAGGGTAAGGAAAAACAAAGTATCTGCTCCTGCAGACTAGATTCTGAACCCAAGAAAACAGTACTTTGGAATGTGGAAGTGAACATGATCTTGAGAGTACCTCTGTGGTGACTGGAGTAAAGAACAAGAATTAAAACAAACATACAAGAGCCTTGTGGCTGCACAGAGAACCCAGTTTTTCAGAGTGCATGTACAGAGGACGTAACAAAGGCACACACCCTTTGACACAAAGAGGCAAAACCCCACCAGAAATGAATCAGAAAGGGTAATGCCCAGAATAAACTGAAACTCCAACATGTGAAAATGTCAACTCAAAGGATTTATTTCAAAACATTTAGGTTGAAGAAAGAGTCATAACAGGTTTGTGAATGTATAATCATCCAATTTCCATTTTTACTCTTTTATTCATCAGACGACTAGTATTTAATCTGAAGCGGTAGAACAACTTTAGCAAGGAACACATTTCTGACTGAGACAATGCTAAGTGTGTATGATCATTTCATTTTTGTTCCTCCTCGGGGGATCTGTATCTCCTCTCTACAGAGGGGCTGTGGTCCTCCCAGGGGCCAGCCCTCTACATTTCCCAGCCACGAGTCTAGTTCTAGGCAATTCAAACTGATGAAGGGGCTATGCACCAGGTTTCTTAGTCTGGGCTCTAAAAATCTCCTGCACAAGATGAAAGATCCTCAGTTGGCTTTCTCTTTATTCTTTTGGCCTTTTGGCCATGAGCCAGAGGCAAGGAGTGCAACAGAATCCTTGAAGTCTCAAGGACAAAAAAAGCCATTGGATGGAAGGATCTGCATCTTCAACTCACCTTTTGAGAAAAGACTCCAGTAGAATTGCCAGATAGCTGTCATTCACATTGGAATTTGCATGAGTAAGACATGAATGTAGATTATGTTGAACCATTGATTTGGGGAGGGAGGTGGTATTTGTACTAGTTGTTAGCCTACCCTGTACTAATACTAAGTTAAAAGCTTAAATAATAAAAATGTCTTCCTTTTAATAAAATTAATGTATTTCAAAAAAACTTGCAAATGTATTTACAGAATAATCCTTAATAATCTTTAAGAAATATTGGGCAATGTAAAAAGTACCAAGAATCAATGAAGTGGCTAATGGAAAGTTTTATAAGAAACAAAGATAAATTGGTAAGCTTAATGTCAATTTCTAGCAAATAATGTCTAATAAATTATTGAATAAATAGCTCATCAGTAGATTAAAAGAAAGTATTGATTTCCAGCAGTTAACTTTGACTCACCAAGAAGAAGCTAAGTTATACCTACCTGTTTCCCATTTGAAAATTGTTTCTAGGCCAGTGGTTCAGGGTTTGGAATATAGGGTCCTCTCATGGATAATATGAGCAAGTGTATAAAATGAAAGCATTCAAAACATGTCTAGTATCTTATAACTGATATTTAAGAACTCAATTTGATATGTAACCAGCTTTTAAAAAATATTTGGCTATATGAAAGCTGCCTAATTGTCCACCAGTAGATGAGTGGATAAAACAACTATGGGGCACAATAGAATACTACTCGGCCATAAAAAAGAAGAAAATTTTACCTTTTGCTACAGTATGGATGGACCTGAGAACATTATGAAAGTGAAATAAGCCAGTCAGAGAAAGACAAATGCCATATGATTTCACTCATATGTTGGAATCTAATGAATAAACTGAGCTAACAAGCAAAATAGAGACTCATAGTTGGAGAGCAGATGACAGCTGTTGGGAAAGGGAAGTTACCAAGAGGAGCAAGAGCAAAAAAGGAAAAGGACTCATGGACATGGACAACAGTGGGGTGATTGTAGGGGGCATAAGGTGGTTGAATAGTAATGGAAAAATACAATAAAAATTTAATTAAAATTAAAAAATAAAAAAATTTGGCTTTTAAAAGTACAATAATATTGTAATGACTGTATGTAGTACTGGAAATATCAGGGGGAACACCTTGTGAGGTATATAGTTGTCTAACCACTATGCTGTACACCTGAAACTAATACAAAATACTATTGAATGTAAACTATAATAAAAAGAAACCAAAAAACCCATGAAATAAAATGGATTTAATTATGCCTAATATTTATACAATGACTTATAGTGTAAAAAGTATTATTATTTACATTTTCTATTTTAATTTTTATAACAATGAATAACTGAGGAAATTAAGAGGAAGGTAACTCATTGAGACCACACAGTATGCTGCAGCTGGGATCAGCCTAGAGTCTCTGCCTAATATGTTGCTGTGCCATTTATCTAAAGTCAGCACTGAAAATACTTCATGTTTATTTCAATACTAAGTACTGACCAAACAAATCTGTTAGATAAGATTGCTATTGCATGATATAATAAGAAGTTACTCTAATGTAATGCTGTTATGAGAGAAATTTTTTCTCCCAAATTCACAGGTTGAAACCCTTCTTCCAACAATGTGATAATATTAGAGCATGGGACCTTTAGGATAAAATTAATATTAGATGAAGTCATGAGGGTGAGGCTCTCATGAAGGGGATTAGTGCCCTTAGAAATGTGACAGGGAACTGTCTTCCTTTCTCTGCTCCCTATCATGATACAATGATACAGTGAGAAGTAGGCCTTGCCAGAACTCAATTCTGCCACTCCGATCTTGGGCTCTCAGCTTCTAGAACTGTGAGACATAAATTTTTGTTGTTTCTAAGCCATTTAGATGATGGTGTTTTTGTTATAGAGCCCAAGCTCGCTAGGACATGCTTTACTAATGGAGCTCATGTGATGTGAAAGGTGGGAGGGCTTGTCTTATTGTGTCTGTAATCTGTGGGCTCCACGCCTGCTAGAGCATCCATGATGTGAGTAGCTGGGTTACCTGCAAGAACTAAGTACCAATTTTAACATGCATAATAAGAATGGGCCACAGCTAGAGCTTCTACCATCAGAATTCTTTCTACCTTGAGGCACTTGCCAGTTTTAATCTACTGCAGTTGGCAAAAAAACACTGAAGTACATTTTATGGAGATGCTTTATAATAGTGTGTGAACAAATGCTTTTTTCAAATGTGTAGAAGTATATTCTACCATTAAACCTCACAATTGATACCAGCACACTCTATTTTTAGAAGAGCATATTTTAAAAAGCGTAAAAACAGCTTGCCCTCTTTAGGTCATGTAAGAAATTGCTGCACTGGCGAGTAAAGATGAAAGTAGTGGAAGGTGAGGTGGGAGAAGTAAAGGGAGGGTCATCGTAGGTCCTACAATTGACTTTGCTTTTAGACCAAGAGTGAAGGGGAGTTCACTGAGGTGATTCAAACACAAAAGTGATGTGACTTATATTACAAATAGGTCAGTTTGGCTGCTCTACTAAAACTAAACTGATGAGGAAAAGACTGAAGCAGAGAAACTAGTTAGGAGACTATTGCAGCAATCCAGGCAAAGCATGATAGAAGTTGAATCAAGCTATTAGTGATGGAGGTATTGAAGAGGAACCAAATTTGGGATTGTTTGA
Organism: Glossophaga mutica; assembly: GCA_039655065.1. Lineage (NCBI taxonomy): Eukaryota > Metazoa > Chordata > Mammalia > Chiroptera > Phyllostomidae > Glossophaga > Glossophaga mutica. The sequence goes on along the minus strand of CM077303.1, from coordinate 156,904,183 downwards.
AAGGTAGAGCTACCAGGATTTGTTAATAAATTGAATCTGGTTGAGAGAAAGAGAATCATTCACAATGACTCAAAAGTGGTTGGCCAGAGCAACTAAAAGAACAGAGTCACCAATAGAATAGAAGACAAATAGGATTAGGTTTGTGGTGCTTATTAGACAGGTAAGAGATGCTACCAACAGGCTTTGAATTCTGAGCTTTAGGGTAGAGGTCTGGGCTGGAATTCTAATTTTAAGGCTCACTATCACATAGAAGGTGCTTAAAACCTGGGGTCTAGAGGAGATATGTAGAAACAAACTACAGTTGAACAAAGATAAGATTCCTAAGGACTGAACTCTGATAAACTTCGAAGTTTAAAGGTTAGAGAGATGAGGAGAAACCATTAAAAGAGACTGACAAGGATAGTTAGAGGGTTAGAAAGATATTTAGGTACAATTTAAGAGTGATTATTCTAAATTGTGACATTTCAAAATAAAATAAGCACCAAGAATTGTTAAAGGAATATGGTTCATAAAAAAATAAACAGTATTTTCAGGGCATACCCATAAGGGAAAAGCAAACCTTAATGTCCAGCTCTTCTCACTTCAGTGGTGCAGCCCTTAAGTGTGATGGGAGTCCAGGAGAACCTGGTGATAGAAGACACATGTTAAAGGAGAGTCAAATGTTGAATTCATGAGTTTGCATTGTTCATGAGGCTATGGAGGGGCATGACATAGGGGAGGACTTCAGTCAAAACCAGTGTCAGGGTGTACAATGCAAGTGCTTCCTATAGGAAGTACCTTGGGATATATATCACTCTGAGGATCATATTATATTATGAACACTTTACCCCAAAACAGTAAATATATACACACATTCATATTTACAATTACAGAGGACCCTAGGGCCCTTAAACTGTGGATTCCAAGTTGATGACACCTGCATTATAGAGTGCTCATCAGCTCTACCTTCTTCAAGAGAAGAGCTTCACTGGAGAATTGAGGGCTTCTTGTTTTGGGTTTAGAGTGACTCTGGTGCAGCTACTTGGTGGCAGCATGATATTCTCACTGGTAGAGCTTAGTATCCATCTGCTAATAAAGAGACAATAATCATCCTGGGTGCCTGTGCCAATGAAACATAAAACTAAAAACAATTAAATCAAATTTTAGTTGTGAATTGTTAAAGTAGCTTGAGGCAGTGTCACTTACATGGCCTCAAATAATGTCTGCAGTGTTGCAGAAACAACTATTTTCTCTGCACTAGAAGAAGGGTTGGGTTTATTTTTTTCCCCTTCTCTTCCCTGAGCAAATCCCCATAACAAATAAAGTTACACTTTAAGACCGGATTACTCAGACTATTGGCTTTGCATGCCAATGTTTACTTTAAGTAAAAATGATACTTCTGAGAATTCAAATAATATGTTTAAGTATTTCCAGGCTACAGTTCTGCTTGCATTTGTCTTGGCACTAGCTCGCCATGGATATGTCAGCTTTAAGAAAGATGACTCTTCAGTCATAGTTAAATGTCTTTATTGAGTATCTCACATGTGCTGAATGTGTTTCTATGAACTCCTTGACTATCATTATTTGATGAAAATTGACCCTCCTATTGGCTACACACCATCCTGATTGGAAATGCTCATCTCTCTAGAAATGGTCTCATTTTGCTTAAGAAATTAAAATTAAAGAGAGAGGATAATAAAAAATCTACTAGAATAAATTAGGTGCCACCCAATTTATAATAATGGAAAAATCATTAGTCAATTAACTCTCCCCTAAACACTTCAGCCCTATCCTTGTTCTTATTTTAAATAAATTTATTTTATAAACATCACTAATAGATCACAGTCCTAAAGATGACACTAAGTTTTTTAAAGAACTCAGCACTTCTTTCCCTCTTTACTTTCTCTATGTTCTCTAAAGCATATTATCAGACCCTGAGAAGAGTTCACATTGTCTGTGAATATCTATTCATACTTATGTGAAAGTATAACTTTTTAAAGAGAGACTAGTAACAGATAACTGATCTTTGAGTTACATGAAGCTTAAAAGATTTTTTTTTTCATTCGAAAGGAACTATTTTCAGGCATCGAGGTCAGAATAGTGTGGGAGATATTTCAGGGTAATCAAAGGTAAACATTACTGACTACATTTAGTTACTTCATTATTTGTGACTGTATCATGCTAAGATTCTGGGTATTAGCAAGTACGGATTCAAACATGCACGATAGCTGTTCCTTTAGTGGGCAAGTTTCCAGCTATAAAACCTAAACGGATACAATGATCTTGGATATTTTACAATGGATATAAAAAGTTAAAGGGAATTTTGATTTCAGAGATAATTATTTTCCAGCCTTTCTTAGAATATATGACCCTTTTTCATGAAAAATTTTAAAGTATAATATTTTGTATAATGCTCTGAAATATTCCCCGAAGGATTAGGAAGTTCTTTCTATGTTTAACTAAAATTCCACCTGAGTAAACCTATCTCCTTATTTTATCCTCATTAAATATTGAGGACAACTATGTATTGTTCCTTTGAGATAGATGTTTATAAATTTTAGGGATCCACTGTTTTGTTTATACATGCATAGGGAATGCCAAGAATTCTAACTTCCTAGAAAAAAGCAATGTTACAGAGACAAAGAGCAAATCAATAACTGCTTAGGGCTCAGGGTAGGAGCAGAGAATGGCTCTAAAAGGTGGTGTGAAACTTCAAAAAGCATAGGATTGTTCTAAAACTGGACTGTGCTGATGGTTGCACAACTATAAATTTACTAAAAATTAGCAAACTCTATACTTATAGTGGGTGAATTTTATGGTGTGTATTCCTTAATCAAGCTACATATAAATATATAAAAACATATATATAGCCTGAAATATTTATATAGTTAATCCTGAATTCTATGAAAGATTGAGATATCATATAATTACCAATTATAAAATCTTAAATTCTATAATTCTTAAAAATGATATGTTTTTTCCACTACATTTCAGCACATTTATGTAGCTACACATTTGTAAAGAACATATCATTTTATGACTGTTTATAAGCTATGGATTCAAAAAGATAAAGCATTTCTTGGGACAAAAAAGGAATTCTTCACAATAGATTGATTTATTGGGATTTAAAAATCACTTGACGTTTACTTGTTCATTGTCAAAAGATCATTTATCTTTCCTTTGTTGAGTTTAAAATTTTATTCTTGTGCTGTTCAACAAGTTTGTACATCTCTCTGCCCTCTAGGTGCATACAAGGAAGGTTCATCCTGGCTTCTCTGTGATCAGGTAGCATCATGTGACTAGTTCTGGCCAGTGATTTGTGAAAAGTCATGCTTGTCATTTCTCTGCTGGAGAATTTAATTGCTGTTAGGAAGTACACTAGAGGTCTCTTTCTCTTTTCCATGGAAACTAAAAACTTTTGAGATTGTGAGTGCTCCAGCAGTTGCCTCTGAGTAAGGAGACGTGGAGGAGAATTCCCAGCTAAGATGTGATGAATTATATACATATATATTCTCACTCTGAGATCTACATATATTATGAGATCTGGAAATTATGTGTATTTTTATATGTTTAATGTATTTTATATACACACACAAACAGAGAGAAAGAAAGAGAGAGAGAGGCCCCCATACTTTTGGCGGGTAACCTAGCCTGCCAAAAAGTAGGTAACACTATTTTTGTAGTGTAACCTAGCATATCTGAAACGAATGAGGAGGGAAGCATGCAGAAATGATCGGTTTAGAGATTAATTGAATGATTCATGTAAGAGATGATGTTGTCTCGATCCATGGTGGTAGCAGTAAAGGTGGTGAGAACTGTTCAGATCTGAGATATAATTTGCAGGTAGAGTTGACAGGATTGACTGCTGGGTTGAATATACTATATGAGAGAAGAATAAGTGTGAAGACCAGGTTTTTGTCATAGCAACTGGAAGGTTGGAGTTGTCTGGTATCGTGATCAGGAATATTGGTAAAGGAACAGGTTTAGAGTGAAATATCAGGAATCAGATTAGATGTCCAAGTAGACATGCTCATTGGCAGTGATGCACATAAGTTTGGAGTTAAAGGGTGAAGCTAGGGTTGGGTACAGGAATTTGTGAGTTACCAGATTTGTGGACTACCAGATTAGAGACGGCATTTAAAACCGTGGGATTAGATGAGATTGCCTAGGAATGAATGTGCTCAGAAACAAATCCCAGCACTCAGATTTACAGTGGCAGTCCACAAACCTTTTGTTTTAGGACCTATATCCACACTTAGATATTATTAAACTTCTACTTATGTGGCTTATATCTATTCATATTTACCATATTAGAACACAAAATCAAAACTTAAAACATATATGTATTAATTCCTTTATGATACTGATAACAATTCAATTACATGCTAATACAGATAACGTATTCATTGTACAAAGTAACGACTATATGTCCCTCCCAAAAAATTCAGTGAGAAATGTTGCATTACTTTACATTTTGTCAATTTCTTTAATGTCCAGGTTAATGTCCAGGTAAATGAAATCTAATATTTGCTTCTACAATCAGTCTGTTGGCATGTATTGTTTTGATTGAAATATATTAAGAAAATCCAATCTCACAAAGATACGTGAAATCAGAAAAGGGATAAATATTTTAATAGATAACTTTTCAGATAATTGTAGATATTCTTCTTTGAACCAACATCCAGACCAAACAAGTGATAGTTTCTTAATGATTGATAACACTGTGGTGTTATGAAATCATATCTATTATAAACATTCTTTGGTCTCTCTTACACTTTAAATGATCTTTTACTCACCTGTGATTTTTATAACATTAAGCCTTCCATCATTTGGAAAATACTGTTTCACTAAGTTATGAAGATCTTCCAAATTCTTACACACATAAAAAACCACATTATTATAATTGTCAATTTCACAAGAAAATCCTTTAATGAATTTTTATTATGCTTATGGTGGCAGATACACATTTTCCAAAATTCTAAGTTATACTGGAAAGCTCAAAGTTATCACTGGCACCAAATACTGCTAGAGTTTTCTTGAAGTAACAGATTCCATTCATTAATTTTTTTCCAGAAAATGTCTACCAATATCACACTGTGTTTATCAGTCTTTCTTTAAAATGAAAATAGCTTTCTATGAAAAATGCAGATAGTTTGGTTTACAACTCAATTACACAAGACTTTTTCCCTGACATTACCATTGTGTTTCAAATGCAACAGAAGTACTTTATGTATTTTTTGCATTTTGTTACACACTATTGAAAAGGTGTACTCATAGTAGATATTTAATAAAATTAATAACTTCTCCTGCTTTATTCAGGACATTCTTCAGTGAACTTGATTTCTCTTCATAAGGTCTAACACGGGTAAAGTACCAGCAGTTACCCACCATTGCTTTTCATCATTAGCACAAATGCCAAAAACTAAAGTAGTAAGTAATACTTTACTATTGTGAAACTATTTTTGAACTTGTGGCTCCTTAAAAGTGTCTCAGAGACTTCCAGATGTTAGAGACTCATACTTTTACAACCACTGGCTTAAGATTAGCTTAAGAAATTCTTGAAGATATCATGACTTTGAATGGCACATCTGAAAAACTTTCAATCATAGACCTATTGTGGATTTTTTCATGTAAATGTATTTATGTTATTTATGTTCCTTTTAAAAAGTGGAAAGAATCTGAATGCAGTAAATACTTTTATGGGATAGAAAAACTATCATGCTCATGTAAACAAACCATTTACATAATGAAGAATATGAATTAAACACTGCATGCAGGCCTCATTTTGTCCTAAATAATGAATGAAAAGGAAAGTTGGTCAAGTTAATTAACACTTCATCGAAGAACAAGTAGAGCATAACAATAATTTTAGGAATGACTTGACACTAAGATAAAGCAATAAGTCATTAATTAGCTATTTTATGAAGACTTTGGGGAGAATCCTAACAAGGTTACCATGACTTTGGCCATGACCACAGCTATATTGCACTCAGGAGTTTTAAGGGAAGAAAAACAATATAAAGGAGGAGGGAGATAAGAAAATTGGATAGGTAATTATGCAGAGGTCTGAGGTAAGGGGCATGTGACTTCCAGAAGGTCAAAAGTTAAAGTATGTAATTGAAATGGCTGAAATATTGGTTAACCCTAAATGTATTTGTCACTTTTCAAACTGACATCAAAACAAACTTAAAGGGCTGATAATGGTTATAAACAGATAATTAGAAGGATAGCCCTAGAGCATATTAAAGGCAGCTAGATAGAAATGCTAATTAAAAATGTATACAATCTAGGAATTCAAATGCCACAAAAGAAGAACAATACTAAAACAAATGCAAAAAAATAAGAAAATCTAAAATTAGTCATGGTGATTGTGATTTGTTCCTCACATCATAAGTCAATATAAATATCAGAATTTAAAATCTTTGGCATAAGCTTGGCCAGTGTATCTTAGCTGGTTGGAGCATTGTCCCATAAACCAAAAGGCTGTGGGTTCAATCTCTGGTTAAGGGCACATGCCTGGGTTATGGGTTCAGTTCCCAGACACTCAAAGGCAACTAATCAATATTTCTCATTCACATTGATCTTTCTCTTTTTCTTCCTCCCCTCCCCTCTCTCTAAAATCAATAAACATATCCTTGGGTAAGGATAAAAAATAAAAGTAAAATCAAATCTTTGGAGGTAAATTGCCAACCTTTATTTTTTTAATATATTTTATTGATTATGCTATTACAGTTGTCCCATTTCCTCCTCTTCATTCCCCTGCACCCTGCACACCCCCTCCCACCCACTTCCCCACTTTAGTTCATGCCCATGTGTCATAAGTTCTTTAGCTTCTACATTTCCCACACTATTCTTGCCCTCCCCCTGTCTATTTTCTACCCACCGTCTATGCTACTTATTCTCTGTACCTTTCCCCCTCTCTCCTCCTCCCACTCCCCTGTTGCTAACCCTCCATGTGATCTCCATTTTTATGTTTCTCTTCCTGTTCTAGTTATTTGCTTAGTTTGCTTTTGTTTTAGGTGTGGTTGTTAATATCTGTGAGTTTGCTGTCATTTTACTGTCATATTTTTGATCTTCTTTTTTTTAGATAAGTCCCTTTAACATTTCATATAATAAGGGCTTGGTGATGATGAACTCCTTTAACTTGACCTTATCTGAGAAGCGCTTTATCTTCCCTTCCATTCTAAATGAAAGCTTTGCTGGATAGAACAATCCCAGATGTAGGTCCTTGCATGATTTGGAATACTTCTTTCCAGCCCCTTTTTGCCTGCAAGGTCTCTTTTGAGAAATCAGCTGACAGTCTGATGGGCATTCCTTTATAGGTAACTCTCTCCTTTTGTCTTGCTGCTTTTAAGATTCTCTCCTTCATTTTCATCTTGGCTAATGTAATTATGATGTGCCTTTGGGTGTTCCTCCTTGGGTCAAACTTGTTTGGGACTCTCTGAGCTTCCTGGACTTCCTGGAAGTCTATTTCCTTTGCCAGATTGAGAAAGTTCTCCTTTATTATTTGTTCAAATAAGTTTTCTATTTCTTGCTCTTCCTCTTCCCCTTCTGGTACCCCTATAATTCAGATGTTGGGACATTTAAAGATATCCTAGAGGTTCCTAAGCCTCTCTTCATTTCTTTGAATTCTTGTTTCTTCATTCTTTTCTGATTGGATGTTTGTTTCTTTCTTCTGGTCCACTCCATTGATTTGAGTCCCAGTTTTCCTCCCATCACTATTGGTTACCTGTGCATTTTCCTTCATTTCACTTATTGTAGCCATCATTTGTTCATCTAATTTGTGATCAAAATCAACCAATTCTGTGAGCATCCTGATCACCAGGGCTTTGAACTGTGCATTTGATAGGTTGGCTATCTCTTAGTCACTTAGATGAATTGGCTCTGGGGCTTTCATCTGTTCTCCCGTTTGAGCCATTTTTGTTTTTTGGGTTTTTTTTTTTTTTTTTTTTTTTTGGTCTGGTTGTGGCTGTTAGGTAGTGAGGGGCGGGGCCTTGGGTATTCCCCAGGGTGGGGCAACCCAGTGGCTGTGTTGTGACACTGTATGTGGGGGTGGGTTCTGAGAGGGAACAATGGTGCTTGCTCCACTCTCTCCAGTATCTCAGTCCCTTCTGCCACTTTCCACAAGCAGATTGGGTCCTTCTGGTGCTGATTTCCATGTGGGTGGCCTTGTGTATGTTCTAGGACCCTGTGGGTCTCTCCAAAGAACTCTCCTGTGAGGGTGGGAGTCTCTTCCAGCACCTCAGCCCCCACAAGTGTTTTCAATTGGTGTTTTTAGGTTTTATTTCCTGGCACTGGGACCCTGGGTTGTGATGGTCTGTCTCACTCCCCGATTTTGCCTGGATTATCTGTGCACAAATGTGGGACCGCCTGGTCAGCCAGCCACCTTGTGCAGCCTCATTGGGTATGCCCGTTGCCACCCCATGCCTGGTGTCCACTAGCTGCCACCTGTGAGCCTGGGGTCTGCTAGCCACTACCTCCCGACCTGGGCCTCCTGCACACCCAGGTCCACCAACCTCAGCTCTTTCCTGCCTCAACTCTGCCCCTCTTACTGGTCTGGATGAATGTTTATTGGACTTCAGTACAGTTCAATTTTCTTTTAGTTCTGAATGTTTTCTTGTTTCTAAATCTTTATTGTCCTTAATTTTGGCTGTGCGAGGAGGCACAGTGTGTCCACCTATGCCTACATCTTGGCTGGAAGTCCTGCAACCTTTATTTTTTCAAGTAAAAGTTCTTAACCTTTTAGCATGATTATTCTTCTAGTATTAGTTGACTTTGTGATTGTTTAACATGTGCCTAGCTCTGTGCTGTTACTAGACAGGACATTCAAAAATATTATTTTAATATCTAATGCTAGCATAAACTTGGACCTGAAAACTAGATTTTTCTGTTTGAAGTTCTAAAATGATTAAATGTAAACACTGTCCTTGTGTTTATTAATTCAGAGTGCTACTATTTGCAAAAACAATGATGTAAAAGCCAACATGCTTGGGGCACTTTTATAATTAAATCCTTTTGGAAAAGGTCCAAAAGGAATAGCATACGTGGCACTCTGCTCATGGTGCATCCCAGCTCTCCTTCTGAGCACCCTTTTAATCTGCAGGAAGAGCAAGTCTTAGGCAATAGGTACAACTATTTGATAGTTTAGGTCTAGGCTTCCCTTAAAGTAGAGGAATTGACTAGTCCTTTCAACAATTAAAAAATGTATCACAGAAAATTGGATTCAGAAGGTTTTATGTATCTGGACAATCAGCTCTGAAAGGTACTGAAAAACTTAAACTATAATCCTGTGTGGTTAAGGTCACAAACATGTTTGTTTTGTTTTGGGTTTTTTATGCTTATGTAGTCCTCTATAATGAAAATTTCACATTTAATTCCATTTATGAATCAGCTGATATATTTTTACTCTTATTACTCTACTATCATAAGCCAAGAGTTTAATTCCATCTCCTTGATTTCATGCCTTGATGAAAAATAATTTATATATCTCCTCTCTTTAATTCAATATTTTGTATTAGTGTCAGGTAAAGTATATTATCTGTTATCTTAAATGTTATTATACTAAATTGCAGAAAATTTAGAAAAAGAATAATTGGAAAAAGTGTTCCTTAAAAACAATATTTTAATATTTTCATGATGTTTTTGATTCCCAAAAACTTTTGGTAAATTTTTTTATGTATCCACAAATACATTTAGTTTTGGGAATTGACTAGATTATTATAAATCTTTTGTGGGGGTTTTTTTGTGTTGATGGTGTGAACACAAGAAATGATTTTTAAAGATATGAAATACTTTTATAATAACATTACTGAAAATATTATTTCTGGGTAATATTTTGTCAGGTATTGGTTTCTACAGCATAGTATATTATTTATTCTATAAATATTTTAATGACATTTATCAGAGTCAGGTTAAAGAATATAGATTAAAAAGAAAATATCTCTCTTAAAAGAGTTTAAAGGTCTAATAGTAAATAGAAATGTATAAAGCTGGGTGAAAATGATGTATTGAGGTTTGATTTTTGTTTCTAATTTTTGAATTATAATAAAAATTTGGGCTACTGAGAAGCACAATACCCAGAAATGAAAAACAGAATAATAATATCAGCTTTCCTAATGGCCAATTTTCATTGCTTCTTCCTGTTCAACCCCAAAGATTCAAGACTTTTCTAAGAAAGTAATATTATATAGATATATACCAATGTTGCAATATCTATTTCAGGGAATGATGAAGACTGGAGAGTGTATTAACCCATATTCTGTGAGGAGAAAATGTTCCTTTGTTTTAGATATTGTGAAGATAGGTAAGGAGAGAGTTTATCAAGGTAAAGATGTTGCCACCCCTTCAGCTATGTAGAATTAAAGGGAGAGATTTCTGAAAGGGAAAAAGGAAGTGAAAGAAATGGTATTTCAAATTGGGGATATGTTGTGTAGCTAACTTTTTCTGCACTCTGTAACATTTACAAATTACTCTTGGCTGCCCTTTGGATTAAGTAAAGCTGGTTCCCATAGAAACTGACTGTCTCTGATTTCACAGTCTATAGCACACAAATAACTCAACTTTCAGGAAACAAGGGTGATAGCTTGTGAGAGCTCAAGGACAAGCAGGAGGCTGTACAAGCACACCTGGACTGGGAAAAATTACTGACCTCTAATGTTGAACAAATGGTGCTTGAAAGACTTTCAATCAGAAAAATAACATGAGCTCTTATCCAACTACTTTCTATAGCCAATTGAGTTATCATAGGCAAGGATGAGAATATGTAATTTATAGAACCTTTTAAGAGCTAAAATCGCTCCACCAATGTGCACACCACCTTACTGACAGGGGCAGAACTATCTGGTACTTGGTGAGCTCCAGAGTCAGCTCCCTCAGGCCCAAGTCCTGGTTCTGCCACTCTGCATCTCAATGATCTTCCGAAAGTTGCCAATGCTTTCTAGGCTTTTGTTTTATTATTTGTAGAATGGGATAAGCTCCTTGTAAATTTTTTAAAGAGAATTGAATTAGTTTCTTCATGTCAAATGATGTAGAACTCTGCCTGCCAAGTCATATTAACTACTCAACACATTTTACCAATTATTAAGAATTGGTCCCAAATCTTTTTAAGTCATAAAAGAGTACATGCTCTTAGGCTAAATTTGGAATGTGGAAGAAAAATTTCCCAGTCTTTAATAATGTTAAAGACTATTCATGTATTTGGAGCATTTTCTTCCTATCTTCTCAAGTGCATATTTATTCTTAAACACACATAGACAGACTTCAACGGTATAATTTGGTATCTTGCTTTTTCTCATTTAACATAAATATAAAAGTTCCCCTAAGTTTTGAGTATGTATATTTCATAATATTCCATTATACTTAATGTCATTTACTGAATGAACTTCTCGGTGACGCTAGGACCACTTTAAATACTAAAGTCGGTGTATTGCCCTGCATGCGCGGGCATGCGCACTGGTCCTCCCACTCGGTTGCATTGGTTCACCACTTCAGTCTTGAGAGAAAATCTTACTATTTTAGTAACTAAGGGTCTTAATTAAGATCTTATTTGAATAAGTTTGATCATTCATATATTTATAAATATGACACAAGTGTTCTGTTTGATTTTTACTTCCAGATGATTCACAAACAAATTTATATAATTCTAGAAACAAAAATTAAAACAAACAAAAAAACCATTATTGTAATTTTACTACAGACTTGTATTAAATTGCATTTATATATAAAGGAATGTATTTTTATATTTAATAGTTTTCATTCCTTGATGCTTTCATTTGTCTTCAAGAAAGAATACTTCAGTATGTTTTCTTAAATAGTAATTTTTAAGACAAAATGCTGCCTAGGTAGATGTCTCCATTCAGCAGTAAAGAGTCTTTCTTAACTTTCTGTGGCAGTGCCAGACTTGTTTGCCCTCCCATACATGACTCACTTTTCTTGTGCTCTTCTGTGTATCACAGGTGGACTGATTCACCTCAGGCTGGATTCCCCTGTATCAACTGACTTCCAAGGAGGAGTGTCTGGTGGAATACTAGGGGTGGGGCTTGGGGTTAAAAGAGAATATTGGGCATATATCCTTCTTTGTCTCTGCTCTCAATGAAAATGCGATAGTGATGATGTTTCCTCTGTGGCTTTAGCTCTTGCCTGGCAGGTGTACCATCACTGCAAGGGAAACCCTGGACCTCATAGGCCCTACCAACATGACATTCTTCTGCCCCTTCAGCCTGGAGGTGATGATCACCGCCTGCTTAACTCAGCCCTGGGTTGCCTCACTATTCCTGTTTACTTTTCGCTTTTCATTCCCTAAGCCTAAACTTCTCTATTTTACATTCTCAAATGAATTCTGATGAATTCTGTTTCCTGATTAGACTCTGACTGACCTGTCACTCCTCCCCCGATCTGATTTTTATTTTCCTCTTAAATTGTTGCAGAAAATAATGATTCAAAACCAACTGCCACTGAAAAACAGGAGATTTATAATAGTAACCTAAAAAGAATTTCACAACAGTCCTACCATATGCAACAGTGAGGAAAGCTGTGGGGACTTTGGTGAAAGAGGCCACTAATGTGAGTTTTTCATGCAGCATCAGCATCTTTCTCCAAGAGCTCTGCCATATTGAGATTAATTAGAAATGTGGAGTGCCTTATCTCAAAAAATTTGATAGAACAGTTATACATTTTCTATAGAACTAAAAAGTCATCACTGAAAAATGGTGGTGACTATGTATTCACTGGGAAATCCACTTTGCCAAAGCCATATTGATTGTCTTTGTAAGAGACTGTAAGATGAAGACATCATTCACTAGTTCATTCCCCTAATATTGCTTGGGACAGACCTGGTCTATTAAGCTTACTATACAAATTTATTAAAATTAAGTGTACAATGGATATGTCACTCCAGAGTTTTAGAAGTTTCTAAGATTCTGGGGATCTGGATCTCTCCATTGACAAAATGCCACTTCACAGACCAAACTGTAAGAGCATGTCTATGCTAATTACTACTGTACCCCCAGCCCTAGAATGCTGCTTCACACTAAGAGATAGTCAGTGAGTATTTCCTGAATAAAAGTAAATGAATAAATGAGTTATGTGTAGGACAGGGGGCTACCTGGTTCAAAATGTGGAAATAGTCTTTCTTTACCTTCTCATATTTAGAAGGAGTGGTCAGCTTAGCTTTAGATGTGACTCTCCTCACTCCATATACCCATAGTAACAATCATCAGTTGTGTATTTTCAACAGAAGTTTCAGAGAGTTTCCCATTTTGCACATTACAAAAAAGAACACACCCCTGGCCAGGTGGCTCAGTTGGTTGGAGCATCATCTTGTGCACCAAAATGTTGCAGGTTTAATCCCCAATCAGGTCTGGGCACATACTTAGTTGTGGGTTTAATCCCCAGCTGGGACTCATATGGGAGGCAACTGATCAATGTTTCTCTCTCACATCAATATTTCTCTTTCTCTCTCTCTCTCTCTCTCTCTGTCTTGCCCTTCCTTTCTCTCTAAAAAAAAAAAAAATCAATAAGCATATCCTTGGGTGAGGATTAAAAATAATTTAAAAAATTTAAAGGATAAAAACAAAAACTAACACAGTACAAACCAAACCACAACAAAAACACCGAAACTCCCCATGTGCAGTGGCTTCTTATTTAATGCCCGGCACAAAGTAAACATGTGTTGACTGGATGAAGGGTGCAATTTCTTGACAGTCAAAAAAAAAAAAAAAAAGGAAGCCTATTGGTAGGGTTCCTCCTACTTTATTTTTCCTTCTGAATTTATTTCATTCCTTTCTTACTTTCTTAAGAAATTGCAGAGTCAGTTGAAGAATTAACTCTTAACAAATTGAATGACTAATTTTCAACAATTGTTTACCACATTTCAAATGAATAAAGTAAAAATTAAATTTTACTATTTCTTGTTGATACATCAACGTTTGGGTATATCTAAAACAATCCAGTTATTGACATTGTCGATCCTTGTTTTGTTTTTAACATTGCAGTGTTTGGGATTCTCAATGCAATAGTTCCAACTTTTGCATTGCAAAGCTGCGCAGGAAATTTAGCAGAAGATCGGCTGGGACCACATTACACAGTTCCTTTAATTACCCTCTTATTCTCCCTTTATCAGCCCCTTTTTCAGTCATCTTTTTGCTGATCAATTGAGACCTACTATAGCCTTACCAAGGTCTAAGTAGGCAATAGGAAAGGATATTGAATCCAGTGCACTGCAATATTTGCCTATCTACTGAGGACATTGTAAGTTTTCTCATCCATAAAAGACAGTTAATTAAACCTGCACCCTTCCTAATCACAGGGGTGCATTTTGAATTAACAGAATCATATTTTAAAAACACATTGGACTTCATAAGGAAAGGACCTGAATAAATACAAGCTATTATCATTATTAGTGTGTTGATTTATCGCTGAAACCACGCCTGAGTCACCGTAAACAACCTGCCTTCTTTTTTGCCCAGCCCCACCTTTCACACTGTTCTCTGCATTGCTCAGCTGCGGCGGTGCAGAGTTGTGTAACACATTCTGAGGATGCCGCGAGATGCTGCAGGCAATTTTACAGAAAAACAAGAATGAGTGACTTTTATACTGGATGAGTTTCAGCTGTGTAATTCAAAATAAATTATGCTCATATGCATTCTTTCTTCACTTCTGACCCCAACTTCTTTTGCTTTATACACAAATGTACTATTTTAGAAAAGAAATTAGTTCCATGGTTAAGATAATACTGTCCAACCCTTTGTGGTCTATTTTCTCCTTTAAAATGCATTTGTTATTTTTTTTAGATGATAAGTTTTATATACATATTTGAATGGAGCTGCAAATGGACTAACCTTTGTGAATTAGTTGAAGCAGAGTAATTAATAATAATGCTTCCATAAAAATATATATTGTGTGTTGAAGGCTTTTTTGGCATCATCAAATTTGTTAGCAAATTTCTTTGTTAAATTAAATTCTTTATCAAAAATACTTAGTGAACCAGCCTTTAAAATTCCCATTAAAGTTTTTGAACAACTTTAATTAAAATCTTCTGGATTCCTAGTGTGTTTCTCTTTAGTTTATGGAGAAAATACTTTGGACTAAACCCTCAGGATTACAAGCCTATAACAACCATTTATAATCACAGGTCCTGAGATATCTGTCACAGTGTTAAAGTCATCTCATCTTTAATACAATGTTTTAAGCTGACAAAAATGGAAATGGTCCCAATCAGGAAAATAATATTTCATAGAAACTATGACTTATTCTTCTCCCCGGTAGTGTTAATCAGATTTCATTTATTTTTATAGCATGCCAGGCATTAGCATTACCCTCGAGACACAGCCCCTTTTCTATTTGTCCTTGGATAAGTTATCTGCTGTATTAGGATAACTTTCTTCCTCAAGATGAATGTTTCCTGATAAAACAATATTATTAACCTGTAGCAATTGTGATGTGAAATAAATGCAGTTGTCAAGTCAACTTTGAAATGGGGAAAGAACTGTGACAGATTTAAAAACTGCAGTATTGTTCCTGCCTCTCCTGAGTTCATTTATCTTGCTAGCTATCGTCCATGATTGAATGGTGGCAAAGGCACCTGCAAGTGAGAGTCAATGACAATAGATGTATTAGCATCATGCATGCACTCTGATGCTTCAAGGGTATCAATAATACTGCACTTTGAGTAGTCTTGGTCACTTACCTTTGTCAACTGGAGGGAGTTTAATTCAAGAGGCCAATGGTTTCTTTTTCAACAAAAGGAGGTGAAAGTGCTTTTGTGTGTTCCTAACTCTTCACAAATTAAATAGCTCTGTATGACCAGAATTTCCTGAGGTCAATTCTACAGATCTTTAAGCGAGGACATACCCCTCCCTGGCCTTTGCAGCAACTATTCTTCACCCATGCCGGCACGCATCTCATCAGAACATCACAACACATTGAAAGCTAAGTATGTGCCACAGACTGTAAGCTCATCACATTCTCATAACAAACACAAGAGACAGGTACTAATATCACCTGCATTTTAAAATGAAAAAAAAAAATGGTGTGTATAGAGGTAAAATAGCTTGCCTCTGGTCACACAGCTGGTAAGAAGAGTACAAATTTAAGATTGTACTACATTAGTGGCATAATTCTAATGAGTAGGCTTGGTGTCACAGTTGTCTTTGTATCTACCTTCCCCAGTCTGTGAGCTCTTTGAACAGAGGGATTATACCTTATTTGCTGTTTGTTTTTGCTTTTGCATCCTGAGCACTTTGCACAGTGACCAGTGCATACTAGGTATACAGTACAAGTTAGCTGACAAAAGAGAAAGGTGGGATATCAAAGACATGGAATAACGCCAAGATTTCACGTTCATTAAAGCTGCTCTACTTCCAGAAACTTTATGGAAAGAAGCAGCTCTTACATAAAATACATACAACTTCCTGGGTGTGGGGGAACAGGAACAGTACTTATGGCATGATGGTGCGAGCTTCTCTTCTGCTTAAGGAGCACTTTCTATTATTTAGAGCATATCAAAAGAATGGTAAATAGCTAGCACATCCAGAGCAATGCCCTACTTATGTAAGTATTCTGACTCTGCTTGAGTAAGAAGGCAATGGCTTCAAAGAATAAAGAAGGTGGGGTAAAAAAACAAAAGAGAGAAAAGGCCAAGTTTGTGCATGCATAAGCAAAATAGCATTGCAATCTATTAAACATATTGCACAATCTGAAAGTGTGGCAGTAAATTGGAGTACCTTTTTATTAAATAGGTGCAATGCAGGTTCCATAAAAGTAGAATAGCATTGTTTAGTATCAACAAATGAGATATAAATAATGCCATAGTTATTAGAAATACTCCTGTTTACTATTAAATAAAATTGCTCCAGAAATAGAGAGATTAGGCAAAGACAAACCACATAATTATCTACACAGGGGATAAGTTTACGTGAATTAAAATACAGATTGGCACATTGGTCTCAAAGAATTGTGAAAAGTAACTCTGACCTTCCTAGTGCTCATAAAGTAGTCAACTCAAAAATTCGTTGCATCAAAATTCCACTATATGACCTATTCTCAGAAAATTGTCCAAGAAGGAAGCTGGATCAGTGTCACTGGCCTCCCTTTTAGAACTTCCTTGTTACATGTTTTCTCTTCTCAACCCTTTCCATGAGCCCTTTCTCCTGTAGGAGGGAGAAATCCTGGGTTAGAAGTATTGTTTTAAAATTGAGAATAACATTATGTAAGTAGAAGAGTGTTTCTTGGTTCTAAAATTCTATACATAGTTCCAATATTGTTTTATACTTTATTTATTGTGTATTTCTATCTGATATTACCAGATATATATCTATTTCATCTCCATTAAGTATAAATACTTCTAAATAAAAATAAAGGACAGCCCTGGCCAGATAGCTCAGTTGGTTAGAGCATCATCCCCATACACCAAGGTTGTGGGTTTGATCCCAGACCAGGGCACATAGAAGAAACACCAATGAATATATAAATAAGTAGAATAACAAATCTCTCTCTCTCTTGGCAAATTAAAAATATTTTTAAAAGAACAAGTAAAGTGTTTTCATAGATGACTCTAACTCTTAGAATATGCACTATTTGCATATTTTTCTTGTCCTGGAGGATTTTTAGTATAAGTATTATTTTGTGAAAATAATATGAGAAAAAGTGTAATTCACTACAAAAATAATGAAATGCTTAAGATCAATTCAGCTATAGCTCTTTACACCTGTGATCCAGCATTGCAGATCATAATTCTGCCTTATTTAATCCAAAAAATTTTATTTTCCTTTTGTTTAATACCTATGCTCAATTTAATTCACTTACCTATTCCTGGTATCAATCGGGGGGGGGGAACCCTGAAAAACAACAAATATCTCAACTAAGTCTGCTGTTCCAAAGCCCATTTGGTATTATTCCTTTAAATATGCACAACATGGTTGGGGATCCATTTGCAATGATCCGAATGTTTCTTAGAGCCTTACATAACCATTACTAATCTCAACGACTTCAGAAACACCTATACAGGTAACTCATGCTCATAAATGCAGAGAGGGGAACTTGACTCTGAATATCAACCTAGAATTGGAGTCATTTGTAGAATCAATGAATTATATTCCAAGTTTTCCAAGTCAAAATTGAGCCTTCTCATTGACCTACCAGGCAGGCACACAGGAACACCATTCGTTTATCTGATCTGTTACTTTGTCATCAGAATTACAGGTGAGAATTATACCTTGGCTGATACACTGAGTAGGCAGGCCCTGCATGACTTGGGGGAAAGGTGACCATTTCCACTGGAGCAGAATTTGCACATTTAAAAGTCACTACAGCTGTTGGTATTGGGGTTTCAACATAAGAAATTGGCAAAAACAACAAAAATAGCTGAGAAATCCCAGCAGAGCTTCTCATGGCTGCTAATGGGAGGAGCAGACATTACTGCTTTCTACTTCCTCTCTTCCTCTTAATACCTTTTTGCTTCTTTGACTACCAGGTACACACTGCCCATACCTTAGTTCTGTCTGCCTTACCATGGCCCCTTAGGAATTCCATATATGTTCATTATTCACGTCAGACTCCCTTGTCTTCAAACACTGTATTTATTTGGCAGTACCCTACACTGACAACATGTCTCTCTAAGTGGGAAAGCGTAGTGAGAAGGTAGTTTCTTCCTGTGTAGTATATCCCAACCTGAAAAATATGTGGTGTCTAATTTATTTAAGGCATTTTCCCAAAAGTTTGTTAAAATTTTCAAACAGATATTCAGTTTTGCTAGTACTCTCACACCTCACAATTTTGTCTGAACTTATGCACGAACATCTGTGTATATTTGTTTTCTGTGTTCATCTCACATTTATGGTTTTTTCTGTATAACTTTTTTTACAGTGAGCTAAGCATAGGTAGAAAATGTTCTATTATTTTTAACTGTATACACTAAGTAGTTTATACAACATAGTATTTGAACTTTTTCCCCCTAATTTTGTGCATGCCACCAAATGTTAAGATTTTATCCCAGCTCCTTATATTACGCCTGGCCCACAAGAACTTCACAATAACCATTTAATAATTATGCTTAGAAGAAAGCTCTTAAAATATTTGTATAATACCAGATTTTAAAATCATCTAACTAGTAGATGCCACAAAGTATAAGGGGACACATTCCCAATGTGTTGCCTTTTTTGTGAGTGTGTGCTTTTAGATTCACTAGAGGCAAGAAAACAATGGCACGTCTGACATCTGCTGTGGAGCAATCACTGGATTCAGTCTCTGTTTCCTCCACTTCTGTGACAGTATTTGTTTCTATCTATGTACTACAGTATTCAACCCATGCAGCTTTAAAGCAGCTCCCATTGTTTGAATGAATTGAAAATTATTAGAAAATATTCTTCAAGTTGGAATAAAATGTAATATTATTAGTCCTAAATGATATGATTTTATGTATGTTGAACTAAGTGATAGTTCATATATATATACATAATAATATAATATATATTATCACTAAGTTCAGATACATTAGTTCAAATATATGTATATAATATACAGTATATATAAAATGTATATTATCATTTAGGTCAAATACATATGATAATTAAACACACATTTGTATGCATCTGTGTGTGTACATGTACACACTCATCAATGAAAACCCCAATGAAAGGGGCTATATTTTAGTCTTGAAAATTATGATTATAATGAAAGGTCTACCAAATAATAGAAATAAATTGGTTAAAAATTATGGCTTTTGATTCACAACAATATGTAGCTTCGAAATAAAAGTGATTATAAAGAATTGCAAATCAACAAGAAAAATCATCTGCTAGAATTTTAGTTTTGCTTTGATTTGCTTTAATTAATGATGATTTGGCAAAGACTTCTTCAGGTGAATTTGCTTTGATTTGCCCTAAAACAACTTTGAATTTGACTCCAACACTGTATTAATATAAACTGAAGTAAAACAGAGCATATTAGTATATAAGTGCTCAAATGGATTTTGCCCTGTTGAAAGTGAAAAACCGATACATTTACTGAGAATACACTTGGTATAACTAGGAATGGTTTGCCTTTAAGTTAATCTTTGGAATTGGATGGCACAGCTAAAATTAAATTTTTTTAAACTTCCAAATTAATATGAGGCTAAGCAGTTGGCTTAATGATTGATGATTTATACATTTTTAATTTTTTAAGTATTGTACAAGTTGACTTCCTTCTTTGCTTATCCTTACTCTCCTTTACTAGGTCTTCAGTTAATATTAGAGTTTTCTCATAAGTGTAAAATATGTCACATATCAATTATATCTTCATTCATTTTATTAATATATAATCTCCTTTACCCCTCACTACATCCTCTCATTCTAGCAGGCAAAAGTCTGGTCTGTTTTTGAGCATCATGAAGGAACATGTTTTGGAATAACTCCTCTCTTATATATGTAAGGAAATGGTGCAAGGAATATAAGGAATTGTACAAAGAGTATCAGGAAATTGTAGCTAATTTTTGTCCAAATAAAGGAGGTCTTTTTGAGGTACGTTCAAGAAGTATTTTTAATAAGATTCTCCGTTCTTGCTTTACTTTACAGTTCTGTTGTTCTGGTAGCACCAAAACAGATATAATTGTCCACCAGCAGATTGTGAATGGTTTGGTCTTTTGCTCTAACAATAAAAGAAAGAAATGAGATATGAAGAAAAAGGTCTAAAACTGATGTTTCTCTCTGCAGACTGGGGTAGATTTATATACTGCCTTTCCCTTTTATTCTTTTTGAATATTTTTGTTATACAATTTCGTGAAAATACTGAAAAAAATCTTTCCACCCAGATGCGGTCAGTCAGAGGTAGACACCCTGTTGTTTTGATGAATATTCTTTAGGCCCTTCATTACATCCTGTGGGCTATATGAAGTTTCTCCCACTTCTGCTCCAGAGCAGGGAGAAGCTTGCCTTCTGGCAGCTTTCAGGTGTTTCTCCCCTCATATGTTGGCTGTTTGTGAATTGTGCTCTTAGGTTTAATTGGACAGACATTAGTCATAATATGTTGGTTTCCAAATTAACCACATCCACGAGTCAGAATAAGCAGTTCGATCACTTAACTAAATAAATGAGTCAAATGAGCTAAACTAACCAGTCTGTCTCTCTCTTTCTCTCTGTCTCTGTCTTTCTATCTCTCTCTCTCTCTCATAATGGCAGGTAATCAGAATTTTTCACTATTCTGGGATATTTTTCAGATTATACGAGTGAGAACTTAATAGTATACTTGCAGAATAGGTTATCTGAATCAACCAATCTCTCCAATACAAAATATTATGCAGAAAATCTTCAGATTAGTTTTGCTCACAGCTACTGTTGTGAGCCTTATTAAGCATGGGCTTTTATGAGAATTCAGAATCTAAGTGATTTTTCTTTAGGTCAAATCACCTCAAAGAAAAAAGAAAACAAAACAGACTTTTTCGTGGTATTTTTCATTTGTAGTTCTCATTATAACCTTGACTTCCTCTCATTAATCTTATAGGATAACAAAATGTACACTTGTCGAAAACAAATGAAATAGCTGTTTTGAGCCTCAGATAAGATTAAACTGGGTCACTACTTCTGAATCAAATAAAATTTACTTTGACTCCATGCAAACAGAAGTCCATATGAGAACCTTGTTTCTGAGAAGCCCTCCCAAATTCCTGATCCCTCACCCATCACTTCTCAGATTTGTCTACTGAGCATGAAATGTATAAACTAGCATATGAACCTAACTATACCCTGAAGATACGCTTTAGTACTCTCATGATTAAACTTATGTGCTTTATGATAAGTGAGGTAAGAATAAAAAAGATATGGCCACAATTAGACTAAAATATGTTAATGAGCTATTTCTGGTTTTCTTTTGGTGGTGGAGGTAAATATCTCTTTTAAATGATTAAGGGTTCCTCTCAAGAATAAAAGCAAAATACTGGTACAGTGAAACTCCCAGGTACCATTTTCCAAGGGACCTTTGTCTGTAGTGAAATGCTAAGTGACTCAATTTGACAGGGTATATGCCTTGGCAGATCACATGAAAGCAAAGCCAGAACAACAATTTCCCCAGAAAAAGTGCTCTTTATTAATACCACCAGGCAGTAGACAAGCTGTCACCAACAGAGTCATTAAAATGCCCAGACAGAGTATCCTGATAACTCTGTTTTATTCCATTGGAGTCACTCTGTGCCACTTCATGATTGAGTGTCTCCCTCGAGTTTAGAAAAGAACTTAGTTCATATTACCACTGTAAACTCAATACCTGGATGTATCACCTCACACCAACAGTAGAAAATGCAAATGACAACACTTTGCACTTTTTACAGAATGTTCTGTGAAAGACTGTCAAAGTGAGTCATAAACTAGGACTATCTTTTCTGAGGGTAAACAAAGGCACAGAGTAGTTAGATAATGGGGTCTCTTAGTCAACAGGCCAAATTATAGGAAGAGGTGAGCAAGTAAAATAAAAGCATCCAAATGTTGTAGTGTGACAAATCAGCATTATCTTTACAAAAGCATTCTGAAAAAAATTAATGAAAACAGGTGAAAATCTGACTTCTAACTTAGAAAAGAAGGTTTTCTCTAAAATCATAGAATGACTTGGTTCAAAAATGTTCAAATGCTAAACATCAAAATGTTGGAGAGGTACATGAGTCCAATCTTTTATTTCTATACAATTTATGTTCAAGTTGGGCATCTCATTTAATATACAACCTAATATTGAAGGACAGTGCAGTGGACTGCTGTATAGGTTTTGTCACACCAGAGCCCCTCTAATCAGTAATTAATTTACAGTCAGTAAAACAGCGGCTATATAAACTGTCCCAACCTCCACAAGTTGTGTACAAATGTCCTTTAAGAACTTATTCTTCATTCAGCAAGCATAGAAATGATACCAGATGGAGCAAAGTAGCCTAATGGCAATGTTTAAAGATCTATAATGGTAACAATAAAATTGTTTAGGAATAGTATGCCCATGTTTCTGTCGTCCTGGTGTTTAGGGATTTATTTAAATGAGTATTTTAGAAGACTAAAAATACTCAAATTGAGAGGTACATGAGAATATTCAAGCCTGAGAAAAGTAAAAAAAGTACTGTGCTGGCCCAAAAATGGGTGGTCGAGAATTCGACTCTTAAAGGCAAGCAGTCAATGCATTGTCTGTTTCATATAATTTGCTACTCACTGACAGGTTTTGTTCTTGCTTTTCTCCTTAAATTATCATCAATGCAATTTCTCTTCAACAGATTTTTTTTTTTGTTTGGTTCTGCATTTGAATTCTTTTCAGCTCTTCTACTTTTCAGTTTACTTGGTTTCACTGTACAGGGGTGTCAAGCCCATTTTCACTGGGGGCCACATCAGCCTCACCATTGCCTTCAATGGGCCGAATGTAATTTTAGGACTGTATAAATGTAACTACTCCTTACCTAGGGGCAAGGAGCTCCGCACTGCCACCAGGTAGAAACAAGGTGCTGGGCAGATAAAATAAGGTGGAGGGCTGGATGCAGCCCGTAGGCCTTGTGTTTGCCACCTGTGCACTGTAAAATCAATGTCCATTGGCGTTCTCAGGAAAGCTATACTCTGGGGAATCACAATCATGTATCAAAAAATATTCTTCTTTTCATCCAAGTCTTTTCCCAAATACATTCGAGTTATTTGACCTGTAGTCTTTCACGCTCTCCTTCTGCTGTGGTAGCACAGGGATTCAGATAATTCTCTATGTCTTAGTGGAAAGAATGTGAAACAAGCAATGGCTTTAAGTGAATGATAATCTCGGTTCCCAAAGTCCTGAAGGCCAGGTCAATATTCCTAGGAGGAGTGTGAAAGGAACTCTTCAGCACTGATGAATTTACACATCTCCTCACAGGGAAATGCAAACGAGAAAATGAGAGTGAGCGAAAGAGACTTATGCCCACTGTGCTGAACAATCTGACCTATGTTTGCAAACAGTGGGGTCAGCAAAGAAGGCTTATCTAACTTCAGTCTTAACAAAATCATCGTGAAGAAGATAGAAGACTAGAAGACGTGTTTTATAGATAATAATGGATAATGACTCATTATACTACAGATCCAATGGAGAAAGTAAAGCCCAGATTAGACATTTTTGACTAAAAGAGGTGCAGTTTTCTCAGGGTAGAAACTTTAAGGGTGTGCTCAGCCTCTACATAGTAACCATGCTACCTTTTTCTTGCATTTTCTTATTAAATTTTCCAAATGCTTCAAAGAAAAGATTCAATGGGGAAACTCTTTGGGAAAAGATAATAAACAAAAAGAATGAGAATATAAAAATAAAGTTTTTCACCTTCAATTCCTTGGTGAAATATTAGCCAGGCAATTTTACAAAGTGATGACAACAACATTCACATTTAATAAAATTATTGAATGTGCTGACCATCTGACTTCAAAAGCAAAGTGACTGTAAAGAAAGAGATCATGCTCAGTGAAAGCCATGGTCAAGGGAGCACTCAGAATCAATTCACCATTTTCTGAAGTCAGGAATCTTTTCTAAGTTGAAGACAAAAACATTAGTAAACTCTTATTGTTGCTTTGCTTTTTCATGACTTTTAACTTAAAATCTGTGAAGAGTTAGTCTGTGATTTTAAAGCCAGAGTGGTGTCATTAACTGTCAATAATATCACACATTTATAGAGTCATGATAATAGCAAAATTTGCATTTTGTACAAATTCACCAAATTTGGTGGTAGCATTACCCAAACTCTTATGTCATTTAATTCTCATAACAACCAGAGAGATCAGACTCATTATCCATATTTTATAGATGACCAGGAAACAAAGGCTCAGAGAGTTATAGCATCATTTGCAATTTCAAGCCTAAGTCTATCTCATTATGCTAAATTATCAAAATATCTTATTTTTCACTTCTCTTATTTTCATTTTATCTAGGAGTATACAAAAATCTCTCTTAATTTTTAATTATTCAACAGAAACTTGCTTAAAGTGAACCTAAACTACAACAGGAAAGGCGGAGGAGAGAGTTAAAGGTGTGAGAAGACAGTTGAGGAATGTACCTGCCAGGCTATGGGCATAGCCCCCAAGTCCTGGTGTAGAATTTGAGTTAGTTTGTGGCATTTTCAGGAAAATAATTTACTCAACTAAAAGTCTGGAATCTCATCTGTTAAAGTATAGCTGTGAGTTGTAGAAATACTTAGAAACTATTAAAAATCAAAAGAAAATAATTCTACCTCCACTATAACTGTGTGCCTGGCATTTAGGAATTTGCTACTCCCAATCTTTAAAACACAAAATTCTCTCAGGAAATTGTTTATTAATATTTACATGTTTAGCATTTGTATCAATAAAATTGTGAAATCACTTTTATCTATGTAGCTAATTATACACAATATCTTTGTATTTGAAAACCATTTTTGCATTAAAATGAAAAATATTTTTTACCTACTCATGTTTTGGTGGAATGGTAATGTGTAACAGTGCATTTTGATATTAAAAAGTGCAGTGTTTGGATTGACATAGCTTTAGGCTTCATGATAATCACCACATCCTCTTTACACCTAAAAATAGTTCTTATCTTTCCAAATGGGTACCAAACCCTCTGATTTCTTAGAATTTGTTTTTCCCCCTACTTACATTTGAAGCCGCCCACCCATTTTAAGTCTTTTCATGGCTACAAAGTAGTGTTCTACAGAAATGTTCATTCATCTTTCCTAGGTACCAAAGTTCCATTACTCCTTTTACAGAATGGCTTTGATGTGCACATGAGTGAGAGGGCAAAAGAACGAAAGT
This sequence comes from Glossophaga mutica, assembly GCA_039655065.1. NCBI lineage: Eukaryota > Metazoa > Chordata > Mammalia > Chiroptera > Phyllostomidae > Glossophaga > Glossophaga mutica. Next base: position 156,878,474 of record CM077303.1, on the reverse strand, counting down.
CAAAAAGGTTTCAATGTGTGGGGTATGACATTAATTTGCACTTTGAATAATCATCTCAGGATATGTATACAGGATGTCAGCATATCTGCTTCAAAAGTCAGGGAAAAAACCCTTTAGTCAATCAACTCATTGGTCTATGCAGTTTTAAACAACTGACTTGGATTTTTTTTTTCAAATTACTGTTCTGTATAATACAGAGAGGAGTCAACTTGAATATAGGCGTATAACTTTCCCATAAGTCTTAACAATATGTACACATTTAAGCAATGTACTCATAATGAAAAGGAATGACCATTAACAAACATTTTGATGTTTTTATTTCTTAATATATTTGGCATTTGTAAAATAAATAGTTTGGGGGTGGTTCCAATAATATTCTTGTTTCAATAACTTTCAGTTTGAATTAGTGTTTGTTTAAAACTTATTTCATATTGAACAATCTACTAATTTTGGTCAAGCAAGTCTACATACACTTAAAGAGTTGAAAAAACTTACATTGGTGCTTTTAAAACATTTAGAAAGGAAATAACATAACTTTTAGAAAATAATTTTTTATTAATAATGAAAACAAAAGTTATAGTATTGATCATAAGCATCTTACAACATAGCATATTCAGAATTTTGCCTTCAGTTCTCTTGTTTGGATAAAATAAAGTCCACAATATAACTGTTAAACTGCTTATAATTTTATTGTTTAGGACAATTTTCTACCATTGCACCTTGGACATAGCTCATTGAATAACCCATTGACCACTTCTCTGTCACATCTATTAGATAAGAATGGGAGAAGGAATTTGGTATGGGCTAAACTGTGTCTTTCTAAATTACAAATGTTGAAGTCCTAACCTCTAGTACCTCAGAATGTGGCCTTATTTGGAAATACGATCATAGCAGATGCAATTGGTTAAGATGAGGTCATACTTTATGGAACAGGGTGGATCCCTAATTCAATATGACTGGTGTGCTCATGAGAAGGGAAAATTTAGAGACAGATGTGCTCACAGGGAGAACATCATGTGAAGATGAAGGCAGAGATCAGGGTGATGCTTCTGCAAGCTAAGGGATGCCAAAAATAGCCAGCCAATGACCAGAAGCTAGAGGAAAAGGCATGAAACAGATTCTCCCTCACTGCTCTTAGAAGGAACACCTTGATCTCAGACTTCCAGTTTCTAGAACTGCAAGGCAATAAATTTCTGCTGTTTAAGCCAATTAGTTTATGATACTTTGTCATAGAAGCCTAGAAAATTAATTCAGGACCTAACCCGAGGAAACTCCTTTTGTTTCCTTTCAGAAAATTAAAAAATCTTGTTTTATGTGTCCTACATAATTATCGGCAGCTCCTTCTTCATATATTGAGTAATCATATATACAGAGAGAGGTTAAGACAGACTAGTATGTCACATGAAGACTCCGTTTATGCTTTTCTAGACATTCTTATTTGCATGGGAAGTGAACCAGTAATAATAACACAGCATAGTTTTCTACATCTACTCTCGTCTTTTTGGTCCAGAGGTGTAATCGATAGTCAATTTTGTCTTTCACATACAAGCTGAGCCTCAGTTTCCTCATTTGAAAAGAGTCAATTACTTTAATGTTCTCCACTTTATTGTATATATTTTATTTCATGTAAAACCTTTTAAAAATAAAATTATGTGATTATGTATTTGATTTAGTAAAAGTGAATAAACACATAATAGATCTTCAATGTTACCTCTATCAAAGTTTTATTGGTTTCAGTGAAGTGTATGTATTATGTATATTTTTAAGAAGTTATCTTAAAAAATCTTGTTTCAAATGAACTAACACCTAAGTACTCTCATTAGTTTCTTTACAGATAAGAGCTTGATAAATGACTTGGTGAAGAAGAATCAGTTCAAAGAGTCAACTACACTTGGAAAAATAAAAGTCATGTTTTGATTAATCTGAGAAAGTATTTCTCTGCCATTATTTTTCATTAAGCTTCTTATTTTGAGATAATCATAGATTTACATAATTATAAGAAATACTACAGAAAGATCCCATGCATGCTTTATCCAATTTCAAACCCATGATGACCTCTCTCAAAATTTGGTGCGATGTCAGAACCAGGATATTGATGTTGATGCAGTCAAGAGGCAGAATGTTACCAGGACCCATGACTGTAAGGATCCCTCATGATACCCTTTTGTGACACACTCACTTCTCTCCTGTTGCTTCCACCTTCTTTGAACTCATGACAACCACTAATCTGTGTTCCATTTCTATAATTTTCCCAATTCGAGAATGTTATAGAGATGAAATCATAAAGTATATAGGTTCAGTTCAGAAAGTATCCAGCCACATACTATAAAAAATAAGGACATTTATTGAGGAAGATGCAAGATACAAGAAACATCGTATGTAGGAAAACAACATCTCAGTCCCCTTCCAAGTAGGCACCTTGGGACCTCACACAGTTCTCCCAATTGCCGTCAGCTGCTCCATCGTATTTTCCTGAGTCTCATTAATGATCTGAAAAAAAATCTCTTCCCTTTCAAAGGTGATTTTAATTTTGGGAAAATCCAGAAGTTGCAGGATGCCAAATCTTGGCTGTAGTGGGGCTGAGTCACCCGGGTGATTTGATGTTTCACCAAAAAACTCTGCACAAGATGTGATACATGAGCAGGTGCATTGTCATGATGGAGCTGTCAATCACCAGTTACCCATAGCTTAGGCCTTCTGAATCATTTGGATAGTTTCCATGGAAGAACATTCAAGCTTAATGCAAAACGTGATGCAGATTAATTGCTCTACTCGCTCAGTCATTTTGAATGTGATGACCACACAGTATACATATTCACTCAATGGCATCTACCAGCCCCATTGACTAGTAAGTCAAATAATGATGACAAGTGAAGTCATCATTATTTACACATGTGCATTCCAGTCCACTCTCCTTGGCTACCAGGTTACATCAATGTTGTACAAACTCTTCTTATTATGTTATGAATAGCTGGACTTTTCCAGACAGACTTCTTCTAACCTTTTCTAATCAGTTTGTATTCACTCAGTGTAACTTTCTAGAAATTCATTCAGGTTGTTGTGTGCATCAGTAGTTTGTATCTTTTTATTGCTGAGTTGTAATCCATGGTAGGCTATGCTATGGTTTGTTTAACCATTCACTCATTGAGGTTAGTGACAGGTTTTTTTACAGGGTTATTTATAGGTTTATGGCTGTTACAGAAAAGGTTCCATGAAGTCATGGACAGGTTTTTTGGAAAGCAGAGTTTCATTTCCCTGGTGTTATATGGTGAGCTGTATATTTAATTGTCAAAGAAACTGCCAAACTATTAGCTGTTAGGGAAACATATGTAAAAACACAATGAGATATAATTACAAACCTTTCTGAGGGACTAAAATAGAGATGGCACAAAATGCACAGGAGGACAAAGAGGTCCTTATCGCTCCTGCAATGTTGGTGGGAAAACAGTTTTAAAAGTCATTTTTAAATATTTCCTATGGTAATTTGTTCTCTATTTTAGATTTACCTCTTGAATATCACTTGGTATCTACTTGGGGAACCTAGCTGTAAATAAAGATGCATATCAGAGTTAAGAACAACCTATGGACAATCCTCATTACTTGTGTATTCTGGATTTGTGAATTTGCCTACTCACTACAAATTATTTGTAAGTAAAATCAACACTCACAGTGCTTTTGTGGTCATTCGAGAACATGTGCAGGGCAGCAGAAAATTTGAGTTGCTGAATGTGCATGTTTCCAGCTGAGGTCAAACAAGGCTCCACCCTGCCTTCTAGTTTCAGGTCTCATAATGTGAACACACATCTCTTTAAAGGTTCATTGGGTTCTACATTTGTCTCATTTTTGTAGTTTTTCCTTGGTGTTTTCACAATTTTTATTTTTATTTTGTTTTTTTAAATATATTTTATTGATTATGCTATTACAGTTGTCCCATTTCTCCCCCACCATTCCCCTCCACCCTGCACACCCCCTCCCACCCACATTCCCCCCTTTAGTTCATGTCCATGTATCAGAAGTTCTTTAGCTTCTACATTTCCCACACAGTGAAAACAGGCCCCAAGTGGAATGCTGAAGTGCTGTCTAGTGTTCCTAAGTGCAAGAAGACTGCCACATGCTTTACAGAGAAAATGCATATTAAATAATCTTCCTTAATGAAAGAGTTACAGGACTGTTGGCCACCTGTTCAATGTTAATAAATCAAAAGTGTACATTAAATGAGGTGTCTTTAAACACACCTCATAGAACTAGGTGATGTATTGATAGCTCGATGAAAATACCAGAACTAAGAGATTCACGGAAACCTAGTTCTGTGTTTTCCCTGGGAGCAGTACTTCAGTATTCTCTGGGTGTTCCAGAAGACCTTAACGAACATAACAACCACACATATCAAGAATTGACTGTATTCTACTGTACAAAGAAGTTACAATTAAATTAAGGACAACAAGAATTTTCCACCTAGCCAAAATTATTCCTTTCTCTCTCAAATGCTCTTTATTGAGCATCTGTTCTGTGCAAAATGTTCTGGTAGTGTTGAGGTAAATGTGGGTGCTGGGTTGGGGAATAGTTGGAGGGAAGACATAGAAGTGAAAATCCAATGAGCTGTTCTTCCTGTTCTCGAGGAAACAGAAGGAGCTGAGGGGTAGATGGGTAACATTTATTGATTGCCTGCCCTGTGTCTGAGCTCCATTTGCAAATTATATGTGATCCCTGTGGCAACCATAAACATGTTCCTGACAGTTTCACAGATGCAAAACCAGGGGTTCAGATTAGTTAACTTGCCCATGATTGCACAGCCAGGACAGGGCATAGGTCAGGTGCACATCAAGGTCTGCCTGACAACAAAGCTTAAACACTTTTCCATACAACATAGTTTCCAAAAGTGTTGGTTCTTCAACTTCATGAGCAAAGAATGGCTAAAGAAATTATTTGAAAAGGAGTTCCTTGGTCTCACTTTCAAAGATTCTGATTTAAAATTTTGAGAGATTAGGAGTCTACCTATCAACATTTTAAAACATACTTTAAAAATATATTCAAGGTATTTATAATGAAGCATAAAGGATATAAATATAAAAATAAATACATGAAATAGAAAAGAGGTTAAAGCAAGTGCAATTGTGACAAAAATAGTCATTTTCCCCTGAATATAACAAAAAAACAATCTACTGTGACACATTTTGTTAAATGTGTTTAGGGAACCATGTAACTCTGCTCTTAAGGTAAAAGCACTGGACCCCAAACAGAATGTTTAATTCTTCCAGTTACTCATTTCTTAAATAAGTTTCTACTCTTTGTCCATTTGTGACCATACATCCCAGTGGGGGGTAGGGAGCGTGGGAAATGTCCTGGTTTACATCCATCTTCTTATGTAATTGTTATTAGTGCCTCCTTTAATTTTGAAATATTATGATTTAAATGATATTGTCACTTTAATAAGAAGTGAGATGAGTGGCATTTGAAGCATGTATTTGTCTTAAGGTCTATAATGAAACAGAAAATTGTATATAGGGGAATCATAATTTACATATATTCATGTATTCTTAAATCAATTATTCTAATTTACTTATTTATAATGTATAGTAAATAATGAATATATTACAATGAGCAGGGGTCCCTTAGCTGTCAGCCCACCATAGTGTTCTTTCTTCTTTTGCAGAGGGACTAGCTAGGAATCTCTCTGTAATATGAATTTTTCTCCAAAACTTTAGTGAATCCAGGGGTGGGAGAGGAGGTAGCATTGTCTCTAAAATAGGATGATGTCTCTGATGAAACAGATTTAAAACAGTAAAGTTCAATGTCTTTGGGGTTACTTGGCCTCAGGAAGATAGAATTTGAAGAGAAGAACCAACTAGGTCAAGATTCTAGGCTTGAACACTAGAGTAATGAGTTCTTCCTCATACCCTGCATGGTGGTGATGGAGAGAGAGTTCATGGGGATATTTCCATGTGAGTCAAGGGGCTTTTAGTGAACCCCTTGGGTAAAGATGCCATCAGGGGTACCCCTCAGGTTTTCCTGTAACTGGTCCTGGGGATCTCCAGGGCAGGCTGATGCAAAATGGCAACAGTAATGCCTGTGTCCGGAGCTAGTTTCTAAACCTATGGTGCTTGAAGGACAGAGCTGTGATTGTCAATTTTTGGTCACAAAACAGAAAGAGCTGCTGATAGCTTTGCTGTGCCCCTAGCAGCATGAAGCTCAATCTGTAGTCAATTGCTCCAAATAACTTTATTTAATTAAAATGGTTTATGCCTGCCCTGACCAGTGTGACTTGTCTGGGCATCATCCCTCAAACAGAAAGGCTGCCAGTTCCCCAACTGGTCAGGGTGCTGGCTTAGGCTGCAGGTGCAATCCCCAGTCTGCGCACCTAGGAGCAGCAACCAACCGGTGTTTCTCTCACACATTGATGTTTCTCTCCCTCTCTTTCTCCCCCTTCCCTGCTCTCTAAAAATAAATAAATATTTTTAAAAATGGTTTATGCCATTGAAAAAAGAAAAAGAAGAATTTTTTCATGTCACATCATTCCAGTACTATATTGCCAAATTGGGAGAACACTCTCTTTCCACAGATGTTGTGGAGGTAAAAAAAATGATATTTTTTCCAGATGCTATCAAAAGTGTACTATGTAAACTACTTTAAGACTTGATAATAAAGGTAAGATGCAAATAACCTTATAACAATAAATGCCAGAAACTAGGGAATTACTTCAAACTACCATTATTTTTAAAGATAAGCACATGGTTTTTTTTAATCTGTTTTTATTCTGAAAAGGAATTCCTACATACTACATGAAATAAAATTTGAATTCATTTTTACTCCACTCCAATCCCTAAGTCAATTACCATCTTTTGATGAATGCTTAAAGGTAGGAAACAGGTAAACAATGACTGAAAATGCATGAGTTAATTCATTACTTTTAGAACCATTTTTGGATTTCCATTTTTATAAAAGCCAGAGGTTAGTGAGACATAATTTTCTGTTTCCTGGGAAATTTCATTAATGTATCTATATACAAAAAAGTGCTACCTGTTCAACTCTTGAAATATTTTCCACAACTCCAATTAATATCTTCATGAGTATTAAGAAAGATTGATGTTATATCAAAAAATTTTGTGGGATCAACAAGTTCTGAAATTGCTCTCACCATTCTCATCTTCAGATACACAGTTTGGCCAGAAGTGGACCAGGTAGAATTGTGAATTATTATTACATTACACTTAAAAAATTTTTTTAAATTGCACTCATTATCACTTCCCGAGTTTAGTCATTGTAAAATGGCTAAGGGAAATTTAAAAATTCTGATCATACAGATTAGACAATTAACTCCTAAAGACTTTAGATCAACTGACTAGATACACTATTACTAAGTGATTAACAGGATTAAATTTGGGTTTGGGTTTGTTTTGTTTTGTTTCAATTACAGGTTACATTCAGTGTTATTTTGTATTAGTTTCAGGTGGACAGCAAGGTGATTAGACAATCATACACTTTAAGAAGTGTTCCCCCTGGTAATTCCAGTAACTACCTGTCATCCTACATAGTTATCATGATATTATTGATTACATTTCCCTATGATATTCCTTACATCCCCATTACTATTTTGTAATTACCAATTTGTATTTCTTAATCCCTTCAGTTTTTCACCCAGTCCCCCATTCTCGCTCCCCTCTGGCTCAATTCAGGTTTTTAAAGTAAATGTTACTTTTCTGTTTTTCTCCACAGTTCAGCTTCTTTTCTCCCCAAACAGATGCTCCTAGTTTTTCTGTCAAACCATCTTTTCTACCCTTCTCAGTGTCCCTTCTCTTCTTGGTGTTTCAAAATGTTATGATATCCTATCTTTCCATCAGAGGTGGAAAAAAATAACTGATTCGCAAAGCCTGGGAGTCTCAAATGTTGTCATTTGTGGTATACTCCCTATCTTTCAAAGAGGGTAGTTGATACAACAATAATTCCCCCAAAGGGGATCTGCTCAAGCTCATCCTAAATGGCCACCACCAAACTGTGCCCTAGACTATACAACTTGATCTGTTGGCATTTATTCATATTTTATTTTACTATTTTTAAAAGTTTTAAAAGATTTTACTTATTATTTAGAGAGAGGGGCAGGGAGGGAGAAAGAGAGGGAGGGAAACATTAACATGTGGTTGCTTTTTGCGCACCCCACACCAGGGACCTGGCCCGCAACCCAGGCATGTGCCCTGACTGGGAATAGAACTAGTGACCCTTTTGTTCTCAGGCCTGTGCTTGATCCACTGAGCTACACCAGGCAGGGCTGGAATTTATTCATCATATTAAAGTATGATCTTAAATTGATTTGGTCAAAATTACCATAACTCTCAATCTTTTGACAAAGTTGATAAAGTAAAAATATTTTCTCATGCTTGTATAGAGGATGGGAGGAAAAGAAATTAATGATATCCTATTACAAATTTGTTCTTCTAGAAAATAAATGTGTTCATCTAGAATTTACCTAAGATACCTTCTAGCTTTATGATTATATGTTTGATCATATTCTAAGGGTTGATACGGTAGTTACTGGTGCTGTTCTAAAGATTTAGTGTGTTGGATTTGATTAAGTTAATTCAGACATGAGAGTCTAAACTCAAGTTGTGGCAGTAGGGGTGAAGAAAAATGTGTGGATCACAGAAGTATTTAGGAAATAGAAATCCTAAGATTTCATAATGCCCGTGATGTCAGAATGAAAAGTAGGGATTCTGCCCTGGCTGGTGTGGCTCAGTGGATTGAGTACCAGCCTATGAACCACAGTCACCAGTTTGATTCCCAGTCAGGGCACATGTTTGTGTTACAGATCAGGTCCCCAGTAGGGGACATGCAAGAGGCAACCACACATTCATATTTCTCTCCCCCTCTCTCTCCCTCCCTTTTCTCTCTAAAAATAAATAAGTAAAATCTTTTTAAAAAGAGGAAGAGGTGGGAATTCTCCCTCCCCTGTCCTATACTTCCGCCAAGTTTTCAAGTGGGCAACTGTACCGATGGTTAATAGCCTTTACAGAATTAGAAATCTGGAAAGGAGAAGAGGCTATTTTTGGAGGGTGATGGTGCTGATAGAAAAGCGTGGGTAGCAGTGATGTTTTGAGCATCCAAGTGAAGTACAGCAGACAGTTGAATGTTTTTCTCTAAATATCAAAAAAGAGATACGACTGAAGATGGGTTTTTGCAATGCTTCCCTAGGAATGAAAATTCAAGGCTTATAAAACTCTTCTACACCTTTAGCTAATCACTGTTTTGTCTAATTGGTTAGGTCTATGCATCTCTGAAATAGTTTTTTTTTAAACATTTAAGCCTTAACACATTTTTTTTAAACAAAGGGACATATAGGAATAATTTCTAGCTGAGTTCAATTGTAGTCATGTGAAACATAAAAGTCAAAACCACACCCGAAGTATAGGCATTTGATATTTTTTTACCCAGGGAAAATATAATAATCTATTTTAAAATAATGTGTATGTGTATGTGTATGGGGAGGGATTGGATTTTATGAGCATATTTTAAAGGCTCAAAGGGCTTATGAACATCAAATGGATCTTCAAAAACAACAATGTAGTGATTGAAGTGTAAATGAATCATGAAATATATGGATTAAATATGCCTGGATTTATTAGAGTAATTAAAAATTTAAGACTTGCTTTGGGCAAAGTATGACTTAGGTTGCCTACCGAACCCCAAACACTCAAAAACATTCAGATATTATAATATCAACTCTTCCCAAGTTTGTAAGGCCTGAGGTGTCTATAGATCACATGACCTATTTTCCTTCAGAAGTGTGTTAACCCTTCAGTTAAAAGGTCTAAAATACAATATCTAGGAAGAAATAAACTATTTCTTGAAAATTCAAATAAAAGTCAGTTTGCTTATAGATAGAATATAAAAACAAAAAATGTATTTGAGAAGAATGGGATTTGTTTGACAGGATCTGGATATAAAATAAACTACACAAGCTGTAACAATGAACTACTTCCGATCGATGGGATAAATGTGAGGCTCAGGAATGAAAAGAGATGCATTAACAGCCGATACAGCAAAACATACCACTTAGGGATCTTAGTTGATTATGAATTCAGTGCAAGTCTGCAATATAGTAGAGCTGTGATTTAAGAGTTACTGTCATCCCGCACCACACAAAGAACTAGTGTGTGTGGATACTCCACTCCATGGCAATGTAACTATGCTTAAGCGTTGTGTTCACCACACGCTTTATGACTTTGAATTCAACTGTGAGTGGAATCCAAACAATGCCTCATGTAGGAAAATCTGAGCAAGCTCGGGAGGACAGTAAACTCCAGAGAGACATGAGAACTACCTGAAAAATAACTGGAGGGGAACAACTGCTGAAGGGGCAAGACTTTGATTTGTAACTACGAACTTTTCATTGATTCGACATATCAAAATTAGAATAACACTATTACCTAGTATTAAGGTAATAGTAATTTCTTTGGATCAAAGGTCTTCAAGTAAATAATTTGAGTTATTATAAATATGGTTCATTATTACCTAGAAATAAATAAATAAATAAACCTCTCTGGACAATAGTATGTGTGCGTACTTTACCTTATGCGACCTCAGGGCAAGTTTCAGCTTCCTCAAATGAGTACACCCTTTCCTCACCACCCATATTTTTTTTTCCACAGTTGAGGAGATTGCACAATGTCCCAGCTGGGAATTCTATGTATGTTTTGTTTACTTCACTATATACTCTGTGCTCTTATAACATTTCGTACACATTTATTACTTCCTTTATTTATACTAATGTTTCAAAATCTACCAGAGAGTCTGTGAAAAAGACTTATGTAGTTCAAGTTTGCACTTATAAGACTTTGTATAATTCTTAGCATAGACTGGGGGTTCTAAATGTGTTGAAGAAATAGTGAGTAGATTGAGTGTTAACCTGTGAACCAAAGGGTCGCCAGTTTGATTCCCAGTCAGGGCACATGCCTGGGTTTTGGGCCAGGTTCCCAGTAGGGGGCGCACAAGAGACAACCACACATTGATATTTCTCTATATCTCTTTCTCTCTTTCTCCCTCCCTTCTTCTCTTTCTCTAAAAATAAATAAAAATTCTTTAAAAAATAGTGAGTAAATAAATACACTAGTGAAAAAACATCTCACACATACATTTAAATACCCTAACAAGAATACTGATTTCTACCATTGCATGGGGGGGGGGGGGGAACTGTAGGTGAAATTTCCTGCTGTAAGACCCCTGACGATTATGCAAACATTTGATAAAGGGGTCTCCCTCCTTCCTTTCCTTTCCCTCCCTCATCTCAAGGGATATAACAATAAAAGACATCATTTTAAGTTTTATTTTCATTATACTTCACTTTGTGTCATTTTTAACCACCTAAGCATTTCAAAGGAACTCAAAGAACGGATAACTACAACACAAAGAGAAACCTTGGCAAGTGGAAAGTAGGCTCCAGGGAACCAGAAAGTGAAAAACTGTTCTCAAATCAACCGCTACACAAATTACAGTGCAAAATGCTCAGTTCCCACAAACATGTTTTCCTTTCAAATATATTTACCATTTGAAGTCTTCTAATTAAACAGCCGTGGGTCTTGTTTGCTGACACATATGTGCCTATATTTGACTTAATCTTATATCTAATATGTAAGAGAAAAACTTCAGTATCTCTAGATTTTATAAATTAGATACAAGTTTTATATAGTCATTGACATTGAAATTTCTTCATTTCCTACATACCTGGGCTCAAATGAAATCTCTATTTCTATTGCCAAATGATTTGTAAAAATATGCCAGAGAATTTAGCATGAAAAATAAGAGGCTGTACATTATAATGTCATGAATAATTTTGAAGTCAAAGCATTTCAGTAGGTTTGTTTTACTTAAAAATTAATATATACAGAAATTAATGACAACGCAATGAACTTATGCGAAGCAATAACTAAACGGTAGCTACACTGCACGCACAGTAGTTGCTGCTATTTGGTACAGAATGTTCTACATCCACGCAGACGCATCAATTTCCATGAACAAACTACCAAACAAAGTAATTTATAACATCGCATATACATTACTTTTGTTAATCCATGTTTATGAAAACACTAATTTGTATTCAACAGGAACCTTTACATGTGATTATACTGTTATACAATTTGATTCTATGTTTATATGTGTGAATAATTTGTTCTTTGCTTCTTTATTTTTTATCTAGCATATTTTATTTACCTACCAATGTATTTATGTATATATCCATTTTGTTCTACACTTCTAACCACATTTGATGCAGCTTGAGAAAATGAAGTTAAACAGATGTAACTATTACATTATTGGGAAAGCAGAGCTATAAGAGCAAAAACACGTTTTCCTAGAAAGGCCATTATTACAAGTAAACATGTGTCATGAAGTCTATACTGTAGCTGAAGGTCATGGTCTTTAAAATCATGTGTTTGGGAGAATATTATATCAGTTGCTCAATAGGCTTAAACTTTTACTCTCTCAGCTATAATAAAACGTTTCCTCATGGAATCTTATAACTATCACTTGTGATGTAAGCACTTTCAACAAAATCCCTGTAACTACTGATGATGTTTATATAGCTATTGAAAATGCATGGCAAACACAACATATGAGAGAATGTGAAATATTTTTGCACACAGTGTTACCCTCTGGATATTACTAAATTAAATCTGTGATTTCAATAGATGTCTTTATGTTGAGCAGTCTAATCTCTCAGAATATTCTGAGATTATATTGAAAATGTAAATACTCTGCATTTCAACTTTTGAATAGGAAGCAGTCTTTATTACATGACACGTATATCAGTCCTTGACATTTCTCTTTCTAAAAGGGCGACTTGGGCAAGAACGCCATGATAAGCTGGATAGAACTTGGAACAGCCATTTGACAAGTGTACACAAAATCACATCCTCTGAGACTATGTCCTTGTTCCTCCAACTGTGTTGCTTACTTTTCCTCATCACACAGTGACAGACCTCATCTGGGCAGCTGATAGCCCATCCAGGGGATATGATGCCAAGACCTGGGAAACAGCCTCTTGCTCTGAACTCTCACTTCCACTTGGTCTCTAATGTGAGACATTCTTCACAAAACTTTGAAACGTCCACTTAAAACTAAGGTTGAAAATACAAAATGACTCAGAGGAAGCACCAGGCAATTTAATTTCACAGAGAGATATAAACAGCCCTTGACAGTAAGGAGCTTTTTCTGACAGGCATCTAGTTAAATGAGAAAGAGTAAAGCATTTAGAGTCAGGGACATGAGGTCAGCTCTCACGTATACCATGGTGTTTAGCCTCTTCTCCAATTCAAGCTTCAGCTTCCTTGTCTATAAAATGGGGATAATAATACTAGGACTTTTTAGAAGCTCCAAGAGGTGAAAGTGCTTATAAACTCTAAAGAGCTAGCTGATTGTATTTAATTTCTCAATTTCTGATACCAGTTTGAGAGCATTCTTCAAGATGCAAGACCTGAAAAAGTGGGCACAGTGGACAGAGAAGTGAATTAACTGGAGGACAAGTGGGGAAAAAGGGACAAAGAAAGGAAGCATAGATGTCTTTCCAGATGGTTCCACTTCATAATTTTTCTAAAGCACTTGAACTGCTAACCTACTACAAGTAATTCCACAAACCATTAGCAAATGGAAATTTTTATCAAATGCTGCCACCAGAATGCAACACTATCCAACTATACTTTAACAGGCAAAGAAGCTGCACAAGCCTGAATGGCAATAGACACCAGCATCTATGGCATGACTCAGAAGCAATGAACCATCAAATTCATTTCATTAGTTTATGAAATACCTCTGACTTTGGGAGCATGGGGCACCCAGCGTGCTGCATATTGAGAAATAGGCTCCAGTTCAACCCCAAATCCTGCATAACCCTACCAGTATCTAAATTTCTTGAGTTCTAATACTCAGTTTTATCTGTGATACGCTTTATGACTTCTACTACTGATTTGTTCTTAATATATGTAGTTCGTTCACTCTAACACAGCCCCACTGGGGCAAAGTACTGGCAGACAACTGGTGGTGACAATGCAGATTATGCTTCTTCAAATGTATGGTGGAGAATGATGAGCAAAGGGTCTTGTTCAAATACAGACTCTAGTACAGAAGATTTGTGGTGGCCTTGAGGTATTGTTTCTAATGCACTTTCAGGTGATGCTGCTGCTGCTGGACTAGAGGCCTATAGAAAATGGGCTCCTGGACAGATGAAGTGAGAAAGGGGGAAGGGGAGTAAATAGGGTCAGGACACAACTGTAAATTGAGGGAAAAGCAATGACAAAGTGGCCTACAATATACATACGGAATTGGTTATTGGAGCAAAGAAAGCAAGGTCCAAACCAGTAAGTCTTGGAAAAGTTACACATAACCACACTTTTGTCCATGGAGATGGAGGACACACTCATTTTTCTCACTTGATAAAGCTGAGGACATATTTATACAAATAAAAAAATAAATAAAATATTAAAATATGTCAGTGCAGATTGTGAATATATACCTACATCAGTGTGTAGATGGGGATGCATGTTTTTATGTCCATGTGTTTACACATCTGTCAAACATTCAACCACTTTGTGGGAGCTAAAATCCACCAAAATCCACCAAGAACATGGTTAGCCAGATACCTCCACAATCTCCATCATGCAATTATATATTATATATATATTAGGAAATTTATTCAATCATATATATGTGAGGACAAACACAAACATAACCAGGTAAAATGAAAAATAATTAAAATCAAAACTACATTCAACAGATTTTCTGTATATACTTATTGTATGTAATTAACATAGACTATTGATTAGGGATGAATGTAATTCAGTTACTTACCTTTTACAAAGACCATAATAAAATAATTTATTATTAGCATGGCAATTTTTGTCCCTTTTTTTAATTTCAATAATTTTAGTGGAGTAAATTTGAAAAATAAACCATGAGTACCTTTCTTCTGTTGGATGCAATAAATTAATGGGGATATCCAAAGCAATAAATATCTCTCTTTCTTGGCTAGATGTATATATAATTGGATAATTTAATGAATTATTTACATTTACCGAATTTCTGAAAGAATTAGGAACAAAAAGTGACTTCATTAAATGGTAACTAAACTTGTATCTTTTTGCTATTTCAGTCTTTCAGCATTCTTTCTTAAAGCATAGTTTTAATTATATTACTCAAGTCAATTCATTCTAATAAAAAATATTTAATGTGCTTAGGGGACAGTGCTTGGAGGTTAGGCAGGACTTAGATAATGTACTATAAAATAATGCATTTTAGGATCACACTGTTTTAGTGATGGGAACATTAAAAGGGAAAAGTGTGACTGCATTAAATTGTCTTAAATCTGTGCATAAATCTGTCTTAAAATGAGTTTCCATTTACTCTTAACTAGTTTTGAACATAAAAACTTGTAATCTAAATGTCACAGCAGTCAGTAGAAACTTTAGAATAATCTTTAAATTTGTTGTCGATACTATAGGTTACTTAAAATTGAAAAGCATTCCCTACCAGTGGAAAAAAAAAAAAACCCACAACTATGTTTCATTTTTAGCCATTAGAATAGCAAATGGAATAATTTTATTCCACTTTCTTAACCCAGAGAAATAAATGTATTAAAAGTTAAACCTTGCTAACATTAATCAGAACTGAGACACCTATCATCAAACAATTAGATTATATTTAGTGAAATGTTTGTTGTCAGTTAAGCTCACTAGGATTTCAACTCCATAGAAACAGAAACTATATCTAATTTCCAGCTACATCTCCATCTTAGAAAGCAGTAAGTAATAAAGCTCAAAATTGTACTGAATGAAGCAATGAATGAATCATTGTGATGGGTTCAATGTGTGTCCAGATATTGGAGAAGTTCTAGAGTCAGAGAAAAAAAAATTACAGTTAATGTTAAACAAAACAAACAAAAAAGCCCAGTAAACATTATTTATTTACTATGATCATAAATTAATTAATGGTAAAAGTTCTTCAGGGAAAAATGTAATATTATTTCCAACTCCCACTCAATTATACCTTTGCACTCTCTGAATTTTAACCATAAAGCAATTTTTAAAAACATCCTTTTGCTTTGCAAAGTAACTAGTTATGTGAATGATCTTGGCTACTGTATAGAAAGAAAAAAAAAGCAGTTCAAAGATGTGTGAACTGGTGGGAAAATGGACCTTTCCTGTGTTTTACTGAAGAGACTGAAGTATGCTAATATAAAATGAGAATGTTAATGGGCTCACAGGTCGCAGTGAACTGCCTGTTTGAAAGGCAGTATATTTCCGTGGCTAAGAACAACGTTGGGAGCACAGCTTTCTGGACTTGAGCCTAGCTTCTCACTCTCACTGGCTATGTGAGCCTGGGAACCCGAAGGCTCATTCTGGGTTTCACTTACTTAAATTGCAGTTACTTGAACTCTATTTCAGTTTCTTTATTTGTGAAATAGGGGTAATGTTAGTACTCACTTCCTATTTTGAGGATTACTAAAGTTAATACTTATTAAAATACCTAGAATTTTAATGGTATGTGTTAAATGCTATGTAAAGGTAAGTTGTTATTATTAACTCATTTGCTCTCCCAGGGAACATAACGAAACAAACAGACATATTTGTCTCCATCCTTGTCTTTTAACTTCATCTAACCCCCTTCCTGTCTAGAACAACCCTTTCCCCTCCCCTTTTCTTGTTTTGCTCAGTGCTGTGTCAGGTCTGGGACACAATATTCCTTTGCATATATGGCTACCGAGTCTGTATTCTCCCAGCAATATATTTATTTACGAATCACTGAAGCCCCATACAGGCTCGGGCCACCTGCAAGTTCCACATGTAATTAACCATGAAGGTGTTGTGGTAGGACTTGTAGATTCTTTGCTGTAGGTGAGCATACTCTACACATAACTACTCGAAGAAGCATTTCAGGTGTTTTGGCAACCTACTTAAAAGACACAGAAAGTAATGGGCTATTGCCTGAGTACATTCCCCATAAATTAATTAACTCATTAATTTGGTGAAAGGTACATATCTTGTTTAACCATCAGTATCACTTTTAGGGTTGGCAAGTGGATTCCTGGAACCAAGGAGACACAGGAAGCCATTTCCAACAGGCAGACCAACATCAAACCTAAGAGCCTGTGATATATCCCAGGTACAGACAACTAAATGTGATAATCACTTACTACCATCAGAAAGAGTATTAGCTCCCTAGTGTTTATTAAATGTTTTAATACTAATATTCAAAGAAAATGTGCTATGCTCTCTAATGTCCCAAAATTCTTATCAAGATGTTAAGAGTATTCTCATTCCAGAGCAGAAGAGAAATATAGGCTTTCACATACATTTTACTTAAGACTATTTCTTTAACAAAAATTCTTCTTCTTTTAGCATTAAAACAACCTATATAGAAAACTGGTGAAGGAAAGACACACCTGCTCAATCTGATTAAATTATGCAATCTTTGTGATCAATGTAAATGGTGGATATCATCACCATTTTTCTCTAACATCCAGGGCAGAGAAAGGGATCTGTAGCAGCTTTGATAAATCTAGTATTAGTACTAATGCATCAGCAGGAACAAAGATAACAAAGAGCTGGGTGTCTAAATATATGATTCTTCAATGCCCATTGGTGACCATCCCACAGCACCTCCCTTTTACTCCATTTCCAGGACTGAGAATCAGACTAAGATACTCAGAAAGTAGGCTCAGGTCCTCCAGCCAGACATAATGCTCTAAGAACAGAAAATAGTCTAATCAGAGCAACTATAATTTCAGTTCTCTAGGAATTTATGTAGTATTCCAACACCAAAGGTTGTTATTTTTTGTTTTATATCTGAATTTTGGAAGGAAACATTAAAATATGGATCTTTAATAATCAGAATATTTAAAAAATATCTCATTTCCTTCATTTACATGACCTGTTTGAGGATGTGGGGGTGTATGTATTGATGTTGTTTATGGAAGTATAATTCACTTCACTCCAGGCTTTTATTCATTTTATTCATTCTACTCTTTCTTTATACAATGATGAACCTCTACCTGGATGACAAGTTTGTTTGTTTTTTTCAGTCTATTTTATTGCCCTGAAAGGGAAGTTTAAAAAAAAACGTGGCATTTCACCACTCAGCCCTCAAAGTGAGAGGTGAAAGACACAGACAGTATTGCTTTATAACAATCTCTACTGTGTTTCCACTTCCTGCTATGCAGCAGTGTGATCGAGTTCCTCTGCCTTGGTTCTCAGCTTTATTTATTTTGTTTTAAATGAGACACAGAGGTTGGCTATTCAATTACTTTCTTTCCTCTTTGAAATCAGTGCTGTTTTGATATTGAAGCACATCTAGTCTCTTTACTGCTCTGGTTGAGTTTACTGCTCTCCCTCTTTGAGTTAACCCATTTTGCTCTGTATTTCTTGCACAGGGTTGCATCAGGCAGCATGCAGAAAATTAGTAAGTGCTTACCAATAATTACAGTGCTCAGAAGGCGTCTGGTGACTATATTGATGCTTAGAAAGCCTGCTAGGCTAGACCTAATGCCCAGTGCTATAGGGAGGGCCTTATACTTACTGTAGATCTATTGTATAAATACTTTTCTGATTAAAAAATAACAGCTACATTCTACAATTATATTTTCCTAAAATAAAATCTGCAAGAAGTTTTAACATGCTATTACTCAAATTATTGTAGATAAGAATCAAGCATTCATTTAAGCTCTGATATTCTATGAACCTATGAAATATTAGTATTGTTCATAAATTTAATATTCTTTGAGTTAATGTATTAGTATTTTTATTCAATTAGGATAAAAATTGCTACTGAAGGATATATTAAATATATGTCACTTAAGAGCTTAAAAGATAATGAGGAAATTTTATTGAGCAGCATGATAGATTGTAGCAAGGCGGATATGGAAACTCCACATGTAAGTGTAATTCCAAGTATAGTATTTAATAACCACAGAAGAAGTTGGATCAAAATGCTCTGAAGTGTTGAATGAGTGAAAAATCCGGGACCATAAGTGAAGTTCTCTCAGTTTATGGTGTGTTTATGAGTTCTAAGACTGTAATTTTAAAATAGCTCTGAGAGTATATTTAGGTGATATGAATATGTTAAAATAAGCTTAAGTTCAAATAACTTCATTCTTACACAAATATATTGAGAGTACTGATTTTTTGTTTTATGTTTTTGAACTTTTATGGTAAAATAATACAATATTATTGGTCATCTGGTTTGTAAGTAGCCCAAAATCTCAAACAAACATACATTTGCCCTGGGTATGATTTAGAATGAAAAAAGAGAAAAACGTAAACTGGTACTGAAGATTGGTTTTTCTAACGTATATTTTAGTATTTAACAGATCTCACTTCTAGCTCATCATCTCCTGTAGTTTCATAAAATTATTTGGTTAAATGGTGTTTTTGATCATGTTTCTGAAAATGCCATTTGATTTAATTTATTTGAGCTTTTTCATAACTATATCATTATTCAGGAAGAAATTTGCCTTCATGGGTCAATAGTAGTCACTATCATTTACCCTCCTTCTAACAACTACAATTTCATTTTGGTGCATTTTAGCACATTATTTTTTTTTTTAGGAAAGAAGTAGATTCTGGCAATGGAATTCCATTTGCAAACTAACCCCCCACCCCCCCACCATTAAAAGAGAAATCAATCATTTTTAAGAGAGCACATCCATTTTGGAATCAAACAATGTAAAGTAAAAATTATATTTAAAAGTATCAGCCAGTCCACATGATCATTTATTATTAGCTTTTTAAACTGCTACCAAGCTATATAAGTGTTTTACTCTTCAAGGATTTGGAAGCAATACAAGAAATATTCTAATAGTTCTCTGAGAAGGAAGAAAGGCGGAAAGGTATGAAGACAGAGGGAGAAGAAAATACATGACTAACTTATATTGTTTTCAAAATAATAAAATATTTTTAAAAGCTGAAAAAAGAAAATGCATGACTAACAAAACAAAGTAGTATGCCTATATTTTTACTCCAAACATTTACCACATATTTTTATATTTATTCATGTTCAGATATGTTACCCAAAAAGTCACTAGATATTTTTAGGAGTTTGTTCACCTCTAAACGTGGCAATTTCAGATGCTATAATCCTTTTAAAGCCTAGACATCTGATACTGCATGATTTTATATCAAGTGAATGCTACATTATCACACAAATGACTTTTGAACTGGAGGGTTCCTAATGAGAGAGGAAATTCAGAGGGTTCACCAAATTCAAAACTTTTCACAGTCAGTACTCTAAACATCATTTAGCAGTCTCCCACTTGGAACTGGCCAGGACATTCTTATGGAGGCTGGCCTTAGTGTTTGTCACCTGCCCAGTGTCCCCTTTCTTAGCATTAATAATCAATACAACTGGAATTTCAGTCCTATCAAATAAATTAGTAATCCCACAGGAATGATTCCAACCTTTGTGGCAAGAATATCAGAATAAAACATTTTATATTTTCTAGAACATTATGTTTGTGAATTTTTTTTACAGTGGTTCCTGCAAAGAAAAATGCACACGTTTATTGGAATCTGAACACTTTAAGAATTTACTACAGATTTATGCCAAATTTAGGAGAAGTAGGTTATTGATGTCTTTTTCAATGCCATATCTTTCGATTTATTTCTCCAATTTCCATTGTTCTTATGTTTTCCTAAAACTTCCACTGTTAATATTCCAGTGCATCTTGGTTGATCTTTTGAGTTACATCTTTCTCTATTAATCTTTCACATTAAAGCAGGACTTCTGGAGGTTTTGCCTTAGAATAATGGTTTTAGTCCCAGAAGATAGTCATTGGCTTGGTGATTTAAAGGACCAAGCAAATGAAAAAAGTCATTTTTATTTTACAAAAAAATTACACATGAGCCACCAATAAGAGCTGTAATACTTTATAAACTTAACACCTCCTACCAGAAAATATGACACTGTAATACATATTAGATTCAAAATTTCTAAACTCTACCTATCTTCCTGTTTTTATAACTTAAAAGGGCAATGTGTGAATCTGATGTTTCCAAACATAATATAAAATAATTTTATATTATTAAAATATACTTATGCTGCATATGATTATACATTATATTATATTAGTTGATAACTTTGCTTTACATGGACTACAAATCTTGGACATAAAGTGTTTGATATTTGCACTCATATATTTCATGGTCTTCTAACATTATTTTATTCCTCACATTTAATATTTTTACTGCTTCCTTTAGGTAAACAATTATTTATTTCTAAATTTCAGTCACTTTTATTCTATCTAAGGGTAAAATAAATGAAGAAGCACAAAAATGCTTTATTCTTCCTTTTTTATGTAACTCAAATAGCTGAATTTATTTACCCCCCAGTGTCTATGCAGGACTTAACTTTAAGTAGACTCAAAACATTCACAAGATTTTCAGAAACTTGTAACCAAGAACGTAGAAGGATGATGAAAATTATCTTGACACTTTAAACAACATTCTTATTTGCTAGCTGGTGATACAAACCTTGAAAGTAGCCATTAGCCTATCAGTTAAAATGCAGACTTGCACATACATGTATCTGCCCTGTGTACTTTTTTAATCATAAGAAGTTTAGCTATCATTTTAAAAGTAGATTTCTTACATAATATGTTTGACCATTCACCAAAGTATTTAAATAATCTTTTTTTAAATAAGTGAGACATTGCAATTTTAAATAATTACATTGGAATGATAAGAAGTACTTTTCTCAAACTGAGGTTATATCCTGGTACCATTCCTGGCTTTTGTCGAATAGATTCAACAGCACCATGCAGGAAGTTAAGCTGGCTAATGCCCCCATGTAAGTGATTTCGTTTCAGAATTCGGTGGGTTGTGTGATCATTCAGAGCATGAGTCACCCCACATCCACTTCAGCCTGCATAGTTTAAATATGGGCTTTTTCTAACTAAGTATTCAAGGTTTAGCCAGAAACAATTTAAGCTTACCAAATATCTACCAAAGAGTTCAATTTTCTTTTTCTCCCACCTTCAGTTATATATTAAACTTCCCCCTATAAATTGCTGATTTGCTTAAGGAAGAATGTTCTTCATATTTATGGTTATAGGTTTGGGCTCAACGCTGCTATGCAAGTGAAACTATTGTTACTTACGGCCCTAAAAACTGTCTTAACATTTATTTACTTGAACTATTTTATCTCCATGACAACAGTTTTTCCATTCCTTTCTGTTATCAGCTGAAGATGCATCTATTTTTGAGATTTGTTCCCATGACAAAGATGAGGTGATTTAACTTTGGCCAAGAAGTTAAGCATTTTGAAGAGTGAGATGGAGAAGTCAAAGACTAATGCACTCTCAGGGGACACAGCCTCTTTCTGATACACTAATAGGTTCATTAGTTCTTCTGGATTTCTATGGGAGATCAGTGGGCAGAGCTAAACCAGGAAATGGTCTCCAAACTTTGAAAATACAAGGGGACAACAGTTAATACTTTCCACTATGTCATTCTGCTGACCCTTGGGCTCCGCTTTTATTTTTCCTCAATGAATCACTCAACTGTGGTTTTAATTAAGAAAAATCATGTTGTGGGGAATGCAAAGATCTGGGAAGAATCAAATCAAAACTTATATACCACTGGCTATCTTAGAGACCCAAAAGACATGTTTTTCTGTATAACTCAGTCTGTTTTAAAAAAGTATCAAAGTAGAAAATTGTTTTTATAGAAATGTCATTTAAAGTATTTTGAATGTTCATTTATTAATTTTATCAGAAGTATTAATCAATTTAAGTAATAATTGTCCTGATTGCCAAACACCGCCTAAAATCCCCTAATCATTTACAAACAGTTTTACTTCTTTTGAAGCCCCCGTTTTCCTTTCCCAGGTACTGTGACGGAAATCAAATGGAGCTGATATTTTCCTAGAATAATAAGCGGGTTTTGTATTTATATCACACTCTACACTGTATAAAGAGCTTCACCTAGATGATCTCCCAGCATGCAGAATTCTCATAGCATTTTCTTCTGTTTCTGAGAATCTAAACCAAACATAATCACTTAAGAAAAAAATCACTTGTTTTTCTCCTTTAGCAGTAGCAAATTTTAACTATACCCATTTCCCCCGTAACTTCTTTGAGTAAGGAACTGGACAAGTTAAGCCTCTACATTTAGAATTATAGCTCATCTAGTCTTTGAAAATATTATGAATAGAAAACAGAAAAAGCCTCATTGGTATCCTTGATTCTCAGAAAACCTAATCAGGATCTTAAGACCATAAACTCATGTTCATTATAAGAACAATATTTCGGCAATCATACCAACAGATATTTGGATCCAGGCCCTACTACTACATGCATATCTTCACAGCGAACTGCATACATTTTAACATCGTGTGGTACTTTAATTTATGATTTCTCTTAATGAACATGTTTTGAATTTTTGGAAGAAATTCTCAAAAGAAGGGGCAAAGTCAATTACCATTTTAGTTTTGTAAAAATGTTTTGGAGTAGAAAGCAAATTAAAAATTAGAATTTCCAAAGTTTTAATCCCAGGGAAGAAACCTTTGCTAGAGTTAAAGGAGTGCATGTGGTACTTACACCGCATCGCCCCGGGCCTGGGAAGTTGGTATCCTGAGTCCTCTTGAGGAGCAATGACGGTTGTTTTATTAAGTACAAAAACATCATTCTTAATTCAAAACCTGTGGGCAGGAACAGAAGCCCAGGGCTAATTTTTCCAGTGCTAATTCTAGAGTATTCGCCACCAAAGACTAAAGGTATTGTTTTTGAGAAAGCATATTATTTTTACTCACAGCTAAAGCATTAAAATATCTTAGCTGATCAGTGGGGTGAGATTAAATGGTTTCTTTTTTGAATCATCAGATTGGGGTGTATGAGGGAGACATATAGGGCTTATTCAGAAGAGCTTGCTAAAATACACAGCTCCCAGCATTTAAAAAGGATGTTGATATGCTACCTTCATTCAAAACATTTCTTTGCAAACCCTGGTCTGGAAATAAGAGGAAAATAACTGCTACTATCACTACAATTGATTTGTTGTGATTCTCTCTATTGAAATTGGGGCAAGATTTGCAACATGTCACTCTGGAATTGATCACCTTCCCAATTCTGTCAATAGCAGTGAACTTGGCCTCAGCAACTCAGCCTGAATTAGGTCATGTCCCCTCCTGACCATGTGAAGGAGAAGCAAAAAGGAATGAATAGCTCTAGGAAGGAGCTGGAGAGGCAGTTATTTTTCCAAGCTGTTCCACCCTCTTCCCTTAATGGATTTATGGTTGAGCAAAGTCAATCTCTGTTTCCTTATATAAATACTATAGGCAGGTGAAGTGTGGGTAGATAGAACCCCGTTTTTGGTTTCCAGCAGCTAATTTTCATCCACCCAGGATGAGGGAGAATTTGGTGCCAATTATATGTATACATGATGTACATTTCTAAACAGTAGAAAGAGGTGTGTATATAATATTTATGAAAAGTAATAAAGTAGAAACTAATTTCCAACATATCAAAATACTGCTCAAAGTTAACGATTTGGTATTCAGTATTCTTTTTGTTTATATGATTATTTTCTCCTCTGGTATTTCAATATTATTGTAAATATAGTAAATGATTTTTTTTCTGTAGAGAAACGTATGTATGAAAGTAACAAAATAATTTCTCAAAGAAAAATGTGTAATTTTAAAAGTACAGAGCATGGAAAATGCTTTCAGAAAATATAGTCATTCTTCTCACTATAACAGTAAGAGATAAGCATGGACATCTGTTATTCTCAAATTAGAGACTATCAAACTGAGATATATGAAAGATGACAACACGTTTTGTTTATCAGGCCAGAAACTGCAGAACTGTGTAGAATCTGTATCTAGCTACAGCAACACATTCTCTACCCTCGAAATAACACCCCTCATTTAAGTTAGCATGGGGATGCAGAAACAGAAAATGAACATCAGACCTTTGGATAACTAGGATCTGTATACTGTAGTCTAGGTTTTTACCTTAATTACAGAAATTTAGCACCACAGGGATGCTAAGGAAACTCTTTAAATTTTAAAACCTCTCCATGCCTGATACAGATGCAAATAGCTTGCTTGCTCATTACATTCTATCAGCCTTTTAAACAAGTTTACTAAAGAAAAAGCATTCTGTGGCAGTAAGACAGCTTACCTGCCAAGCTTGACATTTCTATAACAAAATCAATATTTCAGTAGCCTCCAAATATAAATCTGATGTTGATTTGAATTCTAGAGAGTAATAGATGATCCAATTAGAAAACAAACAAAAAAGTTAAAAAATAATTAGAGTGTTTATTTTTCCTTCATGATAAGGAATGCTTGACAAGACAGAATGCTGTTCCCATCAAGCCTCCTTCTGTAGGTGTAATTGATCTTGGAAGTTAAAGGGTTGTTTGCATTTTGAACATTGGGAGTTAAATATATTGCTTTGATAGAGCTGTTAGGTGGCAGCTTACCAAGCCCATGGTTTATTACTCCTTTGTGTCTGAAATACGCAAAAGTGTTCTGCTAGGTAAGATACATTTATGAATGAGCTAGATATGAGAATAAAATACACTGCACAGTCCCTATCATGTATAGTATGTCCTATTAACTGTCTGTTGAGTGAATAATAGATGCTGTTGCACTTCTTTGCATATACTTTTTCTTTGGGGAGTCAAGAATTTGGTAAACATCTAGACCCATTTCAACGCTTTATTCTATTGAAAGTTCATCCATTCAATTTTATCCATCCGGCTCTCTATGAATCCATCAGACTTTTTAATTCTAGAATTCTGTCTTAATTCCAGATTTTTTGGCATCAGAAGGATGCTAATTCATTTATTCACTCAATCAATGATTTATTACAACTAATGACCTAAACTCTGTGGAACAATAAAATATAAGACAGAAACTGACCATGGTTGAAAAAAATGCTAAGGCACACTGAAATCACTAGGATAAACATATAAATATTCTGGAGAGGAATGGACAGGAATGTATCCTGAGTGTAGAACACACAATTTTGTATTCTAACTTACCTGAAACATTGGGAAAATGACATATTATTCTTAGAGGATAGGTGAAAATTTTTTGCTCCATGGGTAGTGAGCAGGATTTTGAGCAAGGCTTTAGAACTTCACATTTTGAAAGTTTGCTCAAGGAGCAATGCGTTGTGACCTACTACATGCGGGGAGTGGTTGGAACAAGGGCAGTGCAGACTCCTGGAAAACCAGAAGTCAAGGTGTTGAAAGTACTAAGCTGTGGAAGTGACCATAAATGCATGAAAGAGGTAGATGTAGGACATAAATTTTGACAGAATTTAAATGACTTTCATTTACTCAACAAACATTTGATTTTAAACTTAATTCTCAGGACCACTCAAGGTGCTGTTGACATCTATGTAAATAAAGTAGATATGTATATATGTAAATCTGGTATATCTGGCCAGAAAAAGTCCAGCCATAGTTAATATAACAAGAACAGTTTGTACAACATTGATGTAACCTGGCAGCCAAAGAGAGTGGGTTGGAATGGGCATGGATGAACAATGATGACTTCACTCTTCTGGTCAGTGGGGGCAGTAGATGCTACTGAGTGAGCATGTGTACTGTGTGGCCATAGTATTCAAAATGACTGAATGAATCTGCATCAAATTTTGCATTAAACTCAAACATTCCTCCACAGAAACTATTCAGATGATTCAGAAGGCTGCAGCTATGGGTAACTGGTGATTGGCATCTTCATCATGACAATGTGCCCACTCATTCATCACATCTCATTCAGAGATTTTCTTGGCAAAACATCAAATCACCCAGGTGACTCAGTCCCCCTACAGCCCAGACATGGCACCCTATGACTCCTGGCTTTTCCCGCAATGAAAATCACCTTTGAAAGGGAAGAGATTTCAGACCATTAATGAGATTCAGGAAAATATGATGGGGTGGCTGATGGCAATTGGGAGAACTGTGTGAGATCCCAAGGTGCCTACTTTGAAGGGGACTGAGGCGTCACTGTCCTATGTACAATGTTTCTTGTATCTTGTATCTTCTTCAAAAAATGTCTCTGGTTTTAATATTACATGGCCAGATACCTTCTATTCTCATGAGGCTTAACAATTTTACCTTTTATTTACCTTTAGACTATCAATATATAATTATACAAAGTAAAGGAGATGATAACATCAAAGACATATCTGAGGTTTCAAATCTGAGTGAAGAAGGTGATTTCAAACAGCCAAGTTTGGTCAAATACCCAGGCTTTGGAGGCAGAACCACCTGTGTTGAAGTCTCAGCTCTATCTCTTATTAGCTGTTTCAGCTCTGAGTAGCTTTATCTTAACTTTCCTTAAGTTTCTGTTTCCATTTCTGCACATCATGAACTATAATGAATCTTTTAGTGTTTGTGGTAAGAATGCAATGAGACAATGCATGTAAAGTGTTTACCATAGTAGCTGGTTAATGTATAATTACTATTATATTCAATAATTGGTTCTACGCAGTAAATCAGTGACAGAATATGGAGAGCAGATCATGAATTCAGTCTGCTCCACATGTAGTAAACATTCAGAAATGTAGATTCAAAGAAGAGCAGAGATTCTGAACCAGGACTGCCCTGCTCAGAGATGTAGCTGAATGGGAACACAAATGATAGCACCTTCCAAGGTGCAAAGAGGAAGGCCATGGACAGATGCTTAAGAAATACCTGAATTTAAGCAGTCAGAAGAAGAGCCAGGATATGAGTGAAGGAACTGGTAAATATGAGAGACGTGTATTTTTCATTTTCTTCTTTACTTAAGTCGTAATCATTTGCCCTGTTTAAGAAAATATACAAATCTGAATTTCAGAAACTTCATTTTTGATTTGATATCATCGTGATTTGAATTGATTTTCTTATTTGATATGAGCACTTTATATTTCCCTAAGCTTGAGAATTTAAACTTGATAATGGCCATTCAGGGGTGGCACCTTGTTCACTGAAACTTTGTTAGAAAGCTAATTGTTACCTTGACCACAATGCCTCCCAGAAAGAGATCAAAACTGTGGTGTATGACTCTTGCCTTCACTACACTTTTTTATTTATGAAAACTCACATCTATAAACAATAACTAGTAGAGATGTGACCACATCTGATTAGCAAAGAGAAGTATCTGGGTGATCTATTAATTTATTTGTTTTCCCATCATAGGCAATTCAGTGTTCAAGAGAAATCTCAGCATATTGACATGGTGCCCTGAGCAGCATCAAAAGCAAAGTATTTAAGCCCTCAAAATGAAGTCCTGAGTGCGTGAGTTCCAGAAAACAGTTTGGGTTTAGTTAAACCTCTTAATATATACCATAGCATATATAGGATGGTTCCAAAGTAGATTTAGAGTAGTTCATGTGGAAAATAATACAACAATTAATGAATAATAACACAAAAGTAAACTGTTTCACATACTTGCACTATAAACATACTTTCGTCACACCCTGTGTTTTAGAGCTCAGTCTGCTCAAATCATGGGGTTCCAATTAATATCAATTTTATGCTGCAATTAGTTACATTTTTTCTTTCCAAACTGGAACTCTAGAATCTATGATGTTTGAAGTAATACCAATAGTAAGTACCTACTTTAGGACTTTAATAAAGATAAAAACTGCATAAACTAACAACACCTAATTTCCTCTCTTTCTCTAATACAGGCACCTGTGGGAGACAATAAAAGAGGGGCATCATGAAAATTAATAAACTAAGATGACAGGTCAATGACTCCTGGCACATACAATGGTTTATGGGTTTTTCCCTGTGTAGTTGCAATATAGCATTGTTTATGTTAGGGATATATATAATTATTTTGGAGTCTCAACTTCCAGTTTAAATAACTTTAAGAAAATAATAACATGACTTTCAAACAAGTGCTATGATACAAAAATGTTATATGTAGCTAAAACATGGGATAATTTTTAATTTTATTTTTATTGTTTTTCCATTACCATTTATCCCCCTTAAATCCCTTTCCTCCCTCCCCTGCTCCCAGAATTACCATCCTCAGTTATTTCTATTGTTTAGGAGCCTCTGGTTGCTTTATAAAGACACTCAAAAACTCATAAAGACTTATGGCAGCTGCATTGTCTCTAAATTTCTGCAGTGTTCTCTTCTTTTAAATACCACTATTTTTTTTCATCACAGAGTGAAATGCAATCGGAGCTAAAGTAAAGTAACTAACCCAAAAGTGTCCTCAAAGTAAAGATGAGGAAAATAATTTTTTCTTAAATAATTAAGCTCTTGACATATTTTGAATTGTTTAAACAAGCTGACCTCTTGTCACAGCCAAGCAAAAGTTAATTAATTCACTTAAAGCAATCCTTCTAGAGAAGAATGATGTTAAAAGACTAACACTGAACAGATATCATCCAGGTATTCGACATTATTGTAACAGTTTTTTTAATATTTAGAGGACAGATTTTTATTTTCTTCAGTCTTAAATGGAGAATGATAGACAATTAGTTAAAATAATTCTTGAGAATTAGCCAAAGATACTGTTTCTTTCTCAATGCCAAAACTTACTGCTTATAAACTGAGTAATAGAGAATTGATTTCAGATAATATTGGCCCAAGGATCTGGTCCTGAATACTGTGAGACTGGCTATAATATGAATAAATATTGAACTGAATTAAGGCAGAATTACATGGTAATTTGGTCATTTTTAGTGATATTTGGAATCACATGGATTTGGGTTCAAATTCTAGTCATTTGCCCTCTTAGCAGCTACCTGATTCCTGGGCTGTAGTTAATTTTGAGGTTGTGAAGATTAAATGAAGTAATGTCTGCGACACCCAGCAGAGTGTGGAACACACCCTACGTAGTGTATATAAAGGCATTCATTTTATTTTGTGATCTCTTTCTTCCTTTCTGTCAGATTCTGCATTACAGAGTTATAACAGGGGACAATTTTAATTGGTCTTCTTTCTACAAACATTCATGCATGAAGAGAGGAGTCTATTATTGACTCAAGAGTCATCATAATAGAACCATGAAGTAGATTTTCTATGATTAAAAGCACTGGTTTTTAAACTATGGAAAGTCATAAATGAGTCATGGCAACCTTTTGACAAAAGCACAGATTATACAGAAATGTATGATTCATCTGTGTTTTCCTTCAACTTTTACCTGGGTAAAAGAGAAGGTTGTATTGATTTGCACATCTCCTTCTAGGATTATTAGAGTATATTCCTTACAATAAAATTTACACTGAAAATAGAGGAAGACTCCTGACACTAAATCCTCACTTTAAATTTAAGTGGAAACCTGTTACAGTTCTACTATTTTATACGATTTCTATAAAAATGGATTTTATAATCTGAAAAGGTTCAATAAAGGATAATAAAAATTACCTACAGTAACAAAAAGCTATAGCCCCTTTGATGGAGTATGTATATACAGAGCTTTTAGAAAAGAAATTTTCCTCTCATTTAGAAAGAAAGTACTCCTCTTATTACATGTATGCCCTGTAATAAATATGTAAGAGAAAATGGGTTCCAGTCAGAATGAACACTTGCAAGTTTTACTTAGAAATTAGAAGAATGCTAATTTGGGGGGTTATTTCTAGCTTTTCCCACCATTTTATGAAACGCTACAATAAATAAAGTGGCACATGCCTCAACTCTCACTTTTGTGATTTTAGGGTAAATGCCTAAAAGTGTGGTTGCTGAGTCACTGAATAGAAACTTTAAATATTAAAAGATAAGGCAAATTTCTCTTAACAGTCGCACTAATTTATGTTGCCACCAAAGGCATATGAGCGTAAACATTTCACCACATCCTTACCAGCACTAGATATCATCAACCCTTTTCATCTTTACCAATCTGCTAAGTAAAGATGGCATTTTGTTTCTTTAATTTGTATTTCTTAAACATGCATTAGGTTTAACCTCTTCTCACTTGATTATTAACCATATTTGCATTTTTTCCTGAATTTTATCTGTTCAAGAAATTTGGCATTGTTCATGATCTAATTTCATCTTTCCAATAAATCTATGAAATGGGTACTATTATTATGCACATTTTAACATAAATGTAGGGATAAAAAATATTTTGTATTATGTTCTATATGACCAGACTCATAAGTGGCACAGGTAATGTCTGTATAGGAGTCTACCTAACAGCCACTTAATTGTGTAAACCATGGGACCATATTGAGTCTATCTCCTGCCTACCGAGAGAATCATGTGGCTTTTGCCTTTTGATTTATACTGCACCTTTTTTTTTTTTTTTTTTTTTTTATCATTCAGACACTCAGAAAGTATAGGCACCTGTTATATACCTGGAACTGTAACAGCTTCTGTATCTACAACAATAAACTCACAAATAATAAATAAGTATATGAATAAATACATCTTTTCTCTGTGTGTAATTCTAAAAATCTGTTAAGTAAGTATTTAATTACAAATGTACAAGTACACTAATGGGAAGTACAGGATACTGTGCATATGAGTGACAGGGGGCTCACTGCCATGGTATACAGGGAGCTTTGCATACACATACTTAGGGTGCAAGATTTGTAGAAAATACTCTGGGAGATAAATGACAAAAAATGCTGCAGCAAAAATGTCTTAAGAATTGTATTTATCCTTACAAATTTTACAAATGGTTTTGAAATTTCTTAGAAATATGCAAACATATTGACAATTAAAATTTTTTCCTGAACATTAACTTCTCTAATGATCAATAAAGAGTGGGAAAGAGGACTAAGACTTGCATAAAATGGAGAGAGTTAAACGTGTATATTTTGGGATACTAAGGGAGTTGATAGATGGAGAAGTTATTACAAGAGAAATAAATATTGGATGGGCAACGAAAAATCCATACTTCTTTACTCACTGTTCATTGTAATTAATAATCTGCCTCTATGCAGATACTTTTTGGAGAAATTAATTTGCTCAGTAGTGTAGTGCCTTAACTGATCAAGTTACCTAAAGCAGAAAATCGAACACGAATCAGCCTTAGAATTCTGAACAGTTCTGCATACCCTGAATATACTTTCATTAACCATAAAGAGAAAAAAATGTTTTAGTGTCATAGAATACTGGTAGAAAGAAAATTGTGATTAATTGAAACCACATGAACTTGTTAATATGTGATCACTCTAACTTAAAGTACAACTGTATATGATTTAATTATGAATGTAATAAATGTACAATAAACATAAGTGTTCTTCCTATGTGTTCACAGATAGGTAAATGAACATGTCTATAGGTGATGCAATACTTCTTGTAGACCTATTTCTGTCATATACACATATAAAGAGAGAGATTACAGAAAAGAAAGGCAGAAGAGATAAAAATGCAAATATTTTAGAAACTTGTAACTGGATATTAAATACTAAAGTCATGAAATGTACACATTTCTCTTGCATATAGCACCTCCTGCAAATAATTAAAATATGGGAAACAGAAATGAGCCAAGGAGATAAGAGTATAAATGCTGTTGCCTAAAATGTAGCATTCTGTAGTGGTTTTTATTTATTTTTTTTTACTGTTATTCAAACACAGTTGTTTCCAGTTCCCCCCACCACGCTCCCCGATCCCACCAATCCCCATCCCCTACTCTCAATCTTACTCCCCCACTTCGGTTTGTTCACGAGTCCTTCACACATGTTCCTTGACAACACTTCCCATTTTCTTTCTCCTGTTATCTTCCTTCCCACCCCCCCCCCCCCCCGCCTTCTGGTTACTGTCAGTTCCTTCTTTATTTCAGTGTCTCTCTGGTTATGTTTTGCTTGCTTGTTTCTTTTGTTGATTAGGTTCCACTTACAGGTGAGATCATATGGTATTTCTCTTTCACCACCTGGCTTATTTCACTTAGCACAATGCTTTTCCGTTCCATCCATGCTGTCACAAAGGGTAGGAGCTCCTTCTTTCTTTCTGCTGTGCAGTATTCCACTGAGTAAATGTACCATAGTTTTTTGATCCGTTTATTTACTGATGGGCACTTAGGTGGCTTCCAACTTAGGTTGGCTCAAGGAAATTGTTCTACTATGAACATTGGGGTGCATATGTTCTTTTGAATTTGTATTTCAGTATCCTTAGGGTATAATCCCAGCATTGAAATTGCTGAGTCAAAAGGCAATTCCATTTTTATTTTTTTGAGGAGATTCCATACTGTCTTCTACAGTAGATGAACCAGTCTGCATTCCCACCAACAGTGCACTAGGGTTCTCTTCTCTCCGCATCCTGTCCAGCACTTGTTGTTTGTTCATTTGTTTATGATGGCCATTCTGACAGGTGTGAAGTGGTATCTCATCGTGGTTTTAATTTGCATCTCTCTGATGGCTAGTGATGCTGAGCATCCTTTCATATGTATCTAGGGCCTCTGTACGTCCTCCTTGGAGAAGTGTCTGTTCAGGTCCTTTGCCCATGTCTTAATTGGGTTGTTTGTCTTCCTGGAATAGAATTGTATGAGTTCTTTATGTATTTTTGAGATGAAACCCTTGTCCAAGGTATCATTTGAAAATATATTTTTCCATACATTTGGTTCCCTTTTCATTTTGCTGATGTTTTCTTTAGCCTTGCAGAAGCTTTTTAGTTTGATGAAGTCCAATTTGTTTATTCTTTCCCTTATGTCCCTTTCTCTAGGAGACATGTCAGTGAAAATATTGCTATGTGGAATATCTCACATTTTCCTGCCTATGTCCTCCTCTAGGACTTTTATAGTGTCATGGCTTATATTTAAGTCATTTATCCATCTTGAGGTTATTTTTGTGTATGGTGTAAGTTGGTGGTTGGGTAAAAGACCTGCCTATACTCAGAAAACTACACTACACTAAAGAAAGAAATTAAGGAAAATGCCAATAAATGGAAGTATATACTGTGTTCATGGATTAGAAGAATTAACATCATCAGAATGTCCATACTACCCAAAGCAATTTATAGATTCAATACAACCCCTATTAAAATATCATTGACAGAGTTCACAGATATAGAACAAACATTTCAAAAATTTATATGGAACAATAAATGACCCTGAATAGCCACAGCAATTTTGAGAAAGAAGAACAAAATAGGAAGGGTCACAATACCTGATATCAAACTATATTACAAGGCCACAGTAATCAAACCAGTCTGGTACTCGCCTAAGAACAGACACATAGATCAATGGAACAGAATAAAGAGCCCATAAATAAACCTATATTTCTATTGTCAATTAATATTTCACAGAGGGAGCAAAGCATAAAATGGAGTAAAAATAGCCTCTTCAACAAATGGTGTTGAGAATACCTGCACAGCTGCATGCAACAAAAATGTAGTTTTTAGATGGCTTCCATTATTAATTTTTTTCCTCAAAAACAGAGCATTAAAAGAAGAAATAAAAAAAGAAGAAAAATTAAAATATTCATAAATTTACTAGATTTATATTATTAAATACATGCATATATGTGTGTAAATCATAGACATATAACATGAATATATATAATATATGTCCAGATATTAATATTTGAGTCTTGAGTGCTATGTGGCTTAGATTGTCATTAACTTTGATACTGCCTTTTTCTTATATGGTATTATGGCTTTAGAGATTTCTTAGAATACTCCCTAGAAATGGAAACTAAAGAATAATGTAAGAATGTTGTTTATTGGAGTAGGGATGGAAAGTTGTTGAAGTCTATTAACCAGAGAATGTTCCAAAGAAAAACATTACTTCTACAAGATTAGATATAACAGAATACTTTAAACTATGAGAAGACAGATCTCCATGAAGCATAATGTATGCACTTTAAGAACTGCATAACTCAATAGAACTAGTTCATAAACTAGCTCTATTGAGCTCTTATTTTGTGCCAAGGACTATTCTAGGTGCTATGGTATGAGACGAAGTTTTCGCTATAATAAAACTTTATTAGTTTTAATAGTGATATTTCCTCACATCAGTAAAGTTACAGAAAGATCTTACCTTTCACATTTTGTTATATTCCAATGTAGCATAGCTCTCCATGTAAAATAGGTAGCTACAGATAAAGATTTACTGAGCCTATGCCAGAGTGAAGGCATGAAGATCAAGAAGTGGCAACGTAGATAATTATTTAAGTAATATGGTTTAGGGTCAGAAAAAAATCTGTTGGAAGTTTTGAGTATACAGACCTTTTAAAAATGTGCCAAATATGATTATATTAAATGTATCATATTTTATTTAATAGCATATGTAAGCATACTAATTTTCCAACAGAGGAATGTTCCAATTTTTAAAAATCTCCAAAGAATAAATTTGTTACACAATTAATTAATTATAAAATTAGTTATTTTATTAAAAAATTAATTTATTATAGAATTCATTTGGCTGGGCCACACTGATTAAAAACTTTCTTTAGGTCAATAATTGAATTAATGCCTACTGTAAAATCTGTCCAGAAAATACCCAGTAAGGAGATTAAAATGTGGGAGGGTGGGGCAAGAGTGGTGGTGTCAGAGAGGGTATTTTTTCCCAGGGCATCTAACAGAAGTCTAGTGAAAACATTACTCACCAATGTTCCATTCTGCTCAGCACACCCCTGAATCACACATTCTAAATCTAAGAGAAGTTTTAGAAATATTTTAAATGCAAAACATAAAAACCATACACATAAAAATAAATTATACCTTTTGAAATAAAGATTTAACTACACAAGTTAACACTTTTTATTATAATTATGGAGCATGCATTTATGGATATTCATAACAAAGACCTTTTACTTTGAACATGAGGGAAAGAATTACTTAGAGTTTAGTTAGATTAATTTTGGTTCTGCCACTGATGGATTCTGACCTTTAGATGAGACACTAAACTTCCCCAGTATAGTAGTCCCCTCTCATCCACAGTTTTGCTTTCCATGGTTTGTTTCCTGTAATCGACAACAGACTGAAAATATTGAATGAAAAATTCCAGAAATAAACAATTCATAAATTTTAAATTGTGTGTTGTTCTAAGCAGCCTTATGAAATATCTTGCCATTTCACATCATCCCTCTCATCCAGTCTGGGATGTTCACTATCCCTTTGTCCAGCGTATCCACAGTGTAGATGCTACTTGCCTGTTAGTCACTTATTAGTCTTCTAAGTTATCAGACACAGAGAAAAGACCATATTCACATAACTTTTATTACAGTAGATTGTTATAACTGTTCTGTTTTATTATTAATTATTATCATTAATCTCTGACCTGTACCTTGTTTATAAATTAACCTTTATTATAGGCATGCACATATAAGGAAAAACACAGATAGGATTTGGTATTATCTGTGGTTTCTGGCATCCACTGGAGGTCTCAGAATGTATCCTCCATGTGTAAGGGGTCAGCAACTCTGCTATATAACGAAACTCTCTGAGACTTAAATCTGTCATCTATTATATGGAGATAATATTACCTACCTTACCAGGTTATTCTGAGAGTGAAACAAAGTGTGCTCAGTGCTTAGCAATAAATAAACTTTGCACATGATTACCTCTACATTTTTTTTTCTCATAAAATGTAATTTGTTTAATTACCTTCCTGGCAGATTTTTTTAAGTTCATGGTGAGAAGATTTAGTCAGCATTTCTACATATAAGAATTAACCTTCTGTAATTCTTAGAAATTTTTATATTTCAGGACTGATCTTAATAATCTATAGATATATATTTTTACTTTTAGTATGTGAACACCACAACTAAATCCAGCCCTCAGTCTGTGGCAGTCCAAACCTCATGCCCTGATTTTGAAAGTGTTCATGCCCTGCTCTGTGATATGCAACCAGAAATCCTCAATGAAATGGGCTGAGCGAAGTTGAAGGGTAATTTCTTAATAAGTGCCAACCTGTTTGAGATCAGTTTTTCAAAGTGACAAAAGATATCAAGATCTCTTTAACTATACTTGATGAATTTACAGGGAACTATATAATTGAAAGAGTCATAGTAATATTGAAAAAGCCTGCCTTTTTTACTGTTCGATTCATCACTTATAATGCCATATTGTCTTATCTCAACAGTGCTTACTATGTTACTGTAAAATCATGTTATAAAATGAGAAAAATAAATATAATGCCAATGACAGCATAGGGATGACATTCAGAGCTAAAAATCAACTAAAGCTCTGAAAACAGAGGTTTTAAGTCTACCTTACTGCAAACATTTTTGCCTTTTTGGTTTGAAAGGGGGATTCAAAAATCCCCCCAATATGCTATCCAAAGTATATTTTTGACTAAGTTAACCAAATTAGAAGAAACTTATTTGCTTTACAGGAAGAAAGCAGACATGGCCAATCACCACAAGCAGATTATGAAAGATTTAGGAATTTAAGTTTCATTTTTTTCCCAGTCCAGTTTTCTTTTTACAAAACCAAGCTGCCTTCCTGGAAATATTGCTACATTCATGGACTAACTATATTAACTGCCACAATCTTTGCATTAATTTTATGTTACAGATTGAGGGAGAGTGAGGAGCAAGAACGAGTATCCAGATTTCAGTGATTTTTCAGTGGTAGGGTGGGTATCAAAACCAGAAGTCACCTCCACCTTGTTTATGGCCTCCTGAGATGGAGTCATTGAGCAAAAATTCATCAGTAATAAAGTAAAAAATGCATTCGTGTTTTCTCAAAACAATCCAATATAACAATTAAAATTGTATGTGCTTTTTTTTAATCAGTATTTTTTAATTGTTGATATTGTACAGTTTTCTGTCTTTTACCCCGCCCTCAGCCCACCACCCCAGCCCTCCCTACCTCCCTTCCATTTCCACCCCCCATAGTTTTTGTCCATGTGTCCTTTATACTTATTGCTCTAAACCGTTCCCCTTTTCCCCTGAAATTCCCTCCCCTCTCCCCTCTGGTCACTGTCAGACTGTTCTCAAATTCAGTGTCTTTGTTTATATTATGCTTGTTTGTTTGTTTTGTTGATTAGCTTCCTGTTAAAGGTGAGATCATATGGTATTTGTCTTTCACTGCCTGGCTTATTTCGCTTAGCATAATGCTCTCCAGTTCCATCCATGCTGTTGCGAAGGGTAGGAGCTCCTTCTTTCTTTCTGCTGCATAGAATTCCATTGTGTAAATGTACCACAGTTTTTTGATCCATTCATTAACTGATGGGCACCTAGGTTGCTTCCAACACTTGGCTATTGTAAATTGTGCTGCTATGAACATAGGGGTGCATAGGTTCTTTTGGATTGGTGTTTCAGGGTTCTTAGGATATAATCCAAGCAGTGGAATTGCTGGGTCAGAAGGTATGTCCATTTTTAGTTTTCTTAGAAAATTCCATACTGTTTTCCATAGTGGTTGTACCAATCTGCAATCCCACCAACAGTGCACTAGGGTCCCCTTTTCTCCATAACCTCTCCAACACTTGCTGTTTGTTGCTTTGTTTATGAAGGCCATTCTGACTGGTGTCAAGTGGTATCTCACTGTAGTTTTAATTTGCATCTCTCTGATAGCTAGCGATATCGAGCATCTTTTCGTGTGTCTGGATCCTCTGTATGTCCTCCTTGGAGAAGTGTCTGTTCAAATCCTTTGCCCATTTTTTAATTGGGTTGCTTGTCTTCTTAGAGTAGAGTCTTGTAAGTTCTGTATGTGCTTTTTTGAGTAGACTACTGAACTTAGGGTATGTCTACTTTACTTTCTTGGATTTAGTTCCAACATCTAAAAATAAAGAAATTGGGCTAAGTAATCTATGGGTTTCCTTCCATCTCCAAAACCTTATGATTTAATATATAATTATGAAAAAAAGTGTAAGTATTAATATTATAATTGAAATTTTACTGTGAATATGACTATATCAATTCCTCATGAAATGGCAGTGAATTTATATTAAAATTTAAAATTATTGGGGAGCCAGAAGATGGTGGTAAGATAGGTGGGAGCTGAACTCACTTGTTTCTTGTACCCAACTGGGACACCTAACTGATCTTCTGAGAAACAGAGTGAATAGCCAACAGAACTCCAGCTGATAGGAGTTTGGAAGCCAAAGGTTGCAAAGGATGTTTAAAAACAGATAGTAAGGATATTTTGTAGGCTGACAGGAAGATCCCCAGGGCCCTGCCCCAAAGACCTCTACTGTCCTAGCAGCTTTAGAAAGGAGCCAGGTCAGTGACTGTGACTTTGTAGCTAAGCTCCCCTCCCCTCCCAAAGTGGCAAGTTTGAAGACCTGTACCAGGAGAAACCTGAACACTTAAACTCACTGAGGAGATAATGATGCAGTAAGAGACACACAGCGGGCAGTGTGTCTCAGCTGGGACTGTGGTTGCTGACTGGGACAGTACCAGAGAAATGGGGAACCGGATAACAACTGGAGAGGGAAGAAGAGAAGGGCCGCCACTAGCCGTGACCCAGCTAGTCTCTGGACTGGTTGGTCAGAGAGTTGGTCTGTGTGGAAAGCCAGGTGCTTGATAGTAATGGCCTGCTGCAAACAAGGGGAACTCACCAAAAAAGATGCTTTCAGCCACTGTGGAAGGACCTCAGCATCTGGGCCAGCGAAGAGGGAGGAGAGGGTTGTGATTTGTTCCCACGCAGGGCACCTCACAGGTTGATCAAAGGAGGGTACCAGGGGCTCAGAGAGGTAGCAGAGGCCAGAGAGACTTAATTCAATAGGGTAATTCAACTGCCCTGAACAGACACTTCATGCCAAGAAAGAGAGAATAGGAGGGGTGTGATTTGCCCCCACTCAGTGCACCTCACGAACTAATCAAAGTGTGCAACAGGTGGATTAGAGATGCTGGCCTGGAACATAGACACAGTGGACAGTGTAGGCCCCACAAAGCTCTGAGTTCATGGGCCCAGACTGGGCATCTGTGAATATTGTAGCTCAGTCTGATCCCCCATCCTCAGGGAAACACAGGAAAGGAAAGGAAACAAAAACAAAGTCCAGCGCCTCCCCAGCCTCCAGCATCCAGGAAGAACAGCAAAACCTGCTTGGCAGGTTTAAAGTCAGCAGGAAGCTTTATTTTTTTTTCCTAAGTGTAAGACAAAAAGACCTGAAGCTGTGAGAAGACAGAAGACAGATCCATAAAGAAGTCAGAAGCCTAACACCAACAGCTGAGACAAATCTCACTTTGCTATTCTTCAGAAATTGCATTTTATTTATTCTTTTGTTATTTTTTATTTATTTTAAAATTTCTATTCTTTCTGTTTAGCTTTTTTTGCTTTTGTTGTTTGTTTGATTTCAATGTTTGATTCGTTTTCTTTACTCTCCCGTTCATACTGCGTTTTACATTTTTTCTTTCACTTCACTCCGTTCCAATAACACACTACTCTTGATCTTTTACTTTTCATTCTTTTTTATTCAGATTATATACTTCTAATCATATTATCATTATTCCAAATTCCACACAGCACCCTACCCTGGCCTTAATCCATTTCACCATCTTCCTGAGCTTTAATACTGTTGTGGTTAACTTCATTCTCTCACACACTATGCCAAGTTTCTATCCTTTACTCTCACTATATCTCGCCACCTAACCTTCCCTAAGGACTCTGCTTTCTAAAGTCAGTTCACATTCTTTTCCCTTCTAGTAAGAGTCTTATCTCTTTTTCACTTTTATAAAAAGTGGGTAGTTGGATGAATTATCACAGTTATTGCTGTACTTCTCCAAAGGACCTCCTACCTGTCCTCTAGTTGTTGGTAGTTCAAATCCTATAGAACACTCTCACATGATCTTACTCCTTTTCACCTTCGCCCTGCCTCTGATCACATACAAGACAAGGGGGGAGCTGTGACTACCAGTAAACCCACTAGAGGCGAGAATCCACCAACAAAGGAGTCACCAACAGGTAAAGTCCAAGTAGAACAAAAGAGCCCATGCAACCAGAAGAAAGGGCAACCCAGACAAGAAGATCAAAGAGACTGCAACAATGAGTCCCAAAAAATTTCTACCACAGAAGCTCACCCTATGAAGACACCTGGCAAAGTAGAGCATCAGTAATCACAGAAACGAACAAAAAAAAAGTCACCTAAAATGGTGAGGCAAAGAAAGAACCCACAATAGAAGGGAATGGAAGACTCTCAATAAAAGAGTTAAATGAAATGGAGACAGACAAACTATCAGATATAGAATTCAAAAGAATGGTGATAAGGATGCTCAAGGAACTCACAGACAGCTACAAGGAACTGAGTGGGAACCACAACAGTATGAAAAAGGAAATAGAAATTATAAACAAGAACCAGGAAGAAATGGAGAATACAATTTCTGAAATAAAAAAATACACTAGAAGGAATTACAAGCAGGCTGGGTGCAGCAGAGCACCGAATCAGCAGACTGGAAGACAAGGTAGAAAGAAATACCGAGGTGAACAGCTGCACAAAAAAGACTAAAAAAATGTGAAGATAGCTTAAGGGAGCTGCCAGACAACATGAAACACAACAACATTCATATCACAGGAATACAAGAAGGAGAAGAAAAGGGACAAGGGATAGAAACTCTGTTTGAAAAAATGATAGAAAACTTTGCAAACCTGCAAAGGGGACAAACCATGCAAGTTCAAGAAGCACAGAGTATCCCAATGAAAATGAAACCAAACAGGCACACTCTAAGACATATCACAATTAAAATGCTAAGTTTTAAAGACAAAGAGAACATCTTAAAAGCAGCAAGAGAGGAACAAAAAGTAACATACAAGGGAGCTCTGATAAGGCTAACAGCTGATTTCTCAGCAGAACCACTACAAGCCAGAAGGGAATGGCAAGACATATTCCAATTAATGAAAAGCAAAGGCCTGCAACAAAGACTACTCCACTCAGCAAAGCTCTCAATTAAAATGGAAGGTGAAATAAGGATTTTCCCAGACAAAAGAAGTCTGAAAGAATAGACCTCCACCAAATCAGCTCTGCAAGATAAGCTAAAGGGACTACTATAAAAAAAGGAAGTACGAGAGCGAGTGAGTGAGTGAGAGAGAGAGAGAGGAACACAGGCACGAAGGGTGGTAAATGAATAAGTATTTATCAATAATAACTTCAAATGTTAATAGAGTAAATGCTCCAATCAAAAGACATAGGGTAGCTGAATGGACAAGAAAACAAGACCCACACATATGCTGCCTAGAAGAGACCCATCTCAGAACAAAAGACCTACACATACTGAAAGTGAAAGGTTGGAAAAAATATTATAAGCAAATGGACAGGGGAAAAAGCTGGTGTAGCAATACTCTTTTCAGACAAAATAGACTTCAAAATGAATGCCATAAAAAGAGACACAGAAAAGCACTTCATAATACTCAAGAGAAGAATTTATCAAGAAGACGTAAACATTATAAACACACATGCACCCAATGCAGGAGCACCCAAATATATAAGGAAAATCTTGGAGGACTTCAAGAAAGATATAGACAGCAACACACTTATATTAGGGGATTTTAACACCTCTCTGTCAAAAATGGCCACATCTTCCAAACAAAAAATCAACAAATGTATTGAGGCATTGAACAATACCCTAGATCAAATGGACACAACTCATACAGAACCTTTCATCCCAAAGAAGCAAAATATGCATTCTTTTCAAATGCATGTGGAACATTTTCAAAGATAGACCACATGATAGGACACAAAACAAGCCTCAACAAATTCAAGAAAACTGAAATCATATCAAGCATTTTCTCAAACTACAAGGGCCTGAAACTAGAAACCAGCCTCAAGGAAAAAACTCAAAAACATTAAAATTCATGGAGGTTGAATAGCATGCTATTAAACAATGAATGGGTTAATAAGGAGATCAAGGAAAAAATCAAACAGTTTCTGAAAATAAATGAAAATAAACACACAATAGTCCAACACCTATGGGATACAGCGGAGACAGTACTAAGATGATAGTACATAGCAATACAGGCCTACCTAAAAAAGATAGAAACACTTCAAATAAACAACCCAACCCAACATCTACAAGAA
Organism: Glossophaga mutica; assembly: GCA_039655065.1. NCBI lineage: Eukaryota > Metazoa > Chordata > Mammalia > Chiroptera > Phyllostomidae > Glossophaga > Glossophaga mutica. Next base: position 156,835,652 of record CM077303.1, on the reverse strand, counting down.
CTGGAAGAACAACAAACAAAGCCCAGAGCAAGTAGAAGGAAGGAAATAACTAAGACCAGAGCAGAATTAAATGACATAGAGAGTAAAGGATCAATTCAAATGATGAATAAATCCAAAAGCTGGTTCTTTAAAAAGATAAACAAGGTAGACAGGACTTTAACCAAACTCATCAAGAAAAAAAGAGAGAGGACCCAAGTAAATAAAATCAGAAATGAAAGAGGAGAAATTAGAGCTGATACCACAGAAATACAAAGGAATGTAAGAAATTACTACGAACAATTGTATGCAAAAAATATGAAAACCTGGGTAAAATGGATAAATTTCTACAAAAATATAATCTTCTAAAACTGAGTCAAGAAAAAACAGAAACCCTGAACAGATCAAATACAGCTGGTTAAGTTGAGGCATAATCAAAAAACTCCTGGCACACAAAAGCTTTGGACTAGATGGTTTCACAGGAGAATTTTGCAAAACATTTAAGGAAGAGCTAAGTCTTATCATTCTCAGACTATTAAAAAAAATCCAAGAAGAGGGAAGACTCCAAGACTTTTTTATGAAGCTAGCATCATCCTAATCCCAAAACCAGATAAAGACAAAACAAAGAAAGAAAACTACAGGCCAATATCGCTGATGAACATAGACACTAAAATCCTCAGCAAAATATTGGCAAAACCACACGTCCAGTAATACATTGAAAAGATCATACATCATGATCAAGGAATACATCATGGGATTCATCCCAGAGATGAAAGGATGGTACAATATTCACAAATCAACAAATGTAATATATCACATAAACAAAATGAAAGGCAAAAATGACATGATCATATCAATAGATGTTGAAAAAGCATTTGATAAAGTACAGCACCAATTTATGATAAAAACACTTAGTAAAGTAAGAGTAGAGGGAGGATATCTCAACATAATAAAGACCATACATGGAAAAACCTACAGCCAACATCATATTCAATGGGCAAAAACTGAAAGCTTTCCCACTAAGATCAGGAACAAGACAAGGATGTCTGCTTTCATCATTTCTATTCGATGTACTATTGGAAGTCTTAGTCACAGCAATCAGACAAGAAAAAGAAATAAAAGGCATCCAAATTGGAAAGGAGGAATTAAAACTGTCACTGTTTGTAGATGGCATGATAGTGTACATAAAAAACCCTACAGATTCCACCAAAAAACTACTGAACCTAATAAATGAATTGGGCAAAACAGTGGGATACAGAGTCAATATTCAGAAACCAAAGGCATTTTTGTATACCAATAAAAATTTATCAGAAACAGAAATTGGGAAAAAAATCCCATTTGCTACAGCAACAAGAAAAATAAAGTACATGGTAATAAATCTAACCAAGGAGGCAAAAAGACTTTAGTGTGGTATACTCAGAAAAGTACACCACACTAAAGAAAGAAATTAATGAAGACACCATTAAATGGAAGCATATACCACGTTTATGGATTGGAAGAATTAATATCATCAGAATGTTCATACTACCCAGGCAATTACAGATTCAACACAATTCTTATTAAAATAACAAAGATATATTTCACAGATATAGAACAAATGTTTCAAAAATTTGTATGGAACCATAAATGACCCTGAATAGTGGTAGCAATTTGAGAAACAAGAACAAAGTATGAAAGATCACAATACCTGATATAAAAGTATATTACAAGGCCATAGTAATCAAAACAGTCTGGAACTGGCATAAGAAGAGAAACATAGATCAATGGAATGGAATAGAGAGCCCAGAAATAAACCCAAGTCTCTATGGTCAATTAATATTCAACAAAGGGATTAGAAGCATAAAATGGAGTAAAAGTAGCCTTTTCAACAAATGGTGTTGGGAGATCTGAAAAGCTACATGCAAAAAAATGAATCTCAACCACCAACTTACACCATACAAAAATAAACTCGAGGTGGATAAAAGACTTAAATATAAGTCATGACACTATAAAAATCTTACAGGACAACAGAGGCAGGAAAATCCCCAATATTCCATGCAGCAATTTTCACCAATGTGTCCCTTACAGCATGGGACATAAAGGAAAGAATAAACAAATGAGGTTATATGAAACGAAAAAGCTTCTGCAAGGCTAAAGAAAACATCAGCAAAATGAAAAGGGAACCAAATGTATGGAAAAATATATTTGCAAATGATACCTTGGACAAGGGTTTCATATCAAAAATACATAAAGAACTCACACAATTCCATTCCAGGAAGACAAACAACCCAATTAAGACATGGGCAAAGGACCTGAACAGACACTTCTCCAAGGAGGCTATACAGAGGGCCTAGACACATATGAAAGGATGTTCAGCATCACTAGCCATCAGAGAGATGCAAATTAAAACCACAATGAGATACCACTTCACACCTGTCAGAATAGCCATCATAAACAGATGAACAAACAAGTGCTGGACAGGATGTGGAGAGAAGGGAACCCTAGTGCACTGTTGGTGGGAATGCAGACTGGTTCATCTACTGTAGAAGACAGTATGGAATCTCCTCAAAAAAATAAAAATGAAACTGCCTTTTGACTCAGCAATTTCAATGCTGGGATTATACCCTAAGGATCCTGAAACACCAATTTAAAATAACCTATGCACCCTAATGTTCATAGTAGAACAATTTTCTATAGCCAAGTGCTGGAAGCCACCTAAGTGCCCATCAGTAAATAAGTGGATCAAAAAACTATGATACATTTACTCAGTGGAATACTGCACAGCAGAAAGAAAGAAGGAGCTCCTACCCTTTGTGACAGCATGGATGGAACTGGAAAGCATTGTGCTAAGTGAAATAAGCCAGGTGGTGAAAGAGAAATACCATATGATGTCACCTATAAGTGGAACCTAATCAACAAAAGAAACAAGCAAACAAAATATAACCAGAGGCATTGAAATAAAGAACAAACTGACAGTTACCAGAGTGGAGGGGGAGAGGAATAGTAGGGGAAGGGCCATCAAGGAACATGTATAAAGGACACTCAGACAAAGCCAAAAGGGGTGGGTCTGAGGATGGGAAGCAGGGATGGGTGGTGCCAGGGTAATGGTGGGTCAAAATGGAGACAACTATACTTGAACAACAATAAAAAAAATTTTTAAAGAAAAGTTATGGTTTCATGTCTTTAGAGTAAAAAAAAAAAAAGAAAAATATATCCATTGTTGACAATGGGGTATTAAAATCCCTCACTATAAGTGTGTTGCTGTTTGTATCTTTCTCGAAGTGTCCCAGATTTTCCTTATATATTTGGGTGCTCCTATGTTGGGCGCATATATGGTTTACAATGGTTATATCTTCTTGATGGATGCATCTCTTAATTATTATGGAGTTTTCTTTTCTGTCTCTTTTTATGGCCTTTGTTTTGAAATCTCTTCTGTCTAGGTATTGTTATCCTAGCTTTTTTTATGTCCATTTGCTTGTAATACATTTTCTATCCATTCACTTTCAGTCTATATAAGTCTTTTTTTTCTGAGGTGAGTCTCTTGTAGACAGCACGTATGTGCATACTGTTTTCTTACCCATTGGGCTACCCTATATCTTTGGATTGGAGCATTTAATCCATTTAAATTTAAGGTTATTATTGATAGATGCTTATTCATTGCCATTTTTTCTGTATTCTCTCTTTCTTCTTTTTAGAGCAGTTCCTTTGGTATCTCTTGCCATGTTGGCTTGGTGGGGACATACTCTTTTAGCCTTCTTTTGTTTGGGAAGCTCTTTACTTCACCATGTGTTTTAAAGGAGAGCCTTGCTGGATAGAGTGGTCTTGGTTGTAGGTTCTTGTTTTTCATCACTTGGAATATTTCATGCCATCCCCTCTGGATTATAGTGTTTCTGTTGAGAAATCTGCTGATAGCCTTTTTGGATCTCCTTTGTATATTACTTGCTGTTTCTCCCTTGTTGCTGTTAAGATTGTCTCTTTGTCTTTAACATTTAGCATTTCATCATGATGTGTCTTGGCTCACACTTCTTTGGGTTCACCTTAATTGGGACTGTCTGTGCTTCCTGAACTTGTGACTTTTCCTCTCACCACATCAAGAAGTTTTCTTTTATTATTTTTTAAATAGATTTTCTATCCCTTGCTCCTTTTATTCTCCTTCTACTAACATCCCCAAACCATGTTTTGTGCAATTTCATCAAGTTGATAATGAGTATTCTATCCAAAAATAGACACACTTTGGGAAATGTTGGTTTAAGAAAGTTTTTAAAGTGCAGTGTATCAGGAAGCTCCAAGAGTGACATGCGAGACATGATATTCAGTTGCTTCTGAATGTGATACATGGTAATGAAACCATTAGCTACTAGGGTTTTTTTTTTTTTTTTTTTTTTTTTTTTGTTTTTGGACATCTTTTAATATTCCTTCCATTAGGAATGCACTTGAATAAACATCTTGGAAAGCAATAAAATTCCATCAATGTATAATACAATGAACTTTAATACAAAAGAAGAACTTGAAGAGTTCATATTTTCACAACCAGTTTTAAGGGAATGACAGAAACTTGAACAGATTGGATAATGCTCATTAAAAAGCATTGCATCCTTGCCTGGCTGCTTTGGGTATGATATAAGCCACTTGCAGAAAAGATGTTTCATTTGAATCAGATATAGCTTTCTAAGTAAATAACATTTAGCCACCATACCTGTATTTGTTCAAATGATATAATGATGCTTTGCCATTTTAAAAATGTACGTTCTTTGAAATAAATGTGGGGACCAGGAGAGAAGGCAGTGCTGAACATTCTAAGTAGAGAAGTGGTCACACTGACAGAGGGAGGTGCCTGTTTCTGAAGAGAGTGCTCACTCAATTGTGTCCCATTTAGTGTGAGTGATGATTTCTATACCGCCTTCTAAACTGACACTGAGCTGAGCAAGAAAAAATGAATTTTAGTAGCTTAATATGGGAAATTAATTTTTTCTTATTTATCTCTTTAAGTAAAATGATCTAAAACAATGAGAAATATTCATCATTTCTTCTATTACACAAATCTAGCTAAGGAATGATTCCATTAGTCACACTGGGTGAAACAACAATAAATGAATATCTCCTCGGAGGTTTTACTGCATAATTTACAAAAGTAGGCAATAATTTATTATCTCCCAGAGATTAATGTCAAGGAACCCAGAGGAATGATGCATCCACTGCATCATTATTCAATACGTGGGGCAATTACAGCATTTTGTATTACTAAATGAAATATTTTCATTAAATCCTTTTACCATGATTTTATGGGATTTCAAAATGATCTTTTGTGATTAAACTATTGTCTCTTGTTTCATAACTTCTAACTTAAGTTTTTAAGTAAAATTTAAGACCAAAATATCTATATTTTTCCCTTTTTATTCTTGTTTATTCTATTACAATTATCCCAATTTTTCCCCCTTTGCCTTCCTCTGCCCAGACCACCTCCTGCTCCCACAGTCAATCCCACACCAAGAATTAGAGTTCTTTTTAGAAAGGTAGGATTTGCTTTAGAAAAGATTTTTCTAAACTATTCTGCACTACAAAACAATCAAGATAGGGAGAGAGAAGGGGGAGAGAGAGAAAAGAGTCAGAGCTACTTTTCTATATTCTAACAATACCTTACTATTAGAAAGTTGGCCCAACCAAGAAAGCTGAGTGGCATATTCAGAAATCCTGCAAGCCACTTGTTAAACAATTGGTAGTTTGAAATCGGTTTTGCTATACTATTCAGCAACTGCTACAAATGAGGGATTCTTTTCCTTTGCGGCAGAGGGGAGATGGTTTACCAGTACACTCACTGGACCCATGGACATATTAACATGCTTCAGAAAATATAACAACATAAGTTTCTGAAAAGACCTGAAGTTAAAAAAGTAGTGTATTTATTAGACAAAATATTTTCCAAATTTTATGGAGAAGGAACACTTCTTACTGGTAAACGGGGCATTATTTATCATGGTTCAAGACTTCAGGTCCTGGAGACAAACTACATGAGTTCAATGCCTTGCTCCTCCATTAGCCAGTTTGTTAATGGGAGAACTATTTAACTGCTATGTGACTGAAATTCCTTGTTTGTAAAGTTACAGGTAAAGTATGTAAAGTTATGTACTTCATAATTCTCAAAACACATTAAGTTCCTTTAAGAAAAAATGGTGCTTTTCAGAACATAATTTTTTTGTTATGTTGTTATAAGACTTTATTTTTATTGCTGACTAATATTCCATTGTATATATATACCACATTTTCTTTTTTAACATATTTTATTGATTATGCTATTACAGTTGTCCCATTTCTCCCCGATCATTCCCCTCCACCCTTCATACCCCTTCCCACCCATATTCCCCCCCTTTAGTTCATATCCATGTGTCATAAGTTCTTTAGCTTCTACATTTCCCACACTATTCTTGCCCTCCCCCTATTTTCTACCCACCATCTATGCTACTTATTCTCTGTACCTTTTCCCCCTCTGTCCTCCTCCCACTCCCCTGTTGCTAACCCTCCGTGTGATCTCCATTTCTGTGGTTCTGTTCCTGTTCTAGTTGTTTGCTTTTGTTTTAGGTTTGGTTGTTAATAGCTGTGAGTTTGCTATCTTTTCACTGTCATATTTTTGATCTTCTTTTTCTTAGATAAGTCCCTTTAACATTTCATATAATAAGGGCTTGGTAATGATGAACTCCCAGAACATAATTTTGTAAATATTTTTTGTTTTTCAATTATATTTGTTGTACCATATTACACTTCTTTCAAGTGTACAATGTAGTGATTAGACATTTACATAACTTGGAAAGTGATCACTCAGATAAATCTGTAGTAATCTGACATCATAATAATTAATACATTATTATTGAGTATATTCCCTTTGCTGTACTTTACTTTCCTATGACTATAATGTAACTAACAATTTATACTTCTAATACCTTTATCTTTTTCACCCATCTCATCTTGGTATGAGTTTGTTTCTCTTCTACTTGTTCATTTATTTTGTTTTTTAGATTCCACATATAAGCAAAACCATCAGGAATTTTTCATTTTCTGACTTACTTCACTCAGCACAGTATGCTCTAGGTCCATCCATGTTGTTGCAGATGACAAGATCACTCTTTTTTTATAGTTAACTCATATTTCATTGTATACATGCACCACTTCTTTATTCATTTATCTCTTGATAGACATTTAGGTTGCTTCCATATCTTGGCTATTGTAAATAATGCAGGAATGAACATATGGATGGATGTATAGGTCTATTTGATTTAGTATTTTGGATTTCTTCAAATAAATACCCAGAAGTAGAATTTCTGGGTCCTTCTTGGTCTCTTGTTATAGCCTTTATTTTAAAGTCTATTTTGTCTTATATAAATACTGTTACCCAAGATATTTTTCATTTCTATTTTCATGAAATATCTTTTTACATCCCTTTACTTTTAGTCTCTGGGTATCTTTTAATTTAAAGTGAGTCTCTTGTAGGCAGCATATGTAAGTGACTTGTTTTTTATCCATTCAGCCACCTTATGTCTTTTGATTAGAGCGTTTAATCTATTTGCCTTTAAAACACTTGTTGATATATAGGTAGGTATTGTCATCTTATTATTCATATTTTAATCTTTTTTCTATTCTTAAAGAACACTTTAACATGTTTTTTGATACTGATTTGGTGACGATGAGCTCATTTAGCTTTTTCTTGTCTGGAAAGCTCTTTATCTGTCCCTTGATTCTAAGTGATAACTTTGCCAGGTAGCACGGTCTTTTTGTTGTTGTTGTTGTTTTTCTTTCTTTTTTAATATATTTTATTGATTATGCTATTACAGTTGTCCCATTTCTCCCCCATCATTCTCCTCCACCCTGCACACCCTCCCCCACACACATTCCCCCCCCTTTAGTTCATGTCCATGTGTCATAAGTTCTTTAGCTTCTACATTTCCCATACTATTCTTGCCCTCTCCCTGTCTATTTTCTACCCAAAGCTGTCATTTAGAATGGAAGAGAAGATAAAATGCTTCACAGTCTTAATTGTAGGTTCTTGCTTTTCATCACCTTGAATATTTTGTGCCAATCTCTTCTGGATTGCAAAGTGTCTGTTGACAAATCGGTGGACAGTCTTATGCGAGCTCCCTGGTAGGTAAGAAACTATCCTTTTCTTGCTACTTTTAATAGTCTTTCTTTGTCTTTAACAGTCTTTCTTTGTCTTTAACCTTTGGCATTTTAATTATGTTGTGTCTTGGTGTGGGTCTCTTTGGATTCATCTTGTTCCTGTGCTTCCTGGACTTGTGTGTCTTTTTTCTTTACCACGTTAGGGAAATTTTCAGCCATTATTTCTTCAAATAGATTCTCAATCTCTAGCTTTACCTCTTGTCCTTCCAGCACCCTGATAATGCTAATGTTGGTGTGCTTGAAGTTGTCCTAGAGGCTCCTTAAACTAAACCTTTTTTGTATTCTCTTTCTTTTTCCTGCTGTGATTGTTTTTCTGCCTCCTTTTCTACCAAATCACTGATTCGATTCTCTTCTTCATCTACTCTATTGATTCCCTATAGTGTATTCTTCATTTTAGATATTGCATTCTTTATTTCTGACTGGTTCTTTTTTATGTTTTCTATCTCCATTTTTATGTTTACTATCTCTTTGCTGAAGTTACCACTAAGTTCATCTACTCTTCTCCAAATTTCATTGAGAATCCTTATAAGCATTTCTTTTTTTTTTTTTAAAGATTTTTTATTTATTTATCTTTAGAGAGGAAGGGTAGGAGAGAGGGAGAGGGAGAGAAATATCAATGTGTGGTTGCCTCTCGTGTGTCCCTTGCTGGGAACTGGCCTGCAACCCAGGCATGTGCCCTGACTGGGAATCGAACTGCGATTGTTTGGTTCACAGGCCCGCGCTCAATCCACTGAGCTACACCAGCCAGGGCCTTATAACCATTTCTTTGAACTTTGTATCTCATTGACTCCTTGTCTTCATTTTGTTTAGCATTTTTTCCCTGGAGTTTTGTTCTGTTCTTTCATTATGTACATGTTTGTTTTCTCATTTGGCTGCCTCTCTATGTTTGTTTCTATGTATTAGATAGAAGTGCTATGTCTCCTGGTCTTTGTAGAGTGGTCTTATGTGATAGTAGGTACCCTTTAGGGCTCAGCCTCCTTGGTCACCCAAGCTGGGCACTCCAGGTACACTTCCTGTGAGGGATATGTGGACCCTCCTTTTGTAGTTGGGCCTTGATTGTTGCTGGCATCAATGGGAGGCATTGAGTCCCAGGTCTACTGGCTTCAAGAACTGGCCATGACCATTGTGGAGGATCTGATGTCTAGGGGTCAACCCCATAGAATAGCACTGGCTTCCATGGGGCTCTGGTGCCTACTATATCCTACCTTTGTGTGTGTCACTCATGAAAGTGGTTGAGTGGTGTGTTGAAATGATCTGGAGCTCTCCACCAGGTGTGCTGGTACTAGGGGTTCCTGAAAATGTAGACCAAAGTTAGCTGCCACTTGTGCATTGCCTGGGGTTATTGAGCATGAACTACAAAGTGACCTTCAGATGACTATTACTAGTGCTGGGCTTGGAGATGCCTGGTAGAGGCCAAGCTTTGACCCAATTCTGGCTGCTGCTAGTGTTGGGCCTGGGATCATTTAGCAAGAAGTATGGAACACAACCAAGCCCAGATTCTGCTTGTTTGCGAGATCTGAGACAAGCCATTTATATGGGAAAGTTACTGGAAATAGTTTGGGTAGGCTGGAAAGTTGGGTGGGATGGAGTGGGGTGTCAGAGAACCACCAGGGCAGGGAAACACTATTAGCCATATCATTAGAGACTCTGATATGGCCCCTGCCTGCAGATTCTGCATGAGGAGAGCTCAGCAAAAGAACAATGGCCTTTGCCAGCACTTCTGTCTATGAGAAAGCTGCCCCTCCAGCCTTTGCCGTGATGCTAGACAATTCACTTCCTTTCCATGTTTCCCTGGCACCTTTTGAGCTGATGCCCAGTACTAGAGGTCAGAGCAAGTGTGGCCAAGTAAGTCCACATGCAGGTCCTTTAAGAGGAATGCCTGGTACTTCAGAAGCACTACCTCTGACTCAGCCACAAACCCTATTGGTTTTTAAAGCCAGAAGTTATGGGGACTTTTTCTAGTACTATAACTCTGGGCTGGGAGGCCTGGTGTGGGGCTGGCACCCCTCACTCCTCAAGAGGAACCTCTACATCTGAGATATCCTTCCTGATTTTAAGCACCACAGAAGTTTGAAATAACTTGCCAGTAATTCAACTCTCTATTAGAGCAAAAGTCAGCATTCTTCACAGGAAGATAACAGAATTTAAAGAATATTTGTAGCGTGTCATCCATAAAGTCCAGTACATAATCAAAAATTATAAAACATGAAGAAAAACAGGAAATATGACACATGGTTCAGAGTAAAATCAAAAGAGCCTAAATGTAAGAGTTAGTAGACAAGAACTTTTCAAAAGCTGTGATGAATTTGTTAACAAATGTAAAGTAAGAGATATTATTATAGTGGATGATGTGATGGAAAATATCAGAAGAGATTTGAAAACTATAAAATAGAAATAAAATGGAAATCCTGGAATTATAAAAGATAATATGTGAAGGTAAAAGTTCATTGAATAAAAGTTTATTAACAAGAAACTAAGTATATAAGAAAGCAACATACTTCTAAATAATTTATCAATGAAGCCATCATAACAAATTATAAAATATTTTAAAATAAATAATCATGAAAATAAAACATATCAAAAGTGGTAGGATGCAGCTAAATTTATCATCTAAGCAAAAATTTAGGTTTAAATGGTTGTATTGGAAAAGAAGAAAACTTTAAACCAAATGATTAAAGCTTCCATTTAAAAAAGTAGATATGTCAGAGCAAGTAAAACTCCAAGAACATAAAGGAAAGAAAAGAGTAAAAATAAAAGTAGAAATCAATGAAATGGAAAACTGATAGTCAAAATTATTTAAAGCAAAACAATTCTTTAAATTAACAAAGTTGGTAAATTCTTAATAAAATTGCACAAGAAAAGGAGAGAGAATACAGTATTAGGAATGGGACATGGGATGTTGTTAGGAATCATATGGATATTATTAAGGCCTAATGTCAGTGATTGCAACTTCTTAGATAAAAGAACAAATTCCTTGAAAAGCACATCATACCAAAACAAAGACAAGAAGAATTACAAAATCTGAAAAGTGCTATCTTTAAGCAAGAAATTTAATCCATAAAAATCTTCCTTATGATTTAAAGATAAAAATCTTCCTAAGAAATCCACAAGCCCAAATGACCTGACTGGTGAGCTCTATCATATATTGAGCTAAGAAATATTGTTAATTCTACAGAAACTACCATAAAGTAGACAATAATGATTACTGCCCAACTCATTTCATAATGCCAGAATAACACTGATTCCAACCCTGACAATATCATTACTAGAAAGTAACCACAGACCAATACCACTCATGAACCTAGATGGAAAGATACCTAATAAAATACTATTATGTATTGCAATATGAATCCAGCAATATATAAAGAAGTTAATAAACCATGACCAATGCTATACTTCCCATGAATACAAGGTTTAAAATCAGTTAATATAGTTCATCATAGTGACATAAGTTTTTATATTCCTTCCAAAATTACACAGCTTTTTATTTGTCCCTATTTTCTTTGTGAGCCATATTTGAAATGAGTGGCATATTTGAAATAAGCACTGGCCCTTTAAAATTAGCTCTACCTAGATATTTAGCTGCTGCTTATGTAACAAACAACTTGCTCTATTCCAATTACTAACTGGAAATCAGATGAACATTATTTTAAAGTTATGTAGTATGTTTATCTAAAGTCCTTAGGCATATGTACTCAAACTATTAGCAAATGAGTCTTTTTTATTACATTGCCATATGAGAAAGGCAATGAATTTTACCTACTATGTTGGATTCAGAAGCTTCAAGTGGAAAAATCCCACAGGTTGAGGCAGTTTTGTCACAGTTATTGAGGGCTGCAGAACCTACACTAATGAAATAAGTAATTGTGCAACCAGAACCAGTTGGCAGCAGTAAGGGGCCAAGCTGTGCAATAGCATCTGGTCAGTGGGTTGCCCAATGCTGAGCCAGAGCTAGATGTTGACCTACTTACAAATAATGTATAACTATGGAATTATTGTTTCCAGTCCCCTTTGGAGGAGGCTCTGAACACAGTACCATAACGGAATTCCCAAGTGACCTCCAGCTCCTAATCCCCTTGAAACTAGGTAGTTTCCTGAGTGAATGAGCTACTCATTGGAGTCAGTGGCTAGAAAAAAAAGTAACTTTATCACTCACATTTCTTTTTTACCTTTACTTGTATTTATATATATATATATATATGCATGTGTGTATACATGTATATATACATATATGTGTATATATACATATATGTGTATATGTGTGTGTGTATATATAAAACTTGCAGATGACTTATGCAAGGGGTGTTGAACTAGTTGAGTTGATGACTCACAAGGAAAAATATATGGAGGCTAAACCTTTAGTGATACTTCAGTTTATAAATCCGGATTTACAAGTGAATACCTTTTACACTACCTTAAAATTATAATAGCCATTCTTTTGAAAAGTATACTTAAGCAAATGATAAGCTTTATATTTAGTAATAGAAATATTAGATGATTAATTATCTAGTATTTATATTACTCAAGAACCTATGTTTAATTGGGGGTGAGTTGACCAAACTGTGCTTCTTGCCATATAGAGGTAAAAAGTGAAAAACAGAATAGAGATTGTTTGGAAAGAGTAGTTTAGTTCAACACAACTAGTTGAAATTGGCCATTGGACATTGAGACCCGAAAAGGTCTCATTGTCACTGAATAGCCTAGATGTGACCTTCCCTCCCTGCCCTATTTTTTTTCCTGAGCATTATGAATGTGGGGTCTCTTTCTCAGGGCTCTTTCTGGGGAGCAGCTAATCATGATCTATGGTTGTTCTCTAAGCACCACTCTCTGGGAAAGTTCAAGTGTGTGGAACTATTTTTTATGTAAATATGATATCTATTTTTATCCTGAAAAGATCAATTTTTGACACATTGCTTTACTTGCTTTTTAAAATCTATTACCTGAAAAAATATGCCAATAATTATATAAATCATAGTTTGGGTCTTTTTAAAACTAGGAACATAATATGCTTTCTGATAATCAAACAAAAATACTAACTCTGAGCTGTATGAGTGGTTAACTGGTAATTTGTTTTAACGTTTAGCTTAAAATGAAAACCATCCACATGCTAATACACTGTTGCCACCCTGAGCCCGTATTCCTTCTGTTTTTTTGCTGAGGCACCGATGCAGCTGCATCAGGTGGCAAAGCACTCATTCTAGACTGTGCCATCCTGCCCATCTCAGGAGTAGCATGGATGGAGAGCTGATGATACATTTTATGCCCCCACCTCCTGCTCATGATACCCTTGCCTTTAAGTAACCACATTTCTTTAAAAGGAAATCATTAGCCAAGAACTCCAAAACTGAATTTAGAAACAATAACTCCAATACACACTAAATCAAATGCGTTAGCACTTGTAGTAACAAATTTTGAAAAAAGAAAATAATAGACAAAGATAGAACTTGTGTGAACAACCAGTGAATGAAGGCAAATAACACTACCACCACATGACTTAAAATGGTATATTTTTGATACTTGAAGCTCTTTAAAAATTATATTTTTGGACAGTCCAGATGAATTTTAATAAAAGATGTATGTTCTGCATAAAGTTAGGGTTTTAAGAGTTTATATTCTTCTACTCCTCTGCTGCCAATTTTTCCCCTGGATAAAACAAAGTCTGTATCTGCATTGCATTCATATACTGGAACTGCCATAACAAAGTACCACAGACTGAGTACCTTAAATAATAGATTTCTTTTTTCTCACAGTTCTGGAGGTTACAATTCTGAGATCAAGGTGTCAGAAAGGTTGGTTTCTCCCAAAGCCTCTCTACTTGGCATGTAGAAGGACATCTTAATGCTCACAGGGCATTCTGCCTCTGGTGTGTGGAAGTCCGACTTTCCTCTTTTTATAAAGACAGCAGTTATGTTGGATTAGGGTCCACTCTAACAACCCCATTTTAACCTGACAACTTCTCTAAAGACCCTACCTCTAAATATAGCCATGTTCTGAGATACTGGGCATTAGGACTTCAATACAGGTATCCGGCTTGGGGGAGCGCACTTCAGCCCATACACTACCCTATGGTTCCAGTGACGTGAGTATCCATGTCCCCACTTGCCAATAGTAGATAAGTGTTTTTGAAATATTATGTTCTGTGTGTGTGTTTTTGTTTCTTCTTAGCAATATTCTATCACTTTTATATCATAATTTAACTTTACATTTATTTGTACCTTGTCTTGAAAACTGGTTTGCAAACTCCCAGAACGAAAAATCTGTATTTAAAAGTAGTGAGTGCACAACAATGATCAATTCATATAAAATGATATCTGAAAGAACAAAGCCTAGAAAATTACTTTTTTCCCCATCCCTGTCCATAGAGATATAAGAATCATATTGTCTTTTGGAAGCAATTTCATATTGATTTAAAAAAATGGATAGTAATATGAAATACTTCTTTTGATGCTAAAACAGACTGTTTAAACAAGTCGGTGATGATACATTCATCTCCCTTGCCCCTATTCCCTGGCATGTTAAAAGTTATGTTCTTCGCCAAAGAGTGGCATACAAAGAAGCAAATTGAAAATTCATCATTTTCCAGTGTGGTAAGATTCATTTATTCATTCAATAAGGATTTATTGCTTTGCTATGATGTGCCAGGTACAAGGCTTGGTGCTGGTAATACCTTAGTGAACAAGACATGGATATGCTATAGAATAGTAACTGAGTTTAGATTTTTACATCTCAACCACTTCTGTGCAGATTAGCATATGAATGAACTATACAACTTATTTTCACAGTTTGGTCTAGTCTTTGATATTCTTCCTCTAACATATGAAATAGCTTTTCTTTCATAAGCAGAAGAGAAGCAGAATGAAAGAGAGAGCTCTGATACTCCTTGGCCAATTTCTTTATAAAATTACATTTGGAAATATCTATTTAATTGGTCCCTCCAAGGCCTGTAAGCTGAAAACTTTATGGGCACTTGTGTGGAGATAGAATGAAAAGTGGTCCAAGTGATTTTTGAAAGGTGCCTACCAAAATAAATGTTTTACCAGTGATGTCTCTATAAGGTCCTCTGACATTTGAGGACTCAGGAATTCAGGGATTTATATCCTATTTGTCTTAGGAAGAGAGTCGTATGATGTGCTATGGGCCAATTACATTTTCCATGACATTTTTTAACTGGAAATAAAAATTCCATCCTTCCAGCAATGGATTCTATGAAATAAAATGCTTGAGAGCGGTTTGTTCATGTGGAGAGAAACCTTTCTGAAACCAGCAATGATGGAGAATGAGTCCACAAAGAGACCCCAGGTTACGCTTTGTATATGCAAAGCTACACAACCGACAGGTTGTCACCACCTCCACAGTTAGTTCTCTGGTTTAAGCCACCATCACTTCTTACCTGCCAACTAATTGATCTCCCTGCTTCTACTTTTGTCTCCTCCAAGTTTCTTCTCAATAAAGTATCAAAATTGATCCTTTTCAAAAGTTTACATGAAGCCATATTACTACTCAGTTCTAAACTCTGCAGTGCTCCCCATTTCACATCTAGGAAAAGCAGAAGCCTTTACCAGGGACTACCAAGTGCTACTCTGTCTCCATCACCTGGAGTGCAAAGATTGCAGAGGAGGGAAGTGGGAAATGAAGTCAGAGACGTAACAGACAAATAGAGTAGGGCCTCGCTATTGCAGACACACCGGCTGTACTCCCCATTAATTATTCTCCCACATATCCAGGTGGCGCTCTCTTGACTACTTCAAGTCTTCGCTCACATGTAAACTTGCAGTAATCTCTGGCCTAACTATCCTAGTTAAAATTCAGTAAGTTTTAGGCACTTCCTATTCCCCTTTCCTGCTTTATTTTTCTCTATACGAGGTTTCATTACATTCCTGTGTGCTTATGCATATTCTTAATATATTTCTATGTAGTACTCTAGAATACAATATTCCTACCTCCAGGGTCTAGGCTAGTGCCTAGTAGAAAAGTAGTAATGTCAAATAGTTGTTCTGAGTGAATGATGAGCAACACTCTGGATCATATTAGATTCAAATCTGGAAAATTGCCAGTTAAGCTTTATAGCAGTATTTAGCCAAATGTATACCTTCACCGTGACCACTCAATGGTTGGTATTTAGGTATAAATGTGTGAGACGAGACATGAGCATGGAATCAAAACTTCTTAAAGTTAGAATTGCATTTTCGATAGAATGAAAATCTTGGTTGGGGTATTTCAGGTAGAAACCCAGATTTAAAATACATTAATCAAGTTTAAAGGTAAGCTTTACCTTTAAACTTTACAAGTTGCTCCCACCTTCCACTGACACTCAGTTGTTTTAAATAAACTGGAGTCCTTTGGGGTCATCAAAAGATGGTGAATGTCAGGCTTCTTCAGATGAGTTCCAGGCTCAGCCCTGCACCCAATACACACAGGGATTTCTGCAGATGTGGGTGTTACTTTGGGGCTTGCAGTCAACTGGGCTTTGTAGTCACAATTGTAGATTTGTGTATTTGTTTATCTGCATTTATGCATCATCTGTTACTTTGAGCATTAGAAACTCCTCAATAATTTCTATATTTTTGCCATGAATGGCACACAACATAAAGAGACATAATGTGAAGTAATGCTTTACATTTCCCTTGGAATGACTTCTTTCTTCTTCTAGGACCCTCTGGTTCCCTGTCTATATAATGAGTGATTTTTCTATGTCCAAGCTGTATTTATGAGAAGAGCACATGTACCCTATTCTGCCTTTAGCTAAAAGAGACCAACACAATCAGACTTCAGAAAGATGCCCCATTTCCTGGATTTCATTAATCTCTATGTTAGGTCTCACGTGACATTATCCATTTCATCTTGAGTGCCAATGCCCCCATTTAACTACTGAACTATGTGATGGCAACTGTCATGTGCTTTTTATTTTACAGAGATAATTAGATTGTCCCTCATTCCTAAAGTCAAGGAACAACTGATAAATTAAACCACATTTTTAAGCCCTATAGAATTTTAAAGAAAATGGTATTAAAAATTAAAGATTCTCCTCAAACATTCATTTTAGGAATCCTTTTAGTGTGACTTTAATAATCATTTGCATGTTCCACATTTTTATATCATTTTCTCCACCTTAGGTGTTACATTCATCTTGTCCTGGCTGGTGTGGCTCAGTGGCTTGAATGCCGGTCTGTGAACCAAAAGGTCACCGGTTCAATTCCTGGTCAGGGCACATGCCTGGGTTGCAGGCCAGGTCCCCACTTGGGGTTGTGTGAGAAGCAACCAATCGCTCTATCTCTCACATATCAATGTTTCTCTCCCTTTTTTTTTCTCCCTCCTTTCCCCTCCTCCTAAAAAATGGATAAATAAAATCTTTAAAAAATTTTTTTAAAAAGGGGTTACATTCATCAAAGTATCTTAAATGGCACCCTAGACAAAGTCCATCTTAAAAAATATATTAAAATATAATAAAAATGTGTAAATTAATACTATACTATTTTTGGTCAATAATATTAATTTTAGTTTCTCAAAGCCCATATGTGGTCCAAATCCACACAAATAAAAGTTTGAAAGCTAGGACAAACTGAACACTAAAATAGGATTTGGCTTTACATTTATTAGCTATTTTCCTTAGTCTCCTTAGGTTCAGACCATGGGCTATATAACCAATTTGGGGATAATTTTGCGATAATGCAATAAGCAATTATTGAGTGCCCATTATGTCTCAGGTACTGGTACTAAGCAAGATTCTGTTAGTGTCCATTTGTTGGTGTTCAAATAAAATAATCTGTGTA
Source organism: Glossophaga mutica (assembly GCA_039655065.1). NCBI lineage: Eukaryota > Metazoa > Chordata > Mammalia > Chiroptera > Phyllostomidae > Glossophaga > Glossophaga mutica. Next base: position 156,817,761 of record CM077303.1, on the reverse strand, counting down.
ATGTGCTTCTGCGGGCACTGCTGGATCTAATGGGAGCCTGTTTAACCTTAGCTGTCATCATTGCTTTTGCAAAGCCATAAAAGTATGTCCTGGTCCATGTGCCCAGGGCTTAATAGAGAAGAGAGTCAACCAAGTGAAAGTCAGACCGTGTGTTTAAATAGAAATCTGGAAAAGGCTGGAAATGTATTTAGTCTACCAACAGTCTTTTTTATGTTTTTATTTGGGTTCCATGGGAATGGGTCTCTGTGTGGCAGCTTTGATGCTTTAACTGCAAGGAAATATATGTGTTTTCTTTGGCAAATTTTAAAGACTGCCATAGAAGGCATCCAGACAGATAGGAGCAAATGCTAGTGTAGAACTGTGTAATGAATTTCATGTGACCCTAATACACTTTTTTCATTTTACATGATTTCATGTACATAGCAGTGGCAGTAAACAATTAATATTGTTGGTTCTATTTTCTAGAAATTTGTGAAAAATCTAATGAATGTTGAGGAGTTTTTAATTGAGCATGAACATGGTTATGAGTGTATATTAATCAAAGATAATATAGATTCAAAATGATGTCTCAATTGAACAAATTAAGAATAGATTATCTAAGAAAAGAAAGGAAATTATGGTTGCCCTACTCCTGGCATTTAATAGTACTCCCTAGGGAGCTGGTGGGAGGGACTGGTCATTCAAGGAAAGTCAGAACTAAAATCTTAGATCAGACTCACATTTTATTAGTCCAAAGAAAGCTCATAATTATTTCCTTAGTAAGATACCAAGCCTTCAACATTTACAATAACTGTGCTTGCTAACTTCACTACACATTTTTCCCAATTCTTTTTCTCTTTTTCTAAATCTCTCTATATTCTGCTTATCGTAACTGTTACAGACATTAATACATCTTGACTTGTATTCATGTGTTGTACATTTGTTTCACCCTAATTTCAAGGATCGGAGTGATAAGATTTTTCTATTTAATTAACATATCCAAATTCACATTTTCTAATAAAAAATATAAACCACTCTCCAACTTTAAAAAAATAGGAGAAAACGAATAAGCAAACAAAACTTGCTAAAGTTTCCCTTTGCCAAGATAAAGCCCAACTTCCTTAAAATGGTTAATCTTTCTACCCTGGTTTCTCCCCTCTCACCACTGCCTTTCTGACCTTATTCCGGCCACACTGCACTTCCTTCAACACAGCATCACAGAGAATGCTCAGGCCTTCACCTCTGCTGTGGCGTAGTGCTGAAGAATTGAATAAGTGGTTGCTTTCCCCATGTGTCACATGGCTAACTCTATTGATTTTACTTGCTTTTGCAGTCTGTGATGAACCCTCTTCATTTACTAGTCAAGAGGTGTATCTTACTTACCCTACAACTCTAGTTACCTTTGATGTTGTAATAATTGATGCAGGATTTGGAAGAGAAATCTCTTTTCTACATGTATACTTCATTATATTTCCTTTTGTTTTTCAGCTTATAAGTTTATTGCCTTGGTTTATTTATCAAACACTTCAGTTCCATCTGCCTTTATTTATTCATTTGTTTAAAACATAGGTATTCTTTTATATTATATTATTATATTGATACAATATATTAATTATATAAGTATACATAGTATGTAAATATTAGCATATACCATATTTCATTATTTTATGTTATAAAATGACATTTCTTGTAATACAAGCATGTAAAGTACAAAAATAAATACCCTCAAGTGCTGATTAACAGAAAAGAATAAAAATTTCTTTCTTTTTTTAAATATATTTTATTGATCATGCTATTACAGTTGTCCCATTTCTCCCCATCATTCCACTCCACCCTGCACACCCCCTCCCACCCACATTCCCCCCCTTTAGTTCATGTCCATGTGTCTTAAGTTCTTTAGCTTCTACATTTCCCATACTATTCTTGCCCTCCCCCGTCTATTCTCTACCCACCATCTATGCTACTTATTCTCTGTACCTTTTCCCCCTCTCTCAACAGCCTCTCAGAATGAGTTCTGTACTGCTTTTCCTGAAGAAGTTTCAAACTTTGTAGCGAAAGAGAGCCATTGCTTAGCAGAGACACCCTTAAATGAACTGGTCTCTCTGTTTAGATTCTTGCATTCTCATAATCTGTCACCCATGGGGCAGGTAAGATGTCCCTATAAACATGAAAATGAGATCACTGTCCTGCTTAAAACTTCTAACAGCTTACCTACATACTTTGAATTAAACAAACAATAAGTAAAACTTTTATATGCCTTATAAAATCCTACAAGGGCCAACATGGTCTATGTGATCTAGCATCCACGTACTTGTCCCACATCCTACCACTCACTTTATGCGTGAACTTATTAGTCAATAAACTTAGTTTATAGTCGCCTTTGCACTGGCTATTTCCATTTTAAAAGCTTCCCCCCCAGATTCTCCCATGGTTGAATCCCTCACGGCATTCATGTCTCTGTCAAAATGCTTTTGCCTCAGGAAAACTTTTCCCACCCACCCTATCTGCATAACTCTTTTTAAATTGTTGACACTATTACAGATGTTCCAATTTCCAAGCCCCCTTTGCTCACCCCCACCTACCTCCGCACCCCAGCCTTCAGTGATCTCTGTTTTGCAACTCAAGCCCCCATCAGGTCCCCCTCTAGCAGCCCTGATTGATCTTCCTAACAGCTCACTAGAAGGAAGAGAAGGGTGACTATGTCTTCCTATGTCCTAATGGGCTTAAAGCCTGAAATTGACAGTGAGCAGTGCAGCCCAGTGCCAGAATGGTTCCCTGGGCGATTGGGCCTAAGAAAGAACTCCTAAAGTCCTGTGAAAACTGCTTTGTTTGCTAAGAGTGTTCTCATTTAAATTATAAGGGTCTGAGGAGGAAATGGGTGTGTCTCCCAAAGTTTTGCAGCCCCCTTTCCTGACACTGACTCAGATTTCTTTGAAATGTTAAACCTGTATTCCTGTGCATTTGAACCCAATAAAAGCCTAGGGAGGAAGGAGCCTGGGGTCATTCTCCTTTGAGAGTTTGACCACCTCTCCTTCCCAAGCAGATCATGTCTTGGTAGTTTTATTTTCATCTGTGACAGATGGGGGGCTCTGGGGGTGGAGTCCCCCATGATAGAACATATTTAAAGTGAAAATTTTGATAAACTTAACAGACTCTTGAACAACATGGGTTTGAACAACATGGGTCCACTTGTACTGATTGTTTCCAATAGAAAGGCGGCCCTCCACAAACTGGATATTGCATCTTCAGATCCAGCCAACCAGGGAAATCTCCAGATGTGGAGGGCACACTATATTCATCATTCTATGCCATTTTATACAAGGGACTCGAGCACCTGTGATAACCCCTCACGTTGTTCAAGGATCAACTGTATATTTCTCCCCATGAAACTATGTCTGCGTCAAGATAGTGAGCCCTTCCATCACAAAAAATTCCCTCATGTCTTTTGGAATATCTCCCTGCCCCTCTCCTTCCCAGGCAAAATCTGATCACTAGATTGTTTGTATCTACTAGAGAATTACATAAATGGACCCAACCTGTGTGTACTCTCTTACATGGCTTCCTTCATTCAGCACAACTACGGATACTTTGTGATTCACTGATGTTGTGATGCATTTCAATAGTTTTTATTGATGAATGTTCTCTCATTGTATGGATATATGCAATGTTTAAGATCTTTTACCTGTTGATAAACATTTGTGATTTTCCCACCTTTTGTACCTTACCCTTAAATCTGCTGTGAACATCTGTTTGAAAGAATTTATATGGACAGATCTACTGTAAACCCTTGGGAGTAAAAACGTAGGTCAGTATACATTAATATTTGTAAGAAATGGCCCGACTGTCTTTCAAAGTGTTGGTAGCATTTTACATTTCACTCGCAGTGCAGAAAATTTCCAGTTCCTCCTCATTCTGGACAATATTTGGCCTGATTAATATTTTAAATTTTAGTTATTCTAGCTATGTAGCTAATCTTACTGTTTTATTTTACATTTCCTCAGTGAATAATGATGTTTCAGTATCTTTCCTGTGCTTATTTGTAATCTCTATACTTTCTTTGCTGAAATGTCTGTTCAAATTTTAGCCCATTAAGTTGAGTTGATGGTTTTCTTATTGAATTTGGGCTTTCTTTATGTTTTATATATTATGAGTACAAATCCTTTATCATATGTAGGCTTTGTAAATACATTTTCCTAGTTTGTGGCTTGTTGGTTCTTCATTCTCTTAATATTATCCTCCTAAGAGCAGAAATTCTTAATTTTGGATGTCCAATATATAATTGAATCATGCATTTGATGTCATATTTAAGATGCTAATAAGTTCTGGAGTTCTTTAAGTGGATGTCTAACACGTGCTTCAACTCTAACCCACACACAACCATTCTCCTTAGCAGCATTTACATTACCACTTTCTGAGCTACACACTGTAGTTGCTATACAATCCCAAACCAACAAGTCTAAAGTAATAAATAAAATTACTGTCAAATATAAAGAATTTTAAACATTGTGAAGTGTTGTCTTTCTTCTATTCAACTTACTATTGCCCCAATTATGCCAAATATTTCAATCCCAATTATGCCAAATATTTCCAATGCATAAATTCATTAAGTTAATTTGTCATTGATAGCAATGAATATTATAGAACTTAATGAACACAGAATTTCTGTATAATATGATCAAATCTTATTTCCCTAAATCCTAAAAGAAAATGTATCACAAGAATATGGCCAATTATATTAAAAGGTAAATTAATGTGCACATATATGTCACTGGAAATCTATTTTCTAGAAATCAAACTACATAGTAAAAATATTGCACATTATTGATACTTCTATTTGTTATAGAGCTCATTATTGTTATAATTCTATTTAATTTTATATGTAAAATAGAGTGAATTGACATTTCCTACAAAACTTTCAATTATTTTTTCATTTCATTGAATATCCTTTCCACGCCTTATCTCAAAATAACCTTAGAGAATACAATACCAAGCAATTTGTCTCTGCAAAAATCTCAATTTATGCATTTTGCTACTGGACCATTTTTTCATATAAAAAGCTTTTATGCAAAGGGAATTACATAATTGAATATATTAAAGTAAAAAAATGTTTACAATATATTAATGCAATTTTGGTGGGAATGGTTCAGACAACAGAAACATATTTATAAGCTACTTATACCACATTTAAAGCACAGAAACCTCAATAACAGATGAACCATCAGACAGAGAAAAAGCTGGGTTTTTTTTTCCTATTGCTTTGTGTGGGGTCATTTAATCATGGCTGTAATCACTGCATTCAAAAATGTACATGATATACCAGAAAGTCTGCAGTAATTCTTCTCTACTCAATATCAGATAAGATTAAAAAGAAACAAAAAAACCTTTCTGCTACTTCCTGCGGTGAACATTTGTTGTGTTCTGCTTATCAATAGCTCCTTTAACAGGAGCACAATCTTAGTTTCATTAAATCTGTTTTTGAGTATCATCTCTGTTTAGACTTCATCGTTTGGTGGTGCTCTCACTGGCAATGAAGGTGAAGAGTACAGTAAGGATGTGCCTCTGACTGAGGGCAGAACCTTTGATCTGAACAAAGAAGTGCTACATTTATGAAAGTCATTGTCATGAGGGAATAGGTGTGCATTTGCTTCATGTTGTAACTAAAAGAGTGTTTTCTTTCCTAAAGCAAACCCATCTTACTTGTTAAGCCACAAACTAGTTCTAGGATAAAGTGTTTACTGGTTACAATTATTCTACGTACAACATATCTGTCTGTACATATCAGTTCAAATTTATGCTGATTTGCTCACCAATTTTAATTGTAAATAATACTTTAATAAAAATCCAATAATTGTAAGAAATATCTTTTGGGAGCTTTTGTAAGGGCCACCTTATATAAATAAATGCATTTCAACTTATAAGCTATTAGCTTGTTTTTCTGAGGATGGTGCATTCTCAACGTTAGAATTTGGAATATGTTTCTATTATATTACAGTAAAATAGGATGTGTCATAAATATCATCTTCTAAACTAGTCACAGCCTGAGAGACAGGAGAACGGACCCAATTTTAATACTGTTTAATTTTGTATTTCACAATATAAATTAAGTACTGCACTTTTAACAACTTGAAATAGAACAATTATTTTTCATGTACAGAAAATTTCATACAGGGAAAAATTTTCCATTTAAAATTTAAAATGTTGACAGAAAGTATCAACATAAAAGAATTCTCTCCTTCACTGAAGTAACCTTAGAATTTCTAAAATCAGAGATCATTTTTCCCATTCAAAGTTATTGATATTGTAATGGCTATTCACTCACATTTGAACACATGTTTATGTTATAAAATGGGATATATATGCATAACTTACTGAATTATACACCTAGTGAATTCAAGGGGAGCATTAAAACCTAGATTTAAACACTTTGTTGGTCCTACTATTCATAATTTTTCCTCAGTCTTGTTTAGAAGGTTAGAAGCTCTCTTTACTAATAGTCATTTCTCTATTAAAGTAGTATTTTGTGACATTGTACTTCTATTAGTATCTATGAGTCAAAAGGTAAAGACATTCTTTGCTAAAATGAATTATTATAGAATGCTAACTATAATTAAAACACTTTGTAAACCCAAATTTGGCAGCCCTAGCATTCAAATAAAACCATATTATCTTTAAGTGAAAGAGTAACTTAGAAATTATCTGTTCAACCAAGAAACGGAGAATACCCTGAGGGGGGTTCATATATATTACTGTTTATTATATGGGCAGAATTCCACGAACTGGAACTGAACAGGTAATGTTTGTAGAGAAGAGAAAATAACCAGTAGTCATTAAGCACTTAGAGTTTAGAAATTAAACATTCCACATCGTGATGGGAATGGAAACATTGAGTGACATATATTACAAACACCTACCCATTTTCTTTGCTTAGAATATGCTGGCTATTATGTAATACTGAAAAGACAAAAATGGCAATGAGGGAAATGGCATTTTTCAAGGGTATTTATCACTGGAAAGCACTCCCCATGACTCCAGTCATTATCAACTTTTTAAAATAAATAGTGGCTTGCAGTACTGACTTGGCACAATAGGACTGACAGAGAAAATGCAGTGTTTTAGATGTCTGGAGCCAAGGACAAGAGCAGAACCCATCTCGTGCATGCTAGAGGGTATTAATTGCCACCCACTGTGCCCACTGGGACCCCTTTCCACAAATCACTGAAACTTAGCCTTGCCTTCTGTAGACATGGACACAAACACTTTAATACAAAGATTTTCAATTGAGTTTCAGGCCATAACCTATAAATATGCTGACTACCCATTATAAAAATGAAAGTAATGTATTTGCTAACGGAGAATGGTAGGTACTGGAATAAAATTAGATTAGACTAGAAGGTATTTACATGGTTTCTTTCATTGCATTCTCTCTCTCTCACAAACACACATGAATTGAAAAGAACAGAACTTCTGAATGTGCAAAAAATATTAGAGATTTTGCAGGAAAAATTTAGATTCACTTCCACAAAGAAAACTTTCAACTCTACATAAAATGTGCTATAGATTCTGGATACAGGATATAAAAATTCAATTTTTATATCTTATGAAGTAACTAATTAATCTATTTACAAACACTTTTTTTAAAAGACCAACTTAATGACCAAATTAAGGTTATGGTTAAAAATTACATCTTATTAACCTAAAATTTTAATGCATTATCCAGGAAATTCTACAGCCTCAGCACCCCAGCTTACTTCCATTTAGTTGGCAAATTAACTTCTACTTTTTGGGTAGTTCTGTCGTTTATTTATGATTCTAATTTAGCACCTGTCACATTATACTATTATAATTAATCATAAGTGTACTTTTTTCCTATGGATTTTTATACGTTTGATATCAGATTCTCTGATCTTATCTAGATACATAACTAGCACAAGGCCTGGCATATAGAATTTTTCTCAAGCAAAGTTTTTATTGAATGTCCTCTACTTCATCCTAGCAAAAGTTCATTTTGTTTACACATTTATTGATCTCCAAATCTTTCCCTTGAAATACTTCTGAATATCAAGTAGTTGGGCAGAAGTGTACTGGACACAAGATTTGACAATCAAAATTAATAGCTACATTACTATTTTTTCAGAAGCGTGATCTTCAAAAAATTATTTAATCTATGTGGGCCTTCTTTTTCTCATCTGAGACCTGGGTATAATGATGCTATTAATGTGTTTTCTTGAGAGGATTACCAGTATATTGCATATATATATATATATATAAAATGTGCCTTATTGGCTTAAAAATCCTGCATTAAAAAAACATTTTATTTACCTTGTTGCTATATAAGGTAACTATTCAATTCTGATAGCCCTAATTGTTAAACATATTTCCAATCATCTTAATAATATTTTCTTTTCTAAATCATGTACTTCCGGATGTTTATACGGAAATAGCAGACAGTCAGAAAACCAGGACTGTAACACCTATTCAAATATTCTCATATGTTAATCAAATATAATTTATTTTTATTAATTCAAATTAATTTGAAAAATAAAATATTTCTCAAATTACTGATAAAAGGTTTGTTCAAAAATGAATATGCCAAGCCCTGGCTGGTGTAGTTCAGTGGATTGAGCACAGGCCTACAAACCAAAGGACCGAGGTTCAATTCCCAGTCAGGGTACATGCCTGGGTTGCAGGCCAGTTCCCAGCAGGGGACGCATGAGAGGCAACCACATATTGATATTTCTCTCCCTCTCCCTCTCTCCTTCCCTTCCCCTCTAAAGATAAATGAATAAAATCTTTTAAAAAATATGCCCATTTTTATACATGTATGTTAATATGTGTTTATGTGTCTGAATAGTTCTTAGAGCTATTTTCATACTACAGGCAAAATCAGGTGAAAATAGGGAAATTATTATGGTCCAAAAACTCAATACTATTTACCGTCTTTTTTATTAAAATGCCAAGGACAGAAAAGTTGTTTCAGCCCCAATTTCAAGTTCCCAATTTTGAATTCCATTCAAATACCTGCATCTAAAACTGTGCATGTGAAGCACATTCTGCATGGAGGTAAACACATTCGCTTTCCATGTGGACTTTACTATTCTGAAACATACACATTTGGAAATAAATGAAAAATATCTTCAGTTCTTTGAACTGTGGCAGCTAAGTCCATTTTTTATGTCCTATAAATGAATCCCATTAAATTGCTGAAATGGTATACAGTATTTACATGCATTTAAATTCACTATAAATATTTACAGAATTTTAAGATGAATGCCAGTAATATAAGCTAAATATGTCTGACCACAATTACTTTTCATGAGTAAATGGGTTTTGCCAAATGGCATTTTTTTACAAAACTAAGTATTTTCGAATTCTGTTCAGATGATAGTAATATGTAGATAATCACACTCAACAACTGCTCACATTAAGTTGAAGGAAACCATCAATTTTTAAAGAGCTTCATTGTTGGGTATTGAGACTTAATGCTTGTTGATGTGTGCTCTTTACTACGTGTGATTTTTTTTTTTAATGGAGAGAAAAATGAACCATAGGGAGTAATAGAAGTGTGAAATGGGAGGCAGGTGGTGAAATGAGGTTAAGGAGTGGAAGATTCTTCCGAGAGAACTGGAAGATTGGTGATTCAAATGCGATTTTTAGCAGAAACTTCTGGGAAATAAACTGCTTCCAACAGTTTACTAGAAATTATTTTGACTGCAGTGAGTTTTCTGGCAGTGACACTGGTGAATTTTTAAAGCTTGGACTATGATACAGATGTCAATAAATATCCAGTACAGGGCCCATCACCTCTCCTAGTCAGGTCAGCCATACTGGTACATCTGGTTTCCCTTTAGCACAAAAGCAACAAGGCTTATCATCATTGCCATGCTTTTAATAACATAACTTTTTTAAATGGCCTTTTCACAATGTGACCTACATAGAAAATGTGCTCTTTTGAGGACCATATTTACATTTTTACTATGCATCATTTCAACATGCTAAACCAAATTACATAGCGGAATTATATGACAGCCATTTACCAAATCTGCAAGGAAGAATGATGACAAAGTTGTGAAAAGTAACTCATAAAAAGTTTGTTGTATATGTAATTTATGAGTCTTTGTACATGGAGTTTGGGAGAGGATACACGCAAAGATTTGTCCACACATTTTATATTCAATACCCAGTTCCTTAAGGTGATGGCACAGTTCTTTACGGACCTGACCACAGGAGCTCTATATTCTCATTCTTTGTCCAGCACTTATTCGATATATGACCTTTGAAAAGCCTTATTAAATATCTAGGTCAGACTTTCATGATCATAATAATTAGAAAAACACTTAGGCTATTCCTAAGATGGCTTCCAGTTTAATAATAACATTATTTGAAAATATTACAAAGACCCATAAGTAAGGAGAAAACAAAAGGCATTTCCTGAATGCTAGATTTTCCTGTTCTACTAAGAGATATTTTATATATTTTAGAAGATAGATAAGTTTGCTAATTTGATCTCAGAACAAAACATTGTGCTAGGCACAGAAGGAGCACTTTGTCAATATTTATTAAATTAATATCTTTAACATAACTGACATAACAAAGACATTTACTAACTTGAACATTGCAACATGGGTTAGAGCATATCAAAGAGCATATATTATATTAAACATATTATCTTTATTTTTAATATATTATATTGATTATGCTATTACAGTTGTCCCATTTTTTTCCCTTTTTATTACCATCTTCCCACCATCATTCCCTGACCTTAGTTCATGTCCATGGGTCATACATATAAATTCTTTAACTTTTCTATTTCCCATACTATTCTTAATCTCCCTGTCTATTTTGTACCTACCATTTTTGCTTCTTAATCCTCATACCTTTCCCCCATTACTCCTTCCCCCTACCCATGTGATCTCTATTTCTGTGAATCTGTTCTCATTCTAGTTGTTTGCTTAGTTCATTTTTGTTTTTGTTGTTTTAGGTATGGTTGTTAATAGTTGTGAGTTTGTTGTTATTTTACTGTTCATATTTTTGGTCATCTTCTTTTTCTTAGGTAAGTCCCTTTAACATTTCATATAATAAGGGCTTGGTGATGATGAACTCCTTTACCTGGACCTTATCTGGGAAGCACTTTATCTGTCCATCCATTCTAAATGATAGCTTTGCTGGATAGAGTAACCTTGGATGTAGGTCCTTACCTTTCATGACTTTGAATACTTCTTTCCAGCCCCTTCTTGCCTGCAAGATTTCTTTTGAGTAATCAGCTGATATAGTCTTATCGGAGCTCCTTTGTAGGTAATTGTCTCCTTTTCTCTTGCTGCTTTTAAGATTCTCTCTTTGCCTTTAATCTTGGGTAATGTAATTGTGATGTGACTTAATGTGTGCTTCCTTGGGTACAACTTCTTTGGGACTCTCTGAGTTTCCTGGACTTCCTGGAAGTCTATTTCCTTTGCCAGATCGGGGAAGTTCTCCTTTATTAATTTTTCAAATAAGTTTTCAATTTCTTGGTTTTCCTCTTCTCCTTCTGGCACCCCTGTGATCCGGGTGTTGGAATATTTAAAATTGTCCTGGAGGTTCCTAAGCCTCTGCTCATTTTTTTGAAATCTTGTTTCTTCATTCTGTTCTGGTTGAATGCTTATTTCTTCCTTCTGCTCCAAATTGTTGATTTGAATCCTGGTTTCCTTCTTGTCACTGTTGGTTCCTGTACATTTTTCTTTATTTCACTTTGCATAGCCTTCATTTCTACCTGTATTTTGTGACCATACTCAACCATTTCTGTGAGTATCCTGATTATCAGTGTTTTGAACTGTGCATCTGATAGGTTTGCTATCTCTGAATCACTTACTTGTATTTTTTCTGGAGCTTTGATTTGTTCTTTCATTTGGGCCAAATTTTTTTGTCTCAGAATGCCTGCTACATAGTAAGGGGCAGAGCCTCAGGTATTTGCCAGTGTGGGGCAACCTACTTTGTTGAGTTGTGGTTCTGTATGTGGGGTAGGGGTCCAAGAGAGATCATTGCTGCTTGCTCAGCTCTTGGCCAGCTTTCAGTCACTTTCTCTGCTACCCACAAATTGGACCCCTTTGGTGCTGGTTCCTGGGTGGGTGGTTTTATGTACATTCTGGGACCCTGTGGGTCTCTCCAATGAACTCTCCTGTGAGGCTGGGAGTTTCTCCCACTACCACAACCCCCATAGGTTTTTTTAGTCAGAGGTTTTGAGGCTTTATTTCCCCGAGCTGGAACCCTGGACTGTATGTCTGTCTTGCTTCCCAGTTGTTCCTCCCAGTTTATGTGCACGAGAATGTAGTACCAGCCCAGTCCACCAGCCACCACCTTGCCATGAGTCCTCTCCACCCCTCCTACCAGTCTGGATGAATGTTTCTAATTTAATTCCTTGGTTATTGGATTTCCATACAGTTTGATTTTCTGGAAGTTCTAATTATTTTTTGTTTTTAAATTGGTTGTTGTACTTCTTTTGGTTGTGTGAGGAGGCAAAGTGTATCTATCTACACCTCCATCTTGACTGGAAGTATATGTTATCTTTATTACATTTTTCCTATTACCATATCATCCTCTTATAGCCCCCATTCCCCAACAATCACCACTCTGTTGTCCATGTCCATGAGTCCTTTTCTTTTTTGCTTAATCCTCTACCCCCCAACTGCCCACCCCCATGACTAGCTGTCATCTGTTCTCCATCTATGAGACAGAGGTGGTGTTATGCTTGTTATGTCTCTGTTTTGCTTGTTATGGAAGCAGCCCAAGTGCCCATCAATAGATGAGTAGATAAAACAACTATGGGATATTTACACAATGGAATTCTACTCAGCTGTAAAAAAGAAGAAAATTTTACCCTTTGCAACAGTACAGATGGACCAAGAGAACACTATGCTAAGTGAAATAAGCCAATCAGAGAAAGACAAATACCATATGATTTCACTCCTATGCGGAATCTTATGTTGTTTTTAGTCAAAGCTAAAGTGACCCTGTAAATTGTAATATATTAATTATACATTAATGAGTCTGTATAGAAAACAGTATTTTCCAAAGAATTTTTAAAATTTAATATTTCATCATCTTACCAAAGGTACATTAATAGTGACTAAACTAAGGTAAGTGGAAAGTAGCCTATAAAAATATTTGAAGAAATACATATTTGGCCATCCTTCCCTCCACCAAATAAACATTTGGTTTTCCTCATCAGTATAAATGATCAATTTCCAAACAAACACATTCAACTGAAACAAATATGTGTGTTGTTATTATACATCTGGAAATAATACTGTATATTTATTAAAATAATTGTTTCTTTGAAATTTTTGTTTCACTATCATAGTTATATTCTCAATAAAGTAGATCCAGAAGTTCAGAAATGCATTTAGTGCATTTATAGTTTACTGATAATCAGAAAATCAAAGAATTTAAGTGCTTGGAAGAAACTTGCTAATTACCCCATTTTACTTAAATGAACTAGTGCCCTACAAAGTTGATTTGTTTTTCTAAAGCAGCAGAATTAGTCGACAGCAGAGTCAGTACCAGATAATGGTCCTGTTTTTGACAATGTGTGTATAGATGCTTATTTATTCTTCATGTTTGTCTCTGGTGCCGACCATGTGCCAGGCACTGTTCTAGCCATTTGAGACATATCAATGCACAACAATGTCAAACATTTCTGTCCTCAAGGACCTTATATTTTAGTGGGAAGAGACAAGTGACAAACAAACAAATTTGTAAGCAAAACAAGTAAATTAGTTTGGCATGTTAGAAAGTGATAGATGATGTGGAGGAAAAAAATACAGCCTGCTCAGGCATTCTGCGAGGTGAGAGGAGGGAAGGTGGAAGATATTGAATACTGAGTCCTGGTAAGTCCTCATTTAGAAAGTGACAATGGATGAAAAACATAGCACTGGTGAGCGTGTTCACTGTGGTAATTAAGGGTGGACACTTTCCATGTAGAAGGAATAGCTAAGAAAAAGTCTCTGCAGAAAGAGCTTGCTTGATGAGTTCAAGAACGTTTGTGTGGCTGGAGTGGAGTAATGCAGGGGAAGCAACATCAAGATGAACACAGAGATTTACAGCAGACAGGTCACTCAGGACATAAAGGAACATTTTGAGCTTTCACTCTAGGAGCATGAAAAGCCATTATAGGCTTTGGGCCACAAGAGAACTTGATTATGACTTACAGTTTAAGATAGAAATCGAAAAACATTCTCTATAAATAGCCAGAAAGGAAATATTTCAGCTGTTTGATCCATGTGGTCTCTGTTGGAAAGACTTAGCTCTGCCACTGTTACATGAAAGACCAATGTAAATGAATGGATATATAGCTGTGTTCTAACAAAACTTTATTTACAAAAACGGAGATCAGGCCGGATTTGCCCCATTACTCTGGCTGCTGTGTTGAGAATGGACCCTCAGGAAGTGATAATGAAAGTAAGGAAGCACTTGTTTTGAGGTTTGTTTTTGGTTTTAGTTAACAATGAAAGAGATGATGCCTGCATGTTTCCCTATCTATTAATGCACTTATGATTAAGTCTTCTCACTTCTTGAGGGGTTTGCTTTTAATGGCAGAGGTGAATGAGAGGAGGAGAGGGGAAAGAATTATTTTGCATATTTTCTATTTGTATGGCAAATAAATGAAAATAAAACAAAAAATTCCAGGAACATTAATACTTTCATTAAATTAATACATTGCTTCACCCCATGGTAGGTAGGTGATTTTGGATATGATAACTTTAAAAAATAAATTTTGTATGAAGAGGTAAGACAAACACACATAAAAAATGATTGCATCCATATAAAGTATATGGATTGGATTCTAAAGTCTTATAGAAACTCAGAAAAGTGGTAGTTTGCCTGTAGTTATAATATACTTCCTTCCTTTCCATTTCCAAGAACGGAAGTTTTTAGAGAGCAAAAGCTTTCTTACAACTAAATAAATGATCTACTTATGAAATCTGGTATGATACTTCTAATGATAATATAGAAACTGGCAATGCTTTTTTAAAAATCTTTTTTTAATTCCTGCTCTATTACTTTATTAATTCTTCTTTATTATTGAGGTATAATTGACAGACAACATTATAATAGTTTCAGATATACAATATAATGATTAAATATTAGAATATATTGCAAAATGATTCCCATAATAAGTCTAGTTAGCATTCATCACCACATGCTGTTACAGAACATCACTTTCTTTTGATGAGAACTTTAAAGATTTATAGTGATACTTTAAAATGAGTGAGTTTTAAATGCAAATCACAGCAACAAATACACAGTATTTTGAAGTGTGATACTGTAATAAGTGCAACTCACAACAATGAGTATTTAAGATAGTTTAAAATTAACAAAAATAAGAAATTGTACAAAAACAATTGTAACTTTTTATAGTAAAAATTATTAGTTTTTCTCTGATTATATAAATAATACATGCTCATGGTAAAAAAAACTCCAAAAATACATAAAATCATAAAAGGAAATACATTTTCCTAAATCTCTGTCATTATTTTAATCAATAATAATGTTGATAATGTTATATGTATATTTTTTACACACATGTTTATTTTCCTAAGTTATTTTATCTCATGAATATTTTTGTTTCTTCTCTTCTTCTTTCTCTTTTTCTTCCTTCTTCTCTTTCTTCATCATCTTATTATTCCTTTTCTGCAATCATTTTTCTTATATTTCAAAACCATATCTCATTTCAGTGAATCATATTTGGCAATCATACTTAAGACCCAAACTTACCAATGCAAAACAATTACACAGGAAATGTTACTATGTTTTCTCACTAAATTAAAAATATAATTAGTTGAAAGAGGAGTTGAGGAAAGGAAATCTTAATTAATGTGCTGAATAATGAAATAGGCAGTTTGCTGTCAATCAGTGTTTGAACAATAATTCTTCCAGCTTTTTAGAGCAGGTCTACAAATCCTATGAAGATCAGGAGCTCTTTCAACTTTTGATTCTCTTATGCTGAGTATCCATCCCATGCCAGTCAGTTTCTCATTAATTAAGACTCATTCTTTCTAATGCTGCAAATAAATTGTTGGTAATTTAATCTTACTAATTTTAAAGGTGTATTAAGCTGGATATTAACTCACCTAAAAGTTCTATAAAGAGAGTTGGTTGAGAATGTCAATAGTAAAATTTCCAACTGGAAGGTAAGAAGAGTAAGACAACTTTAAAAATCAACAGACTTTGAGTGTGTGTGTTGTTACTAAAAATGAAGAGTCTCAAGGTAATATGTAATCCTTATTGCCATGCCTACTAACTACTATTATTCCAGAGTTATATTCAGCATCTTGAGCTCCAACATGTAACTATATTCTTCTCCAGAAGCTTCACCTCTTGTCATGTTTCCTATAAGTATAAACATATAAATACTTGCTCTGGGTGTTTTTCTAAAATTGAAATTGATCTTACTTCAGACACTTGGGTGTATAAGATTCACTTCTACCATTTAATGATATTCTTTATCTGTAAACTATGAGTAACTTCTAACTCATATGGATATTATAAAATGATGAAAATGGGGTATAAAGAACAAAACCAGGGCCTCTTACTTACTAGGTAGTGAGTTAGGAGTATGTTTTTGCTTTGATACTAGAGGAGCTAGTCACAATTTTATAATGAAAGAAAAATGGAATATTTTTGTCTATTTTTCATTATCTTTAAGGTAAGCAAGTGAAAGATGGCCTGAGAAATAGCTGCCTTGACTATAGAGTGGCTTATTTGCTAAAGGCCCATTTGTTTCCTATTCTCTGACCCTGAAGGCTTGTGTTAATCTTTTATCACATTTTCTCAACTTCTTGTTTACTTGTACAGGTAAGTCAGAGACCTAGTCTATGTCAGTGGCTGAGAAGTCTGCCATTAATGGAGGTCTACTCTTCAAGTTCAGCATAAAGGGATGGTAAAATGCCCATTCTTGCTGCCCAAACTGGCAGGTAAAGAGATTATCTCTTCCATCTTGATCCAGAAATATGACTCTCCCATACCAATATCATTATGTAAAGTTATTGATACTCTTTTGTCCTTGACTTTCACCCTAAACCATATAACTGTATTCATTCATGTGTATTGATATCTTCCTAATAATAAATGAAACATTAACCTAATATACATGTCTTTGAAAGCTAAAATTTTGTTTTCACTATTTATGCAATAAGGCTATGCATAAAAACTTTCCAAATAATTAAAAATAAAAAACCATTATTAAAAAATAAAGAACTCCTCAGTAGTATAAATGATCAATGTGTTTGCTTGTAAATTCTAATTTTATGAATTACTTTGAGTAATGTAACTATACATGTTCAAAATACAAAAATGTTTCATTTTTTTGAGGCAAACTCCAAGACTAGTTAGTATATTAGTTTATGTCTTTCAATTAAAGGCTTTCAAATTCACGTAAATGAGCTTGTATCCATTAAAAATCATTAATTGTTGTTTCTAAAAGAATAAAAATTAAATGAACAATCTTTAAGAGGAAATTGATACAGTATAAGCCTGCATTTTGGGAAGTTAAGCTCCACGTAATATAGCACAATGGAAAGAAGGAGAACCTGATCTATAGCAGTGTGGGAAAGGAAATGATTTCAGCATATGATTTCTGAGTAGAGGAGGGATTTTCTAGGTAGCATTCAAACCTAAAGTAGCTTTCAAAATTTATTCCATCATTTGTCTAACTCATAAAAGAATAACTTTTGTAACATATATTTTCAGGGATGGAATTAAATTCCTGTATTTGCAAAGATCCATCAGTAGCAAAATAAAAACCATTAAGATAAAAATTGATATTTTTAAAAGACTGAACACTGAGCAATTACAGAGAAAGAATAAGAAATGAAGAACTGAGGAAGATGATAAGAGAGATGATGAATTCCTTGCGTTTAACTTTAATTTTTTAAAATATAATCAGTCAAACAAGAATTAATGTGAATAATTTGGAAGCAACAATAACCAGAGGCAAGCAGCATGTCAGTGGAAATTTCCTATCCCCCCCCCCCAAAATACTGTTAAATTGCCACTTGTATTATGGCCATCTGTATATTACTCCTCTTCACCATCTTCACTACCCTCCTTTTCTGCCATCATCCCCACCATGTTCCTTCCTCTCCAAGACTGCTCCCACTACCAGCATCATCACCTCACATGATAATTAAAAAAAAAGAAAAAAGAAAAAAAAAGAAAATAAAGGTTGGGGAAACATCATTCAATTTTAGTCGTGTGCACATATGTGTATACGGTAGTTCCCTTATTAGTTACCCTCTTATCCATGGTTTTGCTTTCCCCTCTTTCAGTTACTAATGGTTAACTATGGTCAGAAAAATATTAAATGGAAAGTTCCAGAAATAAACAATTGATAAGTTTTAAATCGTGCACCCTATTGAATAGCATGATGAAATCTCATATCATCCCACTCCGTCCTTCCCCGGATGTGAATCATCCCTTTGTCTAGAGTATTATCTACACTGCATCTACCTGCTTTTTAGTCACTTAGTAGCCACCTTGCTATCAGATCAATTATCAGAGACAGAGAAAGACCACATTCACAAAACTTTTATTAAAATATATTGTTATAATTTTCTATTTTATTATTAGTTACTGCTGTTATTCTTACCTGTGTCTAATTTATAGGTTAAACCTTGTCATAGGAAAAAATATTGTATATATAGGGTTCAGTACTATCTGAGTTTTTAGGCATCCATTGGTGGTCTTGGGACTTACCTCTCACGGATAAGGTTGGACTATTGTACATTATGTGTTTTATTAGCTATTTGAATTTCATATATTCTATCCCATTATGTGCATTCAGTTTTTCTCAATTAATTTATGGACCTTTGGAAGACCAAAGGTTTGGGAAACTCCACAATGATTCCTAAAGTCACTAAAAGGCTGGCTCCCATTAGTAATCCATACTCAGTGTGCCAATGACCAAATTAGGCAAGGAAAATTCTATTCTCAACAGACGGTGATTCTGTTTGACTGAAAAGTTGAAGATATATCAAAATTTAAATAAACCCAATGGATTTATTATTAACTTGGTAGACCTAATACCAATATGTATATATTTTAAGGTAGGTATATATAAATTGTATTAAGGATTTTGCCTTATTTTTAGTACAATAATAGTTTAATGTGTCTTTAAACATCAGGTAACTTAATTGAAAACTGTTTTTTGAAAATTGTCTTTTTTATAGTCTTACTTTGTTCCTTAAATAACAAGATTGTATTCCCTTCTCTCTCTCTTGCCATTTGTGTGCTTAAAAAACATAAGGAAAGAATTCAGAGAGTGCAGAATTTCTATTGTGCTTTAAGGTTTACACTTTGTTTAGAAAACCTGATGAATTTATTTATTTTCAGAGACTTTAATCTTTTTGATAAGCAAAGTTCATGGAAAACGATGTAATTGGTATAGAACTTTTCACTTGAATTGCTTAATCCTCTGTACTAGAATACTTTTGCATCTTGCATGGAGTAAATTAGTTTCTTTAGGTTAAAAAAAAACCAGGAATTATATTTTTCAATTTGATTTTCACTTAATATCAAAGTGGCTATAATTAATTCTTTTTTTTCTGATAATCTGAAAAGCTCTAATGAGAAATTACAAATAACATATCAAAGAATTTCATAAAATATACCTGATAAAAACATTTCAAGTGTGAGGTACTTTCTTTTGTCACACTAAATTTGATTTTATAATACATGAAAGGCATAGAATTAGTGCCATCTAGTGCATTAACCCATTATGCTAGCAATCTTATCAATTCATCACATGCCTTGCTTCTCAGAAGGCATTTGTAAAGTCACACAATTTCTCAAGATCATTTAATTAGAGTTAATATTAAACAGCTGATTTAATTTTAGTTAAACACTAATCTATTTACATGTTACAGTTTTAAAGAAAGTTCAAAATTCAGATCATTATTTTCTTATCATTATTTTAATTGATTAGAATTTTCATTGAACATTATGTGAGCATGACCTACACATTTACTCTGTGCATAAAACAGGAAAAATCACTACTTTAAAAATATAATTTGCTACAACTGGTGAGTTCAGCAATGGCCTGTGCTAGGTTGGCAATTAAATCTGAACAATTCTCTTATATAGATATTTCCCATGGTTTCAAAAAGTATAAGTATTTCTGAGGTCAATGTAGGAGATCCCCTTCAATATGCCCTAGTATTATTAGTTTGAGAAAAAACAATAATGATAAAATTCCATATACTGTACTTAAATTAGATGTGGGCTCTCCTACAAATCTTGTCTCTTTAGTACAAGAAACTCTTTTGTGCATTGAAAGTCTGAGAAAATTTGAGTTAGAAAATATAATGACTTGAAAAAAAAGTCCAGTTGAATAATAACAGTAACTAAGCATGCAGAGACTACCCCCCACACCGCCCCATGAAGGTTAGTCACAGAGAAAATTCAGTTTCAGCTGTATTTCATCTGATAAGTAACCTAACCTCCAGGCAAATGATAAACTTGCAGAGGGGTGCGCACTCCCCATATGCCTTATTTCCTTTCTCACAACACTTTGCTTCTCAGCCCTTCCTTTTTCTCCTTCTTTTCTTTTCAATGATGCTCCTCATCTTTTTATTTCCTCTCTTCCCAATTGTAACAATGTCAAATCAAGGACGACAGAAAAGTTGGAAGCAATAAGGTTACTAACAGGATACTCTGCTGCTCTTATATTCAGTATGATAAACTTTAAAAACAATAACCACCACACCACTAGAACCACTCATAATGCTCCCATTGTGTTATTAATCCAAACCAAACTATTCTTGCTTTTTTTTTTTTTTTGGCCTTGATTTCCAGTTTCAAATTAAATTACCCTGCCAATTAATTGGGACATGGGATTGTCCAATGGACAGCCTGTTAAGTCAAAGCACAAACTCAGATTTAGTCAGTTGTTCAATAAGCACAATACCGATATTATGTGATGGGCACTATTGTAGTCAGTGGGACACAGAGGGGGGAAAAAAGATTCCTGTTCTCAAGAAACTTACAGGAAGCAGATAATAGTGAAAATAAATAAATAAGTAGATAATGTATGATAGTGACAAAAGCTATGAAGAAAAATGTAACAGTGATTGGAATGGGACAATTGTAAAAGGATGCAACCCTCTTTGAATAGATAACAGACTCAGACAGAATAAATAGTGTTTGGTTAAGATGAAGCAGCTGAGTGCAAAGGCCTTGAATTGCAAACAAGCTTGATATATTTAAAAATATTCTGGGTGGGTGGTGGGGCAAGGCAGGAGAATATTGAAAGGCATATGTCTGTGGAGGTGTAACAGTTAATATTTATTCAGAAAATGTGAGATTGTGGAGAGCAGGACCAATAAAATGGCATTGGTGTGATTAAGATAGCATGAAGTATATAAAACAAAGTGGAGTCACTTATGTTAACTAAAATGGCTGTCAGTCAGCCATGACACTTTGGTTCAAGAGGAAAATTACCTAAGAGTAAACATCTCTGGCAAGGAGACATCTCTGCCCATGTGGTCAGAGCAGACATGTCTGGCAAGAAACATATTTATATCAGCACACGTGGTCAGAGTAGGCGTGTCTGCAAAGCAGGACCACCCATAGATAGGCTCCTGGGGAAATTCCACACTTGGCATCAGAGGTTCCAAGACATTTATCAAAAAGACCCAGAAGGATGGAGTACACCACTTTCAAGGTATAACTGAGGCAGGTTCCAGACCACTGCTGAGACAGCCAAGCTCCACACACCAGGGTGCTGCTCTAGGCCACACCAGTCTCTCTTGGCATCGGCTACTGGAAGCTCTGCCCTGCTGGACTGAGGACTTCACTTGCCCTGCTGCCCACTTGGTTCCAGAGATCCTTCCTTGCAGAATGCTGACAACACCTTTGCCCACTGTGCTGTCTCCTGGACTTGCAGACTGAGACTCTGGGACCCGGGTTTGTTGTCCCCTGGTTGTTTGCTCTGTGTGTGTGTGCATGTGTGTTATATTCCTCTTAGATTAGAGTGTGAGTAGGATATTAATGTATGTTGGTGTTCTACTTTGAGTGAAGCTATATTTGATAAAAGCTGAGTGAATAGCATAGTTACTGTGTGTGACTCTTGTCCATTCCTTGATGCCAGGCTGCCCAGGAGGCAGCTAGCTGAGTAGTTGCCTGGCTGACATAGGAAAGACTGCATCACAAACAGGTATTCCTGACAGGGATCTCTGGGACCAAGCAAAAAAAAATTGTATATATAATTTTTTTACATGCCATGGAATATCAAGTGTTTTAAGCACTAGAATCTCAAGTTACGGTTTACGTTTCCAAAATTTAGTGCTAAAATATAGTATAGATAATAAGTAGAGAGGCCAATTAAAAAAACAATTGCAATAGTTTGCACAGGAAGAAAATGGAATATTAAGGTTGTATTTTTAGGGATCAATGAATTGGGGAGTCATTTGTAGGAAATAAGAAACATTTATCATGACTCTGGACAGTCATCCCAATACGCCAAGGTTATGGTTTCAATCCTTGATCAGGGCACAGCCGGGAATCAATCAATGTTTCTCTCTCTCTCTATTTCTTCCTCTCTCTCTCTCAAAATCGAGAAAAATAAAAGACTGCAAATAAACGTTTATTATGAGCATCACCATTTCTAGTCCGTGATTTTATATATATATATGTACATACATATACAAATATTCTACTAATGCCTTTGTATATGTGTGATACTATGATTTATAATAAAAATTACATATTTGATTTCCTCAGGTTTCTGGCATACAGCTTCTAAAGCCCTTAGAATATAATTGAAAAGAACTATATAGGTGTCTTTTGCTATGTCAATGAAGCGACTTTCAAACATCACCCAAGGATAGGAACTGATTGCCAGGAAACAAACCATGTAACTAGAGAGTTAAAATTTTCAATCCTTCTGCCCTCATTTCTGGGGAGAGGTGAAAGAAAAGAGGCTGGAGGTTGAATCAGTTGCCAATGGCCAATGATTTAATCAAACATGCCTCTATAATGAAGTCTTTTATAAAAACCCAAAAGGATAGGATTCAGAAAGCTTCTGGGTTGATTGATGACCACTGTTGGTTTCCCTACTTTTCTTTTATCTCATATTTCCAAATATCTGTTTAAAATGATTCATTCGTAGAATTAACACTAAATAAATAATTTAACCTTTCAAGTATCACTGAATTGGAGTCAGTGGACTAGTATCCTTCGAAAGAATGTAGAAGCTTAAAATAAATAACTGTGATTCCCTTCAGGATGCATTTTTTCCAGAATAAAAATATTTTTAAAAAACACTAAAAAATAAGGTAGCGTAATTCAGTTAACTCTCTCTATAGCACAATTTTCTCCGAAAGACAGGAAGAGAAGGACTTCTTTTGCAGATTAAGTGCATACTTTCATATTGTCACTTTACATAAGAATTTCACAATCCATTTCCCCACCCACATACCACCTCATACTTATCAAAAGTTTTCCAGGGTCACAAAAGGTTAATGTTATTCACTTCTATTTGTGTGTATTCTGTGGTTTTAGTATTTATTAAATGTTGTTCTGGTTCTTCACACCAAGGAATCACATTTTGTCAGTACCATTCAACTTTAACTAGAATGTCACTGGCACAGTGATTTATTCCAGGATTATTAATTCTTTTCTCAAGTTCACAAAAGCTGTGAACAGAAACACCAGCTGGAAGATTGCAATGTCAATTTAGGTGTCTGCTGTTTCTTTTCACATCTCTCTTTTATGGTACATGCATAACCAGAGTATTTTTAGTGAGTAATCCTGAATTTGGTCCATCTCTCCAAGGCAAAGCAATCCCCCAATGCCCATCCCCCATATTCCAAAAAGAGCCTCAAAAAGGGATCCTAAAAAATCCCACCTGAATAAACACTCAATTTTACAAGTCTCTCAGGCAAAGGCAAACTGGGTATCATTGTTACACAGCTAACTCCTCTTATCTTCATTAAAGATTAATGTTATAATTTTTCTTTAGAAATTATGACCAACACCCTTTAAAAAAGACTAACTAGAAAGAAAAAAGAACAATGTACATATTTAAACACAATGCTGAAGGGCTAAATTAAGAAGAATTATGACCACAGTTGGTAAATTAAAAAATACCAGCCAGCACATTATCGGGATTTGGGGGGTGTTTTTGGATGTTACTTTCTCCACTCATTGTAGAAGATATCTGCTGAGTATTATGTATTGGAAACATCACTGTGTAGGCAAAGATATGTATAGAACAAAATGGAATTAGTCTCTTCTCACTTGGAGCTTAGAAATTAGAAGAGCCATGAAGGAAAAAGACTGAGCTTAAAGATTATGTAGAAGATTGAGTGGTCCAACCATTTCTGACGGTTGACTGGGAATTACTCAGGCAAAGAGTTGGGGGAAAAGCCTTCTAAGCAGAGAGAATTTCAGGAAGTAAAAGAAGGCTAGCTGTGGTTAGAACTCAGAAAGAGCACATTCTTTTTATAAAAGCATAAATTGGGAAGCAATTCTCAATGTATTTTCCTATAAACAACAATTAATCCTAAGTGTTATATTTGATTTACTTCCTTGTAATATTTTCAATTTATGAGGCCTACTCATATGATTTAACTCACATTTATTTAGATACTGTCAAGTTCCCAACTTGAATGAGTGCCTCCTTCCCAGATCCTCATATCATTAATAACAACTCTTCTCTCCAAAAATTATTAACTATTCCCTTTCCATGGCCTCCTATTCTTCAGCTTGCAAATATTAGTAAGTCTTCCCCCAAAGCAAGACAGAACAAAACAAACCCCTTTTCTACCCTTTTTATACATTTCTAACAATCCACTGATATCTCTATTTTTTCAACCAAATTTGTTCAAAGATTTGCCTACTGTTGCGATGTCTGCTTCCTGACCTCCCTTTGGAGATTGTTTCAGCACACTATAATCTGGGTTCCCATCAAAGCAGTCCTTTTAAACTTCTCTTGCAAAAAGCTTCAATGATCTCCTGATTAGCAAATCTAATGACTTTTTGGTACTTAACTTATTTGATCTGACATTCTCTAAGACCAATTGGCTAGATATCCCATCTAGGTATCCCATGTAAGCTGACTTTCTGAAAGTTTTGGCTGGGGGCCCAAAGGACTACCCTGAAAAACTGAGATCCTGTAGCTGGGCAAGTTTTGTACAAGGGAGTTTGGAAGCCTAGACTGAACAATGAAGATAGTTCCATTGACAATTCAATTTAAAGTTGAGGCAGACACCAGTCCGCAGTGTCTGCGTCATTATGGATGAAATGAGACATTCACACGGACTTCCAAGTTCAGTGGAGGAAAAAGGACAGCATGGCTTTTCTCTCAAGGGGAGCCAAAACCCTGCAGCCTCCACCATAACCACTTTTATTCGGTCTTTCTCACATTACATGATGGTCCTCATTTACTATGCACAGGTTTGCTTTAGGGGGTTACCTTTTACAGACAACAAAGGAGCCAATGCCACTAATGGCATCACTGGCGGAGGATATTTGCAAATGAAAAAGTGGTCAAATCTGTTACACTCATCCTAGGAAGGTTTAGAATGGATTTTAGGAAGTTACAATAAGCACTTGCTGTCTCAAATCAGGGTGAGGGAGTTTTAGCAAAAGCAATAATGGAAGCGGCTTAGGTACAAATGCAGGCCTGATTCCCCAAAGGGAGAACCCATCCGTGGGCACGGGTCCTGTGCATCTCAGAGTGGGAGCTGATCTCACTCCACGCAGAACTGTCTTCTACATAAAGTGGCTTGCAATATGTAAATTGTGTATCATAGAAATGTATACTTGAAACTTATATGATCTTATTAAACAATGTGATCCCAATACATTTAAATCAATCAATCAATAAAATGGCAATTAAAATTTGAAAGTTAAAAAAAATCCTAAAAGAATATGGCTTGTTAGAGAAGTAGATTACGATATTAGATGGCAAGCTAGAAACTAAAGACACTAAGATTAATGAAACATGCAGAAACAAAACAAAAACCAGTGCAGATTAGAGGATAGGAAGTCTCAGAGATCTCCTTGGTTGAATCTAATATATCCTCACGCATGAAAGAGAAATAGATTCTTTCAATCACTGAGTGGTTTCAGAAATATTCTTCTTAAAAATCTCCTTTATCTTAAGGGATACTACTTCCATGGCTGTCTTCCAAAAAAATCTAATCATTCTTAGTCTTCTTACTTCATTTCTTAAATATCATTGTGTGCCATAAAATGTTACTTTTAACCATTTCTCTTTGTACTAGGCATAGTGGTCCTTTGCTTCAACTCTTTCTTTGTTCTGAATTCCAATTCTTTTATCAAATACATTCCTGTTGAGACTCCAGTTATATGAGCTCACATGTGTGTCTCCCAGTTCCTCCAGACTGAAGCCAAATATATAACTCATCCTTCCATCTCTTCCTTATCATGTATTTTTCATCTCAGTATATAGCATCACCCAGCTGAACCATCAAAATGTGTTCCTCCATTCACCTCTCCTCTCAATGCAGTAGGTGCCACCACTTCTCAGGAAAGCTTCCCCATTTTTGTCCAAAGGTGTGTGAATTACCATGGGCTGGAACATTTCTTTGCCTAAGAGAATTTGTGAGGTGCCTATCTTCTTAAATATTGTCTTGCATCTACATCTTTATGCCCCTTTAAAAATGAAGTTTATCTCAGCACATATTTTATTCATTGATAATATACAGAGTTCATATATTATATGGTCATTGTTCTACAACTGTACAATTTCTCTTTTCCCATGTTTTACTTCTCTCCACCTATCTCCTTAGACTTGAGAGAGTTCTAAAGTGACAGACCCATCTTAATACATCTGTATTCTCAAATTTCTATCTCTAAACCAGATCTCTCCTTCCAACTCAAGACTAAGTATTTCAATTTAGATGTCTAATATGCACACGAACCTCAAAGTTTCTAAAACAACTTAAATTTCTCCTTCCCAATCCACAGCCTTCCTATATCGACTGATGATGGACTGATGAAGACTCCATCTTTCCACGTGTCCACGGCAAAAGCCTTGGAAACATCATTGATTCTTCTCTTACTCTCATCTCCTCATCCAGTCTATCAGGAGATCATGTTGGCTTCACATTCAGAGTACATCACAACCTACCCACTTACCACCTTCAATGCTACCATCTGGTCTGTCTACCATCATGTGTTGCTTGGATTACCGCAATGTTCTTCTAATATGCCTCCCTGCTGCCAATCCCCCCACCCCTCACACTTTAATTTCCATAGAAGTTCCAGAATGATCCTTTCAAAGCACAGGGAAGTTTATGTCCCTTCTCTGCTCAAAATACTCCATAGCATGCCCATTTTACTCAGAGTAAAAGCCAAAGCCTCGACAATGTCCTTGATGCTCTTACATTATCAGATCCCATTGATTTTCTGACCTCATATCCTATAACTCTGTCCTTTTTTCATTCCTCTTCAGACATTTGAACCTCCTTGTTATTTCTCTAACATGTTAAGCATGTGACAGCCTTATGACCACTGTCATAGCTATTCTCCCAGAGGTCTGAATTTCAAAATCTTTCAAGTGTTTTTTCATCATTTTCAATGAAGCTAATTTTGAACGTCTTCTTTAAGCCTGCAACCTGCCCTCTATTCTAGAACTTAAATTGTTTTTACTCTGCTGTAAATTTTACTCATTATACTTATTTCCTTCTAGCTTATTGTATACTTTACTTGGTTGTTATACTTATTGTTATAGTCTGCCTCCTGCTGCTTGAATTTATGCTTCATAAGTACAAGATCTTTCTAAGCTTTATTTACAGATAGATGTATTATTGCCTGGTGTAGCAGGATTCTTGCTTCCTTCATTAACTAATCAATTCTTTCCACCTCTACCATAGTGGTATTCCCAAAAGATAAATAATAAAAGACTTAAACAGGACAAAGATATGATCATAGCTAGCTCTTGATTTCAGAATAAATTCTCTGGTGACTTTCAAATTATTTTCTTTATCAAAGAGCCAACACTACTTATTGTCCTAAAAATCTATTGCCTTAGAATTTTAAAAATGGCCATCGATTAAACAAAGAAGTAAATTTGAGTGGCTCACGAGGAACTTTTATGCTGAGGAGTTTAATTTATCATTCTTCTTATGATACATTTAAAATGGGAGGAAAAGGTCTTGCTTATATTCTAGTATTCTGCTTATCCTTTAAAAACAAACTAATAATCTAGGGATAGAATTTAAATATGAGTATATCTCAAATGTCAAGTAAGTGGTCATATTCAGTGAATTCTGGATAGTTTGGGTTCTTTTTCCTTACCTAAAAATTAATACCATTCACTTTTAGATGACTAATTTAAACACTCAGTTGACTTTAGAAATAGGGACAATATTACAGAGTTTGGCATAAGATAGGCTTATGTTTCAGTCATGTTAATAATTACAATGTGACCATGAATATGTCAGACTTTCTCCATAGGCTATATTTTCCTCATTTGTAAGGTTTGATATTACTAAATTCTCTTCTAGCTCTGAAGTTCTATAAAAAATATTTAAAGGCATTGGTTGGTCTTTAAAATGCATTGTTAGTCTTTAAATATATAAACCTAAAGTATATCATAAAGATGGATAAGTAAAGTGATCTCTGATGGTTCAGAGAGATTTGACTTTGGACTATTCAGTCTAAATTGGGGTTGTTGGTGTTAGATTACAAAGGATGCTTAGTGTTTATTAGTAACAGCAGCCCCTGCCATTCAAATGGAATAGGATGAAACTGGTTTGAATAAAAACTTTTAGGATGGAATAATTAAGCTCACTATGATTATTTCACAGAGGTAAAGCCTGTAGACCTTGGATTGCTGAATACAGGAGGATAATTTGGTCTAGCACCCAAAATGTATGATGTGTGTGTATGCATGTGCCATTGGACACTGTTAATGGCCCTTCAAAACCAAAGTTGGATACACATTATGAAGGCAATAGAAACATGCTCATCAATATGTATTAATGTAAGTATTTTGGAAGAACACTGAATGTATAGTCAGAAATTAAAAGTTAGAGAACACTTGTGATTTAGTCTCAAGTTTGTCACCTATTCTGGTTACAAGAAATCATTTAAATTTTCTGGTGTGCAGTCTCCTCTGTTAAAAAGAACTCAAATATGATGCTGTAGGCCCCTCTATTCCTAACACTCTGCAACTTTTTCTAGATAAGACATCTTTGGTATCCATTTCATAGAGTCATAGATATAGTATCTTTGTGCAACTACCTAACCAAGGACTTGTGACAAATAGTTCTGGGCAGTTTTCACATAATTTAGTCTTTCTTCCTCAGTAACACCATCAGGTTACTGTATAAATGAAACAGAACACATTCAAATTCTATATTGTAAAAATATAATTAGGGTTAAATACAATGTAGAATGTTGGGTTACAGAGCTGTATTGAAAGAGAAAAGTAAATAACATAGGAATCAGGGAAGTGTCCCTTCTTCATTGGGTGTTCTTAAAACTCAAGACTTACCAATTTTCCCGTGCTATCTAAAATGAATTTTAAGCAACTGCTATTTTACTATAATTTATGTATATAATAAGTAGTCAAAATTTGAACCAGAAAAACAAATCATTTTACAGAGTTGGGCAAAAGTTTATTCTGGTATTATTTGTTAGTTATTATATTATTTTTATATACCACTGTAAACTTGCTTCTGCCACACTCTGTATACTCAATAATTGTTTGTTTGCTTCTACTTTTCCCTAATAAATAATGAAGAGTTTTGAAATGCCTTTTATTGACGTTCATCCAAAATAGAGGTTTTAAAACTTTTTATTGAAGAATTTCTGAACATATAAATTTTAAAATATGTGCTTTGTCTTACTAGCTAGAGAAGACCAATTTACCTACAGTGTCAGTTAATAAACATCTACTAACACAAAAACTATAAAAAACTACAAATTATTTTCTGAAAGTTTAATTTCATGTGGAAATTAGTTAGAATTTTCTTTAGGATGTAGAAGACAATATGTGAGACTGATATCATTCATACTGAAAGCAGAAAGAAAATAATAGAGTTACTAAGTAACTCCCTCTACTTGGTTTAGTAGGGTGGTTGCTTTCTAGAATGTGAAAATTACTTGTTATTGCTTGAATATTGTATCTCAAAGACCTCAGGATGACTGTCATTCAGTGAACTGAAAAGTGATTCATATTTCTTAGGTACTTGCAAATAGAAATTTGATTCTTAGAAATTAAAATTCAGCTGTGTAGGAAGATGTTTAGGTATCAAGTTTAGATTTGAGATGTCTTCAATACTCTCCAAACTTACAAAACATACTGTGAAGAGCAAGTTATCTGAGATAAGAAGGTCAGGCATTAATGGCTGAAACTCAAAAATTAGTGGTGTGAATTTTATTTCATCTTAATTAGCAGAAAAATATAGCTTTACATGCTTTTGTTACAGCAAATAAGGGACTCCTTGAATGTTTCACCTTAAATAAATTGATTTTTCTGGTGGACACAATGGATTGTTCTTTGTAAAAGTAAATGAAAACCATGTAATTGAATAGTCACAGAGGACATTTGTTTATCAGAAAATTATAATTCATTTACCAGAAATTTAGAGAGATCAATCTAAATATATTTCAGATCAAATGATAATGCAAACAGAAAGCAATGACAAAGATAACAATAACAATGACACCTAATACTTATTGAGTATTGTGTGCTGGACATTACGCTGAGGATTTATCTGTATTAATCCATTTAATCCTTACAATAACTTTATAAAGTATATTCTATTATTATCATCACTGCTGTTTCTACTGCAAAGCTTAATTTGGGAAGTTTCATGAAACTTTTCATCTATATTTCCCCCCATTTGGGAGGGGTGGGGTTAAATCTAGCAACACATAGGGCAGTGGCTCCCTACAGATTACAGATTATAACAGAGAGATCCGTCTCAGCATGTCAGTGTCCCAGTATCTTTCATTCTCTTTTTTTAATTCAAAACTTAATTATCAAACAAATTTCATGAAAGACTTTCAGGAACAGTTACATAAATTAAGACTTTTTAAGAGAATTTGTTGTATGTACTTGTCACCGAATTGTTCTGCTTTAACATTTCCTCTGTGTGCATTCCCCAGTGAAAACAATCGAAGAGTCCTCTATATTTCGGCTCTTGAAATATCCCAAAATGCATTTATAATTGTGTTTTTACCTGCTGTAAATGTTCACAGATATGCAACAGTTGTTCAGTTATTTCTTTGGGGCTTGCAGAAAGATGGCACGTTTGAATGAACAAGATATAAAGAAAGATCACATCTTTGTCAGGGCTATCTTGTTTCCACCAGCTATGTAACGCTGTATGGCAGCTGTTGAATATCATGAAATACATTGGGAAACATTTAATACAGTTTCTTTATTTTTCAGGTAAGAAACCGAGGTACCACAAAATAAGTGACAAACTCAAGGCTATACTGATAACCAAGAGAAGAAATGGAATTCAAACCCAGGAAACTTTTAGACCCAATACAGTGGATTTCACATTATTTATTCATTTACATAAAACCAAACATTGGGGCACTTTTATGATCCAGTTACTGTGCCTTATATAAAAGCTTCCCCTAAGTATCCAGTCATGATGGCTTAGTTAGTGGAATGAAAACTGTATTGGGCGTCAAGACCTTAGATTTCCTGCTGTCACCCAATAATTTTGTGACTTGGAAAACATTTAGCACATTTTCTCTGATCTAAAATCTAAAATGGAAATATTGAGGTATTTATTCTTAGTGCAATCTTTCTTTTATTCATGCAGACAAGGTAGTTAACGAGTGCACATTATAGTTTTTGTGAAAGAAATAAAGTACAATGCATGACCTTAGGCTCTGCTTTACTTCTTTTCTTTTATCAATTTTTCAGTTTCTACCAGGAGTTACCCCTACTGCTAGAGTCCGAGGCATATTTACTCTTAAACCATAGAGAGGGTCTGGAGGATCATCTCTTGTTTTACTGAAGCCATGCCCTTCCCTTTCAAAAATATTTGTTGACCAAATAGGTGAAAAAGAACTCCAAGAAGATATAAAATCTTTAGTGTAACTGTGACTTAATTATTTACGCAGAAATATAGATATTGCTATCCATTTTCCTGAGGTCACATTCTAACGGGATCTCTAATATGGTTGGTAGTACAATATTGCTTATTGAGAATGTGGTATGTTCTTCTTGCTCATAGTATTTATAAAATATTTTTCCATAAAATTTAATTTTGAGCTACTTTTAGTCTTTGTATTTTGACTTATGAATCATTATTTTATCACGTAAAAACAATCTATGTTTACTTACAAGAAAATTTATTATTGCTCACTAACTGAGAATAAATACTATTGATACACTGAATTTAATTCCAGTCATGTAAAAATTGTGTGTATGTGTGGCAAGGGGAGGATTGCATCTATGGATATAAATGTCCTCTCCCTTTCCTCTTCTTTTTCCAAACAGGGATCATGTTTTCCTCTTATTTTTGCCTGATACTTTTCTTCCTACTTAAACCTTTGATTATAAGCACTTTCTCATGGCATCAAATATTCTATAAATAATTGTAACTGCTGTCTCATAGTTCATTTTAAGACTTCCATAACTTAGGTAACTTTTCCATTTTTTTTGGATGCTTTGGCTATTTCCTCTTCTTATTAATAAAACAATTCTGTGATAATCATTCTTGTGCATAATCTTCTACCATATCTCATATTATTTCTTTAAGCTAGATTCCTAAAGTTGGAATCATTGTATTCAAAGATATATAATTTTAGTTTAGTTTTGTTTGATAGATGAATCAGTGACCTAATTAATACATTCCATGTAAAAATCTCAAAGATTCACATTTTAAGTAAAAAAATACTTTATTTTATTTACTTCTCTTCCCTAGACTTATTGTAATAAATGTATCTGCATATTCCATAAGATTCTACACATCTTGATCCCTACCTACCTCTCTAGCTCAACATTCTAATATTTCTCAAGTTCAAGTACACTGGTCTTATATTGTTCTCTTGTACGCCTGTGTTTCTCCAGTCACCTGCCCCCTCAATTCAGTAGGTGCCACCACTTCTCAAGAGAGAGCTTCTACCACCTCATTTTTGTGAAAAGGTGTGTGAACCACCATGAGCTGGTACATTTTTCTGCCTAAGAGATTTTGTGAGGTGCCTGTCTTCCTAAATATTGTCTTGTGGCTAAGTTTTTCTCCTCCTTAAAAATGAAGTTTATTTCAGTGCCTATTTTATTCATTGATAATATACGAGGTTTATATTTTTTATTGCCATTGTTCCATGTATGATTTCTCTTTTCCCATCTTTCATCTCTCTCTACCTGCTCCCTTAGATTTTTAGAAAGCTCTAGAATGATAGACTTACCTTAATATGTTTGTGGCATATTATGAAAAGGAAAAAGAATATTATTTCAAATGTGCTTAGCTGCTTGTAACAGAAATTTCTGGTTTTCATGACTTAAACTACAGTATATGGTGTCTTATGACAAAAAGCTTGTAAATATTTCAATTGCATATGTACACCTGAAAGAACTAGGAATTTTGTTTCATCTTTTGTTTTCTCCACTAACCATGGTGAATTGGCCTTTGCCCTTATCTCATAGCCTCATGATGGCAAACTGGCTGCAGCAATTCCAAGGATCACATGCTCACACATCATGTCCAGAGACATAGGGAATTTATTTGTTTCTTCAGCTTTTTCGTTAAGCCAAAAAATATTTCCCAACAGATCTCTTTACATCAATCTTTATCCTTGTTAGTTCACCTGCTTACCCTCCTAAACCAATCCCTGGAAGGAAAGGGGTCACATTAACTAGCCAAAATCAATATGAATCATCCTGAAATTGGGGAGGGCACAGAATTCACTGAAAGCTTTCTGTTAGAAAAAAGTGTATGATGGAAGACATAGAAATGGTATCATAAATATGTTTGAAGAAAATGAACTGGTGAATTTAGGATTTCATGAGAAGTGAATGAATTTTACTGAGAGGCAATTATTCAAACTATTATTAGATTTCCCTCTTTTTCTCTCTGTCAAACATTTTTGGCTCTTCTGATTTTCCGATTTATGAACAATTAATATTAAAAGTCTCTAAAATATAGTTATATTTTCTGTTTACCTTGGTGGAATAAGAATCATGCAGGAGAGATAAGAAGTTTTTTTTTTTAATTAAAAGTGTATAAAATCACTATACTGTCTGAAAAGGTGTGGTCTAAATATGACTAGCAGAGGTGTCATTATTTTGTTTCTGGTGCACTAACCATGGTATTTCAGAGGTTAAAGAGAAGTTGTATTACATTGTGTTTCTTCTGTTATTTATCTGTACATGCAGTAGCAAAACATTATTAAAAGCATTGTGGTCTAAGTTAACTTTTAGTTCTATTTAAATGACAGTTCAGATAATAAAATAGAATTTTAAAAAAACAGAAAAGCTTCCATTGAAAAGTATCAGCAAGGCCCACAAAAGAAGCATTTTTTTTTTTTCCAGGTAACAAATATATAAGAGGATAACACAATGACAATGCTTAGTTAGGTAAATACCATGAAGCTTAATCCATCTTTAAAGTTTAGATTACAAACCTACTCAGCAAGGAAAAGTCAACAAACTGGCAGGATAAAGCAAACTTGCATTAAAATAAATGAGTATGTAACAAAACACAGTTACTGCTTAATGGGCTATCAGTGTAGTGCGAATATTTCCAAATTACCAGGAAACAGACCTTTAAGCCATTCTATTTAGAGGGAAATTCCTCCTTTGCAATGCATCAGGTGATTTGGACTCCCCTAAGTTATTGGAGACTCCACTTCTGGGTTTGTTTGTTTTTTTCAGTTCTCTCTCTCTCTCTCCCCCCACCCCCTTCACACACTCACACACTCTCACATTTGGGCAATTTAGCTTTACAAAGCTAAAATGCAGCAGTAAACAGATAGCAGAGACCCTTGCTTTAAACAAACAACAAAAGTAGTGAATACACAAAATTTCTCTCTACAATAAACTTGCTTTGTTTTC
The DNA here is from genome assembly GCA_039655065.1 of Glossophaga mutica. Classification (NCBI taxonomy): domain Eukaryota; kingdom Metazoa; phylum Chordata; class Mammalia; order Chiroptera; family Phyllostomidae; genus Glossophaga; species Glossophaga mutica. The sequence goes on along the minus strand of CM077303.1, from coordinate 156,782,759 downwards.
TGTATGGTACGTTGAAGTTAAATATTGTACAGTCCCATTAAAATATGGTTAAATTTTTTATCACTATTTAAATTAGCAAACTGTTCTCTAATATAGAATCTATTTTACATTCTGTTGAAGATCATTTTCCAGGAAACTTGGGTGTTTTTTTTTTTTTTTTTTCTGGATCAGTTTTTGTTTTTGTTTTTGTTTTTGTTTTTAAGTAGAAAAAATGAACTGGAATCAGGTCACTGTTTATCTCCCTTTCTCTTCACTATTCCTTTCTAGTGATGTGGCCTGGGGCAAGTTATTTAACCTGAGCTTGGACATTTTTATCTATAAAGAGAAGATTGTATGACCTCCCTCATGTAGAGGGTTATAGAAATGAATAGAGTTAAAGCATGTTTTATGAGCCCCTGGTATATAGAAGGCACCAAATAAATGTTGGACTTTCTTTCACCTTGTAGTAAAGTTGCCTGTATTTTAAAAAATGGCAAAATAGAAAAAGGTGTCTTCCAGGCCACCACCTTTCTTTGCATCATACTTTTACTCCCAAGAGAAACTCCATACTCCTCTACACCATCTCAAATCCTTGTTCTTCTCCCATTCTCATTAAACATACTATCCATCCATTCACTCAAGTATGGAGGGGGCATACTTAGATGCTACAGAGTCGCATACATGTGTATCTAAGTTAGGAGAGTTTAAATGAACAGGCTATACAGGAAAAAACAGCAGGAAGTGGGGGGAGATTAAAACTAAGTTCAACAGTGCTAGTTTTTCCATCATCATTTCCATGGTGCGAGTAAGCATGCTGTGAGGAACGAAGAGTGTAGGTATGACTGTGGTAAAATCATGGCTTCTGTCATTGACAGGTCTCCAAGAGTCTATTGACCATGCCCAATTGTTGCTATAAGTGTGGTACTAATTTTAACGTCTCACCTCTGTTAGCATCTAGTCCACCATCATGGTTAAAGCCTGGCCCTAGGTTCAGATTGCCTTGCCCACCACTGCTTTGCTGTGTGGTCTTAGGTAGGTTACTTAATTTCTTTGTGCTATCTTTTTATTTGTAAATTAGGAATAATAATGGCATTCGGTTGGTGAAACTATCATAATGATCGAAATAATCCGTAAAGTGATTTCCACAGTTCTTACTACATATTAAGCATTAGCTGTAATTATTACTAGCTGGGTGGGAATAACAAACTTACTTGTTGCACTGATTGGGGATGAATATCTGGCCCAAGCTTTGTCCACCAGATTTCTTCCCCCAAGATGTTTCACACTAGAGCTGGCGGAGAGACATATCTTTTCTTTTCTGGTCATGGAAATGCCAGGATATGAGTTTGGAGTTCTGGAACCAGCACTCATCTGAGAAAATGATGTTAACAAGAAGACAGAAACAGAGACAAGAGACAGCCCTTTCTTTAACTCGGAGTACTGCACCAGTTTATTCTTTCCAATAAACACCTTTTTGGCCTAAGCTAGAATGTATTTCTGTTTCTCAAACTGCATAGTCCTGTCTAATGCATGCATTTCGAGGAACAATACACATACAGACTGTTAACTCAGCTGCACACGTCTTCAATGTATAAATGCAGGTAAATGGGTGAGCAGATAGCCTTTGCCATAAATTTAATATGTAACCTTGAAACTGTTACCAGTTTAGCGATTTAGTTTACAATTCATAACACTGATATCATTAGAACTTAATATTTATATCTCAAATACCATATTAAAATTGAATTTATTTCTTTGAGATATGATTTTCTGTCATTAATCACTAGAAATCATTTCTTTAAAAACCAATTAATGGGATAATATTTGACCCATCACCCATATTAGGTTTATCTGATATATTATGATTTAATTACAGTCCATTTTGAGGCATTTCACCTTGTAGGTGTCTTTTTTTTTTGTTTTGTCTCTATTTGATGATTTCAGAAACTTTGTAATGGATTCATCTCAGGGATACTGCTTCTTAATATGCAACTGAAAATTTGAAAGTGAAAAAATTTAGGAATAATATATCAAATCTAGAAAGAACATATGCTTATGGAAACAACAATTAACACTTAACTAAGATAATAAATTTTAAAAACTTGCAAATACAAATAGGTACTTTGCCTATATAAATGAAAATGAGACAACTGTAGCTTCACATTATTTCACACAGTAAAATAAATTTCAGGTTGATTAAGAGAGATGCATACAAAAATTTTATCCAAAAAAGTCAAATCTGTACTTACAAATAAAGAAAACATGGTTTAATTATGTACAAGGAATAAAAGTACAAATCCTTTGAATGGCCTCTCACTTTTTAAATACAGAGGAAAGATGATGTAATTTTCCTTCCCAAAGCAGACTGTACTGTCTGAGGCATGAAGTGCTAGGGAGAAATATGAACAAAATGTGAAATTTCATTAAATTTTTTAGCCATTGCAACTGTGCATGTAATTAAGTATCCATAAGTCATCTGAGAGAGTTCAGAGGTCATACAATTTCTAATGAGCCTATCCTCCGAGGTGAAAGGCATAATATGGGGGATGGGAACTTCAGTGTTATTTCCAAATGCATATTTGAGTTACACTATCACATTTATAAAAAATTCATATTTTAGGAACTATTTGCAAGCATGCTAATAAATTTTTTAAAATATTTTATTTCTAGACATAGGGGGAGGGAAGGAGAAAGAGAGGGAGAGAAACATCAATGTGTGGTTGCTTCTTATATGTCCCCCACTGAGGATCTGGCCCACAACCCCGGCATGTGTCCTGACTGGGAATTGAACCAGCAACCCTTTGGTTCACAGGCTGGACCCAATCCACTGAGTCACACCAGCCAGGGCATGCTAATTAATTTTATATGTTCTACTTCATGACCATCATACATTTTAGTACAGATCATCATGTTAACTTGACAATTGTGGAATCTGAGGCACAAAAAATATCCTTCTTAAAAATGTACAAACAATGCAGTAATATAAATCTCAACTGTAGCTTGACTCAGTGAGTCATTCGATACCTCCATTCAAGCACAGTGGGCCATCAGGAAGAAACATGTGCTTAGAATCTGTGACATGGCAAAACACAAGTTCTGCTCTAAATTATTATGCATTACATTATAAGTATCACATATAATTATGGCACAAAAATCTCATGCATCAAATAACTCTTTCAGAATGTCAGGTCAGTGAATTACATGTAAATGAATCAAAAACATATGGGCAAAGTTTATCTTGAAACATGGAACTTGACCAAATGTGTTTTGGGTTTTCACCTACCACAAATTTCTGACAGATACTGTTGTACCTTGGCTGGTCTTAAGTCTCCATTGTGGTACTACACAAGCTTTTCCTAGCACTACCGAGCTTTCAGTACCCTGGATTCTGTTTGTGGCTAACATTCCTACTGGTTTGGGGGCACTTATTAAATGCAACAACATTTAGTTGAATATATTAAATATGCATCAAGACTGAATAAAGTTAAAATATATAATGCATTACAACATGCTATAATATGTGTACTAAGGAAATTTTATTTTACGAAAGACAACATAGAAACAAAATAATTTTTGGAAGTGTTTTATTTATTTATTTTTAGACAGAGGGGAAAAGAGAGAGAAAGAGAGGGAAAGAAACATCAATGTGTGGTTGCCTCTCACCTCCTCCCTACTAGAGAGACCTGGCCCACAGCCCAGGTATGTGCCCTGACTGGGAATCAAACCAGCATCCCTTTGGTTCACAGGCCAGCACTCAGTCCACTAGCCACATCAGCCAGGGCTAGAAACAGTAATTTTACATCACATTCTTAAAATTATGAAAGTATGTGAAGTTGAAATATTTCAGAACATTATAGAGTATAATTAAAATCTACTCTAATTCCTTTAGAAGCAACCACCAATGAATTTATGACATATGTTTATGTTAAATAGCATATGCAAATAGATTAATATGTGTGAATATTTACATGTATGTATATACATGTACAAGGTCTGTCCTGAAAATGTCCAGCCATCGTTAATATAACAAAAACAGTTTGCACAACGTAGATGTAACATGGCAGCCAAGGAGAATGGACTGGAATGCAAATGTGTGAACAATGATGACTTCACTGTACTAGTCAGGGGCAGTAAACACTACTGAATGAGCATGTGTACTGTGTGGCCATCACATTCAAAATGAGTGAGGGAGTAGAGCAATGAACGTGCATCAAATTTTACATTAAGCTTGAATATTCCTCTGGAAATTATTCTGATGACTCAGAAGGCTTTTGGGGATGATGCAATGAGAGCAGTACCAATAAAAGTGTGGTATGAATGCTTCAAAGGTGGTTGAGAATGTGTTGAAAGTGATCCATGTTCTGGAAGGCCTGCAACAAGCAGGACACCTGAGAATATTGAACAAGAAGTTGGCTGCGATTAACAAAGATTGGTGACTGACGGAGAACTAGAAGCTGATCTCGGGGGTTACAAAAATTACAGTGTCCAAGATTTTGACAAAGATCTTGGCGTGAAACATGTCAGAGCAAAATTTATTCCACAGCTTCTGCTACCAAAGCAGAAGAAACATTGTGCTACAGTTGCTAATGACTTGATTCAAGCTACTAACAATGAACCAGACTTCCTCAGGAAGGTCATAAGTGGACGTGAATCATGTCTCTACAGCTACGATCCGGAAATGAAGGCCCAGACATCTCATGGCAGTTGCCTGGTTCTCCTTGCCCAAAGATGACATAGCAAAGTCACAGCAAGATCAAGACCATGCTAGCTGTGCTTTTTGATTGGGAAGGTGCTGTCCATCATGAGTGCACCCCTCCAGGCCAAACAATTAATAGGGACTACCACCTCAGTGTTCTTCATTGGTTGAGAGACTCAATATGACAAAAAATGGCTGCAGCTGTGGGCAACAGGTGATTGGTAGCTTTATCACTCATGTATCACTTCTGGTGCAGAGTTTTTTGGTGAAACGTAAATCATCCATGTGACTCAGCACCCCCTACAGCCCAGATTTGGCACCCTGCATCTTCTAGTTTTTTACAAAACTAAAATCACCTTTGACAGGGAAAAGATTTCAGGCTGCCAGTGAGATTCAGGAAAATACTACAAGGCAGCTGATAGTGATTCCAACGAAGGATTTTGCAGAGTGTTTTGAAAGAGTGTCTCTCCCAATGGAAGAGACACTGGGAGAACTGTGTGAGACCCCAAAGTACCTACTTGGAAGGGGACTGAGGCATCATTGTCTTATACACAATGTTTTTTGTATCTTGTATTTATTTTCTTCAAATAAATGTCTCTATTTTTCATATTATGTGGCTGGATACCTTTTGAACAGACCTCGTATATATCATTTGCCCCACAGACAGGTCAATACTTCATATATTCTACTTCAGTTTGATTTATTCATTTAATATGTCATGTATTCTTTCTAACACAATAGAACATATAGGGAGCTTTAATTTTTTCTTTAGTTATTGCAGAATGTTTAGTGTTTCTACTTTTTTTCACCTGTATTAAATACTGATTCAGGATGATACTTTGCTTAAAGTGTTTTTTTTTTTAAATCAGAATTATTAAAGTTAAAAAATAAGCCCAATATAGAGTATCCTGACAAAGGAGGATTTAAAAAAATCTGTTTATATGAAAAGAAGACAATCTCTGGGCAGAAGGCTGGGTTTATATTAACACTTTTAGATATGTTATGTGATACATTTCAGAAATGATAATCTGGCCTGAAAACCTTTTTCCTCAATTACAGCAGAAGCTGGCATTCTTTTGCAGTAAAGTCAGCAAATGGGAGAGATCCTGAGAGCCAATCTCTTGGGAATGTGAATTTGGGATTATGTCACCACTTAGCAGAATAACAACACTGATGGGCTGAAATGAATCCCTCTCCCAACAGACTGAACTTTTTAGCCTCTCCCATATCAGCCATCTCCCTGTTGTTGGTATACGATTTCAGTAAAGTAAGAGCAAGGCCAAGTTCAGAAAAAGATCAGACCACAACAACAACAAAAACTTGATAATGAATAATACCAATTCGTACTTGGCTCCTTTTATCTGTTAGTGGTGTAAGTGGCTTTCCCCACTTAATTCCTCAGTGAAAGGATTATATATTTAATAAATAATGACAGAGAAATAGCACAGGAATGAATCTTTTTTCCTGCAATCTGGCAAAATACATGAAAGCAAAAGTTTGCGAAGTAGTTTGAATTGTGCCTTGGGCACAGGGGGATGATAAAAATGTTATTTTCCATTCATTTTAATAAATACATAGAACATTATCTTAAAAATACCTTTGTAAAAAATTAAGGAGGAAAAACCTTTTCTCTCAACTAACTCACTGCTAGTAAATAGTTCAGGTAAGAGAATTGCATGATGGAATGAGGGTACCAAGATTCTTCATAGAATTGCATTGAGTTTTAAGTTTGAAAAATTCCAGTCATTAATAATGTCTGAAAATAACTACTTGAATAGATGTATAGTATTTACTATGAACATATACCTACATATGTCTACATGTTGAATTTTTAATAACTGCTATATATATACCCATATATATCCATATCCATATATATATGCATATATATGCATACAGATACACAAAAACACATACATGCACACTTTTTTCATACTGGTGTGAAATTTTGTGCCAAATTGGCAAGTTTTGTGCCAATTTGATTATCAAATTATCATAATTTGATAATCAATGGTATGGAAAAATTACAAATTACCAGATACTCTACTAATGCTTCCTCATGCAAATGGAAGTCATGAGTTTTAGTCCCTTACCATTAATTAAACTCTATTATTTAGCATGGACCTATTGAAGTGAATCGGGTGTGTTCTGCATTATAATTTGGCTTTGATTATATATATCCTATTAACCACCAGGTGCTAACGATTCTATTTGTGGATTATCTCTCTTATCTCTCCCTTCTTTCTATTTTAATTGTCATTCAGTCCACTTAAACTCTATACCTCCCATTTGGCCAACTGCAAACATCTCCTAGGTTTTGTCCACTTTGATTCCAGGAATGCCATAGTAATTCATTTTTAGGAAAAATTTTCAGAGTCACAATTTTATCAGGTAACTCATCTGCTTAAAAAAGTTTTAAATTGCTTATAAAATAAATTATAATTTATATGGTGTCATGAATTATCTCAATTTCATTTTATCACACACCATTTATCATTGTGCTCTTACAAAAATCCTGATTTCCATCCACACTGGTACTATTTTGGATGTGCAATTCTCTATCACAGCTCCAAGACTTTGCTCTTATTGTTCACGAGGCATAAGGTGTTTAAAATACTTAGGTGTACTTATTAGATTCTGTCTAATCATTTCTTCACCTTCTCAGCAACACTTTGCTACTTTGATAAGAAAAATGTAACTAATTTTTATTACTTGCGATATCAAAATTTTTATACATATTTAGTCACTCCCAAAGAAGGCTAATTTTATCTATGAATCACGATATGTTCTTTGACTGGTAAATATTATGAAAAATAACAACCAATATCTCACCCTAGTTCATAAAACTTTCAGAGTGCTTCATGTGAGCCTGTGGAGTTTTGACACTGGGGTCATCTAACTCAGAATTTTCTATTGTAATCTTTTTGATCCTGCAAGTAGCTTTATCTGCTATAGATATTGGGGTTCCAAATAAAGAAGGAAAAACTAAGAGATTTAAGAATCATTGCATAGGCAGAAGTCAAATATTTAACCCAAGAATGTTCCATTATATTCTTTCTTATTTATTTATTTTTGTCCTTTTCATTGTAAGTAGTAGCTCTACTGTTTTCTTATATAAGTAAATCCCAGGCAGGAATTTCAGACTTCTATAAAAGCAGTCAGACCTAGCTAGTTGATATACTTAAGTATCTAATATTTATACACTCATTTTATCACAACTTTTATGATTTACTAACAAAACTACAGTTAACTTTGGAGGAAGTTGGGCCAATATGTCTCCATCTTTTAACATAAAAATATAGCATGAGTTATATGAACTATATACTGGTATCATAGATTTATGATGGTGAAATACTCTGATTTGCATGGAAATGCTGTTTGCAAAATTATTCAATTTTTCCCACTTGAATTCCAAAATTCAGAGAAAACACATTCTCAGATTTATAAAATATTTATAATATGTGTCATTCTAGGATCTAAAAGCATTTAAATTAGTACACCTATGTTAGCCAATTTAAATATATAGGGGTGAGCAAAAGTAGGTTAATAATAACAATGAATACTAAATAAATAAATATATAAAACAAGAATAAACTGTATCATGTACTCACAACTGTAAATCTACTTTTGTCTGCCCCTGTACACATGACTAATTTTTAAAAAGTTAATTGTAAACAGAAACAACTCTGAAACTGTGAGTAACAGAACCAAGGTTAAACCAAGACGCACAAGTTTATGATCTCATGATCTCCAGGTTATAGAACTTGCCATCCATCCCATTTTCTGTGCACATTTTCCTTAATATACCTGTATTCTCAATGGCATAGTCTTGCCTACAGTTTGTCTTGAGATGATACTTTCACATTTTTCTCTCAAAGATAGCTTTTTTTGGTGACTATTCAGGTTGCTTCCACATCATAGATAACCAGAGAATTAAAATTAACATGAGGTCTATACTATTTTTCAACTTTTCTGTAAGTCTAAGTTTTTTTTAAATTAAAAAGTATGCAGATTTAAGTGACTTGATATGATTTTCACTTTTCTTAAGAACATAATATTTCAGCTATTTTTTTGTTTTCTTAGTTTGGTACAGAACTGAATCAGAATGTAACTATGAAATATTTACTTCATGGATTCCTGTTAAAAATGTATTTTCATGTCAATGAAATAATTTGTTATTCTTTTCTTTAGTCATTATTTATCATTAGCAGAATTCCTTGAAAATATCTTGCTGGATGGAAAAATATATTTAACATCTTTAAAAATATTTAACAGATCTAGTGAAAATAATTATGTTTCTTACATATTGTATACTGAATCACAGATTAAAGTGAAAGGTCCTAATAGGATAATATTTTTAAATGAGAAAGTGGTTTATTTGTGTTCCAACCATAAATACCTATGGTGGATCCAGATTTCCATAATTCATTATTCTTGAATGAACTTTTTGCTAAAAACCTTGAGATTCTATTTCTTGGAAATAATGCCACTAACTGCAATGTCTATTTAGCAGGATGACAAATTAATCAATGTTAAGACACTATGTAATTAAATTTACACATATGCATGTATGTTTGTGTGTGTATATGTATCTACCAATTATTTATTTGAGGGTCAAATATAGACAATGATATCTATGTAACCCTGGTTGCTTTGCAAGTAATAAACAATATGTGCTACAATAATAAGCTCTCATGAAGGTCACTTGCAGCCAGGTTTATATGCTTGGGAAATTCATAAATTTATAAACTTTGCCATCATGATATAAGATTCTGAATCTCCAAAGAAGCACATAAAGGAATAGAAAGCCTAATGGGAATATTCCTCATCTGCAAGGCAACCAAGATGTGTGAAGGAGGGTAGCTTTTGCAGAGGGCCCTGATTTTTGGAAAAGGGTAAAGGTCAGTGAGGGTGAAACAGAAGAAAGAGGAGGTACGGGAGAAAGAAAAATCTGTACCAAGTAGCAAAAGTTGCAAGCTGGAAAGACAGCAAATGGTCATTTGTTGCTTTCTCAAATTATTTAGGTTGCAAAAAAATAAATAATTTATGAAATGCATTTAGATTCTCATGAAAACTGGCAGAAAAGTACAGTTTTGAACTCAGGCAAGCAAGTTGTGGAGCTGAGGGAAAGTTAAGACCTATGATCTGGGATTTGCAGGGAAGTTTACCTAGCTACCTGTGAAGGGAAATCCCAGGTGACTTAAGTAAATGGAATGTTTTCTTGCATTAAAACAAAAGTAAGCACTGATGAAATTTACACACACAGGCATGCGCACACGCACACACACGGAGTGTGCAAATATCTAGAAAATTGAGACAACCTGGAATCTGAGTAGTTTTGCAAATCATTTAGATTAATTTGGATGTTGACAGAAAAAATCATGACATTAAAGTGCGAAGTTAAAAATAAAACTAAAGATATATTTAAAATTTGTGAGAAAATAATGATTAATGTTTTCGGAAAAAGAGAATCAATAGTTGAGTGTGCTGGTGAATCTTGAACAACATTTTTGGCTGAAGGAAAAAGGCAGAGATAAGTGAAAGAGGCATATGACTGTGAAATATAATCATTTCAGGACAGAATTCCTTTCAGTAAGTCTTTGTTGAAACAAGTACAACTAATATGTTTGAAAGTGGAGACTTGGTAAAATGATCAGTGATGTTGAAACTGCATGTATTACTTTTGTCCTACTAAAACCACTTTGGGGAAGGGGAATAAAGATATGGAGAGGATATCAAGTGTTGAAATTGTGGCCTTTTGATTGTTTATAACATTAAACGTATAATATTTAAGTGGAATTTGTAGTTAATGATAAGAATGGATTAATACCTCCCTTCTTTTGATAAGAAGGGTATTTTCTCAAGAGTTTCTTCCAAAACATTCTTCTCAGGCAAACAAGATTCTGTAACTTATCCATATTATGTAGCCCAGCAGGATTATGCCAACTACCAGAAAGAGAAGCATTGATACTTTCTATCTCAAAAAATAGACACTCATGGAGACAGAGAAAATTAATTCCACATTTTTGTAAAGTGTAAGATAGGCTTTTGTGCATGCACAGGTAGGGGGAGGTGGATTCTAGGAGTCTTTGTAAAGCTAGAAACCCCTCTCCGGTCCAGTTTTAAATTCCCTCCTCCTAAAATTAAAAAAAAAAAAAATTCCCTCCTTCTCCTTCTCCCACTCCCCTTCCCCCCTCCCCTTCCTGTTTTTCTTTCCTCCCACTCCTTCTCCCCCTCCACCTTTTCCTCTTCCTCCTTCTTCCTCATCTTTTTTATGTCTGCAAACATTAGAGTGAAAAATTAGATGTGGCTATATTTCGTGAATTGTGGTAATATCTGTGACATTTCCTCACAGTGGCATGTGACATGTGGAGATGGTGATATCAGAAATGTGTTCTTCGGATCATGTTCTGTGGGGTGACTTGAACACTAATCAACAAGCAAATGAATAACAAAAGTAGGGAACTCTTCATTCTCAACCAGAAAAAGTAAACATGCAAAAGACATATTAAAACACCATGATACTGTCTTCCTACCACTGAAAGGGATCTCGGTGATCACATCCCCACAACCTTGAGAGGAGTGTCCACGGCTTTTCATCAGACATTCCAGGAGTACAGAACTCAAAGAGAGTAAAGAACACTGCCTTAGTGTAAAGACTTTAGCATTGCACTTATATCTTTAAACATTTAACTATAGATGACTTTTAAATAAACATAAAATAAATTTTAAAATTATGAAATCAGAAATCATTACCAAACTCTAACTCAACTGTCATAAGTAAAACTTGTCAATTAAACAACCAATCTAATTGGCTAAAGAACAAATGTGTTCCAATTTTTTTAAAATGACACCGATGAGTTTCACTTGACAATATCTAGCCTAATGACAGCAGTGACATTTTGCAGGCATCCACACTGAGACCACTATCACACTCAAAGGGGACTCAGATCATAACGACTGGTTGTTAGCCTAGTACAAATCATACCACTGCGTAGAAAAAACACACAACTTTAAAGTAAAAATGGCCTGCGACTCCATTGAAAAATAGGATTTTCCTTTCATCTGGCTTCTAAAAAGGTAACGCAAGCAGCAACTTTAAATTAGAGAAATAAAGACATCATTATTCCATTGAAAACCAAACAGATGACCATAATGTTATTTTTGTAACAATGAACAGAAAACAGCTATGATTTCTTTTATGACCTTTACAGAATAATATATCATTAAAAAATAAATATCTTAGCCAACTTTGATGCATTTGAAAGTCAATTAGAAATTATAAATGGATTATGATATTATGTTAAAACCATCTATGGCCCATTTATGACTATAGTTATTTCATAACATCTCTCCCTAAGTGATTGAAAAGACACATATGTTTAGTCTATTAAGGGAGACAGCAGGCACACTGGGAATATGAGAGAGTTTCAGTTACACCAATTTAGGAGATAACTCTAACCTCAGTCACCACTTCGCCTTTTCTGTTAAGCTGAATTCAGCCTTTGGTGTCTAGTGACTCTCAGAGAGCATCTGAAGCCAGAAGGCGGAACTTAGCTTCTGAGCAGCCCTGGGTGCCTTTCACAAAGTGTCAAGCCTTAGGACAATGACACAACGCTTTTTTATTTGGATAACACAAATGCTTCTTTATGTTCATGTTATCTCACTTTTTAAAAAATGGGATGATTTTTTAACATTTGAAAATAAATTTTAAGTTCTAATAATGTTAAATCTATCTTGTGAATATATAAATAAAGCTCTACAAAATGGAAAGGGAAAACATTATTGTGTCTTGAGTACACCTTCAAGTCAACCAATATGTATTGAGTTTGTGTGTGTGTGTGTGTGTGTGTGTGTGTGTGTGTGTTGATTAATCCCCTTCTACTTCAGAGTTTAATGAGTTTGCGGACTGAGACCTCAGCTTCCCATAGACACCTTGCAGCCTCTTCTTGAATTTTGCTGCTGCTGTGTCCAATCATAACCACAATTGTTGCCCGATGTCCCAATGCTACCAGAGAGGCATCTTCCTGCTGGCACTGTGACGTTTCTGACAGGGCTCTCGCACCGGCACTACTGTGCACTAAGAGTGGGCATCCTGGTGGGAGGAAGGCTTCTGTGTCCTTTCGTTACATATTTTGTTATATGGTCAACACACATCTAACCCAACATGTAAAAGTATGAAAGTACTTCTTTGCGTCACTCCTAAGCCACTATTTCCCATCATTTATGAGGACATAGAAGGCTGAACATGAGCAAAATTTAATGATCAGGCTTTATGATTTAATCAGAATTATCGGTCTCTACTGGTTACCAAGGATTTGTTTGGGAGCTAAGCTTATCAGTTTGATGTCTTCTTTTATTAGGGTAATTTGAAAGAAGAAAATTGAGAGTGTTCACATGATAGGTCTTGAATTTCACCCACAATATGCTAAGAAAAAGCTAAGGTAAAGTCAGGGATTTTAAAAATGTGTAGAAATATTCAATCACTGCTATGGTAAAGTGGAAGGTGGAAGAAGGTCAATGGGGTTTGGAAAAATAATGGGAGCCCTTTTTGGGAAAAAAGGGGCTCCCAGGAATCAACTAGCATCCAAACAAACTTGAATTAATGCCTTTGTAGTTATTTTCACGTAATATATTCATGTGGCTTTTTCTAGAATTGTTTGCATACAGTTTACTGCAACAGAAGTTAAATTGTGTGAGTTCACTACTTTATTGAACACCGATAGTGAGGAAAGGGAGATTGGCGGACTGAATCACACATTAGGACTCAACATAAAAAGAATTCATAATTTTGATGATTTGATGTGCAATCAGTCTCTTCCTCTGGATAAAATTTTAATTATTAATTTGTATATGGTTTCTGTATTTTAGTGCCTAGCAACAGCTTTTCACAGCTCTATAAAACCACTTTCAAAAGGTGGAAAGTATTTCAGATGATACAGCAGATTGATTTTTCATTTCATCTAAGGTTTATAAAGTGTTAACACTCTGAGCATCTAAGAATTTAATTCCTCCTCCACCATAGCTCTAAGAGGTAGTCCATTCATTTATACTTTAGACACTTTGAAGGAAACTAAATATAATCGTTAACATAAGGCTTTGTAAAAAGCATATAATAATTATCATGCTACCTGATAATGTCAAGCATTTCTTATCCATTTTAAGCAAATCTTACAAATATTTTAATTGTTTATGAATTTGTTTGTAAATGGAATGTTCTAATTAGAGCTTTTGAGCAATTATACCTAATGTTATATCTTATCAAACCTCCAAATTGCTGCTAGACCAAACCGTATCACAGCTAGCTATGTATTATTTCACAGATCTCCCAACATGATACACTATGAGTCTTGGCTTCAGCCATTGCTTTCTCACAATAGAATTCAGAGTAGCTGGAGTTAATTAATTTAGATTTGACTCCAGCTTGAGTTCATCCCTTCTAAGCCACCTTTACCCAGTCTCAGCAAAATGGTATTACCTCATTTACTGTAATGGCATCCTGGTTGTACAGGCCTCCGTGATGTCCCACCTGTTAACCCTCTCCACTCGGAGCTGGTAGAAGACATCTCCCAGTGGGTTTGTAATTTTTTATTGGATTTTTTTCCACAAGTTCTTTCTCACAGAAATTCTATCCAAGGGAATAAGCGTATATGTACACACAAATTCTAGGGGTATGTGTGTATATATGTATACACACACACACGCTCATATCATAGTATAAAATGCTTTAATTTCCCTAGGATTTACAAAACAGTGAACTATTTTACATTATTGGTGCTTTCCTGAACCTGCTATGAAATGCAGACCCTTGACTTTGGATTATTATTAAGTGCAAATGACTATTAAAAGAAGCTTAACAGAGAAGTAATTTTTCTATTACCTGTAATTGCTTTTCGTACTTCCTCCAATGGACTGCATCCTGCTCTATAGTAGTCTTGCCTAAACAATGGACCTTCCGAATCATCTATTGAAACCTATCTCTCAGCCCTATAGGAGTATTTCACGTAGAGTTCTTTAAAAACACATGCCCTCTCTCTTATCCTCTCCAGTGTCTTTCTCTCTCTCCTCCTCCTCCTCCTCACCCCCTCTTTTTTTCTACATAATTACCAAGGCCTAACTTTGACCTAAAGATTTACATATTCCTAAGCATTATTTAATGCTGAGTGTCTGACCTGGTCAATCCACTGACAAAAATTGAAGATGTAATTTGCCGGATCGAATTTAACTTTTAGAAGGCAAACACTAGTGGTGATGTGAAAAATGGGCTGGAAAAAGCAGAGGCTGGGTCCATTTAGACCCATTTAGATGGCCATCAAAATAAACCAAGATTGAAACAAAGAGGACCAGGTGCAGGAATTGTAATGGTAAGAAGTTCTTCAGGAAATTAATTTTTATTCCAGCAATTTGCCCTGATTCTTTATTACATGAATTAAGGTATGAATTATTAGGATTAAACATATGTAGTAGCACAGTTATAAATTTCAGGACACTGGTGTAAAACACCAGTTAGGACTGCCCTCCAGAAACTGGTCACGCTGCTGAAGGGCTCTGTGGCTCTGCTACTTACTTCATCTTTCCTATTTTAATTGACACATTTTTTTTCCATAATTTAAGAATTCATTAAGGTTTTATTTGAGACTCTATCAGCAAGCACTAAGATTCTAGGAGAGTAAAATATTTTCATGTTTCAGGAAAGAAGAAAAGAAAGAAGGAAGGAAATGAGCAGGTACTGTTATGCCCAGAACCATTGCTGGAAATTGAGAACCTAGTGATGAGTAACATGTGGCCATTGGGCTTAGGAGTGTTCCATGTTCAGAGCACGTGGTGGACAGATAGCTCCCAGGTAACCCCATCTCCTGGTTATCACACTTTTGAGTATCTACCTCCCACATTTTGTCAGAGGTGGTCTGTGTCACCAATTGTATATGGCAGATGTGCTACTGTGTCATTTATGAGACAAAGTTACAAAAGACACCAATGCTTCCATCTTGGAGGTTCTCTGGTTCTGTCTCTTTCATCATCATCACGGGTAAGTCAGCTACCATTTCAAGAATTCTATAGAGAGGACTATTTAATAAGGAATCCAGGCCTTCCAAGAACCAAGTGAGGGAGCTTGAACCAGAACTCACAGCTCTAGTTAAGCCTTATGAGACTGAAGCTTTACTCAGCATCTGGTTACAACCCCATGAGACAGCTGAGCCATAACCACACAGCTAAGTCATTCCCATTTAATGTATTCTGATAGGTATTCTAAAGATATACAGAGACGGATAAAAATATATAGTTTACTCTTGCACTATCTGGCTTTTTCATCTATCAAGCAAAGTAGCTAACTATATCATTGCTAACATAAATCCTGTTATTCAAACAGATAAAATATATACCTTAGGTATAATATGAATGTCAATTCCTAGTCATAAAAAAATGGCATCTTAATTTAGGTCTTTCAATTACCTGTCACAAGTTGCACCCTACAGAACAAGGCAAAATACACTCACAAATAAATGTGAGTGGAATACGAAGGTCCATTTTTCATGAATGAATTTTAATACTATGACTTAAGCATAATGTCTTCGATTTAATGTTGCATGCTTTGTTTGTTCTTTAAAACCAATATTTAAAATATAATTCCTAGAAACTACTGAAATAATGAGTAAAAAAAGATAATTTTAATAAAATAGAGGGTAGAGAATTGGCATATAATAAAAAGTAAGTTACAGGTGGCAAAAATTACAATATAGGAGGGGTTTAAGCTAAATTAGTAAAAGACTGGGATGTGACAAACACTGATACAGACATTAAGAACAGTGGTATTTGGTAAAAAAAAAAAAAAATCAGCTTCCACAACAGCCATCTCAAATTTAAACATCTAGAGTGACCTTATATCAATGTTAAATTTTATTTAAAATTTGTTTTGATCAGAAGCATATGTTTAAAATTCATTTGAAGGAAAACATTTCCAAATATTCTTTTATTTTTATAATCAGAAATATTTTGTCATAAAATGTGAATTTATTTTTCATTTTGCCATAACAAATTAAAAAACATAAAGACAAACCTGCTACCTTGTAAAAGTCTCAGCCTATATATAAAAATTTAAAAAGTTTAATTCAATTTCAAGTTGGAGAAAGCAAACAAAGTAGCAGCCATATGACTATCTGCCAGTCATGAAGATGGAGCACTTATGTGGGGCTCTGCATTTGACAGGCTCAGCGACCCGGCATAAGTGGGGGTCACTTTAATTCATAGATGGCCAAAGTTAAAATAACATGTTTTTAGTAAATGCTGTGCACAACAGACATGTCAGAGATGCTTAAAACTGTGAATGACTTAAATAATAGGAAATTATACAAAGGAATTAAAATCAATAATTAAGGAATAGTGATGTTTTAAAATTTTCATTAGTGCAAAATTCTATATTTTTAACTATTGGGAGTTAATTAAACATGACAAGTGATCATATTGAAATGTTTACAAGAAATTGTGTAAGGATCTCAGAGAATTAAAATGTTAAAATATCAAAGCTGCCTATTTTTTAAATGCAATTCTTCATTCAAGTCATCTATAGTATTCAAAACACATTATAATTAGGTAGCCAAATGCTGTCTGGGAGATAAAATTAAACCTTATAAAATTCCTTAAAGCTCCTCATTCTTTAAAAAATTTTGAGTCAAAATAGATTTCTAAGAAAATTAATTCCACATGCTTTTAATCTGTTTATGCAAACCATCAGACTGATCTGTGAAAAGGGGCATCTGACATTTCAAAAAGTGGTTCTTTGAACAAAGAAGCTATACTGAGTGTGTGTGTGTGTGTGTGTGTGTGTGTGTGTAGTATACTTTAAAATGTAGTGCATGCTTAAAACTCAATGCACAGAAAGGCTCTAATTAAAATAACAAAGATGACCCTTAATTTTATAAAAGTATTAACTGTTAACACGGTGGCCCATATTTTTCAATAGTGCATTCTCTTTATGTAGTATATTATTTCTCTCTATCTGTAGCTAGAGACAGAGATAGAGAGAGATATATTAACTCTCTGTCTATATAAGTTCTCCATCCATAGGTAAATACTATGTACTACATATAAATAAAGTATACTATTTATTTAGGTTATACATATAATGACATAGATTTATTTTAATAAATTCTCTAAATTATTTCTCCTTTTATATATACATACAATAAAATGGTAGGATTATGGCTGTCTTTAAGCAAATAGGCTAATATTTTAAACTCACTGCAAATCTTGAGCAATAATTTAAAGTATTAAAGAGGTGACCCAGTAAATTTTTTTGTGTAGTTCAAAGTTATTCATAGATTAAACTACTGGCCTTCAAAATAAAAATCTGTCATAGGAACATAATTTACTTTCATGGATAATTCAGAACATTTTATTAACCACCAGAAGCAACAGTTCCAGAGTAACAAGACACACAATCCATTTGGCCTGTGATTTCAGCATGTAAATCACACCACACCATGCTCCCAGCTGTGTGGTGTACTATTCATCGACAGTTCCTTAGAGCAGGTACCCTAGTCTGTTAGACTTTCCCAGACAAGAAGATCCACAAAGAACAGCTTGACCATTCCTTGAACCTTATGTAGTAAGAAGATTCCCTTACCAACTTGAAATAACTAGCTATTATCTATTTACCAACATGACTTTACTCTGATTTAAGACTAAAAATCTAAGATCTAAAATAGTGTATTCTGTTTACAAATATTTTTCAGCACATGAGATTAACTAATTAATAATAACAAAATAGTTTTAAATATAGTATCTGCATAAGAGTAGTAAAAATATGTTTCCTAAGCCCTTTTTCTATCATACTAAATTTAAGTAGGCAAATAGTGTTTTTTTAATGTTCACAAAACCCAAACTAACACAGTATGACATACTACATAAGCACAATACCCTGTAGAAAAAAAATTATATGAACAGAAAATGGCAGGAATAACTGACTGCATGTAGTTTATTTATTTAGTCTAATATTTTAAAAGCCATTTTAAGAATATTAGTATTATATTTTAACTTCATACTGCTACAGCTTTGAACAATGTAATTTCATATTAAAATATTAACAAAATTAGAAAGCAGTATCTGTGATTCCAAGTTTCAGAGCGCTGCCTTCAGGTTTTACCATAACACTACAATACTTCTAGTAAACATATTATACAACCCCCATCTGTTTTCTACACCCAACTTACACACTGATAGGTGAATACACAGTTCTTTAGCTAGAAAGAAGTTCAATATACAATACAGGTCAATGAATTAAGAGTAAGTAGATAGCCCACACCCAGAATGACCTTGACGACACTCCAAAGCACCAAATATAAAGGAAGAGATTACTGAAAGCTTTCAAAGGGAATGGATTTTTGCTTACAAAAGAATGATCACATTGGCATCAGACTTCTCATCAACAGCACTAGATGCACTCCTTGAAGCAATCCTAGGGGTGTATCTATAAAGGAAGTATCTTCAAAGGCCTCATGAAACTCTGTAAACTTGTGCTTAAGCAGCAATGTTTTAATAGCATGATGGTATATCACTTCTGTAGCCCCCAATACACATCTAAGACCTGGTCACTAGTTTTCAATTTTTGGAGTCAATATTCACAGAAAACAAACAAAAGGATTAACAAGAGGGACAGCATGGAATGTACATACTGCAAAGCCTGATGATATAAAAGTCATGGTAAATCAATCAGAAGCCGGGATATGGATTGAAGGAAGAAATGCTGGGGAGGGGGAAATGACAATGATTCCTTACTTTACACAGCAGAAAGTTATAACATATTAAGATATTAGATACAGTTCAATACTAGCTAAAATTAGTTTCAGTTTAAAATATGATCGACATAAATTAAAATGTAGAAAAAGATATAGCTGGTAAAAATAGAAAATCAACAAACACTTTTTAAAAGGTTTATTGTACCTGTTCCTTGATATAGACACATTTATGCACATTCATATTCACTGAAGTGTTATTATTTAAGTTAGACCCCATTATGAGGCTGGCTGTAACTTTTGCTGTTGCATCTTCTATGGGAAAATTTGGGGGGTTGCTGTGTATACTCATTATCTTGAATATTATGGTGTTTTCATGGGTATACATTAACATGCACCTTGATTATACCTCAAAGAAGCTGTTAAAGAGGTTTAAGATATACCAAAAAATTACTTGTTTCACATCAATTAAAGTATTGGCATTGACAATTAAAAAAAATGTTTATTGTGTAAGAAAGGGAGGTATATTATAATCCTGAATCATGAAAGTCAGAAAAATAACTAACAGCAGAAGACAAAAGAAGGTAAAAGTGGAAGTGGGAAGTTCTCAAAGAAGTGGATCCGAAGGGAAGAGTAGCAGAGTCTTCACCTACAACTCAAATAGATACACCAAGAAATAAACAGTGGTCATTTCTAGGGTAGAATTGCAAGGCCAAGTGCCACGAGGAAGGGACACTCACTTCCTATGGTGTATTATTGTAATTCTGACTTTTTAAAAAATAAGGTGATGAATAAAAACAAAATCCTGTATAATTACTTTATAATTTAAAATAAAATCATTATTGAAACAGTATCAGGAGCTTCTGATCCGAACTTTGCCACTTATATCCTTTGAAAATAGACAAATCATTTAATCCTTGAATTTAATTATTTTTATTAAAATAAATAAATTAATACCTACCCTCACACCCTGTATCATTATGAGGAGTGAGATAGGGTACATGAAGAGTGTGGACTGGAATTTGAAATATAGTGAAGCCTGACCCTCCTTAAATATCAATTTTACCTACTCTCCTACTTTTATCTAATGTTCACAAAACACAATTACCAATAATTTCTCTGAACATCTGGGATGGAGAATTGGAATGGCTATTTGCATGCCTATGATCTTTGGGGGAAAGTTTAAGCTATTTTGACCTGGGGTTCCTAGATTTATAGTGGGGGAAATACTCATTTCATCCTACTTCATGGCAATTTTGTAACAATCAATTATAACAGTTTAAAAAATCTGTACATATACATTTATATCCAAACATACAATACGAATTTTAGAGGCTAAGTGGTTTTAAATATTCAAGATCTTCCTACTAAAATGGTAATTAGGTCAGGAAGGGATCACATAGTTTGAATCATAAAAGGAATTATTGTAGCAGTTACTTGAACTAATCATTTTATTGCTGTTATGATACCTGAGTTGGTCTGAAGAGCTATACTGCCTAGAAAATAAGCATCATTGGGCTTCTCTCCACTTCACAGTTTAGTCGAGGTCTACATTGGGACTCATGTACAAAGTTGTCCTAAGGTAGCTTGTGAGAATATTTTAGCAAGGCTTCCTCCTACACATAAGTAACAAACTATAATTACAATAAATTACATTTTCTAGGGTGTTAAACTGGAAATTCAGGGCTTTGAATATAGGTCCATGTCTTCTAATTAAGTATACCTATGTCTCTGGGCAACTCACTTAGCTTTCCTGTCCCTCAATTTACTCATTTGTTAATTAAGGGCAGAATATATAATCTGAAGTTTCTTCCACCTCAAAAAAAAAAAAATCTTTTTCCACAGTACTCTTCACTTCTTTTTTATTTAAGATTTTATTTGTTTATTTTAGAGAAAGGGGAAGGGAAGGAGAAAGAGAGAGAAGTGTCAATGTGTGGTTGCCTCTCACATGCCCCCTACTGGGGACGTGGTCTGCAATCCAGGCATGTTCCCTGACTGGGAATTGAACCAGTGACCCTGTGCTTTACAGGCCCACACTCAATCTACTGAGCTATACCAATCAGGGCAGTACTCTTCATTTCTTAGTTCACACATACATAATTATATCCTAGGTCACATCACATAGATTCAAATCATGCCTAGGAAAAAGTAACAAACTAAATTAAAACAGCTGGTTATCCAATTAACCTAGTATTTACATTAGTATTTCAAGCTGTTCTGTCATTAGATTCAAAAACTACAAAAAAAAATCTACCAGAGCCAATTGAATAAAATGGTGTGGATATAGCATTAAAACAACTCAATTAATCAAATAGAACTTTCCTTTAGAATCAAATGCATTGATTTATCTGAGTACAGTCCCCATTTCCTTGTTTTAAGTAAATGACCTTAACCAGATGTAATTTTTAAAGGCATCTTTTTGAATACATTGAGAAGAAATTCTGGGAGTTTTTGTTGATGAATCTAATGAAGCAAAATTTACCTGTTTTTTTTTTTATGAACCTGGCCATTGGTCACCATCTATATGAGATGAATCTGATATCTAGCATATAGTGACAATGATACGCTTTCCAACACAACATGAGGAACCTATTTTTATTCTCACTTAGGTGTCAACTTATTAGGAACACAAAGGTATAGAGGACAAATATCTGGAAGAAGACTTGAGGGAAAAAAAGGATTACTTCATATATATTTCTCTCCTGCTTAGGACAATTTGTGCATTTATGTTTCTCTTTGGTATTTTCACTAAGGAAAAATGTTATAATGGACTCTAGTCCACAGAGGGTTTTTCCCTTATTTGTGTGATGTGGAAATGTGCTCTATGCACATTAAATCTTAAATTCTTATCTATCTAGATGACTAAGACTGGCACAATATGTTGGCGGAAATAAGACCGAATAACCTAAAATAGCTACATATTCCCACAAGTCAACAGTTTTGAGCTAAAACAAATTGTATGACACTGTTACTTTAAAAAGGCAATTGGAATAAAAACCTACAGCCTAGATAAGCCTGATGCTGGAATAATTCAAGGGGAATAAGAAGAATATATACATGACTCATAAAAGTCTTTAAATAAATGTTTCTCACACTAAAAGTGATATTTTGTGTCAAAGGGATTTTTGTAGCCTTGGCTATTAATTATTCATTAATAGTCAAACATTTCTACCAAATGGTAGAATTGAATAGCTGAAATTCCTGAACCGAATATTAAAAATGCATATATAATTACACCACTCTTACATATGAAACAGTGGTATGCATATGTGGCATAGGCATGCTCATAGGCTATAAGAGCTTACCTCAGCACTTATGTGCAGTTACAGTTAAGAATTTTTATATAAATGGGACTGCCACATGCAAAAGAATGAAACTGTACCTACAGCGGAATTCAGTCCCCTTCTCTATACTTAAAGGTAAGGCTAGGTAATGTTCACATACACAAATGATTCTGGCTATTAAAATCCACTAAATTTTGATATTGGGCAATCTGGTCAAATACTTCTAAGAGGGAGTATTATGGAAAACAAATATTGAAGGCAAATCGGGGGTTTATTTCATTGCGTGTAATGAAATAAGTGGGATTTGAAGATACCTTCTCAACCACAGGCTACGTTCTCTACAAATTTGCCATCTTAAAACCATTATATACATTCTGCTCCTTGTATCCTGCTTTTATTTTTTTATGTCCACCCAAAAGGAGTAAGTATTAAACTGAATTAATTAAACTAGAAAGAAAGATTCTCTAAAGGCAAAGTGCTTTTAATTTCCATTTTTGCCTAAAGCTTGTGTTTACTGAAAAGATGTAAATGACAGAGTTGAAAAGACGAACAGAAAAGCCAAGGTTAACTGAGTTCTCCCTTCACCTTATGTAATGTACTGAATTGTGTCTTGCCCAAATTCATCGAATTTGAAGCCCTAACCCTTAACATCGAAGCCCTAACCCTTAATATGACTGCATTTGAAAATGAGGTCTTTAAAAAGGTAATAAAGGTTAAATGAGGTTATAACAGTGAAGCCCTAATCCAACAGGACTGGTGTTCTGATAAGAAGAGGAAGAGACACCAGAGCTCTGTCTCCATATACATGCACGGAGAAAAGGATACAAAAAGGTATATTACTTCATTTAATAGCCAGAAAAACTCTAGAGGGTGAGAAATTATTCTCATCTTCTCTATACAAAAATTAAAATGTCAGAAGCTAATGACATTTCCAAATGCACACAAATAGTAAAAGATGGAGCACAAATTTTTCCAAGCATTAATTCGGTATCCAAAGTTATACTATTTGATACAGGATGGCTGTCAAAGTTCTAATTTAGGCATCAGAACACCCAGATTTTTTTCTTAGTTCCCCTTGTTGTACGGTTTGATCAAGCCCAAGGGCAGAGGTAAAGGCTCTAAAGAGTTATGACCAAAGAATCCGTGGAAAAGGAATATTGGAATGGTTGAAGGTGAAAGTAACGTTTTCCCTCTAATGAAAGCAGGGATAGCATTAAGTGCAAGTCAGGCTTCGTACTTCCGTTGTGCTTAGCTGTTACAACACTGATAGCCAAGGTTATAGCCACCAAATTAGATAATCACTTAGAGAACACCTTACTCCTTTAAAAGACAAGATCTCAGAAAACTACATTTTGGAAGTGCTTACCCAAGAGGAAAAACCAACAGCAGTATTGACAAACTCCAAATCATGCACAAAGCTACCAATGCACAGAAATCCTTTGACATAAAAAAAACAAGGCCAAACAAACACAACGGAACTGGAAGGAAGCAGAGAGGAAATACAAGAGCAGAAGACAACTGAGTAACTAGAGCAGCCTCAGAGAGGTAAAAAGAAATGTATCCATGAGGAAAAAAATAAACAATCCAGAATCCTGTAAAACAAAAAGGAGGGAATATTCAAAATAACAGGGAAGAGTGAATGGAGGTTAAAAATATGGAAACAGAAAACTAACAATAAATATAAGAATTAGAATGTAAAAATAACACTTAGGACTTCTGCAAGAAAGAAGAATAACAAAAAACTCATAGGAAACAACAGAGAGAAGACCATAAGAAATGAATCCAGAATGGATTTATCTAATAGATAATCAGTGCCCTGATAGAATAATAGAATAAAATGACTAATAGAAGTTCCAGGCATAGAAAACAGAGAAAAGACAAGTGAAAATAATATTTAATATAAATATAAGTCTTCCATTAGTATTATACATTTTATATATTACTCATATATTATTTATATATAAAATAAATTACATATATTTATATATAATCTAGATTATATATAAATATATATTATTAAAAGATGTTGAAAGCTCCATAAGTTTAAAAAGGTCACATACCAAACAACGGACATCAGAACAGCTTTAGACATATCAAGAGCAATCCTCAAAGCCAGAAACCAGAAAAACATGTGCTTTCACAATTATACTTAAATGTTATCTCTTAGAATGCACTACACAATCAAATTATCTATTAAGTGTAAAAAAAATAAAGTCCTTGTGATGTGAAAAATGTTCCCACAAATTTACCGCCAATATATCCTTTCTCAGAGAGCAACTAGATGATATGACCTATGAAAACAAGATAGAGAAAAAAATGTTTCAACACTGGAAGGAGGTAGAAAAGTTTCCTTTCTTTCCCTTTTTTTTCAATGCACAGCTTTTATTGCATCTTTAAAATAATGCAAATAAATGTAAGGAATATTGCAAATAAGTATGAGGAATCATTCGGCATCTTGCTGTTCCTATAGCTGGACAACTTGGATCTTATTCATCAGTTTGCTGAACTGATCCTTTTTCATTAACTTAGATAGCATTCAAAAATTTTCTGATATCCTTGTTTTTCATCGTTGTGGCTTACTGAATCAACAAGTTCACTGTTATTTCCTTCAAGAATCAACTCATCTTTCTGGGTTTGAGAATCTGAACAAGCCATACCCAACTTCACCTGATTCCTATGCAGGTAATTTTTGCCCAAGAAATTCCTGATTTTAACAAGAGAACCATTGCCCTAACAATGACGTTGATGGGGAGGTGAGCATACACAG
The DNA here is from genome assembly GCA_039655065.1 of Glossophaga mutica. Lineage (NCBI taxonomy): Eukaryota > Metazoa > Chordata > Mammalia > Chiroptera > Phyllostomidae > Glossophaga > Glossophaga mutica. Next base: position 156,757,301 of record CM077303.1, on the reverse strand, counting down.
ACCTCATCTTGTAACAGAAGCCCAGCGTAACACCTTTGATCCTGTTCTGTATGTGACTGCAGACAGTGTGAACAGCAGCCAGTCCCTTTCTCTTTCACCACTGTTTGTCAATCCGGAGTCTCTTCTTTTTTTCCAAGGAGACTGAGTTCTACATTGATGTGATTGAAGTCACTCCCGCAGGGTGCCTCTGGGGCCTTTACAATAACTGTGTGGCCCTTCAGAGTCATGTCAACATTTCCTGGGATGTCTACAGTCTGATTGCTGAGAACGGTCTTCATCCTTGTGGTAGATGCAGCAAAGAAAGTAGAAAAGATTTCGATGATGAACTCAAAGCTGCCCCAGTACAACAGCTGAGCAACAGGCCTATCCTGGAGCAGGGGATTGAGAGGGTGCAGGGACAGGAGAGATGTCACCCAGGCACAGAAATGCAAGGGAGAAATGTCTTGCGTGTTTGTCTATATTGAAAGGGTTTATACAGTCTTCTAACAAAGTATGGGGATCAATTAATGATACTTAGAAATCCAAACAAATGGAAAACATGAGGCTGTCACTCAAAAATTATAAAAAGAAATATAAACTTAGTATTTTTGTCACTCAGCTTTGTATAATATTTACATAGTCATAATCATGTATATGAAGAATGTTGATTTAACCAAAAATTGCTATTTTGGGAAAATGGGGGGAGGCAATACTAATGCTCAAGAACATTGCTATATAACACAAGGTGTAGGAAGGAAGTATAAAATATTTAAATGCTTGTGTTTTAGTCAGACTTCAATAGGTACCAAAAACTAAAAAGTTTAACAATATTTGTATAATAATTTGAAATATGGAACTAACTACTAAGAGAACAACTGAAACAATTAGAATAATTGAAATTGTTTCCTTTAGGTATCAGAAATCAAGAATGAAGAGTGAGGAAAGAAATCTGTGTTTCATACTACAAGCTCTTGCTTTATTAAACAATGTGCTGGTTTTATTAAATCAGAAACAGAAAAAAAGGCAACGTTTTGAGAATAGCAGCCATGATTTCTTCATGTATAATAGACAGGCTACTCTTCCTATTAAATTTGGAATCAAATACTTTAGTAAGACAAGAAAGTAAAAGTTGGTAAACTCTGGCCCACGGGCCAAATGTGGACCACCACCTGTTTGTGTATGACCAACAAAATAAGAATAGCTTGTATAGTTTTAAATGTTTAAAAAAATCAGAAAAGCAGTATTTTGTGAGATGTCAGAAATATATAAAATGCAATTTTAAGTGTCCATAAATAAAGGTTTTTGGAACACAGTGACAATGGATTATTTCTGCACTGAACATGGTTGCTCTCACACAACAATGGCAGAGTTGGGTTGCTGCAACTGCATGGCCTGCCAAGCCTACAACATTTACTATTTGGCCCTTTAAAGAAAAAAGTTTGCCAACTCATTTGTATTGAGTTACATAGGTTCTTCCAAAGTTCATGTCCACTCCAACCTTGTGAATGTGACCTCATTAGGAAATAGGGTCTCTGCAAATGTAATCAAGTTAAGACAAGGTCATATTGGAGTAGAGTGAGCCCTAAATCCAATATGACCGTTGTCTATATAAAAAGAGAAATTTGGACTGAGAGACATAAACACAGAGGGGAGAATGTCACATGAAGACAGAGGCAGAGACTGCAGTGGTATTCCTATAAGCCAAGGAATGCCAAGAATTTCCAGCAACCACCAGAAGCTAGGAGAAAAGTGCAGAACAGATTCTCCTTCAAAGACTTCAGAAGACATCAACCTTGCCAACACCTTCATTTGGAACCCCTAGCTTCTAGAACTGAGGGAGAATAATTTTTTTGCTCTTTTAAGCCACCCAATATGTTTTTTTTTTTTTTAAGCAGCCCTTGGAAATAAATACACCCTGTAATAAAGGCTTGCAACAATCAGTACATATGACATGATCATGCTAATTTTGTATAAAAGCATGCCCAGTATGATTCAGTTAGCCATCACAAAAAAATTACAATCAATTCTATATCAACTAATGTTCTGCACACAATAGCCTCTAAATTCCTTGTCATGCTTTGATAAAACTGCCTTATTAAACTAATAGCATGGAAGATGATGACAAGGCCAGAGGCAAGCAGGGTGGGTAAAAAATGCTGGGGGAAATAATATTTAAACTAACATCACAGAGCTATAAGACACAGCTTTGCAAAATGATAAGCAAAAATAAAATCAACGATGTCCGTATTCTAAAAAGCATCACAGAGCGCATGGGTGGGGTAACCCCATGCTTATTCCACATGGGGTAGACAGGGCCCTCACACCTCCTTAGAGATGCTGCACCGGCAGGGGAGGTGGCCCAGCTGACCTGATCTGTCCTCCCCGGCTCCAATTTCTCATTTCTGGGTTTCTACCATCTGGCACAGAACAGACTTATTATTCCTGCAACTCCTTCTGCAGAAAGAGAGAGAGGAGTCTGATGCCTGAATGATATGAGCATCTAGTAAAGTAAAATATTGTGGGCTATAGGCTTAATTTCTGGACAAGAAGCAATAAATAAAGACAACCCATTAATTTCCAGATTTCAATAGCATCTATGTGCTAAGGACCAGACCGTGGTGCTCATACCCTTCTAGATTTGAAGACAATTATGTGTTTTTATATGTTTTAGGCTTTAAAATGAAAAAAAAAACAAAACAAAAACTAAACTAAAAGAAGTCTTATAAACTTTAAGATTTTTGAAAAATACACCCAAGGGAGAGCAATTTTACTTGGGAAATTTTTTCCATTATATCAACACATCCCCTAAATCATAGAACATAAAACTATAGATTTTCAGAGTTAAAAGATTCTGTGTTAAATTTTGAAAATAACTTTGTTTTCACCATAATTGTTCTCCATTTTATCCATCTAACTCTCTGTCCTTAGACAAGTAGACAGAGAGTTTGCCTTGTAATTTTTTTCAATATTGCCATCTCACAAGGTTTCAAAACTATTTAAAAATCAAATCTGATTTTTGAAGTTAAACTAAAAGCTGCATATTCTTGCGTATGAAATAAAATATTACAAAATGAGTGCTTCTTGATGTTCCACATATCTTGACAGTAAGGTATGAAGAGAGCCCACCAAAATATTTTCTAAGTTATAAAGTTATTTAAATGATGTGCTACATTAAACCTACTTACTTCAATAGATAGGAAGTTCTCCTTGTTGCTCATAATGACTTCAGAGTCGCCCAGAAAATTGGTTCCCACAGTTCTATTTCACTAATGAAGTCATACAAACCATGAGGAAGGTGCCACTGTTGACCCTTCTGTTGCCGTACGCCAAATTTTAAAGGTAACATGATAACAGTTTTGGATATAGAAACAAAGCCAGCCTATGTGTAACCACATAACCAGGGAATGACAAACAAAGATGCCATAGAATGGAAATAGATAATTTCAGACAAGAGGAATGTAAAGTAATCCTCTTGCCCCATTTCCTGTATAGCAGCATGTTCATACCTTTCTGTTCCCCTTCTTTCCTTTTTCACCTTTAAAGGCAAATAGAGAGCTTCGTTTTGCAACATGGAGTAAAATCACATTAAAAGTGTTACTAATTCCTCCAATTTTCAATACAATGAGATGTACAAGAACCTCAGTCTAGGTTATAAAATTACAAGCAATCCTTAAAAGAAATATCTTGACATAAGATGCATTATGAATGTCTCATTAAACATTTATTTACTCTTATTTGAAGTCGGAAACAGTTCAAATCCCCATAATAGCTTTTTTCTTAGTTGAAAAACCAAGAAAATAATGTAAAATAAATACAAACTCAAACGTATGGGGGGGAAATATTTCGCATGAAAATGCTTTCTCTTAAAAATGTTAAAATGTACTTAGGAGCTTATATAAATATATTAAGATATTAAAATATCTATTATTTCTTAACTGCATGAGCATATATTTCAACTTACATTAAAAAATCTGAAAATACAGTGCAACTATTCATTAAGAATAAAAAAATAGCTTTAAGGAGAAGGTCAGGAACAGGTAAGCATCACTTTATCTCAGGACAAAATGCAGCCTGGTTTGAAGTGAAACAGTTTCTGACTTCTCTACATATTGACAACACTTAGAAATCAAGATCATTTTCCTTGTCAATGGTTACTCAGTTTGCTACTCACAGCAAGACTGAATCAACTAAACAAAATAAATGTTTGGATTTTGCCACTGGAAAATGGAAAGAATCACTTTTACAAAAAAAAAAAAAAAAAAAAAAAGGGGGTAAAGATATTAATCTAAAATCCAGAGTGTATTCATTCCATACCCTTACATAAGCAGATGTTTTTGTCACTACTGGGGAAACAGAAGCAAGGAAAAGCAAAACAGGAGTAAAATATGCTACAATTAAATTGGTTCAAAAGGAGGATTAAAACAAGAAAGTATAGAAAATATAAATACAGAAAACAAGTCAAGTCTTATCCTTGGTTAAGTTTTGTTTTGTTTTGTTTTGTTTTGCTGTGGTATAAAATCAGCAACTATAATAAAACAAAACACCTTTGATCTCATTAAAGCCACCACCACCACTACTGGAGATGAAGTTAAAATAGTTGGATGGGGATTTGAAGGCTACCTTTCCTGGTAACATGGAAAATGTATTTTCCTCATTTGTAAAATGGAGATATAGGATAATTACCATCACATGGGACTGCTGTGAGAAATAGGTTGCCATTTATATATTGCTTACTCCGTGACCAGCACTTTTTACCCATTCCACATGTATTAACTCCTATGATCTCAACAAAAATACTACCCAGTAGGTACAGATATCTCCTTTCTATAGTTGATAAAGCTGAGGCAAGAGGGATTCAGTAACTACTGACGTGGCCCGACTTGTCAATGGCAGAGCCAGGTTAGACATCAGTCTCTTTCTGAAACCTACACATGCCGACATGGGAAAGAAACAGGTACATAGTAGGACTACTAAACTGCTGTTTCCATCCCCAAAACATCTTTCAAAACCAAGGTAAAGTTATTTTCAGATGCTCTATATTTATAAAGTATATCCAAATGTTACATGAAGTAACATATGATATGAAAACACTTGCAATCTATAAAGTGGTGTGAACACATATACTATTACTATCAGAGCTGATTATTGGAAAGAGACCTTATCTTGGAATGATGGGTCACTTGTAGGAAGTTGTGATATCTTGCAATAAATCCATCCATCTATAAATAATAGGCTATTTTCATAACACACATTAGTTATGGTTCACTCAAAATCTACAATCTCGAAGGGTACGTTTTGTTTTAGTGAGATGTGTGTGGGGAGGTTTCCTGTGTAGATCATGTTGAAAATAGTAAATGTTTCCCTGAGGACAAATTAAGCATGATAAATCTCAAGTTGTTCCTCATAAGGCAAGAGAGTAAGCAACAAATTGTTTAAAAGTTGTTTTAAGATCATGCTTTCTTACAGAGTTAGTACTTCCCACAGAAACTGTGGCACCACGATTTGATATAATTTGAGTTATTTTTATATATTGGGATAGATCTGTCTTTATCACAAATTCCCATCCAAAAGAGATTAATCTTTGGAAGAAAATGGAGATTGTAGATAGCTATTATGGGAATTCTGTGAAATCGAGACATATTAGTTGTATAATATCTCTCAGGGTCTCTGGGAAAACAAAGTTTTCCTAGAGCAACATAGCATGAATCAACCAAGTATTAACTAAGTTCCTAATATATATTTAACTTTTACAAAAATACCAAGGAGACTTTTGACTTTTACCTATAGTATAGGAACAAAAATCATGTAATCACAGAATATTAGAAGGTGCTACATAAGTAGTTCATGATCATACCACCTTGAAGGCATCAGAACTCATCAGAGTATAATTAAATTCTCAATGTGTCTTATTCATCTCTACATCTCTGGTGCTAGGTTAGTGTTTTGTATGTAAGTGGAACTAAGTTCTACAAAAGTACTGAACATCTTTGTTGAATGAGTAGTGGGTGGGAGTGTGCACACACACATGTGTGCGTCTTCCTAATGAACACTTGAGAAAATAAAGGGGGCAGCAATAACATAGTTTATTTTGGGTCTAGAAACATGATTGGAGAAAAATAACTTTTCTGTGGAAAATGGGAAAATGCTTGATTATTTCATTGTTCTAATTGTGTCATTGATCCACTGGTGAATACAACAGACATAATTCAGCCTTATAGCAGAGGCAGTGGAGATACTTCCTCTAAGTCTAAGATCTGAGAATATATTAACAATATTGTAAATAGGATTATAAGACCACAAGTTTCACCCTCTGTATAGCTTATTTGCAACACATAAACTGGTCCTTGCTACACATTACCAAATCCTTCCTTTTAAAATAGGCTTTTACTGTTCTTGAGGCTGGCAAAAAAAGTATTTATTTACAGCAATTCTAATATTTATCAACAAAGTGATTTCCCAGTAGAAATGTCATTCCTTTCCCAAATTTCACTAACATCATAAGAATGAATCTCAATGGACTGTCTTTGACCATCCTCAAACATAATAGGGAGTTGGGTGGGGAGAGTACGCTGATTGGCTAGCTTACCTGCCACTCTCACTCTTTCCTATGGGACTGGGGAAAGAGAGCTGGGAAGAGAGACAGTTAGCCTCACCAATATCCTGTGGCTTACAAGAGAAGGAGGTGTGGTACCTCAAAGACAAACCAGGGCACTATTTCATGAGTAGGAGGAATGGATGCTATTCAGGCACATGTCCATCTTGTACATTCCTACATATTCATCCTACACTGTCTTATTTGTATCATCAACCTAAGCATCTAGGTCAGTAAATGCCTGTCAGGAACTAGACATCTAATTGTACTGTGTAAAGGAAGAATGTTTACAATTTGCCCTTTGATCTCCATTCCAAACACCATAGCTTTAATTCAGGTTCAAATTATTGCCATCCTGATCTACTTGAATTGACATCAGTCTTAGAGATAATATTGTGGATTTAACACCTAAAGGAAAGGCAACAAAAGTAAAAATAAACAGGTTGGACTATATCAAACTAAAAAACTTCTGCACAGCTGACATAAAGTACATGCCAGCTGAGCAATACTAATGCAAAGGTAGTAAAAACCCTGAAGTTAGAAATCATAGGGTTCCATCATCACTCCAACATTGGCCAACTGAGTAACTTCTCTCAAGTTATTTTATTTCACTAGATCTTAGTATAACAGCACTGTTATAAGAATTAAATATAACAATCCATGTGAAGTGATCAATACATAATTTTGTACATATTAACTACTCAATACTTGTTAGATGCTGTAGCTGTTAGCATTGCTATTGAAGCTGTTGTTGCTTTAGTTATTATTATCCAAGAAAACCGCACCATCTAAACAAAGAGTTTAGTAAATGGTGAAGAATATTCTGACTTAATTGAATAAAAGATGCAATCTATTTTGCAGATTCAAGTGTAAAGTTATAAATTCACTGGAATAAATGTGACATATAGATTTGTGTATACATACATATATATGTGTGTGTGTATACATATCTGTAAAGACACATTTATAACTCATGAGCAAACAAAAGAAGTACTGTAACATAGATACTATGTGGCTTAGAAGTGATAGAATACAGTTGTATTTCTGCTTTCTTGACTTGGGTATTACACAAAGTAACAAGGAAAATCATAAATGCAAGATCTTGACTTAATAAAAGTTAAAGACAACTGCATCTCCACCTGAAATATCTGAATGGAGCTTCAAAGCTCAGCAAATACAATAGAGAAAAGCTATCCAAATAACTGTGACCAAAAAGAGTGAAAACTGGTCTGACCTCAAATTTCTCCAGAGAAAAATAAAATTCTAGCAGACAGAGGAGCTCCAATACAAAACATGCATGGAAACGAAATGTGGGCCAAGGACTTTATAAACAGTCAAACTGTGACTCATATTAAAAAGCAAAAATAAACAATAATAAATACAATAAAACAAAAATTAAGATTCTATAACTCATAACCCCTTCCTAAAAAACTACTACAGGACAAAATTCAACTAAACAAAAAATGACTGGCAAAACTACTGCCCAAGAAATGGCAAAAAATGTAATTTATTTTACTGTAGAACAAACTAAAACAAATATGTTACTTATGGGTAAATAATACAGAGTTATTAATAATGTGGAAATAATACAGAGTTTGAAGTGGAAGATAGTGTAAAGATACAGATTTCATTGTATTTCACAGCAAGGAGAAAAGTAACATCAATTAAAGATAATAAATTAGAAGATATAAATTAATATAAGCCTATAGGCAAAGCGTAAGGGAGGTATTTTTATATACTAAATTAGATAGGGAAACTAAGAGGAATATGAGGGGAATGCAACTGTATTCATTGCATTCTTGCTCACAGTGTGATAAATTTATACTACATAAGATATAAATTTGTGGGTAAAATATAAAATTACAGGTATTTATGTAGATTCAATACAATTCCAATCAAAATGTCAACATTTGTTTTTCAAAAAATACCAGCCTTATTCTAGAATTTGTGCAGAAATGCGATGGACCAATGACTACCAAAGAAATTTTAAAGCAGAATTTTTAAAAAAACCCTAAAAGACTTAACACTAGCAGATATCAAGACTCACTATTAAAAATAACGTGGTATCAGCACATCACAGACTGGTGGGGCAATGGAACTTAGAATTGAGTCCTGAAATAGACAGGTGTGTGTGGTGATGGTCAAGGTGGCACCAAAAGGCCGTAGAGAATATGGTGCATTTTTCAATAAGTAGTTTTGTGTCAACTGGTGCATTGGTTTTATATGGTGCCACAAGAAATCGTCACACATTTAGTGGTTTAAAATAATCGAAATGTATTACTCACCATCCCTGCGGATGCAGGTACGGGTAAGCTGATCCTCTGCTCAGGCTGTACTGAGGTATTGCTCAGGGCTGGAGGCTCCGGGTCTTCTTCTGGGCACATGGCTGTTAGAATTCATTTCTTGCAGGTGTTAGACTCAGCTAATAGAGACCATCTGCGGTTCCCTCACACATGGGTCTATATCGAAAAATGGAAGTTTACTCTGTCAAAGCCAACAGAAAAATTTCTCTCATGCTCTGAATCTCTCCCTTCAACAAAAGCTAATATCATCTAAAGCAGGTGCATCAAACTCATTTTCACCGAGGGCCACATCAGCCTCCTGGTCACCTTCAAAGGGCGAAATGTAATTTTAGGACTGTATGAATGTAACTACTCCTTAACTAGGGGCAAGGAGCTTGGTGCTCCTGTTGGGTAGAAACAAGGTGCTGGGCAGATAAAACAAGGCAGAGGGCGGAACTCAGCCCATGGGCCTTGTGTTTGCCACCTGTGTTCTAAAGGTCTTGCTTGATTAGATCAGATCCACTTAAGATAATCTTCCTTTTAATTGAATCAAAGTCAGCTGATTGGGGGTTTTAATGACATTGGAAAAATTATTTTAACTTTGTTTTATAACATAACCTAACCAAGGGTAAAATCCATCATATTTGTAATTCATACATTCTCGGGGAGAAGATTATACTAGATGCCAGGAGAGGGAAGCTCAGAGGATATCTCAAAATTCTCTCATCTCAACTGGGTATCCATAGAGACAAAAAGGAAGCTAAATCCCTACCTCACTATGTACACAAAACTCAATGAACTCTCATCTCACTGTATAAACAAAAAAATCAACGCATTGAAGATTTAAGTGTCAAGAAAAAATAACGTTTTAACAAAAATGCAGGACAATGCTTCAGTGTTCTTGTTTTAGGCAAATATCTCTTAAAAGGGACAATATGCTCACAAAGAAAAATGATATTTTGAATGATTTCAAAGTTAAACTTTTGTTTATTAAAACATAATAAAATAATATGAAGGTAAACCCAAAGTGTGAGAAGACATTTGTAATGTACATATACAACCAACAACTGACTCATATTTACAATATATAAAGAACACCGACAGATCATTATGAGCAACAGAAAATTCACTAGCACACTCGGCAAAAGACTTGAAATAGTGATCGAAAAAACATATACAAATGGCTAATAAACATATGAAATGTGTTCAACTTGATTAACAATCAAAGGAATGCAAATGAAAAACAATAACATCTGTTAATACTCACCAGCGTGGCTAAAATTTAGAAAAGGATTAAAATGCTAAGTATTATAGAGCATATGAATGTACTGGAAACACATAAACAGTGCTGGAAACTCAGCCAATGCCCACTAAAATAGGGTATACTCCTATCCATATGCAGCAATCCTACTCTCAGATTACACCTAATAAACGTACAGATGCCCAAACATATATGCACTGTAAGACAGACCAGCATGTTCCTTGTAGCAGCAATATTCCTAATATCTATAAATTATAAGCTCCTCAACTGCCCAAACACATATGCACTGTAAGACAGACCAGCATGTTCCTTGTAGCAGCAATATTCCTAATATCTATAAATTATAAGCTCCTCAACTGCCCAAACACTTGATGAATCCTGGTATATTTACACAACAGAGTAATACTCAAGATGAGATTAAATGATCTGTAACAATATATAACAAGATAAACATCCCAAACATGTTTGGCAAAATAAGAAGCACAAAAGAAAACACACAGTGTTTCTATAACTTATATATAGTAAAAAATAACAGGAGAAACTAATTCATGCTACTAGAAGTCAAAATAATGTAACTCTTAAGAGTGGAAACACAGGGAAACATGAACAGATTATTCAGGTTTGAATGAAAAAGAAAGTATAATTTCAATGAACAAAATCATAAAAGAACTAGCAGAAAATGTGGTTTGATGCCAGAGTAGAGACTATCTTCCTAAGGGTAGTTCATAATTTAGAAGACATAGGAGAAAAGCTAGATGATAATACACATACACACAAAATCTTCATAACCAAAAAGAACCGAAACCACAGACCACAGAAACACCATACAGAAATTCAATGTCACGGGGATCTTCATTAAAGATGGTGACATAAGAAAATCCTGAACTCATCTCTTTACACCAAATCCAGACATACCAAATCTACAGATACACATAGAACAACTTCTCCCAGAAAAACAAAAACAAAACAGAACAAAAAACAAACAAAAATCGGTTGGCAACACTTAGACTCCTTGTAATCAAGTGAAGAGAGAAGACCCGCATAGAAACAGGTAGGAGAAGACAGGCTGGGACACAATCTCAACATAAACCCCAACCCAATGCAGTTTATAGTCTGGAGGGAACTTAATCCCCAAGATGCCTCTAGAGGAAAGAGGCATTGAACCCCATACTGGGCACCCCTAAATTTTAAGACCTGTACCTGAGGGTCAAGTCCCCCAAACATATAGCTTTGAAACCAACCATAAACCCACAGGCTGGAGTAACCCATGCACCTGTGTGCACCAGGACTCAGCAGCAGGGTCCAGCATGGAGGGGCCAATGTAGGGGCTGATCTGCAGAGCGTGGGCCTGAGGGACGGCATCTGGTTGACACATAGGGAGCCTGCTGGTGGCACTTGGGAGTGGAGACCAGCTGGCACCATCTCCCTGCCCTGGTCCCTCAAGAGGCTCCATCTCCTTCCCTTGCTTTCTAATTCTAGGTTTTCCTTTTTTCTTTTTAAAAATCTTTTCTCTTTTGTTCTTCCTGGCAGCTCTATATGCTCCCATCTGTCTAACTCCAGAGTGCAGCATCTCCAGGACAGCCTGATGCCCCAATATTTGCAGACACTCTCAGGACACCTCGAGGTGGCCTGCCTCTGGTGGTGAGTAAGGGTTTTACAGTATGATAATCGCTGGAGCAAGAGCTCTTAAGTGATGACTGACTGAAATCCTCTCCAGAGACCTCAGAAGCAGGTGCAGGATGAGGACACTATTCTCACGAGAGGGCACTATTCTCATATTGGTGAGGTGCTCCCTCTGCCAGTCTCTAGAAGCCCAGTTATCTTCCTGAAGATCTTTCACTCTCTCCTGGTACTCCTGCCTTTGCTGCAGCCAGCAGGAGATAACCCTTGATCACGTGGCTCTGGTGGCCATGGGCTTTTACCTGGGTCATACAGGACCCAGAGAGACATGTAACTACCAGAAAGACAGTTCTTGGCAGGTTACTACCCCCAGGGTACTACAAAGAGAGCCAACTGAGACACATCCTCAGTCTTTTCATGAAAGAAGCCTGTTTGCTTGTCCTAGAGCTTTGGCACACATCTAGAGGCCTACAGATTTCAAATTCTACTACAAAGCTGCAGTGATCAAAACTGTGATATTGGCATAAAAACAGAAATATAACTCAGTGGAAGACTAGAGAGCCAATAAATAAACCAACACCTATATGGTCAATTAATTTACAACAAAGAAACCAAGGATATACAATGAGGAAAGGACAGTCTCTTCAATAAATAGTATTAGGGAAACTGGACAGCCAACTACAAAAGAATGAAACTCGACCACTATCCACACCATGCACAAAAAAACTAACTCAAAATGGATAAAGACTTGAAGGCAAGACCTGAAACCATAAAATTCCTAGAAGAAATCGTAGGTGGTAAGCTTCTTGACTGAATCCTGGTGATGACTTTTTATATTTGATACCAAAGCAAAGGCAACAAAATTAAAAATCACAGTGAGACTACATCAAACCAAAGAGCTTCCACACAGAAAAGAAAACCATCAACAAAAATGAAAAGGCAGCCTAGTGAATGGGAGAAAATATTTGCATATCATCCATCTAATAAGAGGTTAATATCCAAAATATATAAAAAATTCATACAACTCAATAGAAAAAAAATCCAATTTAAAAATGGGCTTGGATACAAATAGACATTATTCCAAAGAAGACATAGGGATGGCCGACAGGTATATAAAAAGATGCTCAACATCTGGAATCACCAGGGAACTGTGAATCAAAACTCCCGGAGCAATCCATTCTAAAAGAGGGCATTCCCGCTAGGCATACATCACTAAACTCTATGAAACTTCATAATTATCACTATTGATTACTCTTCATGTCTCATGCCTAAATTATTCAGGTTTTGAAAGTTAGTTTTGCCCTCAAGATGAATACAGATTTTTTAAATACCTTTAGGACCAATTTGTATATGCACTTTCCTTTGTCATTTTTTAAAGATATGGTTAAAAATAATTTAAAGTGGAAATGAAAATTTGTCGTGTGAAAAACCAAATTCAAATAATTAAATAGACAACTGAAAAATAGATTTGCAAGGTTTTGTTTTCACTTTTGTTTTTGTTTTTGGAAGTCCCTTGGACTTGCTATTGATAAAATTTGAACTAAAAAGAATTAAACCTTTGGTCAAATTTTATTTTTCCCATTGAACATGTAGTACTTTCCTATGGCTCACTTTCTGACAAATACTAGATAAATATTTATGCAGAAAGTCTCTGTTTTAATGGATTCTTGGTTCCTTAGACATCCAATTTTGGGAAAAGACCTACTTGAGTTACAAATTATAAATATGAATGCAGTGGTATTGCTCTATACCTAAGAGCTTCTCACATCAGAGTTGATGACTGTCTCCACTAGTTAGTAGCTGTGTAGTCTTTGACAAGCAACTCAGACTCCCAGATTCTCTTTTTCCTTATTTGTAATTCAGGAATCAACAGAAGCAAACTGTTCAGACATTGGAAATCATGAATAAAATGTATATGAGGGAGTTTTAATAGCACTGGCCATATTTTACATGCTCATTGTGTGTTCAGAGGAAACTAACCCATGGGATTCTTCTCAAGAACGGGATTCCCAGCTCAGAAGCCACTGTGCAATATATTCCCATACTTAGAGTTTCAGAATAAACACTAGCTATGAGTAGTCCTGCATCACAAAAGTCTGTTTAACTCTTTAAGATGAGTGCAGCCCTCCCACTGTGTCTACGGACTGAGAAATGAAAGCAAAACCTGAATTCTTAGTGTTTGAGTTTACACTTTCCAAGACACACATATGGATAAGTATAATTATAGCAATTCCATATGTAAAGATATAGATATAAAAATAATGATCAGTAATTTAACATACCTATGTAATCTCTCTATCTTCATCTTCCAAATACATTTTTCTTGGTAACTTTACAGGCGCTAAAATTGTAGTGATTGTTACTCTACAAGATGAACATTCTTTAGAAAGATATCACTTCCAGTGCTTCCTTTCTGGTACCATTTTAGATATTGAGTCTAACATCTTGACTTACATCAAAACGCCATCCCATTAATTGTCAGTCCTGTTTGTCAGCATTTCAGATATTTGGATTATTTTCAGTAGATACTGGATTGCCCTTTTCCTTATATGGTGTAATATGACTTTCGTTTTACAACCAAATGTAATTGTAGGTGAGATGTAGAACAAAACTGTGGTCTCTGGCTTTTTTCCCCCATCACAACTGTTACAAATATTCAAAATCACAACTCATGCTATTAATTTCAGCTGATATTTTCAACTCGCTTAACCCAGCACTTACATCCGACAGCTGTAAATGCTTTCAGCCATAATAAATCTCTGCCTGACTTCCCAAAGCAAACAGTGTTGAGGAGAGTGATCTCTCCAATAACATTTTGTCAGCTCAAATCACCACCACAACATAAGTGATTCAGACAGTCTGAACTGACTCCAGGCTTCCCAACCTCCGGTCCTTATTTCCTATTTTCTTTTACTTATGACCTGTGCTTAATATTCCAAAGATTCTGAAAATGCAGTGTTCATTTCTCAGGACTGGCTGAATGCCCATGTAATGAGGTGGTTTTCTCTCTCTCTCTCTCTCTCTCTCTCTCTCTCTCTCTCTCTCTCTCTCTCTCTCTCTCTCTCTCTCTCTCCCCCCCTCCCTGAGAAGATTCTGCATTGTGGCCTGCCTAGTCTGGTTCATCTGAAAGTGAAGTTTATTGAGGTCTGCTAATTTTAAAAAATCATTGAGTAAACTGTAATGCTGGATAATTAAAATTTTAGTAGTCAATCTCTATTTTTGTAAAGCAAGTGAAACAAAGTTATTTCCCTTGATGTGCTTAAAATTAATTCTAGACATTGCAATGTCCATGCAGTATATTTCTGTCACTCATTCATGCCATAAATAATGTGTTGAGTGAATTAATGAGCTTCCTTGGGGCTGAGAACCATGCACAGAAGCTAGGTCAAGCTCTGTGAGCCTTGTAGGGGCATGTATACATTATCTAAAACTATGCTTTTCAAATAGTAAGTGATGTAGCAAAAGCACAGAGACTTTGCATCAGACAGGTTCATCTTCAAATCCTGGGTCTGCCTCTTAGTGCAGTTTGACCATGGACACATGGGACCTCTGTTGCCTCATTTGTAAATTAAAGGTGTTGTTACCTGCCTAGTAAAAGAAAAGAGAAAAGAAAATTTGTTTTTTTCCTTTATTTTAATTGTTGTTCTTGTACAGTTTTCTTTTACTCCCATCCCAGCCCACCGCCCGAGCCCTCCCCACCTCCCTCCCATTTCCACCGCCCCCCCTAGTTTTTGTCCATGTGTCTTTTATACTTGTTGCTCTAAACCCTTCCCCTTTTCCCCTGAAGTTCCCTCCCCTCTCCCCTCTGGTGTCTGGCAGCCTTTTCTTAATTTCAATGTCTTTGGTTATATTGTGCTTGGTTGTTTGTTTGTTTTGTTTTCTTATTATTGCTGTTAGCAGTGTCTGTGTTTTAAACCAGGCTTTGCTATTGTTTTGGGATGAGGTGTTACCTCAAAGCAACCGCAAACTAAAAATATTTATGACTCAGACACTGTAGATCTTTTCTGCCCCACTTTTATTGAGATATAACATTGCATTAGGTGAAAGTGCACCACATGACTTGATATGTGTGTATAATCTGAAATAATTACCACAATAAGTTTAGTTAACATCCATCAATCCACAAAGTTAAAATTTTTTCTTGTGATAGAATTTTAAAGATTTACTCTCTTCACAGAACTTTACTTTGAACCATTCTATCTGAAAATGAGCATCCTTTATCCTTCTAATTATAGGCTATTTTGGAAAACATATTTTGGCACTATTTGCTATTTTACTTAAATCGAATCTCATGAGGATACCTATCATTTTTATTACTCCAACACTAAAATCATTTCATTTATTAGATGATGATACATTATAGATACTACCTTATTTAATTATTAGATAAACAAAAAGGTAGGTATTATCCTTTTAAGTAAGAGTGCTAAATAGCAGCCAGCTTTTCTATTACAACTATTGAAAGGATTGAGCTAGATTTCATACCTGGGCCCAATCAATGGGAAAGTCTTTATTTTTTTAATATTATTCAATATTAATTTTGAAACAAAACTGAAAAATCACTTAAGGGTGTAGGGAGGCATCTAGTAAAATGGTTAAGAACCTGAAAGAGCTCTTGAGCCTGAATGTGTGGATTCAAATTTTCCGTTCTGTCACTTACTTTACTAATATACAGTTATCTAATCCCTCTGGGCTTTAATTCTTTCACCTATACATTAGAGATAATAACAACATATATGTCAGGATATTTATAGGACTTAATGAATTAATACGCTGCTTATAACAACACAGAGCACAAAAATTGCTCTCAAACTGTTGGCACTATTTTTAGGATACTGAGTACTAGAATGTTTACTGAAATTGCCTACAGTCACACAACTAGTTCATGAAGGAAGCTGCATTGTACTCAAAACATCAGAGCCACATTGCATTTACTATTTAATGACACATATGTGTTGTTTGCTATAAGCATCATGCTAGGGATTGGAAAACCAATGATGACTCAAATTATGCTGTTAGATCTTACAGTCTCATTTTGGAAAAATATAATTACATAAGTGACATCATATGTATGGGTGCTGATACATGCAACTTACAAAGGGCAAAGGGACACCTAGGGAGGACCTACTCCAGCATCAGAGAAGCTTCATGGAAAAATTACCTCCAATATAAAAGTGAAAGACTAAGGATGCCAGCATTAGGTGAAATGGCCAGGACCTTCCATTTCACTGTTTTAAACCTCGCTAGTTTCCACATCTAGAAAAACATTAATGAGCATGCATCCAATGAAAAATGGTGAGCCCATGATAATTCTATAAACAATATTTTGAGTAAGAAAAATACAAAGTGCATAACCTCCTGATGTTTCACCCCTGCTTCCTCTCCATCTCTCTCTCTCTCTCTCTCTCCCCCGCTCTCTCTCTCTTACCCCCTCTCTATTCCTCTCTCCCTCTCCCTTTCTTAAGGATTAACGACTGTTTATAGAATTCTAAGCAATACCTTTTCAAACTCAGGCCATCTAAGTGCAAAGTGTGATTAATAACTCTGTAAAGCTAAATGTTTGATTATATGGGGAAAAAAGAAAGTTGCTACTGTTGGTACAAATGGACTTGGAGTGTAACAGAAAGAACATTGAGAAGTAAAGATATACATTGTTCCTCTTTTGGCTCTGGTGGTTGAAAATACACTTCATCTTTTTTGTTTGTTTATTTGTTTAGTGAACAAGCATTTCTGTTCTTTAAATAGTTGAGAGTAAGCATCAACTTGTTTTCTGACACCTCAACTTTATTGAAGCTTTAAAAAGTATGAGACACAGGGAGAAAAAGTGAAGGAGGGAGGGAGAAAGATATTAACACTTGGCATTGACAACCAGGAGAAAATAGTAATGCTGAAGATGGTTTTGGTGATAGATGTAGACTCATCTTTCAGTAACTGTAGTAGTACCCTTTTAACTTTAGGATCCTATTCTTTTGGACATGCAGCCCATCAGACAAGGCAATAATTCTGTTAAAGTTATCTCATTTGGATTTTCACATAGTATTGAGGGTAACAGAAGAATTTTCATCACATTCCACATTTGTAAATACAGTAGGTAACTAGATAATTGAATCTGGTTTCCTTCAATTTATTCTCTGTATGTCAGCGTATACTTGCTCAATGCTTTCTTTCTTCCTAAAATTCGTATGTCATTTACAGAATGTATTGTTGTTCTATGATGATTATAAATAGTAATTAAGTTTATGCCAAGTAAAAAAAAAAATAATGAGACCACCCAAGATGTTTAAACAGGGAATAAAGGATAAAATCTTTGCCCCAAGCAATACTTGTTTCACAGGGTGCCAGTGATGTTCAAGACTTTATCCCACTCCTCAAAATTCTTATTTCCACTACCTGTTTCATAAACCCAAAGTCAGACATTAAAGCATATATTTAAAA
This sequence comes from Glossophaga mutica, assembly GCA_039655065.1. Taxonomy (NCBI): domain Eukaryota; kingdom Metazoa; phylum Chordata; class Mammalia; order Chiroptera; family Phyllostomidae; genus Glossophaga; species Glossophaga mutica. Next base: position 156,739,132 of record CM077303.1, on the reverse strand, counting down.
TCATGGTCAAACATCTGTAAAAAATTAATTAATCCTCACTTATATATCCAAAAAGTTTAATAATAATCATGCTTCCAACATAAAGTGTTTGCTGAGATGTTTTAGCCTGTTCCTATTTTATTCCTTTGTTTATAAAATAACCCAAAGCAATACTAACAGAAAATTTAATACTTATATATGGCCCTTATTACATACCAGACACTATTCTAAGTACTTTGTATGTAACAAAACAATTACATGCAAGTGCTTAAAATAGAATCCCATGAAGTAGATACTATTTTTATCCCCCTTTTACATCTGAGTAAACTGAGGCACAAAACAATTAGATAAATTGACCTTTAATGTAATTCATAGTGAGACTGTAGGCTGCTAGTATACACCCAATATACCCATAAATTTTGTAAAAGAATTATCCTGGAGTTAAATACACTGTGGGACTCTGGTGTTGACAACTCAGTGAAACAGTGACAATATATTATTTGAGTGTGGCTTATAAATGGGAGCTCACCTCCTTCAGCTCCTTGTTCACATGTTGTCCCCTGAGGAAGGCCTCTCATGACACACTGTTTAAAATGACAACCACCTTGTTCTCAGCATACGTACTCCTCTTCTATTTTTGTCCTGAGTGTTTACCATCTAACTGTTAGATAATTTTTTCAACATTTAAAAAATCGTCTGTGTCCTTTCACCAGGATACAAACCCCAGGAAGGCAGTATTTTTCAGGTGTTGCCTTGCACAGTGCCTGGGTAAATTGTAGATGCTCCAAAAATATTAGAGAAATACATAAATAAATGAATGTATTGTCAATCTTTCCTAATCCTATAAATATTGTAGAGATTATTTACGTATTGTGTTTGTTATATGTGAGTAGTTATTTGACTCAGGTAGCCAGGATTTCATTATTTAATGCTGCAAATATTTTTTTTCCTTTAGTGTGTTTCTTATATACAAGTTGGGAACCTCAATTTAGAATTTAGTTTATTTCAGTCATTGGGAGAAGTTTGACTTTGTAAGTGTTTCTTGAGTCTCTGGGGACATTCTCTGCCAGTTCTTTGCTGGGATCATGCTCTCCTGGACAACTTTAACATGTCACCCTACTAACAAAAAAGGAAAATAGGAGGGGGAAAAAGACTGTTGATCTGTGCCTAATAGCCCTTTATCCTGTGATATACATGTATATGGTTATATATTTATATCTCTATATCTAACCAGCTTTTAATAATCTAATTACATCATAACAATGGTGTTCCACTGTCACATGGGCCCTGCAAGGCTGAAGGTCTTATCAGAAAGTTGCTGTTGGCTGGTTGAGCAAACCAGGGTGCATTACATGCCTTCAGAAAACCAGCTTTGACAAGTAAATGCATTATTTTGCTCAGGGCAAAGAGGGAAATTGAGAATGAGAGCAGAAGTGAGAGCTGGAGAGAATGTATTTCAGACACATTCAGTGAAAGAGTAAACTTGACAGCTATACCAGTTTTCAAAAAATGTAGTAACTCAGGCCCATATGCTTAATAAATAGTTAGCATTTTTTTAAGTATTGCTGAAAATACCACCTAAACTGTCACTTGTTCTCTTATTCACCTCTTCATCTAAGAATTTTTCTTTCTTTTTTTTTTCTGTTTTTCTGCAACTGGTCTTTGTTTCTATAGATCTGCCTATAAGGTTGTATTCTTAGCACCCCAAATTTTTTCTAGACTATCTCTGACTCATGTTGGACTTTCCTACTTCAAAATAGGGGGTTCCCGTAAACAGCTTAGAGTTCAGAGAGGAGATACATGCCTCAACTTCCCAGAGGGCTCCTGGACAAATTGTGCAAGAATCTGCAAGGATAACTGAGACCTCAAAGATTATTTAAAAATGCAACTTGAGTTCTTATTGAAGTCCATCTGTCTACCTCCTATGGCAGAACAAAAGAAAAGTGGGGTGACTTCTGGCCAAGATGGAGGATTAGGTAGACACATTTTACGTCCTTGCACAATGAAAAGAAGGATAACAACCAATCTGAAAACAAAATACAACCAGAACTTCCAGAAAATCAAACTGTATAGAAGTCCAGCAACCAAGGGTTTAAAGAGCAAATATTCATCCAGATGGGTAGGAGGGGCAGAGATGGGGAACAAGGGCAGAGGAAACAGCAGTGAGAGACCAGCAGAGGCCAGTGGAATAGACAGTCCCATACTTACCTGTGGTGGATAAAAAAGTTGGAGCAACACCGGGGGAGTGAGCCATCCCAGCCCTAGGCAAGACTGTGCATCCTAGGGTTCCAGTGCCAGGTAAATAAGTCCTCATAACTTCTAAAAACCAGTGGGCAATAGGGCAGCAGAAGAAACTGCTGCTCTTTAAGGAAAATCCATTTAAAAGACCCATATGGCCCTAGAAAATACGGGAACCTACCCACTCTGAGATTCAGTTCCAGGGCAGCAGCTAGAGGGGCACCTGTCTCATACGGACAACATTTCTAGACTGGGAATGGGGCAAAAGCCAAGGAAGCGGCATTGCTACCTCTCTGACCCCTTTCCCCCTCCCAGACAGTGCCACAAAGCAACAAAATTGGTTGATCTACCCTGGTGAGTATCTAAGACACCACCTCTTACAACATAACAGGTGCACCAAGATGGAGTCAAAGCAGGTTTACACAATACACAGAAACAAACACAGGGAGGCTGCCAAACTTTGAGGAGACAAAGTATGGCCCAAATGAAAGAACAGATCAAAACTCCAGGAAAAGAACTAAGTGAAATGGAGATAGCCAACCTATCAGATGCAGAGTTCAAAATACTGGTGATAAGGATGCTTAGATATCTCATTGAGTGTGGCAAACATATAAGTGAAGAAATGAAGGCTACACTAAGTGAAATAAAGAAAAATCCATAGGGAACCAACAGAAAAGGGAAGAAACCCAGGGTTCAAATCAACAATTTGGAACATAAGGAAGAAATAAGTATGGGATGAAGAAATAAGAATTTTAAAAATGAAGGATAGAATAAGAAGACTCTGGGACATCACAAAACGTACCAACATCTAAATCATAGGAATGTCAGAAGGAGAAGAGGAAGAGCAAGAAATTGAAAATTTATTTGAAAAAATAATGAAGAATACTTTCCTAATTTGGTTAAGGAAATAGACATACAAGTCCTGGAAGCACAGAGTCCCAAACAAGTTGGACCCAAAAAGGGCCACACTAAGATACATCATAATTAAAATTCCAAAGGTTAAAGGATCCAGAGACACATGAAAAGATGCTCGATATCTCTAGCTATCAGAGAGATGCAAATTAAAACTACAATGAGATACCACTTGACACCAGTCAGAATGGCCTTCATAAACAAAGCAACAAACAGCAAGTGTTGGAGAGGTTGTGGAGGAAAGGGGACCCTAGTGCACTGTTGGTGGGATTGCAGATTGGTACAACCACTATGGAAAACAGTATGGAATTTTCTAAGAAAACTAAAAATGGACATACCTTTTGACCCAGCAATTCCACTGCTTGGATTATATCCTAAGAATCCTGAAACACCAATCCAAAAGAAACTATGCACCCCTATGTTCATAGCAGCACAATTTACAATAGCCAAGTGCTGGAAGCAACCTAGGTGCCCATCAGTTAATGAATGGATCAAAAAACTGTGGTACGTTTACACAATGGAATTCTATGCAGCAGAAAGAAAGAAGGAGCTCCTACCCTTTGCGACAGCATGGAAGGAATTGGAGAGTATCATGCTGAGCAAAATAAGCCAGGCAGTGAAAGACAAATACCATATGATCTCACCTTTAACAGGAAGCTAATCAACAAAACAAACAAACAAGCATAATATAAACAAAGACACTGAATTTGAGAACAGTCTGACAGTGTCCAGAGGGGGAGGGGAGGGAATTTCAGGGGAAAAGGGGAACTGTTTAGAGCAACAAGTATAAGGGACTCATGGACAAAAACTATGGGGGGTGGAAGTGGGAGGAAGGTGGGGAGGGCTGGGGTGGTGGGCTGGGGCGGGGTAAAAGACAGAAAACTGTACAATATCAACAATTAAAAAATACTGATTAAAAATTAAAAAAAATAAAATAAAAAAAAATTCCAAAGGTTAAAGAGAGCATCTTAAAAGCAGCAAGAGAAAAGCAGAGTTACCTACAAAGGAATTCTCATAAGACTGTCAGCTGATTTCTCAAAAGAAACTTTGCATGAAAGAAGAGGCTAGCAAGAAGTATTCAAAGTGATGAAAAGCAAGGATCTACAACCAAGGTTACTCTATCCAGCACAGCTTTCACTTAGAATGGAAGGGCAGATAAAGTGCTTCCCACACAAGGTAAATAAAGCTAAAGGAGTTCATCATCACCAAGCCCTTATGAAATGTTAAAAATGACTTATTTAAGAAAAAGAAGAAGATCAAAACTATGAACAGCAAAATGGCAACAAACTCACAACTATCAACTGACTCTAAAAAAAAAAAAAAACCAACAAGTAAACAACTACAATAGGAACAGAATCAGAGAAATGGAGATCACATGGAGGGTTATCAGTGGAAAGGTGGAATGTGGAGAATGTGGATAAAGGTACAGGGATAAAGAAGCATAATTGGTAGGAACAAAAATAGACAGAGGGGTTTTAAGAATAGTGTAGAAAGTGGAGAAGCCAAAGAATTTATATGCACAGCTCATTTACATGAAGTAAGGGAAGGGATGTACTGAGTGAGTGGGGGCAAACGGGAAAAATTGGGACAACTGTAATAGTGTAATTAATAAAATACACTTAAAAAAAGAAGATATGTGACAAGTTAATATTTGACTGATGGAGGATAACAATGCCATTGACAAAAGAGAACTGAGGTATATATGGGAATGTCTCTTCTCTTAGAAACACACTCCAGTATTTAGGGATAAGGAGCCATAATGCTTGTAATTTACTCTCCACCAATGCATAAAAAATATTCTGAGGGAGAGAGAGAGTGAGAGAGCATGTATATGAACGAGCAAGTGATAAAACAAGTAGGACAAATGTTAACATTTTGTCAATTAGTCAAATTAACAATTGGATAGAATATATAGATGTTGTTTATACTATTTTATTTTTGTACCATTATGAACTTTAAAATAATTTCCAAATAAAAAATATTTAAAAATCAAGAAAAAAAGGACTACCAGAAAGAGTAAACAGAGAATAGGGATTGAATCTTTGCGGGTGCTTTATTCAGATGACCGGCAATCTGAGAAGATGGTGGGTTAGTATCCTAATGGACCATCTTAAATTCCATTTTAAACTGAGCCTTTTTATAAGGAGAAGGAAAGTGTAGGTAAGAGGTTTCGAATTCAGGTAAATTAATCAGATAAAAGCCACAACGTTATTTCCTCTGTGTCTTAGGCAGTGGGTGTCTCACCCTGGAGTACAATGGCTCAGATACCATCTCGATCACTTGCAGTCCTCCTGAGGCACAAAGGTGGAACTGCATGTGGTCTCCTGGAGTCAAGTTGGGTCATACCTTCAGTTCCTGAAACAATAGATTTTTACATGCATCAATCACTAAGCTTATTAGCTATTACCTAACAAAAATTCTCCAACTCTTGAGTCCCTCATCAGAGCTAGTCAGGTAATGACACTGGGCACAGGTGTTATTCTGAGTGTTTTTGTGGTTTTGTTTTTTTTTCTCCCACCCCCACTCTAAAATAAATGAATGAATGAATGAATGAGAGAGAGAGAGAGAGAGAGAAGGAGGGAGGGAGGGAGGGGGAGGGAGGGAGAGAAAGTGCTCATTATAACCTACCTCTTTTTTCCGGTGATTTCAGGGCATCACCAAGCATCCTATCCTGCATCTCCTACAAGCAAAGCTTTAGTCATCCTCAACTCCTATATCTTCATCCTTAGGCATTCTGTCTTTGAGACTCGGTCTATGCTTTGCCTCTGATATTAATACAAGTTTATGATTTTGTCTGTTTTTGCCAACATTGCCTTCATTGCAAAACAATGTGAATATCCTGCCAAACAATTATACAGCATCCCCCCTTCCTAGAATCCCTCTTACTCTCTGATGCAAATCCTTATAACATCAAGTTTTGTCTTTTCTGATCAGAGCATCTAGATTTAGCCTCCCCGTCTCAGTCTGACCTCTCAGAGCACTCTTTGGCTCATAGTTACTTTCATTGAGACCCCAGTGAATAACTTTTGTGAACTGCTCTCAAGATTTTTCACATATGTAACTCCTATTCTGAGGGACATTGTCAGATTTTTAGGAGGCATAAAAAGACATATACCTTTATGAATGTCCCTCAAAATATCACATACAGCTTGGGGCATGTAGAGGATTATTTGTAGATTTTTTTTTAATAATCTCAACCACATATGTAAATATTATGAGGTATACTATCCCTTAGTCTCTATATTTTTATATTTAAAAACCATATTGTACTAATGGAAATAATTTATATTACATTTACTTCTCTGGATCTAGTTTAAGTTACCTCATCTCTCAATTTGTGAAAAACCCCTAACAAGCACTATTTTAATTGATACCAAATCAATTTATACATTAACTAGAAGAAGCACTTCATACTTCCTAAATGTGTTAATTTTGCATTTCTACTTTAGCTCAATGGAGTTTACATTTAAGTTAGTGTAAATTTCTCACAACTGTTTGATCTTTAACTCATAGATAATTTTTTTTAATTTAAACATACTGTTATTTTTTTCCTCTGGAGATATAAATTCCTCTTCCTCCTTTCACCTTTCTCTTCTTTCTCTATTCTGATTCTTTGATTTCTTGTTTCCATTTATTCCTTTCACCCACCCCAAGGTCTTTTATTTTTTCACAAAGCATCATGAAATTTCATATCTTCAAGTGGTAATACATATACATTTCCTCCCACTTTAATTAATTTATGGACTCATAATAGCTTTCTCCCAAACAAGTTTAGTTAGCTTATTTCTAAACATTATCTAAAGAGCTAACCACCACTTTAGGATTTGGGGGAAATGTTAACAAAATAGATGTTTCCATGGAGAAAGTTTTATATAGATTTAACGTAAATTGTATTAAAATACCAATGGCATATTTCAAAGGTCTAGAATACATATTCCAAAAATTTATATGGAACATAAAAGGACTCCAGGTAACATTAGCAATCTTGAGAAGAACAAAAATTGGGGGTATCACACTACATAATATAAAACTATACTACAAGTTCACTATAATCAAAATAGCCTGGTACTGGCATAAGAACAGGCATATAGATCAGTGGAACAGAACAGAAAGTCCAGGTATAATACTGTGCCTTTATGGTCAATTATTATTTCACAAAGAAGGCAAGAACATAATGTAGTGAAGACAGTATCTTTCATAAATGATGCTGGGAAAATTGGACATGTACATGCAAAAAAAATGAAACTAGACTACCAACTTATACCATATACAAGATTAATTCAAAATGGGTAAAATACAATGTAAGTTGTATAACCATAAAAATCCTAGAAGAAAATACAGGCAGTAAGATGCTCAGACATCTGTCATAGCAGTATTTTGGCCAATATATGTCTTTGGGCAAGGGAAACAAAGGAAAAACAAACAAATGAGGACTTCATCAAACTGAAAAGCTTTTGCATAGCAAAAGGAAATATCAACAAAATGAAAATGAAACCCACCGAATGGGAGAACATGTTTGCCAATAATACATCTAATAAAGGGTAATTTCCAAAATGTAAAAAGAATTTAGACAACACCAGGAAGACAAACAACCCAATTAAAAATTTCAGGGGAAAAGGGGAAGGGTTTACAGGAACAAATATAACGGACACATGGACAAAAAGTAGGGGGGGTGGGAATGGGAGGGAGGTGGGGAGGGCCAGGGTGGTGGGCTGGGATGGGAGTAAAAGACAGAAAATTGTACAACAATTAAAATAAAATAAAAAAAACAATAAAAAATGGACGAAAGACCGATATGGATACCTCTGTAAAGAGTGCATACAGATAGATGGCCAATAGACATATGAAAAAATGTTCAACATCACTAATCATCAGAAAGATGAAAATTAAAACCACAATGAGACGTCACCTCACACCTACCAGAAAAGCCATCACCAATAAATCAACAAACAACAAGTGCTGGTGAGGATATAAAGAAAACAGAACCGTAGTGCACTATTGGTGAGAATGCAGACTGGTACAGCCACTGTGGAAAACAGTATGAAGTTTCCTCAAAAAGTTTAAAATGGAGCTGCCTTATGACCCAGCAATCACATTGCTGGGAATATATCCTAAGAAACCTGAAACATTAACTCGAAAGGATATAAGGCGCCTCTATCTTCACTGCAGCTTTATTTACAATAGCCAGGATCTGAAAAAAGCTGTAAGTGGATGAGTGGATAAAAAAGCTGCAGTAGATTTGCACAATGGACTATGACTCAGCTGGGGAAAAAAAAATCAAACGGAAATCTTACCTTTGCAACAGCATGGATGGACTGGAAATTATTATGCTAAATAAAATAAGACAGAGAAAGATAAATACCACATGACTTCATCACATATATGTGAAATCTAATGAACAAAATAAACTGACAAAATAGAGACAGAGGCATAGGTACATGGAATGGACTGATGGCTGTCAGAGGAGAGGAGATTTAGGTGACTGGATGAAAGAAGGTGAAAAGATTAACTAGAAAACATATATACTTAACACATAGACACAGACAAAAGTGTGGTGATGGCCAAAGGGGGAGGATGGGAGGGGGGCAAAGGAGGGGAAAATGGGGACGAAAAGTGATTTTGCTTGGGGAGCTGGCTTCATGATGCAGTGTGCTGATGATGTTTGAGTTGTACACTTGACACATGTATGGTTTTGGGAACTAATGTCAACTCAATAAATTCAATTTAAAAAAAATAAATAAAGATAGATAGATAGAGAGATGTTATCTAAAGGTTAACAACCTCTTTAGCATTTAGGGGAAATGCTAACAAAGTAGAGTTTCTATGGAGAAATTTTATATAAATTCATAATGATTGGAAAACATCACTTTAAAATATATGCATGGAAGATTTATTTAGTCAAGAAATATTTATTAAATAACTATCACAGGCATTTGCTATACAATAGAAACATTTGAGTAAAATTTTTTAAATACTAATTTTGAAAATATTGTACAGTATAGGCTTTTGTTCAATGAACAATTGACAAATTAAGCCTTTTCCTCTACATTTTCTTCAATATTTCATACTTACAATTATATTAATTAATATTTTTACCTTTAATTGTGATTTAAAACCACCTAACATAAAATTTGTCATTTTAAACGTACAGTTCAGTAGTGTTAATTATATTCACATTTTTGTGTAATAGAACTCTACGACTCCTTTTAATCTTACAAACTGAAACATTTTGACCACTGAAAAAATTCCCCTATTCCCCTTCTCCTACCCCATGCCAACCACTATTCTACTTTCTGTTTCTATGAATTAAACTACTTTATTTTTAAGCATTTTATTTACTTTTTAAAATATTTTATTTATTTAGTTTTAGAGAGGGAAAGGGAGAAAGAGAGGAAGAGAAAGATCAATGTGTGGTTGCCTCTTGCACACCCCCTACTGGGGACCAGGCTTGAAACCCAGGCATGTGCCCTAGACTGGGAATCGAACCCGCCGCCCTTTGATCCCCAGGCCAGCACTCAATCCACTGAGCCACACCAGCCAGGGGAATTTAACTATTTTAGATAACACATGTAAGCGGGATCACATAGTATTTGTTTTTTTGTGACTGGCTTATTCCACTTAGCATAACGTCCTCAAAGTTTATCCATATTGTAACTTGTGACAAGATTTCTTTCTTTCTTTTTTTTTTAGGGCAGAGTGACATTCCATTCTACGAATAGACCAAATTTTGTTTATTCGTTCATTTGTGGGTGGACATTTATGTTGCACCCATGTTGGGCTACTTTTTACTAATACTTCAATGAAATGAGTGTACAAATATCTCTTTGAGATCTTGCTTTGATTCGTTGGATTTACACCCAGTAGAGAGATTGCTGGATCATATGGTTATGTTGTTTCTAATTTTTTGAGGAACTCCATACTGTTTTTCACAGCAGTTGCACCACTTTACAATTTCACCAACAGTATACAAATAGTCCACATCCTCAACATTTGTTATTTTACATTTGGGGGGATTGTGTTGTATTTTAATCGTGGCCATCTTTACAAATATGAGGTGATACATCTTTATGCTTTTGATTTACATTTCTGTAATGATTCATGATATTGCACATCTTTTCATATGCTTTTAGATCATTTGTATATCTTTGAAGAAATGTCTATTATAGACTTTTGCCCCGTTTTTAATTGGGTTTTTATATGATTGATATTCAGGAGTTATTTATATATTCTGAATGTTAATGCCTTATCAGATATATGACTTACAAATACTTTCTACCACTCCATAGTCATATTGTCTTTTCACTCCACTGATTGCTTTCTATGGTGAGCAGAAATTTTGAGTTTGATGTACTACCATTTGTTGACTTTCATTTTTGTTGACTGTGTTTTAGTGTCAGATCTCCACCACAAAATTATTACCAAATCCAATATCATAATGCTTTTTCCCTTATGTTTTGTTCCAGTAGGTTTAGAGTTTTATCTCTTACATTTAAGACTTTAATCCACTTTGAGTTAATTTTTGTATATGGTGTAAGATAAGAGCCAATTTCATTCTTTGTAATATCCAGTTTCCTAGAATCATTTATTGAAAAGACCATTCTTTTCTCGTTGTGCATTCATGTGACATTTGTTGAAGATCACTTGATTGTGTTTTCATGGATTTATTTTTGGGCTCTCTTTTTTATTAGTCTATATATGTCACTTTTTATGCCCATACCACACTATTTTGGTTACTGTAGCTTTATAGTATGTTTTGAAATTGGGAAGTATGAGGCCTCCTTCATTCTTCTTTCTCAAGACTGATTTCAAAGTCCAGGTTCTTTGAGTTTCCACATGAATTTTAAGATTTTTTTTCCTTTTCTGAGAAAAAAAAGTCATTGGGAATTTGATAAGAGTTGCATTGAATCTGTAGGTAGCTTGGGTAGTAGGGACATTTCAAAAATCTTCAGTCTTCCAATCTATGAACATGGGATGTCTTTCTGTTTATGTATGTCCTTTGTAATTTTTTGCAGCAGTGTTTTATAGTCTTCAGTGTATAACTTTATTTAGTTTATTCCTAAGTATATTATTCTTTTTGATGCTATGTTTTTTATATTTTATTTTTGGATTACTAATTGTTAGTGTATAAAAATGCAATTGATTTGGCATCTTGATTTTGTACACTGTAACTTTCTTGAATTCATTGTACTGACAATTTTTTGTGTGGAAAATTTTGGATTTTCTATATTTTAGAATCACACCATCTGTAAATAAAGATAATTTTCTTTCTTTCCTTTCATTTTAGATGCCCTTTCCCTCCCCTCCTTGCCTAATTGCTTTGTGTGTGAATTTCAGTATTATGTTTAATAGAAGTGGCAAGAATGACCATTCTTGTTCTTCATTTTATTGAATGGAGTTAAAGCTTTCAGTCTTTCACTATTGAGTATGATATTAGCTGTGGGATTTTTATATTTGGCTTTTGTTATTTGAGGTACTTTTCTTATATTCCTAGTTTTGTTGAGTGTTTTCACATTCAAGGGTATTGAATTTCATCAAATGCTTTTTCTGCATCCATTGAAATGATCATGTGGTGCATTGTAGTCACAGGTAGGTGCTATTATCATTCCTATTTCAAAGAAGAGGAAATTGTGGCTGGAGGCATTAAGTCCCTTGCTTGTGGTCACACAGCTATTATATATTAGTGTAGGGCTTAAACCCAGGCTTCTCACTCCCAAATTGTTTTTACTAGGCTGTAATGTTCACAACTTCAAGTGCTCAGCATAATATATAGTTAATGATTCTTCACTCCTCTTCTTTCTCTACTTTTCCTTCTAACCCTTCTCTTCTTCCTTCTCTTCCTCTGCCTTCTCTTTTTCAAGACCCATATTTGAAGATCCATATAATGTAGCACCTCTGCTTTCTAAGGAAGCTGGGGAAATATTAACATCAAGAGAAAAATATTCATGGCAATTGTTAAATGAAGTAGGTTACAGTTTTAATGTTTCTTGTTCTATCTCTGGTATTTTACCCTTATTTTACTGGACCACTCTTGAGATTATTATGTTTGTTGTATCTGGGACCTCAGACCAATGGAGTTAATATTCATTCACATTTATTAATTGTCCATTATTCCAGGTTCTGAGTAGGCATTCCACAACCATTGCATTATTTAAATATCACACCAATCATGGAAGAACTCCAAGCTGAAGACTCATTCTTTTTATTCTACAGTACTCACCTGTGTATTAACCATTTAAAAACAGCCAAAACAAGTTTCAAGGCTTTTTAAATTCCTGGACAGTGTTTCCTTTTTGTGCACTTGCAGTTCTAACACCCAAAGTAGTATCTCTTTAAGAGTTTGTTATAAATGTATTCCACAGTTAAAGTTTACATTGTAAAAAGAAGAGACCTTTTTTTAATTTAAAAACCTATTTAAAATTTGACACGAAAAGCACCACATTGCAATTAAGAGTCATTGAACTTCAACATTTTTCAAGCAAAATTTCTTAGAAAAGATAAACCTTATTCTTGCCTCTCGCAGAATAAGTTCATAAAAAAGAAGATATGATACAGGAAGGTGTGATCATTAGGGATTACAGGTTTGTTGTCCTCTCAGGTGAGCCAGCAGGAAAACACTGACTCAACCATCTCTAGGAGGAAGGTATTACCTCTAGTGCTAAATGCATAAACACATTTACGAAATGATTCACCAGCACATAACCTACACTCACTTCAAAGCCAGACACTTCTGTGAATCCTGGCAAAAATCAGGATGTGGCTTGGGTTTGGGCAACAGTGGCAGGAGTGGAGAGGATTAGTGAAAAAGGGAAAGACAGCCAGAATGAAAATACCTGCTGGAGATCTTATCTTTACTGATGAAACCTTCCAGCCTTCAGGCTCCCAGAATATATAAACACAGGTTAAGGGAAAAATGAAGGATGGGGCAAGACAAAACAAAACAAACAAAAGACCACAAACAAACAATCCAAATTCATCAAAAGATGGGACTTGCTGTAACGCTTCAGTATGAGAAATAACCGAGAGTCCAATCCCTGAAAGCGAAAGTGGTTTTCTTTTAAGTTTTGCAAATTCCGTGAGGTGATGACAGCTTCCTGCAGCTTTGCCTTTAGCTGATCAGATTTCAGCAGCTCATTCAGCTCCAAGGCCAAATTCTCACTCAGCCTATGTAACAGCAGAGGGTTCGCGGAGACAAGATCCCATGTGGCAAGTTTTAGTGTAGAAAGGAACTCTTCCTCCTTCCACCCTCCCCATTCACTCTTCGGGCAACCAGGGCTGGGGGGGCATCATTTAGGTGGGCCTAATTTTGAATTTATTTTAAGCTTTTCCCAAATGCAAGCCAGTATTTTTATTATAAATGTAATGGTGCACCAAGACAATGTCCACAGTATTAAAGTGTCAAATCACCTGGAAGTAGTAACAAATCTCTAAATGATGACTTTCAACAAGGAGAAACCACTGGCTTTGAAGTTTTCATATTATAACTTAATTTATTCAGAGAAATAGCAAATTTTAATGGCTAGAAAAGTCAACTTTCCATATTATTTCTCTTGTGAATGAGGGGGAACCCCAAAATCCAGAATTTATTTATGAAAATTGTGTATTTATTCAGAAATGTTTAAACTTCAGTCACTTTCAAAGTACTTTGCATTTGACACAATAAATCTTTTGAGGCATTTTCTGCTACTCAAGACACTTTCTCAACACATCGATTTTGATGCCTTTTTGTGCTTCTGCTGTTTCTTGTTTTACTTCTTCCACATTGGCAAAATATTTCCCCTTGAGAATTTTTTCCATCTGGGAAAACAAACAAACAAAAAGTCACAGGGGGCAAAATCAGGTGAATAGGGAGGGTGGGGCACAGGGGTCATGCTGTTTTTGGTCAAAAACTGCTTAACACTCAGTTTGGTGTGGACATGCGCATTACTAAATCACCCATCATAAAATGAGCAAATGCATGGAAAGAGTCTTCAAAACAAATTCACCAAAGGTAAATACAGCCTTACAATGCCAGCTGGTACACTGATGCAGATGGTTTCTAGAACACTCCCCTAGCATGGGAAGCCTGCACTGCAAGGGGCCCATCCTCCAGAAAATAATTGATAATTCTGGTTTTGGGGAATCCCCCCTTGTATTGTATTACATTTCTTTTATATAATAATGAAGGAAAATATAACTGGGAGAAAAAAATCTTGGAGATTCAATTTCACTTCATGCAATGCATGATTTATTGACGGGGGAAGAGAGAGAGAGAGAGACAGAGAGAGAGAGAGAGAGAGAGAGAGAGAGAGAGAGAGAGAGAGAGAGAGAGAGAGAGAGAGAGAGAGAGGAATGTCTGAGTAAATGTATTTTGCATGTCTGAGTTATGTCTTTCAAGACCCGTATGATGTTTCCCTACTTCTAAAATTTTCCAGGGTTGCCATCCAGAGTCAACACATTATTTAAATTCAAAGACCATCACCACCATCTCAGAGCAAAAGAGTGAAACAGTCACAATTATTTAATATTACCAGTGAAGCCTTCTTTGGAAATTATCACTCATAGGCAAGAGTCCCTGCATCCCAGAACAAATCCTCTGAGCTTCTCAGTCTCTCCTGCTGAAACTTCATCTTCCACTGCTGCCTCGGGGTCATTTCCAAACAGCAGGGCACCAGACAAGCTACCTTATGAGGAGCCATACCTAAGTCCAAGAGGATGGAGTTTCACTATCGGCTCAAAGCCTTTTACCTTGGAGACTTCACAGTAAGCCAGGACCTGGCAGTAATATGATCATTTGTTGCTTTAGAATGTTAATCGCTCCACTGAGTTATCTAGTTTTTTAAAAAATAAAATAAGAACCACATTAAGGTAAATTAACCTGTCTTTCCTATGCCATGTCAAGAGTTACAAAAATTATTCAATTACCAAATACATTGCTAATTCTCTTCTGACAGCTCAGGGATTCATGTGCAGTATTGAGTCAGGAATTACATTTTGCTGAACTTACTCTAATTCTCTGATTGTGACTTGATTCCCATTTGTGCTCATGTGCACATCACAGAGGTTGTCTTAGATGTCTGAGTCACCTGAATATTGTCATTATTATTTTTATACAGACGAAGATGGAAGCTGCTAGTGTTTTGACATCAAACTTGCAATGTCATCATTGCAGCTGGTGAAAATGAGTGGAACAGCTGTACCCATTTGCTAATTTGATTGCACTGACTGTCCCTGTCTACTCCTTTGGGTTGGATTGACATGAAGAGCAAAGAACAGCATTAATCCCCAGGACATGGAAGGGAGATGTGGTTTGGCGATTTCTTTATCTTCAAACCTTTACAAACAGATTTGTTGGGGCTGCAGCACTGGTCAGCAGGACGTGCTGCTGTTGTTATTCTCCACAATCAGAGTTTACAATCAGGACACTGTGGGCTCTTTGGTTTTGTTCCTTTAAAAGCGAGAACTAGTACTTTTCCTACGGCACTGTGAGCAGAAAGAGCTGAGAAAAGAACAGTGAACTGGTCAAAAGAAGAAAGTAATTTACTGTCAACCATAATTCCTTTGCCTACAATGCAGTCCTTCCTCCTGCCACTGAAGAAACAATATTCATTCTCATTCCCAAGTGGAAGATGTGGATTAACCATTCTTGATTTTGGCAGAGATAAATGAAGATTCCTGGTTTAGATAGTGTATGTGATGATATTGCTGTTAATCATGGCACTCTCAAAACAAAATGTAGATTCTTATTCTAAAGAAATTAGACATAGAGGGTTAGCAACAGGGCCATGGGAGGAGGAGAGAAGGGGAAAAGGTACAGAGAATAAGTAGCATAGATGGTGGGTAGAAAATAGACAGGGGAGGGCAAGAATAGTGTGGGAAATGTAGAAGCTAAAGAAGTTATGACACATGGACATGAACTAAAGGGGGGGAATGTGGGTGGGAGGGGGTGTACAGGGTGGAGGGGAATGATGGGGGAGAAATGGGACAACCGTAATAGCATAATCAATAAAATATATTTAAAAAAAACAGTAAAAAAAGAGATTAGGCATTTTCCAACTAGAAATATAGTCATTAAAGGTCTTACGAGTGCAAAGCTGAAAGTTTTGGGTATAATAATACAATTGGGGGACATACTCTAAACTACTAAGTAGAGTAATAATTTATAAAATCAGGTTTACTGGTCCAGATGCTGGCATAGGCAGACATGGCTTGCCTCTTCCCACAACCACTTCAAAATTACAACTAAAATATAAAACAACTATCACTCAGAACTATCAGAAAACATGTTGAATGGAAGTCTGACAACTATGGAATTAAAGACACCACATTCATCCAGCCTGGTAGGAGGGGAACAGATGCAGAATGGCCTGGTCCACCACCCATGGGAAGGTTATACCCAGCCCCACACCAGGCCCTTAGGCCAGTGTTCCAGTGCCAAGAAGGTAAATCCCCACAACTTCTGGCTGCAAGAAGCAGCAGTCAGTAGAATAAATTGCAGGAGCCGCAAGAAGTTCCTCTTAAAAAACCCACACATGGACTCACCTACTTAGACTCACTCCCTCTGAGCTACAGTGCCAGGGCAGCAGCTTGAAAGGCACCAGTGGCATACAGGGAGGAACTGAAGTATCTGGCATCAAGGTGAGCTGAGGTCATTGTCCTTTTTCTATACCCTCCCGCTACAGAGCTGGCAAGCTGGTGCCATATCTGAGTGTCCATCAACCTGACTAACACTGTTTAACTCACCTTGGAGATCCCTAGAGACTCTGCCCACCCAACTTACAGGCCCATCCAAGCTGCTTTCCCATATGAATGGCTAGTCTTGGCTTATGCTTCACAGCTTCCTAAATCCTATCAAATAAAAAACAGCTGGCCTCAGTGAGATCCATGCACAGCACTAGCCGCAACCAGCCTTTGTTCACAGCTTGGTTTCACCTGGGAATTTCCAAGCCCAGAGCAAGTAGCAGCCATCTCAGATTGCTTTACAGCTCATGCAGGGTGGCCCTGGGCAATACACAGGTGGGGGCTGACCTTGGCCTGCACCACCCAAGAAACCCCAGGGTAAGTGCACCCAGTGGACAGCTATAGACCACATCAAGGACCACCACCCTGCCTCTGCAGAGCTGATCTTCCGTGGAGGGCAGGGGTTGGTGGTAAGTAGGCACAGCCAATCCTTGACAAGGATAGCTGACTGGCCTGGGTAAATCTCTCCCACTGATCTGCCAACAGCAACCAAGGTTTAAATACAAGAGGAGGGTATATTCAGCCCACATGAAGGGTACACTTCAAATGTCCAGCTGGATTGATAGGAGAGTCTGTGCCACTGGACCCTACAGGACACCTACTATATTAGTCTACACTACCAAGACACAGAGTCAAAGCATCTCTACCCAATACATAGAAGCAAACATTGGGGGACTGCCAAAATGAGGAGACAAAGAAACATGGCACAAATGAAAGAACAGATCAAAACTCCAGAAAAAGAGCTACATGAAATGGAGATAAGAAATCTATCAGATGCAGCGTTCAAAACACTGGTTATAAGGATGCTCAGGGAACTTAGTAAGGACCTTAACAGCAGAAAAAAGATCCACTCAGACACAAATGATACATTCATTGAAATAAAGAACAATTTACAGGGAAACAACAGTAGAGTGGATGAAGCTGAGGATCAAATCAAAGATATGGAGCATAAAGAAGCAAAATACAACCCATCAGAACAAGAAGAAAAAAGAATCCAGAAAAAATGAGAATAGTGTAAGCAGCCTCTGGGACAACTTCAAGAGATCCTACATTTACATCATAAGGATGCCAGAAGGGGAAGAGAAATTGGAAATCTATTTGGAAAAAAATAATGAAAGAAAGCTTCCCTAATTTGGTGAAGGAAGACAACATGCAAGCTCAGGAAGCACAGCAAGTCCCAAACATGATGGATGCAAAGAAGCCCACTCCAAGACACATCATAATTAAAATGCCAAAGGTTAAAGGTAAAGAGAAAAAAGGAGCAAGGGAAAAGCAGTTAGTTACCTACAGGTGAGTTCCCATAAGACCGTCAGCTGATTTCTCAAAAGAAACTTTGTAGGCCAGAAAGGATTGGCAAGAAATATTCAAAGTAATGAAAAGCAGGAACCTACAGTTAAGATTGCTGTACCCAGTAAAGATATCATTTAGCATCGAAGGGCAGATGAAGACCTTCCCAGATGAAAAAAAAGTAAAGGAATTAGTCATTGCCAAACCATTATTATATGAAATGTTAAAGGGACTTATTTAAGAAAAAGAAGATCAAAGCTATAAACAATAAAATGATATAAAATACAAATCTATCAACGATTGAATCTAAAAAACAAGCAAACAAGAAGAACAGAGAAAATCATGGATATGGAGTGTTTTGATGGTTGCCTGATGGGAGGGACTAGGCAGCACTGGGTGGAGAGAGGGCAAAGGGGAAAGAATCAGGACAACTGTAGTAGCATAATCACTAAAACATAATTTTTTAAAGATCCAAAAAAAAGAGAAATAAAAACAGTTTTACTTCATAAATAACATAACTAAATAAGTAATTTTATGTTTTTCCATAAATTATGAAATCACCTAAAGCATATATGTTAAATATGGTTTTGAAAATATTTTCTTTAAACTTACAAGGTAGGAGAGTTCAGTCATATTTTATGTTTTTCATGAAATCTACAGCGATAAATTGTTGAAGAAGTAAGAATAGAGCATCTGGTGCTGGCTTTTGAACCTTTCTGCACTGAATCACTGTAATCACTGCTCACTCTCGGACTTTTGTGCGACGCCAAAAGCCATTTTCTCCTACATTGTTGCCTATTTGAATGTTAAAATATACACATTAATATAGGATTGATTATCTATCGATACCACACACATCTACCTCATTCTAAGTGGTTTAATAAATGATATTCAGCCTCTCTGTTGTTACTAAGTTTAAAAACTCCAACTATTTTGGTTTACTCTACTGAAAACAAGCCATAGTCTTATGTAATTGAAAAGCTAGAGATAATTCAAAAAAGCAACAGGATCGTGCCACACAACTTCTTTTTAATTTTTTTATTTTTCTTTTCATTCATGAACTTTCAAATACTGAATCATGATTTTCCTTCTCAAGAATTTGGCCAACTCCCTAGGATGATAAGAACAGAATGTCTTTATATTTATTTAGTGTCATGAAAGAAACAGAGGCACAGTTTGGAAGACTATCAAGATTTCTGAAACTTATCAACATGTTCAATGAAAATGAGTAGAGAGTTCTTTGGCTCCCTGCTGAAGGTCCCAAATTGTTTCATCCTGTGTCTCCGTCAGTCAGTCATTAGTATCCAGGAACCTTGTAAAGTCTGAGAGTCCGTGGCCAGATCCACCTATTTAAAGGAGATAGAAGCTGTAACTTGATAACACCTGTCGTAATTGCTTGAGTTTAAAATAATAGTGTATTTCTCACAATACAATACAAAAACAGATTAGGAGATGCCATAAATTCACAATGTTGAAAACTATGCATGCCAATAGCTTAAGCTGAATGCTGTCTTTATTTTTGAAAAAAAGTAAGTTAATATTTAAGTGGAAAGAAGCTTCTCTTTTTCCTTAAAAATATTCTATTATTTTTAGAGTATAGTAAATAGACATATGTTTCTTACAAATGAAATATATCTATTTATTCAGTTTTCTTCTAGTCAGAGACATTGTAAGTTTTAAAAAACTTAAATCATACACTTGAAGTTAAATGAACTACAAATTATCAAACTCCCATAGTAAGTAGAAATTACAATATCAAATAAAGTTTATTTTATTTTTTATCTAGAGAAAACATAAAATACATAAAATAGAGGGAAAGATTTGATAGCTACTATTCCTTCTCCTTTATATTCTTCTCCTAGCCTATTTCTGGTTCTAAAATACATCAACTCTATTTCCTTAATCCCAGGTATTCCACCCGTTACATGTGGTTATTCTCCTAATTAGTTAATTGGCAATTTTTTGTTGTTGTTTAATTATGGTTGTCCCCATTTTTCCCCATTACTCTCACCTGCACTACCTACCCATCACCTTCCACATTCAATCCTCCCCCATCCCTTGTCTTTGTCCATGGGTCCTTTATACATGTTCCTTGACTTGACCTTTCCCCTTCTCTCTGCTCCCTCCCTGTTATCCCCCTCCCCTCTGGTCACTGTCAGTTTATTCCTTACTTCCATGTCTCTGGTTCTTTCAATTGAGTTCCTTGTTTCTCAAAATAAATTCTGCAAACTAACATCGTCAGAATGATCTGTGTCATTCACTATAACTCCTACTTCCTATCTAAATCTAGTGAATCAGTGTTTCTGGGATGGGTCATTGAATCTGCATGTTTCACAGGCTCTTAGAATATTGAGAATTATTGATCTATCCATTTCAGGCCATCTGTAGCAGTTGGTTGATAAAACACTAGACTAACTGATTATGTCTGTTGAAGCCAGTATTTTATCATTGGTGTTATATCCCATTTTTCTTTT
The DNA here is from genome assembly GCA_039655065.1 of Glossophaga mutica. Taxonomy (NCBI): domain Eukaryota; kingdom Metazoa; phylum Chordata; class Mammalia; order Chiroptera; family Phyllostomidae; genus Glossophaga; species Glossophaga mutica. Next base: position 156,718,526 of record CM077303.1, on the reverse strand, counting down.
TTCTTTTTTTTTTGCCATGTCTTTTTTTTATCAGTATTTTTTAATTGTTGAAATTGTACAGTTTTCTGTCTTTTACCCCGCCCCAGCCCACCACTCCAGCCCTCCCCACCTTCCTCCTATTTCTTAACCTTTTTCTATATTCTCATACGACCTGTTTGTCTTTCCTTAAACTTGACTTTTCTCAAATGATTCAATATGCTTCAAATCCTTTACCATAGAGATGGCATCTTTCAATATTTTCATGAACTTTGTACAGCTGACTCTTTAACAATGTGCCTGTTAAGAGGACAGAACTCCACTGCCCTGCTGCACAGTGGACTGTCCATGTGTAATTTCTGACTCCAAAACCTTAACTACTAACAGCCTTGTTGACCCACTCATAACATAAATAGTCGATGAACACATATTTTGTATGTTATGTGCATTATATATTGTATTCTTAGAATAAAGTAAGATAGAGAAAATAAAATGTTATTAAGAAAATCATAAGTAAATGGACCTGTGCAGTTCAAGCATGTGTTATTCAAGGGTCAAGTGTACTTACTATATATGTTCTCTGATTGAATTCAGCACTGGATAGCAGAGATTTTTGTCAGTCTTGTTTGTTTTCATATCCTTGGTGCTTGGAAGAGGGTCTAGCATATATTAGGTATTCCACAGTTGTCAGTGAATGAATGAATGGATTAAGGAGAGATCTTACTCTTGGTTCCTAAGTGCTTCTTCTATAATTATATCTTTTTATTTGAAATATACCACTGAATTATTCTACATCCTTTTTCCAATTTAATTAAGTGATAGGCATTTTTTTCTAGGTGCTAGAGATATAAAGATGAACAGGGCATACTGCCTTGTGCTTAAGAGGTTCAGAATCAAAAACAAAGAGCTCATTACCCCCTCAACTTCTCCTCCTCTTAATTCAGCACCTGATTTGTATTTGCTCTATTACATCCTTGAACAGTATTCCCAATGACCTTTCTGAAAGCTTGAGCTCAGTCTTCTATGAGCTTCTCTCACCCAGAGACAGAATACAGCTCATGCAATTCAATCAAATGTGTAACTACATCACGAAATCACAAAAGAGGTGTTCCATCACTACAGATGCAATTTATTAACTCAATTGATTTTAACAAATATTTATTAAGCATGCAGTATTTTAATGCATTGTGCAAGAAGACAGAATGAAATTCATACATATTATAACATTAAAATCATTATATGTATATACATACATATACACACACAGTGGTGGGCAAAGGTAGGTTTACAATTATAATACAAATAAATGATACAATAAATAATAAATAATAATACAACAAAAAACAGTTTTGTGTACTCAGAACTGTAAACCTACTTTTGCCAACCCTGTGTGTCTGTCTATATCCAAAACCCTGTATATAATGGGCTTATATAAAATGTCTTCTGTTATCTGTAGAATAGCCTTACTTCATAGATGGTAATAGTTATGGCGGAGAGTGATTGTGGAACCACACTGCATTTTCCATTATGTGATTTTGTCCCCTTTCTGATAGTTTCTTTCTCCTGCCAGCCCAGCTAAACTTCTTGAGACACATGGTATTAAGAAATATATCTGGGATATAAAATGCTCTTCTGAGTTGCTTTCCTCTCTTCCTGGCTTGCATCACCTGGTTATCCACTTCACCAAAAATCTGGCCAGTATGACCTGTTGATTTTCCACTGTGACAATTCTCAGACGCAGTCCTGAGTTTTCCGTACCTATGGACTTCAGGGTGCAGCTAATCCAATAAACACATTCATTTAAAATACAAACTTTTGGAATTCGATTAGACCCATTTTATTACAATAGTTCTTTTGTTCATCTCTTGCTTATTTTCTAGTGGAATTACCAATATATGACGCTCAAAACCATCTCTAGGTCTCTTCAGTTCTCCATTTTCAGGTTTCTTATATTTACCTGCCTAGTAAAAATGCTACTAGGACATAGAGTTTTTAATTCAGTACTCTTACTCTCTCAAACTGGTTTCCTTTCCACATCCTTATTTCTACCAGAGGCACTACTGTGCTCTAATTTACTCATTCTCAATTTTGAGGTATTCCTTTCCAAGTTGTTCCTTTAATCATTCCAAATTTTCCCCATTATCAATCTCATTTCTCAACAACTGCCTCTTAGGTCAAATTAATTATCTTCACACTGATATAAGCCAGGAATTGTATCATTATTTCATAACTCTTAAGGATCTATTCTAACATCCTAACTCTAAGACAGAACATGAGAATATCTGTTGAATAAATGAGCACCATAATGGATACATATTTGATACTTGGATAAATTAATATCTGAGATGCAATTAATTCTCCACCCTTACCTCCCAGGAAAATTGTGACAGTTTTATGCTTAGATTTTTCTAGGTAGAGGCCACATCTTAAGAAACTTTTCTCCTTTATTCCCTGAAATCTGAAGATGCTTTCTTTCTAAGTACTCAAGAATTTTATTTTGATTTCAGCAAATGTCAAATGACCTTGTGGAATGAAACAAATTTGGAGAGGATATTTATATATGAGATAAAATCCCAAAGACTTTAGAATTTCTTGTGGTAAAGAAACAAAGTTCAGAAAGTTAAAAACTACTGGTAAGTGTCTTACATTGAGTAAATAATGAATATTTGAGAAAGAAGAAAACAAAAAATTGGGTCATGCTTTTGGAAGACACTTAAACTCATCACAAGGATCTCTGAAAATCTCCCAGGACCTCTTTAAGAAGTTCCCACTTTTTCTTTCTGAGATGCGAATTTTAATATTTTTCTTTAAGTATAATCACATTTAAATGTATAATATTTTGTAATCCGCAACTCTAATTTAAATTATTTCCCCCCTTTCTGTGTCCTTTTTTAGAGGTGTATTTTAATTTTCATTTAACAATTAGCAGCTTCATATGAAGAGTTATTCAAGTATCACAAAATCAAGAGAATTATAGTAAATATTGACTAAAAATGTAACTTATTCTATTCATTTTTTTACTACCAGTTACATAGTTTTGCATCAAATCAAACCTGACTACTATAAACCACGTTCCTGAATAGCTTACTATTTTAAGTTATTTTACATTTTTTACAGAAATAAGAACGTAGACCTCTTGACTCTCCAGCATTCTTTCACCCATTCCAAACTGCAGGGTTGTGGGTAATCTTTGAGTCACTAAAACATGTTGTATGTGTGGGTGGTTTTTTCTTTCTTTCTCTCTTTTTTTTTTCCCAGAGACTGGTAAAATTGCACTGGCTCCAGAGTGTCACCCTCATGCCCTAGCAGTAGAGGTCATCAGTAGCATGGAGTCAGTTTGGGATATCTCCCAATCAGAAACAAATAACAGTGACTCCTCTGGGAATCCATTGAGACCATTACAGACCTTCCAATGAACAGTTAAGCTTTGTAGTGCACCTCCTTGAGAAACAGCTGTTTGTCTAACCTTTGAACTGACCGATACATTAATCTGAAGCATAATTTAGTTCTGTCTGAACTTCTGGCTATGGCATGAATAGCTAGCTGGCTTGCTTACATTCTACCAGTCTCCAAAATAATACTTTTAGTGCTTGTTTTAAAAAAGGCATTTTTCCCTTCCCAATTTAATTATGTATGATTATTTGATAAGGGGATGCCAGTGCTGGTGTATAGTTCCTACCCTCCTACTTTGATAACTCTCCTTCTATCTATCCTTGATCCTGCTGTTAGTTACTGATACTCATCAGAATCTGTAAAGCAGCTACTGGAGCCTCTTTTCACACCAAAGAGAAGTCGCCCTCAGGGCTTTGCTCTGGTGAGGAGAGGTTAAGAGGAGTGGCACTGTGTCTAAGCTCCTGCATTGTGAAGTGGTGTGCTTGTTAAGTGACATTGTGCCATTCCACAGGGAAGTGCTCCTGTGAGGCAGCCTCCTGTGGAGTCTCCCTTTGCACAGTGGAGAAGGTTTATAGCACAGGAAACCATCAGATTTTGTAATTCCTTTATTAGAACTAGATTCCTATCAATTCAATGGAAAGAATGGTAGAGAAATCCTAGCAACTGGGAAGATACTGAGGCCATGAATGTGTAACCCAGAGACTACAAGCCCATTCTTTTATGGGTTGAGCCAAAAGAAATTGTAAAATCAGGGGGGAAAAGTTGCTAACCGAACAAGCTTAAAGTTAAAGTGCAAACACTAAAAGTACATTGTAAGCTACTGGGAACCCTTAAGGATGAAATGGTCTCAAGGAGTCATGAGTTTGTCTGTTTGCTTTTAAAGAAAACAAGCAAACACTACTGAATACAACTGAAAAGCAGCTGATAACTGACTCAGAAGTACAAGAGTCCACAGGTCCAGAGCATCACAGAATGATGGAAAGATCAGGGGGAGGAGATTCGGGAGACCTCCTGCAGCCTGTTAAGTTTGAATCTCAGCTTCTTTGCTAATTCTGGAACCCTAAGAACCTCCCTCTCTCAACCTCTTCTGCCTCATATGTATTATCTGTTAATACAATACTGATTCATTTATTTTATAGGATTGCCATTGGTATTATGAGGGAACACATGTAAAGAAAAAGACTGGCATGGAATAAATCTCAAAATGCTAGCTGATTAGAGACCAACTACATGGCTGTGTAGAAGGCATTCCATTTTTCTGTGATTCAGTTGCTCCACATATAATATTATGTGAAGGTACTAGGTAGTATCCAAAACAACTTCTAATAGTAAACTGCCATGATTCCTATGAACTTCAGATACACATACTCACCCTACACCACAAGAAACTAAGAAAAAGAAAAAAAAAACTAAGCCTAGAGTTAGTAGAAGAAAGAAAAACATAAAGATTATAACATAAAATAAATAATAGAGAATGAAAAAGCAAGAAAATCAATAAAAGTCAGATTTTGTATTTTGAAGATCAATAAAACTGACAAACCTTTAGCTAAATACCTAAGGAAAAAAGAAGAGGTCTAAAAATAAATAATAAAAAAACAAAACATTACTCGGATGCAGCAGAGTATTAAAATATGTGATTAAGAGCATCTTCTTAAAGGCAGAGGGGAAATTTGGGGATAATGAGCAGGCTGCTACCAAAGGGAAAGAAACTGTTGCAATGTTCTAAAGAGAAAGGACACTGTCCAGGGACTTGGGATAGTGGCAGTCATGGTGCCACCCATGAGGTACTGCATTCCCAGCCAACATCCGTATAACTTGGAGAGGGCTGCCCAGACAGAGGCACCGACACCTGGCACCGCTACATCTTTTCGTGGCTTGCTGGCTGCATGACAAAGACCAGCACGAATGACGCGTGTCCTGTCATGTCTGTGTTAAGAGAAACGGAGTCCTGGTCACTGCCAAATGTGGGAGCTATTGGAACCTGTAAGATCTCTAGCATCGATTCACTGGCTGCCAAAGTACACAGCCTGTATGTGGGGTCCACACCACTTAACTCTTTTCAAGGAACTGTCCACAAGAAAGATGTCTGAGCTACTGAAAAAGACAAGGCTGACATTTATGAGTTTTTGCCCAGGTGATGTTGTTTTGGCCAAAGTGATCTCCCTAGGTGATGCATGTTGTCCAGCTACTTCCTGACCACTGCCAAAAATGAACTAGGGGTGGCGGTGGCCCTCAGTGGATCAGAGGTCCACATGGTTCCCATTGTCTGGTGTGAGATGCAATGCCCTAAAAACCACACCAAAGAATACCAGAAAGTGCAAGAGTACAGCTCGAATTCTTGCAGAGTTAAGAAGCCACATTTTACCCCAAGGAAGGGGTAAACTCTTTCCAAGAGTATATGTATGAAAATAACAGAAAGGTGCCATGGTCTTTATTCAAATACCTGGGGTCAGCCAGCAACCAGCTCTGGAAAAGTCTGCTAAAAACTAACTCTGTTGGTGTGATATTTTTATTGTGGATTTTAAACCTTATAGTGGATTTTATTCTCTTGAGTGATTCTCTTCTGGGGGCTTCAAAAACAAACTATGTGATATTGGAAATAGCCTATTCCTTCTGACAGACTTATAAATACATAGTTTTGCTGTAAAAAATTGTGAAAGTCTGATAGGGGAATGACAGTGGAGCCAGAAACAAAGAGAATAGATTATTCCAGTAGCACTAATACGGAAAACATCAGAATGAAATGATATAATGAATTACCTCTATGTCTTTAGTTCAGGATAATACTGAGGATAGAATATGAACAAGACCAAAAAGGTCTAGGTCTGACTTTCTGGTGTGGTAGAAAAAACCAAACATGTAAGTCAATAAATACACAAGAAATTACAGATGTTGAAAAATTCCATAAATGAAATGAATAGGGGAGTATTACTGTGAATGGATACACACAAAAATACTGAAGGTGGATTATGACAAAGAAAAACCAGAGCTGAATAGTGGTTAAAGCAGTGAAAACAGGTTTTATCCAGAATTATTGCAATAGGAGAAAAGAGACCTCCGTGTAGAATGGGCTCAACTCCATACACAGCATGGGCACGTGGCAATTTATAGTCAAGGCGCAGTGGATGGAAATTGACTAAAGGTTATTCTGGCTAAAATGGCCTAATGGGATTCTTGCTGAAAAGGCCAGGTGATCGGACATTGCCTGGGGGATAGAGGGGGATGACGTACCTGGTCAAATATTGAGGTGATTAATAGCTGTGAGTTTGCCATCTTTTCATTGTCATATTTTTGATCTTCTTTTTCTTAGATAAGTCCCTTTAACATTTCATATAATAAGAGCTAAAACAAAAGCAAACTAAGCAAACAGCTAGAACAGGAACAGAACCACAGAAATGGAGATCATATGGAGGGTTAGCAAGAGGGGTGTGGGAGGAGGAGGCGGGGGAAGGGACAGAGAATGAGTAGCATAGATAGTGGGTAGAAAATAGACAGGGGCAGGGTAAGAATAGTGTGGGAAATGTAGAAGCTAAAGAACTTATGACACATGGACATGAACTAAAGGGGGGGATGTGGGTGGGAGGGAGTGTGCAGGGTGGAGGGGAATGATGGGGGAGAAACGGGACAACTGTAATAGCATAATCAATAAAATATATTAAAAAATAAAATAAAATAATAAGCCAGTTAACAATAAAAACACAAAAAACAAAAACAAATATTGAGGTGATTAGAGATTGAGGGTGGACGTTCTGGCTAAACTGAGTTAGCAGGATTATTGCTAAAACAAGATTTATAAGGAAGTGCCAGATGGGCCTAGGAGAAGGTTGGGAGCCTGACTAAAGTGTGGTCAGGCAAAGAACTTTGTCAATTGTAAGAATGCATGTTGTACTTCATCCTTAGCATAACTCACTACATTTTAAAAAAAACTTAAAAATGGACATTTCTTGATGTAATAGTAAAAGAAGTGTTATTTTCATTTTGTCAAAAAATGAGTGAAAGAGAAAAGAGAAAAAAAAAGAAGCAACTAATGCAGAAAATCTACCTGACTTTCAAAACTGAGTATTTTTATACTTGTGTGATAGTAACCGAGGCCAGGCATTCACTACACTGTTACTTAAACATGTGAGTTCAAATATATATTCACAGAGATTAAGTTTGCATTGATTATAATATACTGGCAAATTTAAGAATTTAAAATGAAATAATGATATAAACTTAGGAATTCTCTAAATGCCTAAGACCAAAAAAAAAAAAAAAAAAAAAAAAAAACAAGGGCAAAAACAAAAAAAGATGAAGAGTTAGTTCTAGACGAAAGGAAAGCTGATGACCAAATGAATCCTGACAACCAAATGCGGTGCATGATGCTTCGTTGGACTTTGGATGATCGTGGACACATACAACTGTAAAAAACCTTATCACACAAACAAGAAAAGCTTGACTATGGACTGTACAGCAATATGTGCATTATATCATACTATGTATACAATATTAAGTTTCTTGAGCTTTATAATGGATTATGGTTTCCAAGGAGAATACTCTTATTCTTAGGAAAAATAAACTGAAGTGATTAGGAGTCAAGTGTCATGGAATATGCAAGATAATCTGAAATGATTCAGGAAGAAAAGCATATATGGAGACAGGTGGATAGGTAAGTAGACAGACTGATAGAACGAAAGGAGAAAACAAATGTAGAAACTATTAATTGTAATGATTCTAGGTAATCCATATACAATGTTCATTATACTATTTTTGCAACTTTTCTAGAGATTTTAATTAATTCAAAATGAAAACTTGGTCTAGAAAGTAAAACTCATTATATTTTCCCCTCAAATTTGAATGACAACTAATATAAAATACTTGGCCAGTCATAATACCATTATTTCTCCTGAGCACTTTGAAAGTATTACTTCATTTTTTTTGCAGAAGCTTAGTGTGTTGTCAGTCTAATTGTGTTTTTTTAAAGCAGGTAATCTGTCTGTTTTTGTTAAAGCTTTATGATTTTTCTCTTTGCCTTTGAAGTTCTCCTTTCACTCTGTTCTTGCCAGGTGTGTGCTGGTTTATATTAACTCTGCTTGGGGCTTGCAGTAGCCTTCATTTGATTAATTCATTTCTTATTTTAGAATTATAAAATCAGGAGTGACTGTCTTAAAATAACTTTTAAATTTATACCTATACTCCACATGCTACAAGGACACATACATATATATTTGCCTCTGATGTGGTGCTAGGGAATTTACCAATCTCTTACTAGTTTTATATTGATTTTTAATTTATCAGTCCGAGACATGGTTATATGTTATGTGAATTTGGATCCCAAATCTGCTGTAGCACCAGCTGGATTTCCTATTCTTTAAGAGTGGTTCCTTTCCTTCTGCCCAGGGCCTGAGGCAAATCACAAGTTTCTTTGTAGTATCCTCAGATGGGGAGAGTTTTCTAGTTTCTGTTTGGAAACAGTTATTTTGCAAACATTTGCTTAATGTAAGTAGCTCAGCTGCAGATCCTCATATTTATAAGTCCTAAGACCCTGACTTCCATTGTTAAGTGTTGTGGAACTCCATCCTCCATGTAATGTAAGGAGCTAGATTTGGAAAGCCATGCACAGGAAAGTAAGGGAGCAGATGGGGAAGTGAACAGAATGAGATCTATAGAAAATGTTAAATGCAACAAGATGATCAAAAGAGGCAAGCATATTTTTCTAAAAGCATTTCATGGAGATGAGAAATATCACTGGTATACATTACTTTATGCATTACCTGTATGTTTACTTTTATTATTTTTAAAATCTTATTTATTTATTTTTAGACAGAGGGGAAGGGAGGGAGAAAGAGAGGGAAAGAAACATCAATGTGTGGTTGCCTCTTACACGCCCCCTACTGGGGACCTGGCCGGCAACCCAGGCATGTGCTCTGACTGGGAATTGAACCAACGACCCTTTGGTTAGCAGGCTGGCGCTCAATTCATTGAGCCACATCAGCCAGGGCTATATGTGTACTTTTATATCCCCTTTTTGTTACCTCACTTTTGGGGAACAAAACAGATTGAGTTTAATTATATTTATCTAAAAAACTATTTTTTTTCGTTTATAAAATCTCATTAGAAGTATAATGCTCTCCCCTCTCCTAAGAATTTACTTCTATTTTCCAACAATGATGTTAATGTGGGATTTTTTTGAATTCTTAGGGATATGTCTTCTTAGCCACACTCTGTTGATCCAGGGTATAGGCAGCTCAATTGGGGTTTTCCTGGAGTTCTTTAGAATTGCTATTAATTAAAGGGACACAAACCCTTCTTGGAGGTGAAACTGTGAAAAACATAAGCCATGAAGAAGACTAGAAAATAAGAACTAAGGGAAAGAGAGAGATGGGTCAAGGGCCACAATGGTATCCCACAGGTGAGTAATGACATGGTCTTCAAAATGTCATTATCCAGCCCTGCCCCAATCCAGGTCACATGGGTTGGTGAAGAATGACCCAAGTAAGCTCTCCCAAATTCCAGACCCACACATCACAGGCAAAATGGCTAATTTAAGGAACTAAGATTTGTGGTCGTTTGTTACACAACAACAGATAACTGGACTACTTCACAATCACACAACCACAACAAAATAAAACCTTTAAGAAAGAGCTATTTAAGATGAAAAGATACATTAGCTTATTCATAGCCACTGTTTGACTCAAACTACAATAAGAGTCTAGCTGACAGCTCTTAAACATATTGTAGTCTGGTGATATTTATCCAAAGAAGTGCTGTAAGTGACAAATGAAGACATGTCTCATCTTATTACAGGCCAAGGAGCTCTCTGAATTGCTCAGAATATCTATCACACCTGGATACTGAATCCAGTTTGAGGCCTCTCAGCTCCAGACAGTTTGGAAGAAGTTCAGAGGAGAGCAATCCCAACTCTGACCCACACCACCCCCAATTAAAAAATAGAAATTCAAAAAAAAAAAAAAAAAGCAGAAACCCAACAGTCTACCCCACACATAAAACCACAGTGATTAAAGAAGGAAGGCCTGGCTAGAGATTAAAGACAAAGCCTGTAACTACCAACATGAAAATATACCTCGGGGCCAGCAACTGGTAACTGCAAGAGAGGTATGATCTGAGGCTAGAAATATTTGAGAGTCATCTTGTACCAGCAATAGAACCAGTCTTTATAAGGTTCTACTAATTGGGAAAAAGAATTATTGTTTGTTTCATATTTATTCCCCTACCCCCACGCCACTGAGCCTACCTTAGCAAACTTGGAACAAAAATTGCTAACTTGTGGGAATAAGAGACTTTACCGAGGGTTAGATGTGAGAAAGGTGTATCTGTGTCATAACACCAATGAGCTCATCACGTTTCCCTCTAATCCCTAGACAAAATTTTCCACAGGCCCCAACCACCTCCAATCTGCACTGTCTCCACGCTTCTCCTGACTCGATCATTGCCCCCACCCAACCTAAAAATAATTTTTACAATTCCTGCTTTTAAACTGTACACAGCATTTCAGTTAACCCGCCAAATTTCCCTGTTTCTATCTTTACATATATATCTACAGACCCATTAAGGTAATTGGCCGAAGTGTTATCTACTTATTTCAGGTTTGAATCTCTGCCTCTTTCAACAGCCAACTGATGAAAATAGATTTGCTGAATTATGACAATTTCCTCAAATCCTAGAGACTCCAGTCAATCTTTCTTTCTTTCTTTCTCTTTCTCTCTTTCTTTCTTTTTCTTTCTTTCTTTCTTTCTTTCTTTCTTTCTTTCTTTCTTTCTTTCTTTCTTTCTTTCCTTTCTTTCCTTCTTTTTTGTGAATTTGTAACAGGATTTATATTTCAGATGTCTGTTATAGAGTTTCACTAATATCAATACTTCAGGGCAGGGTAGGGGAAGATTTGATAATTAGGAGAAGGTGCAGAGCTGAGAGCCCAATGTTCTCAACTGGGGGCAAACATTTGATAATGTTGGAGACAATTTTTATTTTTGCGATGGGGTAGGGGGTAAAGGGTTGCAACTGGTATCTAGGGGGCAGAGGACAAGGAATGATGTTACACATCCTATAAAGGATGAAATAACCCTCTTAAAATTTTTTTCAACCCAATGTGTCAATAGCGCCAAGACTGAGAAACCCTGGCTTTAACTGACCCCCAAGAAGTACTGTGGAAGGAACAAAAATGACTCATCAGAATTGTACCAAACTGGGCCAAAATGACTGGGCCTTTCTAGCCCCACCTCCACCAGTAAGTGAATATGGGTAGGAAATCTCAGAAGAGGCTGACAGCTGAAGGATGTCCAGCAGCCATGCTCCCAGAACCAGAAAAATCACCTCTTTATTGAAAAGGGATCCAATTAGCACATCTCTGTTCCTACGGTTCTCTGCTATAGCTGTGTACAAGAATACAGAGAACAAATATTTCAGAATACTGTCCTGTGGTGCTGAAGATAAAAAAAAAAAAATGCACTCCCCAATGGTCAATTTCTATTGGGACATAACTAACTATATAACTATTTATTTACTGAGTTTTAACTGGTATGTAAGACACTCTATCTGCTCTATCAGTCCTTATGTATTCTTTTAAGGAGGGGTATTAACAGAAATATTATTTATTTAGTATTTTGTAATACAAGAGATAATTTATTGTTTTTATAAACATTATACATTACACCAACCATTCTAAAATCTGATAAGGACAAATCCAAAAGTACTTGATAAGATTTCCATCTCTGGCCAATTCAGTACTAAATCCAATGAAAACAACATTCATTCTATGCAATCAAAAGCAAAATGTAGATTTTTCCAACTTTGGAAACCATAGAAGGCACCCCAGTGACCACCTAGTCCAGTTTTGCATGCAACCCACACATGTATGCACGTACTCAAGACACCTCTAGCAAATTCCAATATCCATAAGTATCTGTAATGAAATGCAACTTGCTATATCAAGTGATAACGCATCCCAATTTAATACAATTTTTTGTTTATATCAAGTCCCAAAGTTCCCATCCACAATTTCTTTTCACTGTTTGTAATTATGCCTTATGGTGACTTGTTCCCTGTGTGAGCTCTTTTATTTCCAAATAGACTGTTTGCAAATATATTCTGTATCAGAATATTTTACAAAACAAACTATATATATATATATTTCTATAAAGAAAGATGTGTGCTTCCCAAGGTGCTGTGCTCAGGTTCCCAGCTCCCAAAAATTCTGAGATGATGCATTTGCATTCTCCGATACTCCTTTGTCTTTCTCTTCACAGAAAAATTTTGCCATTTTGTTTAGAAAAAAAATCCTGTTGTAACATTTTCTTTGATAAAACAAATCATAGATTGACAAACCAACCAAAGTTCCTTGTTACATAATATCATAAATTATTGTTCAACATCATTTACAGAAACAGTTAAATCACTGTGCTCATTTCATAATGTCTGTATTGAGAAAATATTGTCTGAAAAATAACAAAGATAGAGTGAGGAGAAATAATGAGAATTTTGTTTGTCTCATTATTTTTATTAGGTCAGTTTTCAAATTTCCCTTGAATATGTTAGTTATTTCTTGGATATTTTAAATGATTGAAATTCAAAGCATACGAATGATATTTGAATGTAATGAGGTTTTTCTTCCTGGAATGTAGTCCCTGTTATAAAAATATGAATGATAGTAGTAATGAATAGACTATGTTAATAATTATTCATAATGGCTAATTCTAAGTTTAATAATTAACATAAAATTGCAAAAAGAAACATTTGGCCATGTATAATATGTACCTTGTAAAATGACATTGCATAATCAGCCCAGAGGAAGTTAATGAGTGTGCGTTTGAAACCCCTACTCATTTATGTTTATGCTGATTAGCATATAATAATTAATAAAATATTTGGTGATAAGAAATGAAGTATGTAAATAGTTCTCCATATATGTAAGCCCCCAATGATGACATTTTTTGGAAAATAATTTTTATGTCTCATTTTTAAGAGGCCAAGTTTAGTACATCCATTTCAGTCACCAGAATTAACTTTTATGGAGTGGATTGAGGACTCTCATTTTCTATTAAAAGAAATAAACATGTATCTCCTCTTTGTGTTTAAGAGAGTACTAACAACAATTAGTGACATAAAGAGAGAAATCTTTTCCTCTACTGTTCTCTAGGTTCATAAATTTCTTATCTCTTTTGCTCTCACCCATACATACAAGAAATAAAAACTAATGTTGATTTTTGATGAAAATATTTGAGAGAAAGATACAGGATAGGCCAACTGCTAAAATCAACAACCCCCAAGTCTTACTAGGCTCACCGAAAATCAATTCACTTCCTGACTATGACGATCAAACGCAGTTTGTTGTGGAGGGGAAGGCCATCCCTGGGGCCTCAAGGTCTTGCATTTTATGCTGAGGGGAAGGTCACACAGTAGATTTTAAGGATCAGGCCTGGAAGTGGCACACACCACTCCTTCCCATGTGAGTAGAACTCAGTCACTGAATGCAAGGGAGCACAAGAATCTGGCCATGTTCTACAAAGACAGGAAAATAAGATTTGGTGAGCAGTATTGTCTCTGCCACAAACAAATTTTGGAACAATTATTTCCTCACTTATTTTTTGCTATAATTTCATGACCTAACTCTATCCCACACTATATTCCTGTTTCTGCACTGTATTACAATCTTGGATTATTTTAGCCTCCTGATGCCCAGTCATCTTGCAAGGAGAATAAAGAACAAAGAGGACCTTGCAGGCCCACTGAAGGCTATCTTGAAGCAGCAGAAGGGTCTTCTGGTTTTCAGGAAAGTGGCCCCCTCTCTCCCCAGCTCTCTCCTGGTCATCATTAACAAGACCACCATGCCTACAACTGCCACCAACCCACAGCCCACACCTCATGTCTCTGTCAGGTTGCCTGGCCTTCTTAAACCTAGCACACAAATCACTTTATGTATGAAGTATGAGTGAGCTCAAATTTTATTATCTTAGGTTACCTGATAACACAGATGGTAAGTGAGACAGAAGCAGAGGAAATGACTTTGCTGGAAGAGGAAGAAATTGATACGGTGCTTAGTCAGAACTGACTAAAATTCAAAAGAAAAAAATGACAGAATAGTTATTGCTCAGAGGAGGTAGGCATATAAATTCTCTTCAATTTGTCAATCTAAAAGACCTCCAAAAGAAGGACAGATTAAATGAACGGCATGCTAATATGAATTCTTACGATGCTTTGTCCACGCTGGCTACTTTTAATATAATTTGTGTCAAAGGGGAAAAAAGAAACACCTGTAAGGCTGAATTTGTATTTTTTCATACCGCATAACTTTGAACCAAGGAACATGTGATATAGTCCCCAAATACCCCCACCTGGTTGACCAAAGAGAGGTTGTCTTAATATTGTCCTCTGCACATTGCCTAAGGCATGGAACAAAGTGTTGAAGCTATTTGGAAAGTCCAAGCCCAGGCTGGCGAGGGCGGGCAGAAAGGTGGAAGTGACGTAGAGAAAAAGCACTGTGGTGCAGTCACTGCTGTGATCACAGCTCTTTCCACACAACGTCTTTAAACAGACACAACTGCTTGTTTCGGCACATATGTTTGCTTGGCAGGTAGAACTTTTTAAAAAGGTTTGCAATGAGAAGTCACAACACAGGACAGTCCAGGAAAGACAAAAAAGGGGAACTTGATCTATTCAATTTCTTCTAGTCTTCCATTTCCCATTGTCAAAATTTACACTGTGGAGGGCTAACTTACTCACAATTTCAAAATGTGTCACTCAGCCCCTTGTCAGGTCCTCAGGCACCTAAACGTCATGCTGTGTGTTGGGACATTTCATCCAGGTGTACTAGAAGACAGGAAAACCAGCAGGACAGGTTGCTGACAGTGTGGCAGAAAAGAGGCAACCAGAGGAAAATGAACGTCTGTAACGTTCAGATCCTACCCAGTGCCCATTCAGACAACACATATCCATCTACATTCTCCCAACACATCAGCTCACTGGGGACATAACTGCAAGGTGAGCCCAGAGACCTGTAAAATAACCTCAAGCCAAAACTTCATTTATCACTCAATCTTTGCCCCATTCTAACTGGTGAACCATGGTGGCATTTCCAGTCTCCTGGTATCAGTGTCATCTAGGAGCCCATACCTAACATTCTTTTAAAAATCTGCATATTTTCTATTCTCCAGTACATAGTTATCTCAGCCAGTAGCTATGTGATTCTTCAGAAAAAAAAAATTGGGGGAATATTTACTGCATACACATGCTGTGGAATTGCAGGGCCCCCTGCTCACAGTCACCCAGACTCCCCTCCCATCAGGGCACTGGGTATTTGGCACAGCTTATACTTGGAAACTAGGTAAGTAGCTCTGGATTTCCATTGGAATAATTGTCATTAGGTTTCTGCTAACTTGCTTTTGATTTTTATTCTAATTACATAAAACATATAGCAACATTTCAACTGTCCATCTGTCTCATTGCCATGGGAATATCATGCTATGTTAGCTGTAACCATAGATTTTTGTGGATCAAGGTCCTCTCTGCCCCTCTGTCCCTACTACCTATTTGTGATGAATATATTTATCCTGGTGCTAGTGATTAATTGCTGCTACTTGCCCTATGCCTTTCCAGAGCCACTATTTTTCTAAAGAGAATTAAGAGAGCAGGCCAATGGCTGGATTCCCTACAAACAACAAATGAACAGCAATCAAAACTCAACCTACAGAGAACAGTCACTACCAAACTATCAAAGACTCTGATACTCATACCCACCTCTAAGAGTATCTTTTATATTCCTGGGCAGCTTGGTCATGTGGTGAATTCCTGAACTATACATAAAAAGTTGTAACATTCTCATATACTGGAAATTTCTGATGGCTATTTAACATTTTGCCAAGAAAGCTTTGGCACTCCCATTTTATTTAGTCCAGATTTTAGGGTGCAAACACAGTAAATTATTACAGTGAACATCTGTAGTCCTTTCTAAACTATGAAATCCTAATTCATGAGGTTTTGAGCCTACCCAGTCTTGTGTTTCACCTGCCTTCCCAGTCTACCGGCCTCAAGACCCAGACCCACTCATCCCCTTTGGTTTTTTGGCCCCACGCCACCTGACACAACCATTGTATTTCCAGTATAGGTTATTTCTCCCTGGAGAATAGCTTTGGTTTTCCCTTTTGAGTCTGTGTTGGGACCTGACTTTGGTTATGGCCTATAGGCAATTGGAGTGATGGGACCACATCTTGAGAGTAAGAGGAAAGTATTTTATTGCAAGATACTTGTCTCATGTGATATCATTACATAGTCTCCAGATAAGAGGAGCCTGAAGTATATCCTCTAGCAATAGAGAAGGGCTAGAATTGGAGTTCTGTTGTCAGGCTCACCCTTCCACTTTCCCATTCCAAGTCTCAGTGTCCCATTCTTTCACCCTGAACGTGCTGAGTTTGTCATAGAAAAACTACCAAGGTTGCAAATTTCATAGTATGCTCTGGCTTTCTGAGCATGTATTAATGTGGAAACTTTCTTCCTTGACTCTTTTAATTGTGCTATTGACAGAGTTTCTTCACATCATAATCCTAATAAATAGCATGGTTCCCCAAATTATTAAGTTCCTTTCCTAAGCCTGTCCTCCACCTACACATCATAACTAGCCACAGGTGGAGGCTTAGGTGATGTTGATACCATGCAAGGCCAGCAGTTCTTGTTTTCGGGGAGCTAAGTAACTAAGTCCAAAGGTCCCTCCCAAAGAACCAATTGTGTTGATGCTGGCACTCCAGAAAAGAGAGCCTGAGGCAAGGAATAAAGTGTGACAATTTGGGGGAGACTTTCAAGCCTGAGGCTCAAAGAAAGGAAAGAAACATAATTCAAATGAGTCAGGAAAGAGACAAGCAAAGGAGTGGAAGAAGGTGTACAAATACTGTAACCCCAAATTTAAAAAACTATTAATTAAATATTTAAATATTGAGACACATTAAATACACTTTCTGTGGCCATGATCTTCTTATGATATGAATCAATACAGTTATATTTTGAGTGCATTATTTTCACTGCTTTGTTTACATGGTACGAACAGAAAACCTATTTACACATGAAAGTAGCAGATAGCACATATTTAGAAGCAAATCATCTACCACCTGAAACAGGTATAATGTCTTCTAGGTCGTCTAAATTAGAAGCAAAAGTAGTTCATATCTGTACAAGAATAAGGACATTTAAACTGCCAGATTATACAAGAAATGTCTATATTAATGATTTACTTAAATAATAACATCAGAAGTGAGAAATCCATAAAATAGGCACTTTCAAGCTGTTCCTATCATCTTAAAAATCTATTTCAAAACACCCCTCTTTTGGGAAACTTGCCTCAGGCAGGACTGATTGCTTCCTTGCTTGCATTCACGCAGCATATACTGCATCATTTCATGTATTTCTTATCTCTCTCCCCAGCTGGAAGATCAGGCATGGCGTTTTACATCTGCCCTTATGCCTAAAATAGTAAGTAGCATGTACAATGTTTTAATGAATGGGTGAATGGAAAATGGCACTTTTATTTTTAAATGCACCAAGCTTTTGAGTCTTACACTTTCTGACGTTTTCAATCATTCCCCAGACATTCCTCTAGGTAGGTATCCTACATCCGCATACTCTAGCCTGTCGAAATATCCTCTCAAGAGTAGAACTAAAACTTAGTTTTACTAAAATGTAAATGAACTAGAAGTTTAAGTATAACATAATACACAACAAATATAGATTTCTCAATTTGAAATCTATTACTATTTCAAATACCTTAAAAACGCAAAAACAGCCCTGGCTGGTGTAGCTCAGTGGATTGAGCGCGGGCCTGCGAACCGAAGGATCGCGGTTCGATTCCCAGTCAGGGCACATGCCTGGGTTGCCAGGCCAGTTCCCGGCAGGGGACATACAAGAGGCAACCGCACATTGATGTTTCTCTCCCTCTCTCCTTCCCTTCCCCTCTAAAGATAAATAAATAAAATCTTAAAAAAAAATGCAAAAACACCTAAAAAGGAAGAGAAAAATTAGTTTTGAAAGTATAGGCATACGTTGGTTTGCATCTTAGTAAATGCGTGTGTGCGCATGCATGCCATGTGCATGGAGAAATTAGCTTTTCCCTAAACTGGAGAATTAGAATGTTTCATGAAATTAATGGATAGAGTATCCTAGAAAGAATAGAGGCCTGGATAAATTAAAGATTTTATCTGCAACCAAACTAGAGTAATTGGCTAAATTAACTTGTCTTAAAAAGACACGTACTGAGACGCTGCAAAATAAAGAAAAGATAAAAGGAAATTAGAGAATGTAATATGGCATATAAACAGCAATAGTTAGAAATAAAGGGGAGGCTGATAATCAACTGGGGAGGGGAGAAAGTGTCTACATGTGTATGTGACGAAGTGGGCCAGTTCATTGCATGAAGAGAAACCTTGGCTTCTTCCAGCTGACATAAGGGCAAAAATCTCGAATTCAAATTTTCTCCCAGATTCTATATGGAAAAAGAGTAAGATAAAATTAAAAGTTAAAAGCATATGAACATAAGAAATGGTAACTCCTTTCCTCTTAGCCTATTCAAATTGCCTAAAGGTTATGTTGCTTACAGACATTTATATATAAATGTGCGCATAGTAAAATAGATTTATTAGAAAACAGTTTAAAATTCTTGCATTTTTCAACCATTGCCAGATGACTCTGACACAGTTTTTTTTTTTTTTTTTTTTTTTTTTTTTAATCTTGAGAAAAGAATTATCATACAGTTCTCCAGATCTGGTTAAGGAAAAGGCACTATTTGGCAAAAACTGAAGTGGTATTTATGAATCATAAGTGACAGAGTAGACTGCTCAGTGATATTTTTATATGTGCTTTTCTCTGTAAGAATCCAACAGAATAGAATGGTTATGAAAAAAGAAAGTAATTAAAATTGTGCTTCCTAACACTACTTCATAAAGATGATTCAGCATTTCCTTTGAATTTGAACTATTCCATGATCTTAAGATCATGTAATGTCTATCCCCTAAACGTAACAAGGAAGAACAATTAAAATTTCACTATTTGGTGATTGCATCACTACTTACTGCTCTTAATTGACAAATTAAATATATATCTTTTGACTTTCTTAGTATTATTATTGACTGTAAATAAATGAAGTTATCTTTAGATTTCACAAAAATATTGGATTTCACATACCTCAAAATTTAAAGGACAGAAGCAATCTTAGTTATTTCAAAAATATGTGCCACAAATTTAAAACATGAAGAAATAAAAATCATAACCAATTTTCGCATCGATACACATAATTAATTTAACATCTAGGTTTTACCTGCACAGTTACCAGTCTAATAATCATGCTCATTCCCTACCTTTTCTCTGATGCTCATTACCCATGAACATGTTCCTTCCTGGCAGCCTTCCCAAGAACCCTATCATTCCTGTATATTTCCCCTGTGCAGGTATTACAATGGTAGCTTCTGGAGACAATGCTCCTGCTTTGCAATCTAATACTATTGTGACTCTAATAATGAGAATTTCAGTTAAAGGTGGTATCATGGCATAATGGTAAGAAAGCTAACATGACACTTTTGTTTAGGGCTGGCCTCCCAAAAGAAAACCTATGAATTGAGGTATTGTTATTACAATATGCAATATCCCATCTTTCTAGTAGAACATAATTAAATGTAGCTTATAGAGTTCATACAGTTAGCATCTGCCAGGATTGTATGATGAATAATGGATTGCGGAGTCATATGGGGAGAGTAGAAATTTGTATGGATAACAAAAAATTTGCAGCCAAAGACGCTGTCCCCATTATTGTACCCTGGATGCGGCAGCGTTCATCTCAGCTGGGTCAGGACTGCTGCGATCCCACCAGAATCTGCGAACAACCCCATTGGTGGTATTAGGGATATACCGTAAGGACAAAGCTTTATTTTTTTAATTTTCAGAATTTCTTCCTTTTTTAGCCAGCCTAAATATTGACTTGTTGGCAATGACAATGGTGTTCCTAAGTCATTTCTTATTCAATTTTGAATAATTCATTTAAATTCTCTTGACCTACTTTGCCTGAAGTTAGTACGTAAGCAAGGAGATTGTATTTCTATCCTTAAAGGGGGAGAAGTATCATTCAAGTAATTTACACATCTCTCATGATACTGTGAAGGGTTTTGATTAAACGAGGCTTAAATATTCTAAAAATATGTTTAAATAATCATTTTTTCACGTGGACTGGGAATAGTCTTGTCTATTCTCTTGTATATTGATTACATTTTATATTGTGAACTAATTGATTTGAGAAATAGTACAAAGACACTTGAAGTGTTATGACAGCTAGAGTATGAACAGAGTAGTGTCGGCAGGGGCAACTCTTCATGGAAGAAGCAGGCAGTTCATGTGGACGCTGAATGATCACCCAGGTTTATATTTATATTGGTGGAGCATGTGAGCATAGAGGTGGGGTTGTTATTCTATGCCCCAGGCATGGGAATAGTTCAATATTATATGATCTTAACATTTTTTCTTTTGGATTGTAATGAAAAATCAGAAAAGTTGCATATTTAAAAAGAATCTAGACCTTAAAATTCTCTGCATATCTGTCCAGGAGAGTAGCCATTATTGTTGAATAAACAGAGATGGGAATCAGGTTCGTTTAACATATTTTCCACTGTGTTAGGGAGAAGATAAATGTTTGAATCTGTGTCTATATACATTTATTTGCTAAGGCAAAGATGATAATTAAAATAACTAAAATGTACTATTTGCTAAATGCTTCAGATGAATCTTCATCTCTAACATATTAAGTACTATTTTCAGCTTCATTTAAAGAGGAAACAAGCAAAAAAAAGAGTAACAATTTTTTCATGGGGACACAATGCCAAGTGTCTGGCTGACCGAAGGACACCCACTTCAGGCTCTTTACCATACTTCCTCATGTGTGAATGATGGCATTTCTGTATTACAAAGTTTCATATGCTAATGCCTGCTTCCCTTTAACTCACCTTACACATAAGGTCATATAGTTCAACGATGTCAAAGACACATAACTGAAATTAGAATTCTGGCAAGAAAGGCTCTCAGTTAAGGCCAGGAGCAGTGGAAGGACCCTTCTTCATACATGTGTCTCATTGGAAATACGCTGATTAAAATAACAGCAACAAGTCTAGAATAGTGACTTGCTCACTCAATCAAAGGCCCAGTATTTGCCACAAGTTGTAGCCATTTGCTTCCATTAAAGACCACTGTAGCTTAGAGAGAATGTAGCTTAGGGCAGCACCAGGACCACTTGCTAAAATCCAAATTCAACATCAGTGAGTTCTTAGAAATGTAACGGACGTCTCCCTCCCTTATGTAACATTAGTTCTAAAATATTTCTGGAGAATATTTTACATATATAATTGTACATATATTTTTACAAAAGCAGAAACAAATTATGTGATGAAATAATTGAATGAATTGTTATATATTTTATCTCTTATTGAAATTTGACACTGTGGAATGATTAAATTTTGATCATTTTAAGCTAAACTTTGTATTTAACATTAAATTTCCCAAGGCAATTTAATAATGTAACCCTTTTTACGTAAGAATTAACTTATATTCTGAAGTATCACTAAGCTAGGGAAAAACATCGTTCAAAGAATACTTAAATGATGCAGAAAAATCACTCAGGTGCCAACACCATAATAATGATCACACTGCATTTTGTTGCAAACTTCTAAGTAGCAATTAAGATCTGCCTAACAGTCTTCAGTTCATGGGTAACAAAGTGACTTATAGATACTTGCAGGATTTATTTCGGTGTGCTATGAAAATCGATGCTAGAGTGCCAACGACACTCAACTGTGTGTTCAATGGGATGGCTTTAGTTTGAAGAAATTGAAAAGCTGGGTTTGTATCTCAAATAAAAGATTACAGACTTTGTGTAATTTTTTTTTAAAAAATCTGTGCTGTTATACTCACTGATTATCTGTTATTATCAGTGTAGCTACTGGACCAAAAAATATATTTAACATTTTTTCCATTCAGCTTAAATGAATGATTCTTATTATTAACTTCTCAGTTCATAATATAGCATCCTTTTGCTATGAGTTTTATAGTCTAGAATTAAGTCATTGAATACCAGACTGCTAAAACTCTTCAGTGATAGAAATTAGTAACATTAAAGCCATTGCGATGGAATATTGAAATGTAATCTTGGAACATATGGTGTCAATTCTTAGCTCAAACATTGTTTAATACATCCTTAGAACTATTGAATTTGTTTATAAATTTCTTTCAAATTTTAGCAATATATAGCCTAAATTACTTTTCCAGTGTCATTACAGATATATTCACTTTCTTTTCAGAAAGTGTCCTCTGTAGCTCAGAAAGCCCTTTACCCTATTTCCGTGACTCTCATCAACTGCTGGCTTATTCTGTTACTGTAATGGAAGCTCCAGAGGACAGATACTAACCTTTGGTTCTCCATCATGTCTAGCACATTCACAAAACAATGTGCTCAGTACATCTTTTAAATTTAATTGAAATGAAGTAATTGTGACCTAAGTTCATGGAAATTTTCCTTAATCATTGATAATGAATAAATCACCAAAAGACCATACTTGTGACTTAGCTTTTAATTTTATTTTTGGTCCTAAAATATGATCATCAGCCTGGAGATATTTGCACCTGCCTGGGAAGGACACATTTCCACCCAGGGATGCCCAAGAAGTGTATGTCACAACTTCACTCCCAAAATAGTGTTTACGTTTGTGAATACATGCAACCATTTTCCAAAGGTTCTGATGTTCTAATGTTTTGTTTTTTTGGCAAAATGTAAGCTGTACATAAACAGATACTGTGTGTCAGTGTCTAAATAGAAGACATAAAGTGACAGCTGTGTGGCATGCCACCCAATGGAACTGGTTCAAAATCTTTACCTTAAATGAAATCTGATCACTTATTAATTAAATGATAAAGCTGTAGCAACACACTGCCAACCAGATAGCATATGTGTTTGTTAGGAGAACATATAAAGCATATCTCAATTAATTTAAAAATGAAGCAATATTGCACATGATACTGTTCTGCTCCAGGTTACAACCTGAATTTACATTAGTGTGTACATTACCTATGTAAATGGAATCAGTCATGAGATTGAACTGCACTCACTTTATTTTGATATTCTGTGGAAAACGCTCACCATATGCTTGTTTCTTCATTCATTTTGAATTATATACTCTTTGAAATTTACCTTAGTATTAATGTTTATTACTTTTATGTCTATTTAAGAATATTGCAGACTGGTACAGCCACTGTGGAAAGCAATATGGAAATACCTCAAAAAGTTAAAAATGGATGTGCTTTTTGACCCAGGGATCCCACTTCTGGGGATATATCTGAAGGAACACAAAACACTAATTTGAAAGAACATAAGCACCTCTATGTTCATTGTGGCACTACTTCCAATTGCCAAGATATGGAATCAACCCAAGTGTCTATCAATAGATGAGTGGATAAAACAACTATGGGACATTTTCACAATGGAATTCTACTCAGCCTTAGAAAAGAAGAAATTTTTACCCTTTGCAACACTGTGGATGGACCTGGAGAACATTATGCTAAGTGAAATAAGCCGGTAAGAGAAAGATAAATACCATACGACTTTAATTCTATGTGGAATCCAGTGAACAAACTGAAATAACAAGAAAAACAGAGACAGACTCAGATGGAGAACAGATGACAGCTAGTAGTAGAGGCAAGGTTAGGGGGTGGAGGGATTGAGCTAAAAGGAAAAAGGACTCGTGGACATGGACAACAGTGTGGTGATTGCTGGGGGGAAGGAGGTATAAGGGGACTAAGAGGTAATAGAAAAAATATTATAAAGATTAAATTAAAAATAAAAAATAAAAAGAATATTTTACTATGTATAAAATTATTCCATTTGTTTAAGCATATTTATTTTGTGATTCTAGCTTGCTTTTTGTTATGTTATAAAAGCAATTTTCATAATGAAACTATAATAGTGCCTTTTCCTAGAACCTAGTAGCATATTTACAAATGTAACAGGTGTTTTTACTTCACATAAATTGCTATCACAAATGAATTAGCAAGATATTATAAGTGGGGAGATTAAGGTTATAATTAATAATAAATATATTGTTCACACAGAGAAAATTTTGGTACTGTAATAAAGTACTATTAAAATTATTCAGAGGTGACATTGGTTAATACAATTATATGGGATTCAGGGGTATAGTTCTACAATAAATTATCTGTATACTGTACCGTGTGTTCACCACCCCAAGTCAAGTTTCCTTCCATCACCATTTATCCCCCCTTTACCCTCTTCTACCTGCCCATCCTCCTCTCTCTCTCATGTCAATAAATTCAATAAATATTTTTAAAAACTATTCAGGAAAAATAAAACAAGAATGAACTGGGACCTGTTACTCTAATTACAAACTCTAATTTGTATGTTGTTACAGAGTGCTAAGAAGCAGATTAATTTCAACAAGCCTATCAAATTCTCTATGTTTATGGTCATAGAAATACTCTGCCTTTAATTTAACAATGAATAACATAAAACTGAAGAAAATATAATCTTTGGTTTAAGGCAATGGTAGAAAATATCAAAAGAAAGCAAAATAAAATTATGTGTTAATTTTCTGCTCTATGATGAAAAATTAATAAGGCACTGTTAACAAGCTTTCTTTCTTTTCTAAGATCATATAGTACTTTTAAGCATAAGTTAATTATGACTGCAGCATAACACCCCCACCCCCCAAGGCAACATATGTCTTGTGATCAGAGTAAATATCCAGGGCACACAAAGTAATTTAAAATGCAAATAGTATTATCATTAAATACTAGTTACGCATCAGTAAAAAGGGTATTGGGAGTGTTATTTAGAAATGGAAATAAAAATATTTCTCTTACAAGACACATCTTCTACTTACAGAGTATTTTTCTTAAAGTAATTCAAACACTTTAAACCTAACAGAGTAGTTACATAGTATTCTTTGGGTAATAGTGTGTATTAATGCCTCTCATTTTATGGAGTAAGAATATTAGTCTTAGCTTAAGGCCACTGACCAAATCAACAAATCCTTCAGTATAACAGAGCAACCTCCAGGCTATTCTCCACCAAATGCTATTGAGACATAAGTTTAAGTTCTACCCACAAAGAAGATCTCAGATAGGTTTCTATTTTATCTATTTTAATAGATATGTAAGTAGTTTTACAGTAAGACACCAGCCCTTTCCTTTGCGTAACTCAAGACAGATGGGTCTTTGTAGGCTTTGCATGTAAGCACCCTGAGAGAGGACCCCTCCAGGTAGTTTAAACCATTGTAGATAAGAGGGATTGAACTTCCGGTAATGGCAAAGTAATTTACATCTGACTAACTCTTCTGTGAATACCCCGTTGACAACACTTATAAGCCCTAGAAAAAGTGTTAAGATCAGTTATGGAGGTACTAAAGAGAGACCACAGACAGCAGAGACCTTTGCCCCTTGAAGAAAAAGATGTGCACTGAGAAAGATTTCAGCTCGTACTCTTTACTTCAGTTTGATAGAGTTCCATTCATTTATTTTTGTCATCACTTCCCTTGCCTTTTGGATCAAATTCATAAAATGTTCTCTAAGACCAAGGTCCATAAGTTTAGAATCTATGTTTTCATCTATGTAATTTATTTTTCCAGATCTTAGTTTCTGCACAGCAAAGGAAACTGCCAATAAAAGAAAAAAGCAAGCAACTAAATGGCAGATAATATTTGCAAACAATAGTTTGGATGACAAGAGGTTCATAAGCAAAATATATAAAGAACTCATGCAACTCAACACCAAACAGTCTAATTTTTAAAATGGACATTGGTTAACAAAATTATATATATTTAAATAAATTCAATAAAAATATGGGCAGAAGAATGGATGCATCCACCTGAATGGATACCTCTCCCAAGAAGACATACAAATGGCCTACAGATATATGAAAAAATATTCAACTTCATTACTTATTAGGGAAATGGAAATCAAAACTATAATGAGATACCATCTCCGTCCTGTTAGATTGGCTATTATCAATGAGATAGGTATAAGTGTTGGAGAGGTTGTGGAGAAAAAGGAACCCTCATTTACTGTTGCTGGGAATGTTAACTGGTACAGCTAGTGTGGAAAACAGTATAGCAGTTCCTGTAAAAATAAAGAATAGAGTTACTATATGACGTGGAAATCCCTCTTCTGGGTATCTACCCAAACAACTTAAAAACATTTATTGACAAATATACATGCACCCCTGTGTTTATTGCAGCATTATTCATGACGGCCAAGACGTGGAGACAACCGAACTGTTCTTGAGAGAGGATAAGATAAAGAAGACGTGGTCCATGTATACGATGAAACACTGCTCATCATAATGCAAGATGAAATACTGCCATTTGTGACAACATGGAGGGACCTTGAAAATATGCTAAGTGCAATACGTTAGTGAGGAAAAGCTAAGAACCATATAATTTTACTCATATGTGGGGTATAAAACTGAAACTCATAGACACAAACAACAATATGGTGATTACCAGAAGGAAAGGGGTGGGAGTAGTAAAGGGTAAGGGGGTCAAATACATGGTGACAGAAGATGATTTGACTTTGTGTGGTGGGCACACAATGCAATATGCAAATCATGTATAGTAGAATTGTACACTTGAGACCTATGTGATCTTGTTAACCAATGCCACCCCAATACATTTAATAAAAAACTAAACCAAATGTACTGACTAACATGCATAAGCTCTTCTATCTTAAAATATTCCCAGATCTTAACTTGATGACCAAACTCAGTCAGAAAGCTGCGTTCTTTTTACTTTATGGAATCTAAGAACAGCATTCAGGGCTTGCAAAGTGCTTGGTGGTTAGTGTGTGTGAGGGCAT
The DNA here is from genome assembly GCA_039655065.1 of Glossophaga mutica. Lineage (NCBI taxonomy): Eukaryota > Metazoa > Chordata > Mammalia > Chiroptera > Phyllostomidae > Glossophaga > Glossophaga mutica. Next base: position 156,691,289 of record CM077303.1, on the reverse strand, counting down.
GGAACAGAGTAAAACAGAGAAAGTGACCTTAAAATCCTTACATAAACTATGAACTGAATTGTGTATACATGCGTGGCAGAGAGTACAAGGCCAAAAGAGATCAAAAACTGGAACTCTAAAAGAACTTAGCAGAGATTTTAGCTGCTGTCCAAAATAGAGGAAATAGAATTTGACATTTAAGTACAAACATGTGAACTGACTACTAGAATAAGAATCACCATTCTTTAAAAAGTAGAAAATAAAATATAAAGTCTCTATAACATATTAGTCATAATATTCAGTATGTGATAAAGTTTTCTAGATGTGCAAATAAGGGCAAAAGTGACCTTACTCAGGAAAAAAATAGATAGTCAGTAGAAATAGATTTCAAGATCAAATAAATGTTGGAATTAGAAAAAAAAAAGTTTTTGCAGCTTCTAAAAATCTTCTGAAACTCAGAAGAGGCTCCCTTTCTTATATCTAAAAATATAAAAATTATCTTATATCTAAAACTTTTATCTAAAATGTAAAAATTATAAAACTGAAAATTATAATATCTGACATGAAAAACTTACTAGAAAACATTTAAAGACATCAGTGAAATTTGGCAAATTTTTAGATTATGTAATAAGAAAAAGCAAGATCAAATAAGGACAAATACTATATGATCTCATGTATATGTGGAATCTAAACAACTTGAACTCATAAATACAGAGAACATATTTGTGGCTGCCAGAGTCAGGGAGTGGGGTGGGTAAATGGGTGTAGGTAGCCAAAAGATACAAATTTTTAGTTTAAGATAAGTTCTGGGAATGTAATGCACAAGATGGTAACTATAAGTAACAATACTGTATTGTATATGTGAAAGTTACTAAGAAAGTAGATCTTTAAATTTCTCATCACAAGAAAATAATCATAACTATGTGAGGTGACGGATGTAATTAAATTTATTGTGCTAATCATCTTGTAATATATAATACATGTATCAAACCATTATGCTGTATGCTTAAACTTATACATATTAATTATATTTCTACAAATATGGAAAAGGACAAATACTAATAAAAAAGGGTGGTAAAATGTTTTAAAAATAAACAGAGTTTCAAACACCTATTTGACACTAATACATGTATGTTTGGAATATCGAAAGGAGAAAAGCAATATGAAAAAATATTTTGAAGATAAATTATCAAAAATTTCTCAAACATAAGCAAAGTTCCAAGATGATAGTAAATCCAAAGCAATATAAATGCGAACACAACTACAGCTAATTAGTAGAAATACTGAAAACCAAGATTAAAAAAAAAATGTTTCCAAAGCACCCAGAAGAAAAACATCATATAGTACTTTTAAGGAAATAACGATAGAGAAAAATGCAGGACAGAATTCAGTAGGTGGACATCTTTAAGTACTGTAAAAATATTAATCAGAAATTCTATACCAAGTGAAATTGTCCAACAAAAACAAAAGCAAAATAATAGTTTCTGGATATGAATAAAAATAAAAGAGTATATTGCCTCACACAGGACAGAAAAGTGCTGAGTGGAGTTGTCAGGCTGAAGGGACATGACACTAGGAGACGGAAATTCTGAGCTGCGGAAAGGAACGGACAACAAATTGGAAGTGTGTAGGTCAATAGAAAAGATTATCTATATATATATTTTTTCTTCTTTTAATTCTCTCAATACATATGACCATTTAAGCAGAAACCATACACTGTATGGTAGCTTTATAACATTTAAATATAACATATGTGATAACACCAGCGTAAAAGAGAAGGGTAAATGAACTATTAGTTTATATAATCTTACTATTTCTGGGAAGTGATGTAATTTTAAATGCAAGTTTTAAGGGATCATACTGGAAGGTTTATAATACAGAAAACAGTAAGTAAAACAATAGTGCAAAATGGTGTGATTAAATGAAAAAATTTCAATTAAATCAGAAGAAGGTAAGAATGAAGGAATAAAGGGGAAAAGAAAACAAAGGAAATGACAAATCGTAGACCAAATATGTTAAAGTTAATATGATCTCACTTACGGAATCTAATGAACAAAATAAACTAACAAGCAAAATAGAGCCAGAGGCATGGAAACATGGAACAGACTGACAGCGGCCGTAGGGGAGGAGCCAGGGGGATCACGGTGGAAAGAAGGGGAGGGGAACGTGTATGAGCGACCCACGGACGCAGGCAATGGTGGGGGACTGGCTGTGGGATTCAGAGGAGGACGGGGGAGCCAGGCTGAGCAGAGGAGGGCAAAGCGAGGAGGAACTGGGACAACTGTAATAGAATAACAATAAAATAAATAAATAAAAGTACCATTCTCAACCAAAAAATTAATAAACATTACATGGACTGAAAACCACAATTACAAGGCAGAAAGTGTCAAATAAAATTTGTGGGAGCAGCGTGGCGGTGGGGCAGTAAAGAGCAATGAGGGGAAAAGGTGGGGCAACTGTAATTGAACAACATTAGAAGAAATGAAAAAAAAAAACAAATGTTAAAATCAGTGATATGGAAAGTGGACATTTAAAAAATTAAATCCTTAGTTTGAAAAAATATTTAAAAGTAAAAAGTTAGGTAGGATTGAGGGTTGGAGGCAGGGGTGGGTGGGGTGGGGGAGGGTGGTGGAGTAAAGTGGAGACAACTGTGCTTGAACAACAATAAAATAATAAAAAGACAGGTTTCTAAAAAATAAAAGTAAAAAAAGACAAGATTCAGGTACATAGTTTGTAAAACGAAAACTGTTTTAAATATACAGTTACACACAAATTAAGTGGAAAAGATATAATATGAATTAAGCATGAAGAAAAAATAGAAGGGGCTCCCAAATTGAGAAATCAGCAAATCTATACTCCTAAAGATTGAATTCTGTTATTTCAGTAATTTGTAGAATGACATAATAAGTCACTCAGGATATAGAATATTGGAGTCACTTTTATCAATCACCTTGACCTAACTGAAATTTCTCAAACACTAAACCAAACAATTGCAGAATACACATTCTTTTCTGATGCATATGAAACGTTCACCAATTTAGACCATATGATGGGCTCTAGCACAAGTCACAACAAGTTTTCAAAGATTAAATGCTTATGGATAATATTATGTGACTGCAATGGAATTCATTAAGACAGCAATAATATAGGAATATATATAAAATCTTCAAATATTGGGGAGGTGAATAACATACTTCTAAATAGCACATGATTTCAAGAAATTGGAAGTGAAATTATAAAATGTTTTGAATTGAATAATGATGAAAATACACTATATTAAAATGTGTAAAATGCAACTTAAGAGGTGTGCAGAAGAAAACTTACATGTTTAAAAGCTTATGGTAGAAAGGAAGGAAGGTTTACGCAGAGTGGTCTAAATGTCTAAGTTTCTAAGTGGAGAAGCTAGAAAAAGAGTGCCAATCTAATGTAAATGGAAGGAAAATAATTTTATGGAATAGAGTAGGAATTACTAAAATGAAAATACAAATTTCCAATTCAAGAATGAAGGAGACTATTATTATTACAGATGCTACAGACATTAAAAGGCAAAGTTGATACATACAATTTTATGATGATAAAATATAAAACATAGATAAGAAATAATACCGTTTGACAAAACAAGTACACATGAGGTAAAGAATTTGAAATAGACATATATTCATTAAAGAAAATGAGTTTTTATGAAAAAAATATGGCCACAAAATTGAAGAAGAAAAACCCCAGGCCCTGATAGTTAGTCTGTCAAGCATTCAAGAAATGAATACTAATAGCATAATCAATAAAATATATTTTAAAAAAAGAAAAAAGAAATGAATACCATTTTTACACAAAATTTTTACAGAAAGAGAAAACTTAATAATCATTTCTTTTTTTCCTTTAATTTAATTGTTGTTCTTGTACAGTTTTCTGTCTTTTACCCCGCTCCCCAGCCCACCACCCCAGCCCTCCCCACCTTCCTCCCATTTCCACGCCCCCCTAGTTTTTGTCCATGTGTCCTTTATACTTGTTGCTCTAAACCTTTCCCCTTTTCCCCTGAAATTCCCTCCCCTCTCCCCTCTGCTGTCTGTCAGCCTGTTCTCAATCATTTTATAAAAAAATACATTCTTATGAGTACAGTTTTAAAAATCCTTAATAAGAGATTATCAAATCCAATCTTTCTACATGTAAACACACACATACACACACACACACATATACACACATATAGAAACATAAACATATGGCTAACTTGGGTGTAATACAGAAATGCAAGCTTCTTTATCATAAATGCAGGATAAAAAACATGACCGTTTCATAAAATTTTTTTAAAAATTGACAAAATTAAACATCTACTCAAGATTTAAAGATTCTCAATTAAGAAGAAGATTGTTTTTTAAATATATTTTACTTTTGTTTTACATTATTTTGAGGTTATAACTATATATACATCACAAATTGTCAAATGTTCCTGGTGGATTATAACTGTTAATATAATAATTATTATTAAAAATTTCCTCTCTCTAATAATGTTTTCAAGCTTATAGCTTATGGAGTCTGATCTTAGGATAGCTGGACCAGATTGCTTTTGGTTTTTATTTGCATTATATATATTCTTATCCTTTATTTTTAACCTGTGTACATCCTGATCATTCAGGTTTCTCTCTTAAGTTATAGATTGTTTTTCAAATCCATCCTGAAAATTGTTGTCATTTAATTATGGTATTTAGTCAGTTACATTTAATTTTGTATTTAACTTTATATCTACTGTAGTATCATCTATTTTTCTCATATTTTGCTGTTCCTTTCTTCTCCAACTTTCTTATCTTCATTTAATTATTTTTTGTTATTCCATTTTCTGATCTAACAATTTATTGATTTTTATCTGTTTTCAAAAACATATTAGTTGATATTCTAGAGATTAAAATATGCATTCTTGGTCTATTTAAAGGTTGACATAAATTGTATCTTTACTAATTTCCAAAGAATGCAAAAACACTAAAACGCTAATCCCACTAGTGTTCTCCTGCTGTTTCTGCTTTGATTTTTACCCATTTTAGTATTCCATCCACAATACACTATAATTACTGTTTTACATCATTATTGTTTGTAGTGTTACTCACATAGTTATATTATATATTCTCATTCCTTTCCGCATCTCTAGGCCTCCTTACTTGGTAATTTTTCCTTTTACCTCAGAATTGCCTTCGTGTTCCCTTCACTGCAAGTCTGTGGTGACAAAGTCTCTTGGCTTTTGTCTGAAAATGTCTTTATTTCACCTTTATTTTTCACAAGACACTTTTTGCTAGATATAGAATTCTAGGTTGATAGTTGTGTTTGCCCTCTGTTTTGAAGATACTGCTCTATTGTCTTCCTGTCTTTTATTAATTTTGTTGAAAATCAGCCTTCAATCTTATTATTCCTCATTTGAAGTAAAAGCAAAAATTGTTCATTGGCTGCTTTTAGTTTTTAAAATTTGTGTGCTAAATTTTATTATGAGATGCTTAAGTATGCTTTTCTTTAAACCTGCTTTATGTGTAGTGACTTTCAAGATTATGTCTCGAAATAATTTGTTGGCTTTGGAAAATGTATTACAATTACCTCTTCAAATGTTTTCCTATACAAGGTTCTTTCTCTCCCCTGTTATGACTCCAGTTACAAGTATAATAGACCTTTCTTATCAAGCTCCATTTTAGTTTTTATCTATTTATTGGTATTAGTTTGCCTTATCATTCTTCAATCTGTAGTCCTTGTCAACTCATTTTATAAGCATAAAATATTATAAGAAGAAATAAAATTATACTCATGAGTAGAGCTTTAAAGATCCTTAATGAAAAGATTATTAAATAAAATCTAGCAATATGTAAAGTACACACACACACACACACACACACATATATATATCAGTCTCTTTTGTTTTTAAATTTTTTTTTTTTTTTGGTTAATTACAGCTACTGATTTTTCAGTTCTAGAATTTCCATTTGCTTATTTTCAAAGTTAATTAAATTCTCCATCTTATCACTTAAGTTCTTAAACCTATTAATCTCTGTAGTTTTACTGTCTGTATCTGATAACTCTATTATCTGGATTCCTATGTGCTTGTTTCTTTTGTCACTTGTCTCGGCTTTCATTCAGGTATTGTTTTCCTTTATGCACAGTTATTTTTAAGTGAATATTGGACATTTTATATTAGAAGTTACAGAAGAGAATGTGAGATTTTGGATCACATTGCCTTCTCCTGGAGAGGATTTATTTGTACTTTATTTGTGCAGATAGATTACGGGGACTGGTAGTCTCAGATCAACTCAGTCTGTCAGAGATGAAGAAGATTCAGTCGGAGGCTTCAGTCCTTTAGAGAACTGCTCTATCTCCATTTTACCCTGTATTCGCTGGGAAAAACACTTCACAGTCCATCTGAGCCCCCACAGTATTAGGACAGCCCCTTCCTCTGCACAGGGAACCCCATCCTTCATTTCTCCATTACTAAGATTACGAGGAGGTCTTCTCAGTCTATCAACCTCTGTGTCACTCTGACACAGTTTCCCAACCTATCAGCTGTTGTTTTTGCAGCATAAAGCAACTCAGCATAGACAGCAACATGAGGAATATGGTCACCCCATTCCCAATCACGGCCCCCTCAAGTACATTTCTTTAGTAGCTCTCTGATGACATCAAACACATTTTATATATCCTCTTTCCCTCTCCCTCCATTTTTTAAAATAGATTTTAGAAAGAAGTGGTTGATCTCCTATTTCCAGACACAGAAATCCACCCGAAACTATTGTCTTCCATAAGAGTTCTCATTTCATGACTTACTTAAAGTTCAGAAGTTTTCTGACTCCACTACAAATAATCAACTATAATCATATTATTTCTGGTTGACATATTAATATTTTTTTGAAATGCCTAGAATTCAGGATGAATGTCAGTGCATAGCAACTCCAGTCTTGTTATTTCTCAACCCAAATAGCTTGAGGTGTCTTTGCCTCATACTTTTCAATATAGTCATCCTCTATTATATCAATACAATTTTTGGTGTCTGTCTTAAAGTGTATTCATTCACATTCTTACCATTTCTTACCACCTCACTGCTGTCACCATGGTCCAGGCCACTACTATTTCTTGCCTAGCTTTCTGTAATAACATCATCACTGGTTCCGTTGCTTCTGCTCCTTGTCACATCTGATTTCAACACCACAGCCAGAGTGACCTGTTAGAATTATGTTCCTCTTGCCACAGTCTTACTTAAAATCACCCAATGACTTTCAATGTCATTTAGAGTAAAGCCAAAAGTATTGTCATTGTCAACAAAGTCTTTCCCGATGGACACTCTTCATCACCCCTTGCCTCTCTGAATTCATCTACCAATGGCTCTCCGGTAACACTGATTCGTCTTACCTGATACTCTTCCATGAAGACATCCATACAGGTTTTGCTCCCTGCCTGTGAGAGTTTCCCCTCAGATATCTGCATGGCTTGCTTTCTTATTATTTTACATCTTTAATTAATGATTCCTGCTCAATGAGCCTACTTCAGAAAGGAAACAAATAACCAAAGTATGAATATATTTTAAAAATTAAATTTCTGAAAATATAAATTTATGAAAGAATGAAGCACAATTTATTCACAAATAGATAGATAAACAAATACAGAGATAGAGATAGATGATGATTTTAATAAGTGGATCTCTCATATGCTGATATAAAAAAATTGAAAGTCTAAAATTGTGTGAGACATCATGATATAATTTAGAGCTACAAAGTCCTGATTCCCTCAGAGTTAACTCCTTTTCTATCTAGTTGCTTTGATTAATAAATCCAGGACTTTTTTAACTTCAGATATATTTAGTTTTTGCCACTTCATTGCTTCCAAGACTTCAAAAATTTCAGATCCTATATTTCTTCATGACAAATATCATTTATCTTTAGAATTTTAATGTATCCATAGAAAGAAGACAGTATTTACTATGAGAACATGGACAAGATCTCTCTTTTTGATCTTTTAAAAAAGTCTTTGCTTTACCTTTTTATTTTTTCTTGAGAGAGACATCTCATCATTACATAAATACCAAAAGTTACATGCTAACCACAACAAACATATGAGTCGTAGTGGACACACTTATGCCAATGTGAAGCGCACTCTCTCGAGGCGTGCAACAATGAGACACTGCTTGCAAAGGTTTTGGTATAGAATATTATGATAATAAAGTATTACAATGTTTTCTTCATAGGTGCAAACTGCACTTTGACTGCTACCTTCTTTGTGCCATTTTTGATATATGTTACCGTGTATGTTAAGTTTGGAAATTCCCCAACTTTTTTAGAGCGCTCCTCTTACATAAAGTTTAAGCTTTTACTTCACTTGCCAGCAAGCTATGCAAAGTGAATTACCTCCTTGTAGATTAGTCAGATGGTCCCCTTATGTTTAAACAATGATCTGTAAAAACTTACATTAAGTCATCTACCTCTGCTAATAATTTTGTGATAACCTAAATGTATTGTTGTTAGTGACACTTATGTCTTGCTTGCCTCTGCCCTCTCTTATAGAAGTTATTAAAACTTAACTATCTAAAGTTTAGGTAAACACTACAATTAATTTTTATGTGTAAAATGTTTAATATGGCTTTTAATTCCTGAAGTGTTTTACCTTGAATTTCTTAAAAAGCCCCTTTTAAAAATAATTATATTTAGAGTATTACATACTACTTCCTATCTTTCATTGTTACCATTATGAGTTTGCCTTAGAATATACCTTCCTTCGGGACTCTGTGTGCATATATGTTAATACAGATCATGCCATGAGGTCCTCTGAGTCAAAGCAAAGAGATCAATAATTATTGAGATCTGAAGAGCTTCCACATCCTAACACTTGGAACAGCAAATCTATTCAAATACCAAAACCACTTCCCAATTACCTGAGTATAAAAATCACAGTGAATTGTGTCAATAAAAACTTTTTTACTCCTACTATTACAGAATATTAAAGACATTTGGTCTTATGAAATATGATCCCAACCATTAAAGAACAAATTCATAAATTCCTTATGTAGAGAATCATGAAAGACAAAGAGGAACCATTGTAATTGCAGTATGATATATTGCTTGACTAAATTTCAGAAGTCCAAAATGCATACGATGAGGACATCTGATGACCCAAAGGAGCACATGGAATGGAAGTGAAATATGCATGAAGTAGAGGTAAATAAGAAGCAATTGTGGTACAGAAAATGTCACTGAGCATGATAAAACAAAGTAAAAAAATAACTTTGACATGAACATTGTATAAATTTAAGGTGTATAGCAATGTGTTACTTCAATACATTTAAATATTGTAATATGGTTGCTGTTGTAACAATAATTTTCACATTATCTACTTGAGTACAATACTATTATCTATAGTCAATATGCTGTACATTAGAGCTCTAGGACTAAGTTGGTACCTATGACAGTTCGTACCCTTAAACACCATCAATCTTATCGCCCCTAGTAACCTCACATCCCCTGGTAACCATTGTGTCACTGTTTGTTTTAAGGAGAAGATTTAAAGGCAAGTAGTCTGACTCTATAATCTTAATCACTACACTTGACTGTTACAACAACGTTTCTGGCTCCAAAATGATTGGTAGTTTCACCAGGAGTGAAGAAAGGGGGGCCAAAGGGATACATCTAGAACTCAGGTTTAAGCAGGTTCCTGAGAAGGGTTCTAGCCCTCTAGGTCAAGTCCCAGAGGGGCAGGGATGGGAACACTATTGACAAATTGCAAGGGTAGGAAGAAGTCCTCGAGCTGTCCCCCCAGAGCCACCAGAAACTACCATGAGATTTCCCACAGGGATGGGGTGCAACAGCTGAGCAGTTAATTGAGGTACAGGGAATACCCCAAAGGTTATCTTGTGAAATTTGATTCATCCCAGTGGGATGAGGAGGCCACACCAGATGACAATATTGGTTACCCAAACCAGGTGAGGTGAGCTAACTCCCACCCTTCCACTGAAGCCACTATTAGATCGGGTGAACTGTAAGCATAAATTTCTATTACTATGCCATTTCCTACATCTCAGCAATGGGAAATAAGAGCACTGTGCTCAGGGGGACACCTGCTTAACAGGTGTCAAATGAGCATTTGTTCTACATTAAAATGCACAAAAATTAGTTGCTCCATACCATCAGATATTTCAGTGGGGGAGTGACATACTCTGTGTATATATTATTATAGGTATATGTGAAATAAGTTCTCATTCTACATAAAGCCTGAATGTGTGCTGCTACAAATAAAATATTATTGCTTGATTTCCAATGTCTGATATTTTAGGATGTGTTAAAGTACTAAATACAGCTGACAAATATAAAGTACTGTTTTTTTTTTCTGTAAAGTTCTGTTGTTCCTCTTCTTATAGTTAGGATAAAACTATGTACATATTTGTGTGTATAGATATATCTTATTATTGGAACACCAAAGAAATAGTTGAAGCCTTAACTGTTAACATAGTTTTCTCAATGTGAATATATTTGAAGGTTATATTTCAACTAATTTTGTATCCATCTTTCTACATGAGAAAGAAAAGTAATAATCTGAATACTTCAGGCAACAAATTTTGCTTAAAATGTCCACCAAATATTTTATTAAAATAGTAAAAGAGATCATTGTAAGTATATAATAGATATTAATTTTCTCACCAGTATAACTCTCTGTGCTTGTTATATGAAGCTGCTTAGCTGCTAGCATTAAGAAATTTCTGACTGTGCCATAATAATGTAAAAACTCTCATGACTTAAAAAAGCTGAGTAATTGGGGATCTTGAGTAACATCACTTTACTGGTGAGTTTAAGATAGCAAATAGACGTTTCCCTGCTAAACCCAGACTCTTTTGTAAAATGCCATAATATATCTTTGAGGAAAACTTGGGCAGCAGAAATAACTGCAGAGACTTACTTAGTCATCTTCTGAGCTACCCAAGGTAGGAAACTTTCTAAGAGATGCTTTGTGTTACTGCTTTAAAGTTTAAAAAAACCTACAGCTACAGGTTTTAAAGATTTCTTTGAAACAACTGAAGAGTGAACTTTAATTCATGTTTTTTAAACAAAGGTTATATGAGACTTACAGCAGTTTTTACAAAAGAAGAATATCAGCAAGAATTGCACATTACGCCCGCAGTGCAACTGACTTTCAAATTTCTCTACAGGTATTATTTCCCATGAATAGGAACAAAGAGCAAAAACAGTTAAAAAAGCATATTCAAATGTGTGCATAAAAAGGCATGGTAAATGAATACTGTTTAGTTTGCTGACATAATTACTTGAATGTAATTTTTATGAGTCGTAGAAATCTTGGCATTTTCACTGAACCAGATAATTAGACTCTGAATAGAACAGGGTCAGAATAATTAATACATCAAAACTAGATGAACTTTTTCTAATTATTTTTACTTAATCTCTATTATAATTATTGTTATACTCTGCTGAGCATGATTGCCTCATGTTCATAGATTTGAATGCAGTCTTATAGTTGCATCCTGGGACTTTGTGGAATATTAACAAACCGTGGCCTGGAGAAATTAGAATGGTGTAGTTTCATGATGGAATTCTAAATTGGAATTTCATATTTTTCTATAAAGTTGCACAAAATTTGCTCCATAATTATAAAAATATGAATTTTAAAACAAAAGTCTACTTTTCTTGCAAGTTACACTTCTCCAAAGTTCAAGAAAAACTATTTTGACAGTTTTTTAAAGGTATATCATCAGCTATTCAACATGTGAAATTTTCTGAAAGGGGATTGCATCAAATTTTTTATTATTTGAGTTTTAATATTATGATAAATATTAATTATTTAGACAAAGGTATGAACAGGCGGTTAAGAGCACTGCCAACTATTATAAAGATTTTGAAATTCATGTTAGAAAGTAATGGTGTAACTTTCTTATGATAGCTACCTACTGGTGCCAGACTCTTGATATACACGTGATAATACAGAGAACTACATTATAACAGCAGATAAAACCAAGCATACTGATAAAATGTTTTCGATTCAAAGGGCTGAAAGATTATATAGGCCAGTTAATAAAACTGGACAATATGTCCAAATATCTGAAATAAGAAGCCCATAATACACAAAGGAAAATTTTACCCATCGATGTAGCATCCAATAAAGACTACAAGTCATGACATGAAAGAAAAAGTTTGAGATGACTCTTTTAGTTCTCATTCTACAGATGGTCAGGACTACCCTCCACTCAGTGGAAGCCCACCATTCTCTCTTGTACAGGACTGAAAATTGGTGGGGTGAAGCAGCATTGCACCCTTAGACATGAAGGAGGAAACAGGAATTAATCAACTACTGCAAAATCCTGAAAATAATCCACTCTGAGAATTTACAGAGTTTTTAACTTATCCAGGAACTAATTAATATCCTAATATTTGGCTTGAAGGACAAGAGATACAGGATAATACTCTGCCTAACTTTTGTGGAACCAAGAAATTTAAGTGTTTGCTTAATTCTGGAATTTGGCTAGGGAAGATACCCATCATCAGAGAGATCAGATACAATTACAGGTTCTAGAGAGAGTAAGATAGAAAGCAATATCAAAGGGAATGATGTCTTTCTCAATTAGATTCTACCACACTCAAGGATTAAAAAAAAAAAAATGTAACATTGACCTTGAGCCAATAGATGAAGTTTTCACTTAAAAAAAGAGTATTTGTCATAAATATGTCAAATCGATATAAAATGGTGAAAATAAGAGAATAGGGAAAATGTTTAACCATAACTGTTGCTGGCAAATATATAAAAAATATAAGAGAGAAAAAGATAGCACATTAAAAATTAAAGTTGGCTTCAGCTGTAGTGAAGAACCTTAATTGACACTGTAGAAAATGAAATCACTAATGAGTATGACAGCTTCCTAAGAATAAAAACTATATAATAATAATAATAGTAATAATAGTAATAGTGGATGCTATAGAAAAGAGTAAATAAAAGTAAAATATAAATGGTTGGCATCCATTGGGAATGAATTTTTAAAATGAAGGTAAACAATCATTCATTAAAAGAGAACTTTTCATGAGTTTAGCAAAAATAAACAAAACCAGAGACAATACCTGAATACACAAATCAAAAGGGTCTCCTAACTCCCACAACACACATAGAAATGAGGTGACTTAAAATAAACTTGGCAAAGTGTGTGAATTTCAAGTTTAAAGAAAAAAAATCCACAAGTGTTTGGGCAAAAAGGAAAAAAGTCACACCAGTTTCAGGTCTTATTTAATTCAGAGTGCCAGAATACAATGAAACAATGAGAGCAAAGTGTTAAGTAAAAAGTATTGTGGTCCAAGAATAGCTTGACCAAAGTAGTTAATGTGGGAAATGCAGAAGCTAAAGAACTTATGACACATGGACATGAACTAAAGGGCAGGGCGGCGGGGGGGAATGTGGGTGGGAGGGGATGTGCAGGGTAGAGGGGAATGTTGGGGGAGAAATGGGACAACTGTAATAGCATGATCAATAAAATATATTAAAAAAAGAAAAAGAAAAAGAAAACAGAACGATTACCATACTTAGATGTTCAGGATTCAGAACATAAAGTTCTCACGGACACATTTCTTGAAATTTTCACTTAAAGATGCACACCAGTGAGGTGAAGATGAATAATATATGGAAATAAAGAATGAGATATATTCATTTGATGTTGCTGTGTTATATATTGATATTAGTTTAAAACATATTTGCTTACCCAAAAGAGAGATGCTCATATTGAAAGAAATAATAAATTAAGCCTATATACATATGCTGATAATGTATGTAATAACATATGTAATAACATAAGTTATACAATGAGTAATATAAGTAGCAATATAATTCTTTTCCTAGTGGATATGAACTTTACTGTGTAATCATGAATACATTAGGAGGTTTATATGAGCAGATGTAATACTCATTGAATAATTTGGGGGCAATTGGCTCCTTGGTAATAATTCTTAAATTGAATCTTTATCTTACACTTAAAATTAATATGAGTTTAAAGTAAAATAAGAATTAAACTTTTAAAAATAAATATTTTTTGGAAAAGATGAGAATGTTAATGATAATATTTCTGTTCCTGGAATAGTCACAGAGTGTTTAAATGTGAACACAACAAAATTCACAAAGTACAAAATTAAATATTGAAATGTCCCCCAGGAAGAGATCTGTAAGTTTCTCTTGCCAAAATCAATAAGTAGATACATGGTATAGTGTTCATTGATAAGACAATAAACAACATGCCATAAATAGTTTACCCAACGGTCCTGTATCACCTCCGCCTGAACATGCAGTCATAAAAGTATGTCAATAGTGTTTTAGGAAAAAAATGACACAAACCATTAAACACATTAAATAATATAACTTGCCTTTCTTATAAACTTCATATATGTCAGCACCATATTAAGAGGTTTACTTTCATAATTTGATTTGGCATTTGCAACAAATCTCTTAGGTAAGTGCTATCCATCTTTCACTGATAATCTGAAACAGAAATAAATTACATGATAACATAACTTGCAGGAGTTGAAGCAGGATTTGAACTCAGGTTAAATTACAAAATCTAAGTACTTAATCCATTGTATGCTGTTTTCTAGAATATAAAATATGCAATGTAAGTAGATTTTTTTTCTATATTGTTCTTGTTTATATAATCTTGGCTTAGCACACTGCCTCACTTATAGTAAGTCAGTAAATACTCATTGCATAGTAAATATATGTGTATGAGACACCATATTAGAAATTAGTACATGTAATTCTATACTAAATAGATATCTAAACAGAAACTAAACAGATATCTTACCCTAAAACAGTTCTCCTTAGGGGTCGGTGATAGGGTACGGAAATGTGGAATACGAACAAAACAGAAATAACTACAAGTCCTCACTTAATTGTTGATAGGTTCTGTGTTTTAGAGCAAAAGGAAAATGGTTTCACCATAGGAAATTGATGTAACAAGAGCAAATTTCTTGTGGCATCTCATCAATGTCACAATGACACAACAATGAACCAAATGTCATTTAGAGAACCTGCTATGTAATGAGGCATATTTTTGAAAACACTTCACAATGTCCAAAAATAAATTGCAATCTTAAAAGAAAAGACACAATGGCCAAAACTAGAGAAATGGACCCCTCATACTAACTCTACTTGCAAAATATTTAGCTTCTGAAACATCCAATATGGCTTTCTTGTATTTTTTTATATGTAGATGGCTAAAATCCAGTATTCTTGGTCACCTAAGGTATGATGACATTATTAAAATATCTACTCAATTAAGAAAATGATTAGTCTGGATTCATCTGTTTAAAAAGTCAAACTAATATGTTAGACAAGAAGATGAGGATACATTCACTTAAAATAAAGGTAATAATAATCCAAAAGAATCGGTGGCTGCCCTACATAATTTCAATACAAAAGAAACACTGATGCAGTCTTGAGCTTGTCATTCTATATAATAAGCTAAATACTAATACTATAGTGTTTTCATATAGCAATATGTTTAATCATTATAGATATAAACTTAGGTTGTGATCATATACGAGGCTTAAATATTATATCTTAAGTAAGTAATGATACAATTAATAATTGGAGGGAAATGCCACCCAAAAAGAACAGATTCAACTTACTCTGAACTTTAATACATTAAGCTTTTTATTAAACCAGATTTTTTTTTTATTAAACCAGATTTTATTCTTACTTCATAAAATTTTGTTTCTTCCTTTCTATTTCTTACTACTATCTCCGTTTTATTGAAAAAAAATCTTGCTTGCTTGTATGTGTGAAATGTAGAGTCTAAAATTGTCCATCTAAGTCATTGAATGGGGTCATTTCTGTTTCAAAAGGGTACATTTGTGCGCAAGTTAGTAAGTGTTTGGAATTTTTGTTTTTGTTATCATTTTTCAGTGTTCTAGTCTTATTTAATTGTCTTATGCATAAGAACCAGCATGGATGGATCTGGAGAGCATTATGCTAAGTGAAATAAGTCAGGCAGTGAAGGACAAATACCATATGATCTCACCTAGGAGTGGAACCTAATCAACAAAACAAACAAGCAAGAAAAATAGAACCAGAGACACTGAAATAAAGAACAAACTGACAATAACCCGACGGGAGGTGGGAGGGAATAACAGGAGGAAAAAGGGTAAGTGTCATCAAGGAACATGTATAAAGGATGCAGGGACAAAGGGTAGGATTGAGGGTGGGAGGTAGGGATGGGTGGGGCGGGGGGAGTGGTGGGGGAAAATGGAGACAACTGTACTTGAACAACAATAAAAAATGCCATTTAAAAAAAAGAACCCAGATTGGAAAAAAATTAGACATACATTGTGATATTTACTCCCCATCACATAACACCTGTATTTGCAACTATCCTTCTGTTGCCAATCTTCTGATAGTTCATTCCATTGTCTTGGCTGCCTAGTGAGCTTCCTGGCATTTTGGTCTTTTATCAGTGAGTATTAGCTTACAAGTGATAGAAGAAAATGGAGTCATGAGCTGGGCTTTCCGTGTAGCCGTTTTTCTACCTGTGCCCGTGTCTGAATTGTTGGCTCTTCTTAAAATCGTGATGGTGTCAAGTGAGTGTCATAACCACCACCTATATAATCTTATTAAGCAATGCCACACCAATAAATTTAATTAAAAATAAATAAAAATCAAGAGAATACTTTAAAAAATAAAATAATCATGACAGGATATCTGTGAACCTTTTAATTACCTCAGCTCAGCTAAAACATTTGTAGTTATGTAGTTTTGAGACGTATAGAGAAAGTAGATTTGATTTTAGGGAAGGCCGGTTCAACAACGAGAATGAGGAAAAAGCTGAGAACAAATATTCACTTAGGAAAGTAAGTATTAAGGAAGCAAAGTAGGAACAGAGGCAAATTAGGGAATCTGTACTTTAACTGGCCTGAAAATGTCCCTTTGGCAATGCCTAGAGAAGTGTGAAGATGGGAAAGAAGAAAATAGGCTGAAAGACATAAAATCTCTACATGCATAGCTGCTTGTCAAACAGTTTTCCTAATATTAATTACTTTAATATTTTGCTTGTCTCTTATCAGTTACTTGCATCAGAGTTTGAATTCTTACTTTTATGTGTTAAATATTTAAATACGTAGACACCAGTAAAAAGTACTCCTGTGATATTAAAAAAATACACCCTCCAACTTTCTTCTATATTCTCCAAGAACTTTTCTAAAACATTATCTATTACAATTACCTTGCTGACAACTAACTAGTGCCATTTCAAGACAAACCAGGCCCAGGGTAAGAAGATTTGGCAAAACACAATCTGCACTCATTTTTCCCCCATACACCTAATATATACTTTGTTTTAGAAAATATTCAGTTTCTACATTTGATTTCTAATTCGAACCTTTGCCATAACTTCAACAGTGATTTGGAGATGTTGTAAAATTATTGTAATTTTGATTTCAGATTAGCAGCCTCTCTAAAACCCAATAAATAATATATGTAGGGTATCTAATACCAGGTACCAGATAGCTTTCAATGAATGTTTGTGTTCTTTCTCTTTCTTCTGGAGAGTACAAAGTAGAAAAGATAAAATATCCATTACTTAAACTTTGGTTCTTTGAAACTATTTCATAGAATTATAAAACTTTAAGTGAACAATGACTTCAATACCTTTATCAAGTTCTTATAACAAATGTATTAAATTTATGTGTAGTTTAGAATCAGAAGTCTAAGAAATTTATTATATGGTTAAAATTTACTTTTTAATAAAAAATTTGGTTCACCTTCCATTTAATAAAAAAATTTCCCCCTTGCTTCTCCTTCACACCCAGTATTATCTATCTGCATCTATCTATCAATCTATCTATTATTTATCTACCTATCTATCTATCATCATTTATTTCTGGAAATCATAAGTTGAAGTTCATGATCTTATGATTATTTTTGTACTAAATTGTATATAATTCACTATATACCAAACTGGTGAAAAACTATTTACCCACAGATGTGACAGGTTTTGAGATTTTTTTTCTATATGAAAACATTCATAGGCTAATGACAGCATCTGACTTTTTAAAAAATTGCATCATGTTTAAAAATATGAGCCACATAATGAATGTGCATGTCACCCTTGTCCAAGGACCACACTGATCACCACGGTGTCCTAATTCTAGCAGATGTGGTGCTGAAGTGAGCATTGCATTTATTTTTAAAACCTTTAAAAGCATGAGGGCTTCTTTCTGTGCATTCTTCTTTTGAGGGAGGAGAAGGTGTGGTGGACAAGCTACCAACTCCCCCACTTAACCCTAAGTTTTTTAATATCCTAGTCCTTAAATGACTTATTTATGTAATGGACACGCATTGTTGTGCATTAATTGCCACACACACAGGTCACAGAAAAATGCCATCCCAGACAAAATTTAGGTATGTTTTTTGTACAGCATCATCTCTGAACTTCCAACATCAAGCTACAAAACTCAGAGCACTGCTCCAAGTTGTGCGTCCTGCTCCCACGCCGGTATGCCTGTGCCTGTGCATAAATTTGCATTTCCCCTCTCTCATTGCCTTTTAGAACCTTGCCAAGTTTTCAAAAAATGAGGAAGAAATGTTTGCCTATAATATTTCTAAAATACTGACATTTATTTCCATTGGGACCTAAGAAATTGTAAAGTTGCCTTTCAGACGTAAGGTAAATAGATGCTAGTATATAATTTGTCATGATTAATTTCACTTTCCATATCCTATTCCTGAAAAATCTTATATAAAAGCCTTTGGCTAAACTACCCTTAAATAATTGAAGTTGAAAGTTAAGACTCCAGATTGTAAAATATAAAGTGGGACACTAAGAAATTATTTAAGGTTTTTGATCAATAATTCATTGCATACTATTTGTTCATACATAAAAATACATATGTATTTACAACATTGCAAATGTGTCTTTCTTCTCACAAACAAAACTTAGTCACCACAACTTCAACTTTAAAATAAATGGAAAATTAAAACACATTTCAAGTATTTTGACTCTACTAATTCAGATTTGTCCATGTCAGGAAGGAGAACAAGTTTCAAAAATCAGTGATATCGCCCAGTCTGGTTATCTGAGAGCATAAAGGAAATTTGTCCGGACTATTTTGAAATGCTACTGATTATGCAATACTCTCATGTGAGAATCTATCAGAACTGTGAGAAGATAAGTGCCCTGTCCTTTCCTGCTTCTTAAGAGTATTTTTCCAAAAACGTGTTTAATTGATTTAGTTGTCTCATATCTATGGGCTACATAGAGTCACATCTAGTTCATATAGGTGGGACTGCTTGTGGGAGTCCAACAAAATATAAATTTAAAAATATATTTAGGATTTTTTTGCAAACAACACATGGTATAGACAAAGGTTTTTATAATTTAAAATAGGAATACTTAGGAATGAATAGATGTAGTCTCTGAAATAAGGGTAATTAAACTTCTCAATATCAATTTATTCCATATATTTCTAATCAGGTTATCCCACTTATCAATGTAATAATTTGAGGTTTTCCCTTCCGCATAACCCAGTAAGCTATTCAGAATCAAAGGCCTTTACTCAGGTGAATGCATTTAAATTCTTCCTTCCATGAAAAACAAATTAATTCATTGTTTGAAACTATAACATCTAATTCTTTCATAATTACCAAGATTTGAATTGATAAAAAATCAGATATTTACATATTTTAACTGTACAAATTCTTTTTTCTTCTAGAATGTTATAAGTCTAGCTATAGCTAAATTTTTTTTTCAAAGTTTGTTTCTTTCCATGCAACTTAAAACTAGTTCACTCTGGAAAATTAAACTGTCATCAATTAATTGTCCCAGCTACAAGCAATTATTTGAACTATGTATGTCTGTTGGAGTGTGTGTGTGTACATGCAGGTAATGAAAAGAAGTAATTTAGACGATAAAATGCTGAAGAAAAACAGGAAGATTTTTTGCTATATGGCAGGCAGAAAGCCATATTTAAATGAAAAATATGTTCTCAAAATTGTGATCCTCTGCAAACATAGTGCTATTCAGTGACAGAAAGGAACCTGACCCTCTATTTGTATTTTCCTCTCACTTCCTTTTTTACCTTCTGCAAACTTGGCATTCATTCTATTGAACATCGTCGAGTTCTTAAAAAATGATTTCAGGTAAGGTTTTACTGGTTGCCTTTGGATGCGATGGGCCAGTGGCAAGAGACCCAACATGAATGTGAGCTATTGAAGACTCACCTAGTGTGTTTTTACACTTTGATGTCCTGAAAAGCTCAATGCCAAGGGTTAGGGCACTAAACTGCAAGGGCATGGTGAGCGTTTTAGAGACAAAAGCTGTCATTGCCATCCAGTGGCGACATGAGTTATTGCATGTTCAGCCAAGCCCCGTCTGTCTTGCCAGGGAACTAAGTGAGTTTGACAACCTGTGCACTGACTCGTTTATTTTATCGTCTACGTTAATAATCTCGATATACGATAAGCAAATAAAAGTAGTTCTTAAAGTACCTTTTATTTTAAGTTTGAGTTTTACTATTTTGTTTCTAGGTTTGAGAGAGGGTGTGTAGAATGGATACATTTTTAGGCAAGTAAATAATGTTTACTAATGTTTAATATTTGAAGTATTCCAAAAACATCACTTATAATATAAGGGACTGCCAATGAAAATCAGTGGTTCAGTCCTTTTTTATTCTGTAACGTTACTAACACAGAAATGTATCGACACAGAATCACAACAAAGCCATGACCATACTGATGAAAGTTTCCCAGATTGAAGTGGAGGGTACAGTTTCCACGTTGAGTGTTTAATAATCATACAGACAGGGGAAGAAGAACCGCATAGGGCAGAGGATCTTTTCCCCTCTTTGGTTCCACGTAGCACAGCATTGTTTCGTTTTTCAATTACTTGGTTCAGTATTTACTCCATATAGGTAAGAAACACTTCTCCTATCTTATGGGAAACTTGCAATGGAAGTCCAACCCAGACTCTTTAGTTTTGAATTTACTAACAATTTAAATTGCCTCACTTTGCAGCAATTTTCATAAAAAGAAAAAAAGATTTTATTTTTCCTTAAAAGCTTATTTTCCAGTGCCTTGAAAGAGCTGGAGTGTCAAGGTACCATGTATCAGCTGATCTGTGTTTCTAACAGATTTCAATAGGGTGAACCTAGAAAAAATGGTGTAAGTTCAGGGTTCCCTGGCCGTCCACCTATTATGTATGGTTCATCCCTACTTTTTTGTCTTATACGCTCTGTAGACATTTTATAGGCATTGATTTTCAATGATATGTTGCTATTTGTTTTAGCAAGTTATAAAGAAAAAAATGAGATCTCAGAAGAAAAGGTCATAAAGAGAAATGAGATCTAGGAAAGTTTGTAGCCTGCAGTTGTTCTGTGAGTAAAGTTATTTTACATACAAAAGAGAGTAACTTTGTTGCGCAGAACACATATTTATATTATTCTATGTGAATACAGATTTTGTATTAAAGGTAATCCTGAAAGCTGAAATTAAAATTGAGTTGTTTGTTTTCTCAGTGATCCTGCTAAACAGGCTGTAGGGGTCTTCTGGCACATAAATAACTTTTCATTTACTTTGGGTTCAGTGCTATCAGCTACTTTAACAAACCACGATCTGCCAACAAGCTTCAAAACTGAAAAAAAAAAAAAAGCACATATAAAGGTATGTATATATTAACACCGTGACTCACAATGACTCTCTTACTTTAAAAGAACTTTTATAAAACAGATTCAAATATGTAACTGAATGGGACATTTTCACGAACATTCGTCAGTTAAACCAGTTTGAATATTTTTTCTTTAAAAATGTTCTGTTATATATTTTCTCTCATATATTTGCTTCATATGTAATCAAATGCTTTCTTCTAGAAAAGTTGGAATCGATCCAAATTATGACAATAAAAAAATCTGTACCCAACTATGAATTCTTAGAAGTGCTACTACCCTATGCACACTTTTCTCTTCTCTGGACTATATGTGTTACCTCTGGCTTTTTAAATTTTTTTTTTCCTTTTAGATTTTATTTATTTATATTTAGAGAGGAAGGGAAGGAGAGAGGGAGAGAAACATCAATGTGCGGTTGCCTCTTGTATGTCCCCTGCCGGGAACTGACCTGGCAACCCAGGCATGTGCCCTGACTGGGAATCGAACCTCGATCCTCTGGTTCGCAGGCCCGCGCTCAATCCACTGAGCTACACCTCTGGCTTTTTAGACCTTCAGCCAACATGCTGAGCTACATTTTCGAAACAGTCTACTCAGTTTAACTAACCAATCATCTTATTAGTATCATAAAAAATGCATGTATATCATTCTTATTGCTGTTCATATCTCCATTGCTGTTCTTAGAATATTTGGGTTTATAAAGAATATTGGTGTTACTATTCTAGATTCAGTATGGAAGTAACAGTTTAGGAGTTAGTGATGGGATGGCTTTGTTAATAACACATGCAAGAGACACAGAGTGACAATAGGAAGTAAGAAAGAATAGAAAGAGTTGTTAGAGAGCAGGGTGGTAGATCTTAATTTCTCTTTGTCAGGAATCATTTTCACGTATCTGGTGCTCACTCTTGGTTGCATTTTTTACCAGTTGACTTACTGGTAAATTCTAGGTGTTGACACAAGCTATTTTCATACTTTTCTCATTGAAAACAGTCTTAAAGGTTGACACCCTAAAAGCTTGAGTTTAGGGTATAGCCTAGCACTTTATTTTTAAAAATGATATACTAACATTTGGACTATTTTCATTTATTTTGCAAATACCTGATGTGAAGTCACTAATTGCAATGTAATATGGAGTGGTATACAAAAACAATTCATCTTGACAAAAAGACTTCAAAGATATTGGGGTTTATATTTAGTTGTAGACATCCCTTTCCTGATTCTCACTTTGTGTTTTCACCTGAAGCAGCTTCCTAGAATTCCATAGACAGATCTTACCCTTTGCATGTCTACTTTTCTCATTGGCTTCAGTTAATAAAGTAAGAAAGATGAAATAGAAATAACTTGAAGAGACAGTTCAGTATACTCTATGGGGAAAACCAAATTTCGAAAAAAAATGCTGCATGTAAAAGAAATTAATACCTACACAATATGCATGATCTTTAAAATTTTAAAAAGAAAAATTCTATACTCAAAAAGTAATTTATAAACGTCAAAATTCCTACCTATTAACTTCATATAAACTACTTCTATTGTCAAAATTGATTTCATTTAACCCTCTGCTATCTATATACAGTTCTGAATAAAGTCAGTTAAGATTTACCTGAATTTATATAATGTTCTTGATAGAAAAAAAATGATCTAAGTAGGAAAAAAACTCTAAAAGAAACCTTAAAGAACTTCAAGGACAGTTGATCCAAAACATATAGAAAAAAAGAATATAAATAAATATGATTAATAATGGAAAAAGACCTATGAAAACACAAATCATTGAAAGGAAAACATCTTGTAATTCTCTACTTTTTAGTAGCATAATTCTAAGTTTTCTAAAGTTGGATTTCTTTTAAAAATATGGAATTTATTAGTGTGACATTGGTTAGTAAAATTATATAGGTTTCAAGTGTATGATTCTATAATACATCATCTGTATAGTGTATTTCATTTCCCACCCAAAGTCAAGTCTTCTTCCATCACCAATAATCTCCTCTTTAAACTTGTCTACCTCCCCCAAAGAAACTAAGTAGAAACAGACATATAGAGACAGAAAACAGACTGACAGCTGTCAGAGAGGAAAGAGGTGGAGAGACTGGAGGAAAAAGTTAAAGAGATTAAGCAAAAACCAAACAAACAAAACCCCCTAAAATTGGATTTGGATGATAGTTTTAGAAATATATAAAATTAAATTGAAGCAAAAAATATTTTGACAGTTGCAAAAACATGGAAAACAAAAATTGCTGATAAAACCAACATAGATTATTTTCTAGTTAAAGAAATATGTATATTTAATATAATGATAAAATATCCATTTCAATCTATAAATACTGATTTTTCTGAACTTTGTTTAATTTACATACATAATTAAATAGAAGATAATACTTTTTCTATATTATACACCTAACTTCAAGAACTTGATGTATCTCCTTTCATTCTCTTAAGTCAACTGTTAGTTTGAAAAAAATAAATTAATACCATAATATTTTTTGGTGTTACATTCTGATGGAAAGCTCAGTTAGGAAGATTCTGTCTTATATCTGACTTAATTTCCAAAACTACAGCTTAAATTTTTTTTCAATTATCATTTACATTCAACATTATTTTACATTAGTTTCAGGTGTACAACATAGTGGTTAGACAATCGTATACTTTACAAAGTGTTCCCCCTGGTATTTCTTGTACCAACTTTAAAGATTCCATCTGGACTAGGGATAGAGAGCAGCTAATAAGCTTATCTAAAACAATAGGTCACTATTAAGTCATGCAGAAAACAGTAATTTTCCACCAAAATGAAATATTTTTCTTAAATGCAATGAGAATATTCTTTTCTAAAAGTATAAAGAGTAAAGTGTAGGAGAAGAAAAACAATTTTTAGAAGAACTCTAAAGGCTTGTTTTTTATCTGATGTTGATAAAAAGAGTGAAAAATATCAAAGCATAAAAATAATTGGGTTTTTTAAACACCCACACTAATTCTATTCCCACGAATTCTCAGTATTTTTAGTCACTCAAAATTTTAATCTATGAACAATTTATTGTTGTTTTGTTTGATTTGTGTAACATTTACTCTTACCAAATTTTCACAGGACCTGAATTTTTAACATTAATCACAGACCGCAAAGATGACAGGAGGATGCCACAAATGCCTCGTTTCCCTCCATTGCCTCTTACATTTCACAAAGGAAATGGGGAAACTTTCGTGACTGTTTTCATATGACTAGCTTTCCTAATTGTATCAGACAAGATCAACCCAGGAAGTCAAGTGCATTCAGTAAATACATGAAGTATACCAGAGGATTGGAGTAACTGAGGTTTCAATATTAAGAAGTGAAGATAACTCTAAAAATACTATGAATGGTTAATTCTACCCCTAAGGATGAAATAGAGCACCCAGAGAAGGAACAAATCTGGAGCAGGACCCACCCGCCAGGCCTGAGATCCAGAACTCACTGTAGAGGGCATGGCTATGGCCCAATAGATAGAGAGGCCCACTGAGGTTCATGCCATCAGCAGGAACCACTGGATGGCTGCCCTCTCAGGCATCAGGGGGAAGCCATCCATGGAGAGATGGCCACGTGAAATGCATTTGGAATCTGTTAGTGGGAAAGGTACACTGGGAAACCTCCCTCTAGGTGACAGGGGAGAGCGCTCTTGAGGGGGTGTCATGTACCGACTGCCACACCGGGTAGGCTCCTGCTAGGAGAGGACTCGCACTGGATCCAGAAAAGCCCCTTTCTCCCCTGGGCTCCCTCTAGTGCCCTTGCTGACAAAGCTTTACATCATGCCAGCTGATAGCGGAGAAACCATTAGGAACCAAAAAGCAGGGCAATGAAGGGTTCATTTGAATCTGAGAGACAATAGATTGGTAAATTAAGACATCTTAAATTTAAGTTTTAAAATGTCATCATTATCAAGATCCAACACCGGAGTTGTGTATTTGTTACAATTGATGGACCTACGTTGGTACCTCATTATCATCCAAAGTCCATAGACAGCATCAGGGTTCACTGTTGGTGCTGTGCATTCTGTGGGTTTGGACAAATGTAAAATGACATGAATGGGAAATGCGTACTCGAAGGCACGGACTACATTGGAAATCTCTGTAACTTCAGCTTAACGTTCTTGTGAACCTAAAACTGCCCTACACAACAAAGTCCACTGATTAAAAAACAAAACAGTTTAAAGAAAAAAACAGCATCTATCATCAGTGGATTTTTTTTTCTGAACCTACAAGTGCGGTAGTACCACATTACTAATTGCAGTATATGTTCATTGTAAAAGTGGTAATTGTGTTTCTCATTATGAAAACTATATAAGGCAGAGAGAGCTAAATTACACATTCACCGTATCTTCTGTAATACAGAACTTTCCTGGTACAAGACTGTTTAGTTAAAGATTACATTTCCCAGCTCTGACCAGTGTGGTTCAGTTTGTTGGAGTGTCATCCCATAACCAAAGAGTTGCGGGTTTGATTTGCAGTCAGGGCACATACTTACCATATTTTTTGGACTATAAGATGCACTTCCCCCCAAATTCGGGAGGAAAGGGGGTGCATCTTATAGTCCGAATGTAGCTTGCCTGGCTCGCTGTGGGGGAGGGGTGGCAGCCTATGTTCTTTATGTTATTAAATATTTTACCACATTTTTTGCTCCAAATTTTTCCCCCTATTTTCCTCCTCTAAAACCTAGGTGCGCCTTATGGTCTGGTGTGTCTTACTGTCCAAAAAATTTGGTAGCTTTCCGTTGGATCCCCAGCTCCAGAGCATTTGACTCCAGTCCAGGTGCATACGGGGGGCGGAAACCAATCGATGTTCCTCTCTCACATAGATATTTCTCTCTCTCCCTCTCTCCCCAAAATGCAGTGAAAAAATGTCCTTGAGTGGGGATTTTTTAAAAAAGATTATATTTCCCAGACTTTTTTGCAGTTAGATGGGGTCATGTGACCAAAGTTGGGCCAACAGAATGTGGAAGGAAGCAGGAGGCCTCCAATTTATAAGCTTTAAAGTTATTTCCGGATCATGACCTTTAAGGAAGTGATTGGTGTTTTCTTCCCTTCCCCTCATTTTTACTGGTTGGAAAGTAAACCTGATGACAAATTACCATGGACCATTCAAATAAAGGTAATTTCCTAAGAAAGGTGAGCAGGAAAACTCATAGACATGGACAACAGTTTGGTGATTATCAGAGGGAAAGGGACTTAGGGGATATTGAAGAGGGTAGAGGGGGGATAAACGGTGATGGAAGGAGACTTGACTTGGAGTGGTGAACACACGGTACAGCATACGGTTGATGGGTTGTAGAATTGTACACCTGAAATTTACATAATTGTGTTAACCAATATTCCCCAATACATTCAATAAAATGCAAAAATAGGAAAAATAAAATAGTGAAACAATAGAGAAGCGGCCTGGGCACCTAGGGAGTTTTGGAGAGAAGAGCTGCCATATCAACCCCATTTGCATATGATAGAAAAATAAAGAAACGTGTATTTTATTTAAGAAGCTATTATTTTGTGTCTTTGTCATGAAATTGTTTAGTTTCTCCTCTCTCCTCACCATACCATTGTTGACTAGAAAGTTAGCAAGGTTTTCTTAACTGCAAAGCAGCACAGAACTATTAATCAAAAACCTGCCCTGGCTGGTGTAGCTCAGTGGATTGAGCGCGGGCCTGTGAACCAGAGGATCGAGGTTCGATTCCCAGTCAGGGCACATGCCTGGGTTGCAGGCCAGGTCCCAGCAGGGGACACACGAGAGGCAACCGTACATTGATATTTCTCTCTCTCTCCCTCTCTCCTACCCTTCCCCTCTAAAGATAAATAAATAATCTAAAAAAAAAAAATAAATAAAAATAAATAAAATATTAAAAAAAAAAAAACCTTTCACCTGGAAAATTTCCATACAAATGCAAAAACAACAAAGATTTTCAACAGAAGTAAAAAACAACTATTCCTCTGGTAATTTAGTGCCTTTTGGTAATTTAGTGCCTGTTATATAAGCTTATTTTCTGAAAAATTTATTTTAAGTGCTTTAATTGTCATAATGAAGATTAGTTTTAGGTTTAATCAAATTATTTCATTATATTGTCTTTTTTGAATACCACCTCACTAATTCTAATGTCTGTTTCTGTAGAAAGACATGGAAATGTGGTTTTGTTATTAATGGGACACTTTTTTGAAACCTTACTGTCTCAATCAGTAAAAAATAATTGTGGATAAAGGGGAAAAGACAAAGTTTTAAAAGTTTATTTTTTTAAAGAAGTAGTTGGAAATCAACTATTTTTGAGGTTGTATTATGGGTTCTATTGCATATCAATTTGTCAGCATAAACACTATTTTTTTCTGTTATAGTATAAATTATCATCTAAGACTTAAAAATAGGAAAGTGATACAGGTGCTCAAATGAAATCCTCTTTTGCCATTTATTTTCTGAAATCTGATGCAGAATTATCTAACTTGAGTGAATGGTGCAGGATTTATTTATGAAAATGGACCATGAAACTTACCTAATAACTATCCTGTTTCTTAAATTATTTTTAGAGGAATATCTTCAGTATAGTAAGAACTTAAGCACAATGAATGGAGGGAAAATTAGAATGATTAAACTTTTTAAACTAGGTTGTAAGTACATTCTCTATTACCAAACAAAATATAAATATAAATTTAGGTAATGGAAAATGATAATTCAAAATAGATCTATATAAATTAATAAATGCTGTCAATACAAAATCCCTTTTCCATAGGAGACTTAGTAGTCCAAAACATAAAATAAAAACAGATTAAAATGATTTTTAATTACAAGCACATATTTTCCGGTCAGACCTGGGTTTGGAGTAGTTGCCATGTCCCAATAACTGACCATCAAAAGATCCATCAACCTTTCTGGGCTGTGGTTTCACCGTGAAATACTTGGATAACGTGATTTACTCCATAATCATTTAAACATTAATAGAAATATATCCTAAGCCTATCACAATTCCTAACACACAATAAGCGCATAATAAATTATACTCTATTTTACTACCATTTTATTCTCCTTGGATTCAAAACCTCAGATTTGACACCTGGCGCTCTTCCTTTTAAGCCATAACTATTGCTTTCTATTGTATACTTACCATTATTAAATTATCACAAAATCCAAATTAGCAGGATACAAATTAATGAGATTACATTCTATTTTTCAACCAATGAACCCTTGAACGGGCGGAACAACAGGTCAATGTTTCTCTCTCTGTCCCCCTCTCCCTTACTATCTCTCTAGAATCGATAAATTAAAAAAACAATTTTAAGCATTTTTGTAAGTCATATATTCTATAACTACTCTTCCAAGTAAAATGTGGCTTTGATACACACTCTGTATCAAATGTGAACATTTTGAGGATGAATGCAAGGTCATTTAGTTGTCGAGTGTGGTGACACTCTTACCAAGTTCAGATGGATTATCTCCGGCCTTCTCAAGACCTCAGTCAGTAAAAAAGTCTTAAAGAATCGTGTAAGAACAGAAAAACGTAATATACATTGTTGTGAACAATAACTCTACAAGGTAAAACTCCTTCCGCATAATTTGTAGCTTAAATTCATGCAGTTTTATTCTGCGAAAGAAAGTAATTTAAATATTTATAAAATGTGATTTACATGAAAATACATCCTACTTTTCATTTACTGTGCTGTTCTTGTGTCACTCAAAGTTGCCTTCTTTAAATATACATTTGGAAACAAATTATATTATGATCCAAAATACAAAAAGTAAATACAATGTGGAATGGGGGAGCTTGGAGGAAAGTGACTGCAGGCACAGTGAAAAGAAACTAGCTTGTTGAATTTTCACACACTGAACTCCCGAACAGGCTTATTTAAATCTATTTTCCTTTATGAATTATACATGGCTATCATCACCAAGTTACACTCCCAGAGTAAAAAAACATCTTAAACGACAACTTACTGATAAGCTGTCAAATGGGAAAAATCCATTCATTGCTTCAAATCTGTAGTTGATTTTTTATTAATATTCTAAATGATTTTCTAGCAATGCATTTGGGTTACCTTTGACTTTCCAGGAAGAAATATATAAGAATGCTTGATTCATCCCATTTTTCACTTTACTGTATCCCAAACCTGCGTATGTGGTTGTAAAAATAAAGACAAAGATTTTTGTTTGGGGTCTTTTTGCAGAATATATGTTGGTTTTTCTTCCCTCACATGCCTGGACCAGCAGGTACGATTATGCAGGTGTTTGCCTGCAGGTGAATACTGCTAATTAGGGAACGAACCAGGCAATGGAAACCAATCTGCAGGTATTTTCAGGTAAAACTGTTGAAGCGACAAGATTATGAAATGATTCACTCTGTTTCAGTAACTAGAAAGCTGTTTTCTTTTGATTAAACTAACACGCTGCTTAATTCTCTTATAGATGAGCTATGGACATCATAAGGCAGCCATTGTTCCATATAAATGTCTGGATAAAAATACTAATAATAATAACATCAAAAATGTAATTATAGCCTTAATATTAAAGAAAATGGTCAACATAAACTTAGATTTTATTAGGAAAAAGGCATTGCCTTTTTACAAGTGGGGAAGCCAATGTGTTTCATAAAGAGGAACCAGGATGGGTGAGTTTCAAACCTCACCCTGCAGTGGCCCCATCTTCCAAGGACACAAGTTCCTAACGGTGCAGTTGCACCCATCATCTGAGTTATTTGTTTACAAAGTACACCAAGTATTTTTTGTACTGGGTTAAAGAGATGTAATTCCTGCCCTCTCCTGTAATTTCTGCTTTACCTCCTGATTCAGGAATACCACCCTCACAAACCTCAGTTCTTACTTTTATGCTCTGTTACGGACCAGCATATAGGCAATTTCCTGGGCGGTCAGTCAGAGCACAGGTCATAGCTCTGACTCTAAATAAAAGGTATTGTCAAAGCTGTGCTACTGTAGTTTGGGCACAGCAGTGTCACAGAGCAGTATCTGTATTGATTCCTACTCAACAGGTTGCCTCCTTCACCTTTGTCTAAAAGGGAATAGTAAATGACAGAAATTTTAGAATCTCAAGCTCATTGAAATGGCTATGGAAGAAAGTAACAATCAAGTATAATTAAATTGTGGAAAACTGGAAATGTGAATTTACAAAACTAAAAATTTAGGGATAAATACATGTTAGATTGGAGGCTCTCAGTATCAATGTGGTGTATGTGGGCACATGTGCATATCCATATATGCACACACATACATACATGTGATACACAGACATGGGTGTGCACACACACAAACACACCCCTCAGGCATATCCTTAAAACTAACCAGAACCTTTTATATTCCTCAATATTTAGATAAAGAAATTGACATTGGTGTTACTTGTATTTATTAGAATGCATTTCATTTAACCATTTCCTATTTAACCACTTTATTTCCTATAAAAGCTTATGGTAAACATGTAGGTTCAATCACTGAGAAATCAGCTCTTAGTTTTTGAATCATTACTGAAAGTGCATCACTTCACGTGC
The DNA here is from genome assembly GCA_039655065.1 of Glossophaga mutica. NCBI lineage: Eukaryota > Metazoa > Chordata > Mammalia > Chiroptera > Phyllostomidae > Glossophaga > Glossophaga mutica. The sequence continues at coordinate 156,660,185 of CM077303.1, read as the reverse complement.
CAGGAAGAAATTCATACTTTACATGTAAAATCAAAAAGTGTGAGATGTGATAAAAAATGGACTAAAATCTACCTGACCTGTGTTTTAAAATAAGATTTTGAATTTGACAATAGCGAATGCTACATTAGCTAATGTAAACAATATCTCAGAAGATGATAATAAGAAAGAAGGACCTCTGTGATATGTATAATTATTCCCTTTGGAGGTTCTTAATGAGTTTATTAAAACTTTTGATGTCTAATTGTCAAATGGGTGCAATGAAGTGACTGAGGCCCTGGAATTTTCTGTGGCCCACCTGCATCAACCCACAAAAATAACAGTCTTAACTGCCGTTGGCCTATCCAAGCACCAACAAATCCAAATGCTTCCAAGTCTCAGTCCCATGCATATTGATTGCATAACAAGAGGTATAACTTAAGAAATGTCATCGACTAACCAACCTACTGCTGAGCTCATGATGTGTTTGTATCTCTTGGGGTTATTTTAGATTAAAGTTGCTAGAATTAAATGAAGAAGTGTATAGGTAAAAGTAAGTTTCTGTAAAATGCTGAAAGTAATGGGCCAGTTAAAATACCTTAAAATATTTCTAAATATTTAAACACAGTTCTACACATATTCATTCAAATAATTATAATAAATGACCAATAGCAAGCCATTTCCATCTTGATCTATGTTCTCTTATTGAGTATTTCAAAGAGGAGCAGTGACCACAAAACAGAAATGACATGAGAAAAGTGTTTGTATATCATGGTACCTTGAACTGTTTCTAGAATTAACTTGTAATCTTGAAGTTGGATGACTTTAGAGTTCTGTGGGTTGAGACACTCATCTTTCCTTGGATTTCATATCCAAGATTTGTACATTGAAAATAATAATGATGAAGATGATATGTAAGGGACAAATGTTTTTTATCTTTAGTATCATAGATGCAGAGGGAGAGAAACTCAGCCTGAGGAGATGACCTACATAATTTATACCCATAAGCATGGAGCTGCTGCTGTAATGGGGGACTTGGAAAAGGATGAATGTGTTCTGCATGTGGAGATGTATATCTTGAGGTTGAAAAGGTAGATCGTGATAGGTAGAATTATGAAGCATTCCCCAAATTCTCACCACTTGGTAAACTATATAATTCCCTCCCTTTGAGTGTGTATAGAGTGGGGGAAGGCTGTGAGTATGATGGTGTCACTCTGTAATTAGGTTACATTGTATCGTAAAGGTGAAAGGACTTTGCAGATGGAATAAAGGTCCCAAATAATTAGTTGATTTGGAGTTCATCAAAAGGAACATCATCCAAGGTGGGCCAGACTTAATCAGGTGAAAGCCCTTAAAGAGGGACTGGAACTTTCTCGAGTAGAGCAACATGTTTCTTAGGACTTGAAGAAAATAGCTGTTTTGTAAACTTCCTGTGGGGTGGGCCACCAGTTTCTAGGTCCTAAGGGTCTCAGGCCTGTAACTGCAAGGAACCACCAAACTCCTGAATGACCCTGAAGTAAGAATGCAGCCAGACCCACCTTTGATTATAGTCTTGTAGGGTCTGGGCAGCGGCCTCAGATGAAGCATGCCTGGACTCTTGACCCACACTAAATATGTGTTGTTATAAGTTGCTAAATTTGTTGGAACTTGTTATAGGTTAATAAAAACTAATGCATTTAGCATGAAATTTTGTGAGGATTGGAGATCGTAAATATGAAGTGTGGAATATCACAGAGATTGAATGAGTGGCATAAGGAATCACAATCACCATTACTGGAAAGGTGAAGTCCTATAATGACAGAGACTAGAGTCACTTGACAGAGTAGAGGCAAGTGTTTTAAATTATTAGAAAAAATTGAATGTGGGGAAAAAGGAAGAACTCCAGCACCAGGAAACACACCACCAAGTCTGCAATACTTTGGGCACCCTTTTTCTTTATTGGGAAGGTCTATCCAAGGACGTTCTGATTTTATGAATCAGTACAGCTTCATGGCTCTGCCTCCAGCTTTCTCACAGCTGGTATTTCCTGCTGCTGTACACAGTGTACACAGACTCTGCACGCTGGGGAGCCTGGGGAATAGGGCCCGGGTGCTCACCAGGAGCACTTCAGATGCCATAAGCTACTTGCTCCTTCCATTTGTGGAAAAGTCAACAGAGATTTTGCAATGTGACAGGATGAGGGAGAAGAGAGTGGGATTTGATTAGGTCAGTATGACTAGGAAATGAGAGTGGGCAGTGGAGTGATTGCCCTAAGTTTCCACTGTCTTACAGGCATTTTCATTTATTTCCTAGAAAATGCTGCTAATCTGATTGTGCACTGTTTGTAGCTGTCCTTATCCTGTTTTCTGATAAGACTAGCGTTTATGTTTTTTCTTTCATTTCTGATCCACATTTGGTTATCATGCAAGTCTAAAAGTTTCTCTTTATAAATGAAAGTTATTGATGGAAACCCATAGTCACAATAAGAGATTTATAGTGTTATAACTGTGCAGATATTTCTTTTGCAGTTGTAACTCTTACATCTGTAGAACATAGTGCAGATATACATGTCTACTCTCTAATAAAGCTGTCAATTTCTACCAATTTAATGTACTTGATATATCATTTGTATATTTCTGAGTCCTGCAGTGAAGGAATATAAAAAGTGGGAAATCTGTCCATTAACCTGAAAAAATTTGACTTGGAAAGGTTATCTGAAGAGAGATTGGAAAGAAAATATTTTAAAGATATAACATGTTTAAGATGTTATGTTAAAATATAAGAAAATATCTTTAGACATAAATGTTTTAAAAACATACATTTTTACATTGAACAAAATGTAAAAACAACACTATGAAGTTTGTTTTTACTAAAATTCATAATCTGAATTATTTTAAATGAAAAGCTATTTTGTTAATTTGGTGCATTAATAAATGTGATTGCTTAAAATGTTTTACACCCAATTCCAAGAAATATATTATACTAGTTATTCTGTTTATTCATTTAGCTACATAAGGCCCAAGACTAAGGAGAAAGAAATTCATTTCTGACATAAACAAGGAGTACAGAGAAGTACCCAAAGCTGGCACAGTGGTTCATTGTTAACATCAGGCACCCAGGCTCTTTCCATCTTTCTCCTCTGACTTTGTAAGTATGGCATGCTCTTCCTTCGTGCTGACACTTTATGGTATTAATAAGGTCCACGTTTCAAGTAGGACAAAAGAATAAGAGCAAATGACTAGTTAGGATTCTTTCAGGAGGGATGGAAATCTATGCATTTCTACCTACATCTCATTGCACTGGACTATGTTGCATGGACACCTTTAATTTCTAGATAATCTATTTTTAAAATGTAGCCATTGCCTTTCCAAACAAAATCATCCTTCTCTGAAGGGGGAAACAGGTATAGGCAGACAACTAGCAGTGTTCCCAACACATGTGTGCTTGAAAAAGCTGTCTTAGAACAGTAGCAAAATCTGTTATGTTAGTATGTACAGGAATATTGTCATTCCTTAAGCCATTTCTATGGGCTAAGTCTTTCATGTAATGAATATTACTATGAATTAGGTAAATAAAAATAGTACACAAGAAGTTGTGATATTAAATCTTTCCAGCTCAATTAATGCACTGTTGAATGTCTTCAATCATTCATAGTTATTCATTCATGCATCATTCTTTCAAAAAATAAGAATAGAAAATCTGCTATGGACCAGGAGCTGTGTTAGACACTCTGAATACAGTGAAGAGAAAGAGCAGTTGCCTTTTTCCACTATATGACAAACGCAATCTGATGGAAAAACAAACCCCTAATAATCCCACAAAGAAATGTGAAATACAATGCTGGAAAATTATTAAACAGTTACAACATGCTCTGAAAAATTTAAAGGAGTATTTCATTTCTTTGGTGAGATGAGGAGTGCTAGAAAATTCTAGATACAACTATAAATCTGAAGCGATTCTGGTCTCAAGGAGATTACATTGGACAATTGTTTGGGACAATGAGCAGGTGACAAAATTAGACTAAAAAAATTAGAATTCCAATATTTAGCATTTCTTTTACTAATATTTTTGCAAACACCAGTTACCTTATGTAGATTTTGAGTCAAGAACATGAACTAGAAATCTCTGAAATTCTCTTTGCTAAAATGTTTTTAATTGTTGTTCAAGTACAGTTGTCTCCATTTCTGCCCCTCAACACTTCCCCCTTCCCCACCTATCCCCACCTCCCACCCTCGATCCTACCCCTCTTTGGCTTTGTCCATGTGTCCTTTACACATGTTCCTTGACAACCCTTCCTCTTCTTTCCCTCATTGCTAAAATTTCTCTGTTGGCATATGATTGTGTTCACAGATTAGTACTGGGATCGATACTATTGTAACCCTAAATGTAGTGTGACACTTCAGTGAAGTTGTCAATGGGATATTGTGTTCACACTAACCCAGCTCATGTGGTTTCAGAATCACCCTTTGTTCACTGTTGTTGCTATCTGTATGTTTGTTCTGGTGCTGTTTCTTACCTACTCTCTGTCTTAGAGCTCCCAGCACGAGTAACACACACAAGTGCCAGTGGTCAAAAGAGCATCTCCAGGTCAGTGTGGAGTGAACGGCTCTAGCCAAAACACTGTGGACACTATCCTGTGTATGGTTCTAAATGCAGGCATATCTTGTTTTATTGCACTTAGCTTTACTGCAGTTCACAGATCTTTTTTTTTTTTTTTTTTGCAAATTGACAGTTTGTGGCAACTCCATGTCAAGCAAGCCTCTTGGTGCCATTTTCCCAAAAGGCTCAGGTGATAGCACTTTTTAGCAATAAAGTGTTTTTAATTAAGGTAAGTACATTTTTTTAGACATAAGGCTATTGTGCACTTAATAGACTTCAGTACAGAGTAAACATACCTTTTATATACACTGGTAAAACAAAGCAAATTGTCTGACTTTATTGTGGAATTTTGTTCTATCACAAAATACTTAAAATTATTTAAATCTGGAATCAAACCTGCAATATTTTTGAAGTATAAATATATACTCTATTCAAAGACAATGAGTGACACATTATTTAATGGTGATAAGTGAAAATGTATGCACTATAAAAAAAAGTCCCAAAATAATGAGCCCTGAAATATAAATATTTCTTAAAGTTACCTTTAACTCATTGGTGTTGAGAATACCCCTTCTAAAAGTTCTTACAGCTGAGGCTATAGTTCTTACCCTTGCAACAGTGAGAGAGCATTCTGCTATGGTGCATTCCTGTCAGGTCCTCAGTTGAAGAAATAGATCATTGACATGCTGATCCACTAGGCACCCAACCATGTACAACAAGGACAGCCACACTTAAGCTTACCCTCATTGTCCTTATGAGCACGGGGACATACAACTGCCACAGTTCTTGCTCTGAGCATTCTCTTTCTAATTAACAGTTCTGCTTCTGTGTACCTAGGAGAGGCAAATAGCTACTTGGTTTAATTCCAAGTACCAGGAATAACTCCTTTTGACTTAAGAGAATTTCCTCACCTATTCGTTAATGGCTGAAATTTAATAAATAATGTTAAAGCCTTTCAAACCATAATTAGTCATTAAGATTTAAATAAGCCAATGCAATATTACATTGCATAGCAGTGTCCAATAAAACATCACTCTCATATATGTTATTTTTCTTACAATCTCCCAGGTGGCAGGCAGAGCAAAATACATTTGGTCCTATTGTACAATTATGGGAGCTGAGCTAAGAAGACTTTTCCTGGAAATAACATGATGTTTCGGGTTTTATAACTCAATTTATACAACTTGAAATCCTATGTTCTTTCTATTTATTAATTTATTATCTATAGAATATTTTGACACATATGCAGAATAATACTGACTTCATATCTTCTGAAATTGTTTTGAAAAAAATGGAAGTTGACATTAAAAAATCACTAGCCACTGGAAAAAAATTAAGAAAGAGTGGTGCTATGTTTTGGCAAAAGTAAAGGGGCAGAATAACAGAAAAAGTGAAAACTGGAGTAAAATGTCATCTTTGTAATTTTTCTGGCATACTGGAAAGGACATTCACCTCTAAGACAAACATAGATTTAAATTTCACCTTTAATGTACCTGTCCAGATCATGCTATTTTTACTCCATTTTATGCTCATGCCCGCTTTGTCAAATAGTAATTGACCATAGAGACATGGGTTTATTTTTGGGCTCTCTATTCTGTTCCATTGATCCATGTGTCTGTACCTATTCCAGTACAAGGATATGGGAAAAAGGAACTCAGGTGCACTGTTGGTGGGAATGTAGACTGGTGTAGCCACTGTGGAAAACAGTATGGAATTTCCTCAGAAAACTAAAGATGGAACTGCCTTTTGGTCCAGTGATCCCGCTACTGAGTCTATACCCTAAGAATCCTGAAACACCAATTCAAAAGAACATATTCACCTCAATGTTCATAGCAGCTTAATTTACAATAGCCAAGTGCTAGAAACAGCCTAAGTGCCCAGCAGTAAATGAGTGGATCAAAAAACTGCTACATTTACACAATGGAGTACTACACAGCAGAAAGAAACAAGGAACTCCTGCCCTTCACGACAGCATGGATGGAAATGGAGAGCATTATGCTAAGCGAAATGACCCTGGTGGCAAAAGACAAACACCATATGATGTCACCTACAAGTGTAACCTAATGAACAAAACAAACAAATGAGCAAAATAGAACCAGAAACATGGAAATAAAGAAAAAACTGACCAGAGGGGAGGGGAGAGGGAGATAAAGGGGGAAAGAAAGGGAAGGATCAAGTCAAGGAACATGTATAAAGGACCTGTGGCAATGGACATCAGGACCCACTGATGGACCTGAGGGTGGGTGGGGCAGGGGAGAGCAAAGGGGGAAAAATTGGGACCACTGTAATTGAACAAAAATTAAAAAAAATTAAAATAATTAAAAAATTCTAGCTTTATAACTTACTCATTTTGTGACCTTAGGAAAGCTCCAGAAACTATCCTCATAGAATATAAATAATAATCCATAAATCATAAAAGTATTAAAGGAGAAGATACATATAATACTTAGCATGGTCCATTCTGTCATGCTAGCTAGCTATAGTAATGATAGAAGTACTAACAACAGTAGTGAAGTAATAATGGTAGTAATAGTAATAGTAATAATAGAATTTAATGAGATTTTTAAATGGAGGTAGGATGCTCATCACTGTCTACTAATGGCTGACATTGTTTCAACACTAAGTTTTTCTAACATTGTCCAATTCTAAATATTTGATATTTTCATTTAGTGACTTTTGGTTCAAAACTCTAGTGTCTTAATTTCTCTCCCTCTTTTCATTAATCCTCTAACCTCTTCTCCTTCCCCTAAAGACTTTTATATTCAATTTATGCTAATGAACATACAGATATATCCTTAACTCTTTGCAAGTCAATTTTATGAAAACAAACTGTCGAAAATAATAATTAAAGCCTTGTTTCTGTAAACACATTACTTTGCTAAAATAGCTAAAGCATTGATGCTTCCTTAAAATAGGAAGTGGCACTCTTCTTGTCAATTCATGAGGTCATCTGTGGTGGAACCAAGAAAGGATTGTGTGGTTTTTGCTTTTAATCAAAAAAAATCTTGAAACCTGGGGTGGATGCTGGAACACATACATAGGTCCAATGATTTAGTTTGTGAGCACATTGGAGAAAAGTAGACAATTGAAGGACTCTAAAATAAAAGGTTCTGGGAATTCCAGAGCAACCCAGGGAACTGAACGTAGGTGTTTTGCAACTTGATTTGTTTACTCCCCCAAATTTACCAAGCAAGTTCTTCAGCCAGGCATTCTCTGAAGGGTTTAAAATACAAAGATATGGTGATGCCTTTCTGAGGCTCTCTTTCTAAAGCTCCAAACTTTATGAAAGCAACCAGTTAGGTAAAAACCCTGAATTTATATTTGAGCCAAATAGTCCCATGGATTTGATAACTCAACCTCTTGCAAAAAAGCATCAAGTGTAAACTGAAATTGATCACCATGAGAGATTACAAACCAGTATTGGCACTGCAGCATTGTGAGAATACAAGTACTTGAGGCCAAGTATGAGAGAATAATCTATACAATTTTCAAGCCCTGAAGGTTGGCTCTCAGAGATTTCATCCTCAGTGCTAAACAAAAGGATATCATATATCCATATCCACAGTTATTTCTGAAGTTGTCAACAATTAAAGGGAGGCTATTGACTAAGGAAGAGAGTTGCAAAAGATGAATACCTTTCAAGACAGTTGGGGTAAGGTGCAATGAGCAGAACAAAGAAGGGAAAAAGAATGGATGACTAAGAGTATGACTGAAGTACAAGTAGAGAGGGGAGAGGTAAAAGTGTGCCTTGTTACTTCAAATTACTGCAGGGGGCATTTATGCAAGAACAGAAGAATAACTTAGTCTGGCACTTCTGACATGGTCCCTTATACTAACACCTATTCTATGGCTGGGGCTCTGCTCACCTTAATCATGAAATATTGAGCTGTGTTTGAATCTTGGCTTCTCCAAGAACTAGTTCAAATCCTAACTTTTTCATTAACAAACTGATCAAGAGAGCACCACTTTCTATTTTAAATAAACATCAACTTTTCAGAGATATTTTAATGAAGTAATATTTTAACAGAAGCAAAAGGTATATGGTAAAGCTTCGGTTACTTCATAAGTTACTGAAGAAAATATTTACCTCAAAAGAGTTAAATTTTATGTGTGTAAAATTTGAAGTACCAGATTGGAAGAATTGGCAGATGGTGGTAATTGAAAAAAACATAATTTGCTAAATAATTGCACATAGGTGATTCTAGCAGCTTCAAGTCTGCTTCTTAGGGCAGTTAATAAAATTAATAGTGAGATTAGAACATGTTTCCCTTGAGGTAATGCTAGGAATTTCTACCACTGATTTGCATATTGACAGTATCCACGATGGCCTCCAAAACAATGAATTTAACATTGACTTTAAAGTCATCAAGGCTTTTCTTTTAAATTATATTGCTTAGTCCTGATAGACAACTATTTACCCATCAACTTGCCATATTCTGACCAGGCACACAAATGTGCTCCCTGAAAAACTAAATAGAGTAATATTTCCTCTCCCCTCCCTGAAGGGCATGTGACTTCAAAGCTTGAGTCTCTAGAATGCTCTCTGAGCCTCAGTGAAACACGAAAATCCAACCAACCTGAACACCACCAAGGTACATGGCAGACCTCCAAAAACAGTATGTCCCAGCTACAGGCAGTGTGAGCTCCACAGAACAGATATCAAGCCTTGGGCTTGTACAGGGGACATGCAGGGCTCTTGATCAGGAAGAGCAATGATTGGAATAAGACGTTTTTCTGGGTAGAACCCTATCTATATGGATCAAACCCAAAGGATCATTCTTGATTCTCACACTGTCCCTTTTTACACAGCTTCCTGGGGACAATAGCCAATTGTTTCTCTAATTGGGCCATTATCCAGCACTAACCTTCTCACAAATAATAATAACAGCAACAATGGCAACTAATGTACTGTTAATGGGAGCTTCGAATTTCAGATAGAAACTGAGATAGTTGATCATTAGTTGACTGATCTTTACAGTAGACAATTAGTCTTCAGATATCCCAGTGAGTGATAATTTTATGTGGACGTGGGACTAATAACAAAATCTGTGCCTCCTACTAATAGCTTGAGTTTACTCAATTTTTCTCAGTTTAGACATAGTCTTATGACTAACAGTGTCATGAGTTCTAGTCCCATTTCATCTATTAACTTACTGTATGGCTTAAAAAGCACCTTAACTTCCTTTTGTCTGAGAAACACTAAGAGAGAGAGAAAGAGAGAGAGATATGAACCAACAGCACCCATCTACTTTGTGATATCATAAGAAATGAGCAGCATCATGGTCAAATTTCTGACTTATTTGGAATGGTTTGCAGGAAATTTATTTGAGATTTGGCACTGTTGAATTCTCTTATCATGGAACCACCCACTGTCCTCCCTCCAGGGCTATCATGATTCACTACCAAATTATTTGTCCTTGGGAATATTGTTTTTCTTTATCCCTTTCAACTTCCTTTGATCTACTTTAATCAATTCAATATCCTTAATTGTTTTTTATCTGGAGACATTCATTGCATCTATTTCTCCTGATATGCCTATTCCCCTAGTATGGCACTTTGATTTCCTTACAAAATCTGTACCAAAATAAGAGGATGTTGCATGTGAACTGAAAAGGCAATTCGTGTGGCTGTGAAATTAAAACTGCTTTATATACTGTTTCAACTCAGTATTTTTGGACTTTGATGTTTCTTAACAAATACCCCAGGGGTATATATTCTCATGATATTTTTCCCTTTTAAATAAAAAATGAAATAATCTTTTATATATTAAACTAACACTGGGCTAATTTATTATATGTCTATAGTGAAGTGAAATTCGTTTCACCTAATAAAGTCATCGAGTACTGCCAGCATACTATGCCCAAAAGATATGGGAATCTTGACTATCTAAGTACAGTAGATGTTGAGATTTACTCTCAAATGAATTTGTTCTGATTGAAGAAATGGAATCAAATGTGGAAATATTGAGATATTAGCTGCTCTCCAGCAACAAGGGTAGGGATGCGGGGCAGGGGGAAGAAGATGGAGATACTACAAATTCCATCAGGCTCCTCTGAAATAACACGTATATAGTTATATTACCTGAGAACTTGGTTTTAGAAGTTACAAAATGTCGGCAATTCCTTCACTGCATATGGAATGACCAATTGTAAAAGCGGTTTGTAGTTCAGAAGCACCCAAGCTCAAGAAAATTCAAACTCCCTGCCATGAGTAGGCAGAGAATTTCTGCTTGGTTTCCTGTATTAGTCTTCGTAGTGAGCACTGCGCACCACTGAGATCTCAGAACTTCTGTGAACTGACTTCTTTTCCTTTCCTTACAGAGAGGTACTTAGACATCTGACAGGAGTGGATATTAGGCCACAAATAAAACTTTCCTTGACTCATGGGGAGAAAGGTAATGATTTCTACTGGCGCTCCCCAACTGAAAATACAAATCTGCTGTTCCAGCGTCCATCATCATGCCTCAGGGTTCACTTATCCTTTTAAGCTCTGCACCTTTTGTATTTGTTCACTGTTTAACTACACAATTTGGCATGAGCTTGTTAGTATCATGTTTTAGTTGTAAACCTATAGTAATAAGCTCATAGTAATAAAGGTCAAACAAGTGGGTCCTTAAGGCACACTGAGCCTGAGAGATCACTGTGCGCAAAAATGACAAAACTGAAGCTGCCTTACTTTAGGCACATCTCGAGAAGGCAGGGTTCTTTGAAAAAAAAACAGTAATGCTGGCAAGAATAGAAGGCAGCGGGGAGAGAGGAAAACCAAACATGAGATGGATTGAATCCATAAACAAAGCCATAGGCATGAGTCCGCAGGAGCTGAGCGGGGCTGGTGAGGGCAGGAGATTGTACATATCATTCATTCATTGTGTCTCCAGGAGTCAAAGCTAACTTAGTGGCATGCAACATGCAGTTAGGGTCATGGCTTCCTACTTTACTTTGTTTCTTGCTGATATTGAAACTGATGGATATTAACTGTTAGCTTTATTTTCTTTCTCATGGAAAACACAAATGACCCTTTAAAAAAAAACTTTTATGCCTTTCTTTGACAACAGAAATGTGTATTGGTAGTTTTGGCAGTAAGTTGGACTAGAAGTAATTTGCAATTTTCTCTCAGTTTGAAATGAATTCATGAAAAAAGTGCTGTAAACTGTTCGATTTGACCAGAAATTACTTTGTATACTTAACTCCCCAGGTGTAAGTGGAAGGGTTGTCCGTCCTACATCCTTCTCTCCACAACACTAATCCTTTTTAGTAAACCAGAGTATATTGAGTTCATAGAGCAGGGTTTCCCTATCTTTAGACATCCAGTAATGTCCCTTTTAATACTTCATCACAAATTAACCAGAGTCTCCTTCCTTGTTTGCTGATGGGTAGATTGAATTAGGAAGCACTCCTTTACCAGATCCTAACACATACCAGCCTCCTTGTCTTAATGCAACCCAGTCAGTGCCGAGATAATTAACAACACTCACTGCTCCAACCTGGCTCTCTATATTTTTTCTCCATGCAAATATTCTTCTATCTAGTTGTTCCACATTGGTTGATTCATTTACACACGCACTAATCCATCAAGCATTTGTGAAGTGTCTACTCTAGCCACCACACTGACCTAAGTCCTCAGGAACAAAAATAAATAACTAGGTTCCCCGGGGTAGCATACAGCATTATAGAGGATAGAAGACAAACATTTATTTTATATACATAAAGGCATAATTAAGCAATTACAGCATAATACTATATAAATAATATGCATCAGTGCTGTAGAAATGCAAACTGAAAATATGTTTTCTATGAGCCACTGTGACAAAAGAGGAAATGGGTTTACACTAAATTGCAATGACAATTTACTGAAGAAAAAAACAGGAAAATGTGTAAAGCAGGGTGACTCTTGTGAATAAAAAAAAAAAGTGGGTTGAAACAAGTGTAGTTTGGACGGTGGGAAGGACTCTGACCATAACAGCAGTTGGATAACCACCTCCTCCCCCTTCATGCGGTAAGTTGCATTTTTGGAAAACCTGAGCGCCCGTCTGTTTTGTTTTGCTTAATTCTGACACCAAATGTATTTGACTGTGGATGTCTTGTTTCTTAAGTCAGATTCAGAAGATATATTTCCTATGCAGTTTTAAAACTTTAACTTTTTTTAGGAAAACTTCACTCTGAGTTTCGCTTATACTGGAATACAATTTTTTCTCCTTTAGAGCCTGACCATACTCCCTCTCTCAATGTTCATGACTGAGAAATGCATTGTCCTTCTGTTACAAATCCTATTTTGTGGACATTTCTTGTTAAGTCTCGTAAGGACCACATTTATTTTATGATGACCATGAGTAGAACAACTTAAATTAAGTGAGCACTGTTTCCAGAGCATAGAGGAAGATATAAATTGTATGACATACTTGCTCGAACATATTTAATGCATGCATAGCATACTTATTTGACACATTAAATAATTAATTAAATGTGTTGCAAACAGTATCTTACTATTGACCATCTAATGAGTAGTACTGAAGGTCAGAACTGAGTTTGGAAGAGGTAAGATCTCCAAGACAGAAAGTAGAAAAAGAGAAGAATCTCTGGCCAAGGAGAGAGCTGAGAAAGCCTGTTTTAAGAGAAACAGAATAACCTGATAAAAAAGGCACTGGATCAGAGTCAGAAAACCTTATGAATAATTATCTAATTTTCTAAGCCTCCATTGCCTCTTTGGAAATTATGATGTCACCTTTCTGCATTTTACAAGGGGTTCGTGAATTGTGATAGTGAGATAACTGTGGCTCCGACCACTCCTCAGTGCTCTACGTGTTGTACAAAGGTAAAGCGATTTCAGGAAGCAGAAAAACACAACAAAAGCAATAACCAGAAGATGACTATCATAGCTTTAAGAGTGTTGTGTTTCCTCTCTCTAATAATTAAATTTAGTATATTCATATTTGTAAATGGACCACACATTTCCTAGAGTGATAAAGGCCAGAATATAAACAGAAAAAAAAATGAAAAAGGAAGTGCCTTATTTGGTAATTCTCCTGCCATATTCCCACCTTGGTTTTCTCCATGTGCAACAGAGGCTGGTACCTGTGTGGGAAGGACTTTTATGTTCAGATTCTAGGTGTGTCTTCAAGCTTAAGTAGTTGGTCCACTTCATCCTTCCTTGTCTGATCCGAAGGTCAGAGGTTGGCTATTCAATCAGAATGTAATTATTGAGTCACGCAAATCCCACCCTGGTCTCTTCAACTTCTCCAACCTCTCTTTTCATAATGAGAAAAGAAGAAAAATGTGCTCCACCACAATCCCAGGGTGATATCATTAAAATTTATTCTGAACAAATAAAATACATTACTAGATAAGTGAGAAAATGTGCTACCATCATTGTTAGTAAAGGGACTGTGATCCCAAGTAAGAGATTTCAGGAGAACTCCTTGTCCTTTCCACTGTTCCATTCTGAGATCTATGTCATTTGTACCTGCTCTGTATTGATATTGCCTTGGGTATTTTATCGGTCTCTTCATCTTGAAGTTTCATCCACAAGAAGTTACTTTATCAGTAAACTTAAATTTCAACCTCTAAACATGTTACAGAATCAAATTAAACTACAGATAATTTTGTTCTGAAAACTGAGTGTCATCTGTAATTGCAACAGTGATGGGGGAAAAACATCCTAATTTTAAGCCCTTTGTTATGAATCCATATCTTCTCTGTGAAATCAGAATGTCAGTCTTGCATCCTGTGGAACCAAATAAAAAAATGGACCATGCAGTTACACAGGATATGACACTGACTCAATAAGGCACTGGGGTGTATAAAAAAATCACTGTTACAGAGAAAAAGGATGAAAGTAATATCGGCCAACATTTTTTTATTATTAGTGTTCTTTTTAATATCTAGCATTTTATGCCCTTTATATTGGGCACAGAATCTTATGATCATAACATTTAAAGAAATCCTGATTTAGGCACTCACATTCAACATTTTAAATATTTATTTTTTAATTTGCTTACCTACTTCTTTTAATCATTTGCCTAATTATATAATTTAACAGGTAAGGCTTTTCCAAAGACGACATGCGAAATAAAGTTGTATTGCTTTAGTGAATTGTTTTAGTCACTCAAGCATGGGAATGAGCTAGGTCTCTCTCTTTGCTACATTCTTGCAATGTTGTACATGTTATTTTACTTTAGTTCTCATATGGCTGTTTTAAAAGGGGAAAAATGACAAAAAATGTGTTTATTTGTCAATACATACATGACATTTTAGTGCTTCAAAAATTCTTTTTGTATTTTGATATGAAAATGATTTTTGTTTGCTATAGTTTTTACCTTAGTTTTCTATTTATAAATACCTAACATGATTTTCATATTTTCTGTTCTCAATAAAGTTAAATGTTTTAAGACATGTTAGACAGATAAAAACAAAGTTTTGAAACATCTTATGAAAATGATTTAATTTGGTTAGAACAGTTGTTACATGAAGTTAACTATAATTTTTCAAGATAAAACAGTGACTATTCTCTAAATATATGTCCAAAGTAGTATTTATTATTTGAAAAACTACCCCCTTTTTGGCTATTTCCCCTGAAAGTCTTAGGTTGTAATGTTACCAACATCTAAACATATTTTTTCAGTTCAAAAAGAAGATATCACCTTACTAAAGTATCTTACATTTTTTTGTTATTCACAATTTTGAAAATATATTTAAAATATTCTAAATACCAGTACTATTTAATTTATACTCAATAAATGCTATGCAATAAGTTTTCTAAATCTTTTTGGTTTTTACAACTAAAAAGCAAACCAATATTTTATGATAAGCCAAGTTCCAATTATTACATCACAATTTTTTGCGAATCTTTTTTGTGTGAAATCCAAGGTGTCCAAATGTGCGCCTGAAACGCAGGTGACTGTTTGTGTAGGTTGGTGCATAGGGAACATGAGTCCTGTTCACAGAATACAGACGCGGAGGATTATTACTTTCCAGTTAAGAATTGACAGGACCTCTCGTAAATATAAGTCCAAGTTGTAAGCCTCAACCAGCACTAACATATTTTTTCTTTGAAGAATAGAAAGAGTCGTGTGATTAACAAACTTAGAAATATCACAATGAAGAGAATTAAATCCTAGTAAGCTCATGGTTCAGACATGTTAAGATGCTGCTTTTTTAGACTCATAACCAGATGGAAGAGACAGGTTTTTACACTGATGAAAGCTGGCTAAAACATGAATGCTTTTTGAAATTTTTTTAAGTTGATTAAAATCATTTCCACAAATTCATAACCTTACAAATATGAAAAAACAACATTAAGATCGAAAATGTCTGCTCATGCAAAGCTAAAAGGCTATACTACAGTTTTAATTACTAGCTTCATTTAACGTATAAAAACTTAATTCTGAAAAATATGATGTGCATTTTGGATCTAGAGGAAGTATAGTTATTTTGAGGACTTTAGGTAATAAAGTTACAAAGCGTTTGCTGATCTCTGTCTTCTTTATAAGTGAGTATCATAAAAGTACTAGTTAAAAAAGGAAACAAAAATCTGATGGAAAAAAATGTTTATTTTAAATGACACTGAATTGTTTGTTTCTCTGAGAGAGGAAGAAATCAGCTGTAAGGGGAAGAGTTCAACTCAGTTGGCTTAGGTAGGAAAAAGAAAGTGAATGTAATACGCTCTTCCCCAGATTCACTGAATTCACTGACCTCTAAAATTAATATTTTAACTAACATGTACCATATAAGTAAAAGTAAATGCATTAATAGCAACAGTAAACTGTAGTATTTTAAACATAGTGTGACTGATGTTTTGGCAATGTTGAGGGCTGCAGACAAAAAAAGTGACCTTGAAAGTTAAACTCTTAGATCAAACCAATTTCCCAAATCTGAAACAAAATCCAAATAGTGGAGATAAGAGGGAAACTGCCTCACAGATTCAGCTTTATGTGTGGATTAATTCACCCAAGTGAAGCAAAACAGGGTATGGCACAGACAGACAGATTTGTTTCCACAGGAAAGAGAGCAATGTGGTTCTCCTTAATTTAATGACTAAACACCCTGCTGACAATATTCCCACAGGTGTAGTAAAATGCTTTGCACAATCACACTCAGTAAAAAAGTCCCTGTCATAAGAAATCAACAAACAATGCATCTTGGGTGCCAAGAATCTTCTATACAACAAGTAATAGCCTTAATCCAAATTTAAAATATGTTAAATGGACAGTCAAAACTCAGGAACATATAGTGATGTGTAGGTGGAAACAGTTATACGCCAAAGGACAATGCAGGCTCAGTGCTTATTTGTTTGTTTGTTTGCTTTATTTTGATTGGTTTTTTAAAATTAAGAAAATTAAATTTAGACACTTTGTAAGACTAAGTTATTAAAACTGAAAGTTATATATTTTCCTACTTAAGCTTCGTAGATCTGGGGCTAGGAAAGAGAGATTATGATAACCTGAGGCATGCACAGATTATTGGACTAGATGAAAAGCCATTATAGAAAAAGAACTGTGCAGAAAAAGTATCCACTTTTATTTTCAAACAGACTCTGGGTCAGGTATATGCCTGTCACCTATAAACCGCCCACTTCCCTATATTTGTGTTGGAAAGAGAGAGGAAACGTGAGTTCAATTTCAACTCTACTACAGACTAGCTGTGCTGTCTTGGGCACAACCCCTCATTTCTCTGAGCCTCAGGATCTTCATATTTAAAATGAAGAAATTAAACCAAATATTCTTTAGTTCACCCATGCTAAAAGTTTCAATACCCTTTCTATAGCAGTAACTTCTCTTGCCATTTGAAATTAATTTTCTTTTCTTTTTATTTATTTTAAATTAAAAGTAGGTAAACACAGATGTTTTTTCATAATTTCTATAAGATCATTTTCCCCATTCTCCTCTCATCTATCTGTTCATACATGATTGTACTGACAGTCATCAGCAACATTAACTTTTATGGTTGTTGAAATACATTATTTTTGATCTAGCAAATTTTTAAAAATGTAAAAAGTTAACCTTGGGTAATTTATCTAATCTATTTATGTCTGTGCACTGAATTATTTAGCTTTAATGTTTCACAAGTTGAGGCTGTAGAGAGCAGTTGAATTGTTTCTAGAGAAGAGGAATCAGAGAATCACGGCCTATATGGGTCTTAAGAACGTGAATGGATTCTGGCTTTTTGACAAGTCAATGACATGATAATTGGCAATTTTTCACTTACTTGTATTAGCAAAAATAACTTGAGGATGGGTGGAGGGACCACCAGGAGGTGGAGGTTTTAGTACAGGTTTGGCCACTCATTTCTCTGAAAAATCTTTTAGTGGGATAACTTTAATACCTGTCCCAAACTGAATTTATGATTATCAATATATGCATTTATAAAAATTAACCAAGGTCTTATTATTTTATTGGACAAGAAATCTACTTTCTAAAAACAAACTTGAAAAGAAGGGTCTTATAGGTGAAGACTATTTTTTTCTTATATTTTGATGCATTTATGGTTCTAAATTTGTTTTTATTTTTAATTGATGTCATCCTTCAATTTGAATTTACTTTTAACTGTAAAACTGAGCTCCTGTATTTAAGCACTAGCCACTTTAAAGATAAAAATAAAAGAAGTTGTATACAGTGGTAGTTCAGGAGGAAAAAGGGCAGGAAGATACCTTAAGAAAGCCAATAGTTTTAAAAACTAAGTCCCTTTTAGAGTAAAATGAGTATCATGTATCATGGGTTATATGTGATATTTAGCCCACAGTGATATTGCGCTGTACATTTTTGGAACATAATTTGGTAAATATTATCTGGCAAAATGGACACTTTTCTCATGGGTTTATTGCAAAGGTTACCCTGAGGTGTAATTTGTTGACGTATAAAAACTACTATGACTGTAATTTCTACGAAAGGGGCAAATAGTAATCAACCGACTTGCCATTCTCACCAGTGGTTAATCAAAGCTATATCTTAGCGTTTTAAAAGTGATCCTCAATGTCAAAATTAAGCTGCATATCTGATTTCTAAGTCAATAACATAAGATTTCCATAGGGCTAAGTTAAAGACCCACATTCCATCATTGCCCCAAAAGTTCGTGTTTTAGTTTCCTTTATAGCCATCAAGGGTCCATTCTAATCAGAGACTTTGTGATTAGCTTAGCTTGTGTTTCAATTTCTGCGCTCTCTCTCCCATTGCTCTTCCTGCTACATGGGAAAAGGAAAGAAAGAAAGACAGAAAGAGTAAGAAGGAAAGAAAAAAGAAGAATAAAGGTCCAGGCCAGGAATAATGGGGATGGTTTTCTTTTAAGCCTTAGCAAAAATGCACAAAATATACCCAGGAAGCAATAAAATGTAGCTCACCTTGTGTTTGCTTTGATTGATTCTAAATATAAAAACAAGAATGTTGAAAAAAGGGGACATGGGCAAAGTGCGTGCTAAACACTAAGCAGGCTGGCGCCACACTAATGGGGCCCTTGGAGGGACAACCTGTACGGGCACTTAATGTGGCCAGCCTGTGAATCATACTTATAACTCGTCTCACTCCACTGGAACCCTCAAGGAGTGTTTGTTAAGGAAGGGAGGAAAGAAAAAAAAAAAAAAAAACACGGTGAGGCTGGGTGGCAGTCACGCACATCTTACCTCTCACCCAGCAGTGACCTTCGTATGTTTTCATGTTTATCTAAAAAAGATAAAAGGTATGATTGCTCAGGAATGAAAACATGGGTAACATTCAAACAGAGGAAAGCAGAAACAGCAGTTTCAGACTATGAGGGAAATGTAAACCAGCCCTGAGAAACATTTGACATTGCCTCTCCCTCCGCAGAGGTCATGGTTGTATTCTATGGAAACAAATAGGAGCCGAGGAGCAGACGGTTTTGATAATGGGGAGCAGGGCTTTCCTAGGTGCATGTCTTACAGTCAGAATTTGTAAGATCCTAAAACCAACAATATGGTTCCAGCCAGAACAAATGGCTTCAAATTTTCTGAACTGCAAAGAGTTATTAGACTCAGAGATTTAGGCAGCAAACTAGTAAAAACACAAAGATTTGATTGGTTCAGTGTATGAGATGTGTTATCCGGCAAAAAGGATTATGTAAGGCTCCAGAAAAATGTAATGAGGGGGAAACGTGCAACCTTTTTTGTGTGCAAAGTTGAAAAGGTAGGAAGCTAAGGAAACATATCCTTTACCTGAGAGAAACTACAGATCAGAGCACCGTTGAATCCAGTTACTGTGTTTGTCACTGGAGGTCTTCAGTGATACACACTTCTGGTACTCAAAAGTTCATTCTGACCTTAAAAATTTCCTCACAAAACAGTATTAAACCATGTCAAGCTGAAGTTGCTGAAAAAGAGCTTGTGGGAGTGTTTCCATATCAGGAATATATTGCAGTTTATGCAAAGTTTCTTCAATCACAGCTTTTCCATTGATGAACACACACACAAAAAAGTAGTTAAATAAAAAGATCAATTTTTCATTTGACACAAAGTAAATCATTACTGTCGTCTGGGTTGTGCTGTACCTTTTCCCACTGTTTTTTTTTTTTTTTCCATTTCCCATCATACCCTTGACCTTGGAGGTCAGCTGTCATTGGAAGATGAAGCTCTGAATAAACAGAGAAGACCCTGTGGTGTGTCTTATCTCTGCATTTTGCCTCAAATCTCCGGGCGGAGCTTTAAATTATTCATCCAGTAGTGCTCTCTCCGAGTTACACATCTCCATCACCCACTCCCCCTGCCCCCTCCCCGTTTGTGAGTGAAGGCGGTATCCTTGGGAACCTTATCAGAGATCACAGATTCAGGCTCCAGAAATGAAATAAAAGAGGAAATTGGCTGTATTAGCATAAGAGGAGTCAGCCTGGAGTTGAATACACACATCACCCAGGAGCACACTGGCTTGCCTTATCAGTAGCGTTTGATCACTACTTTCTTTATATATATATATATATATATATATATATATATATATACACACATTCTTTAATTCCATCCAGCCCACTTCTTTGTTCCAACTCATATGAGGGAACATATGAAATAAGGGCAGATGGCATAAGGTCCTGAATAGTTTTCAACACTTCCAACCTTCCTAGGTTCAATAAAAACAGCATAAATAAAATGCTCATTTTAAGATAGCTTTTATAGCATAACCTTTCTCTCCTACCCCCAGGAAAAGAGTTGTTATTGTGATTTCAAGGAGGAAAGAAACTGTAAATAGTTAAAGTTTGATATGTTGGATGTTGCAGCAAAAGCCAGTGTATCATTCAGGAACGTAATCTAAGATATAGGTTAAATGCAGAAATGCATTTTCCCAATTTGGTGGAAGCACAGGTAGCATTTTATTTATTTATTTTCTGCAGGCACAGTTTTTTCTCATTTTATGCTTCAAAATTATTCCTCAAGATAGCACCCTTAGAATATATTCTGATTAAGGATATTGCTATAGTGTATCTATAAAAATAGCAGTCTGATGCAATTTCTAAGGATGCTTTTCAGTAAAGTGCTCTCTACACATAAATGTACAACAATTAAAAACAATTTTCTTTCATAAGTTAATTTTTCTAAGTTTTCTTTACAATGCAATAATCAGGAAACTTAAGTCAACATACTTTTATTCTATGATTAATATTTTCACCCAAAACATCAAATATCACCTCTAGTTTTCTCCAAAAGAATAATTATGAGTCACCAGAATAGAACATTGATTACTTTACCAAGTTTATGGAAACTTTTTAATTTTTATTATCACTAATATTTTATAGTAGTCATTTCTTCAGATTACATGACAGATATGATGGTCTGGGTTTGAAATTTTATGGTAATTATTATTATGCCTTTTTTCAGATTTCACTACTATAGCTTCTTTAAGTAGAATAATAATTGACATTGTTTCCTTCAGGTCTGGGCTAAATGTTGTCATTGATGTAGTGATGAACAGTTTCCAATTCACATGCACATGCTGTATTTCATTTAAGGCCAGTGGCACCTCTTTAGCATAAGTATAATTACTCATTTCCCTACCCATCTCCAATTAAAAAGAAGCACTGAGTTTTAGATTTATTCAGTAAATGATAAGGATAGAACACCACCTCAGTTCTTCCCTCCCAAGGCCTGAATGGAGAATTTCACCATATTTCTTTAGGTAGATAATCAGAAGACCCATTACCTTTATTTCCAAATCACATATAAATCTGGTGAATGACATAATGGTAAGCCAGGAAACTAATGGCAGGATTTGGTAGAATCTAAGGTGATGACCAAACTTCCAATCATGTAATGTACTTTTTCCTCAGAAAGTTTCCAAAGGGATATAGAAAAATGGCAGGTGATTTGAACTCTGAAACAAAACTAACCACATGTAGGCAGAAATGCACAAATAATATTTTCATTTTATCTGTACAGCAGTTTGATTGTTAAAGTAAAGAAGGAAATAATTAAGTTATTGTTGGAGTATGAAAGGTTTGCTAAGCTGGGCTCTTGAAGTATAGTAGAAATTTATTTTCAAAGCCAGTGGCGAGAGTGAGAAAGATAATTAAGATTCTACAGATTATTCTCTCATAATTGACTCATCCACAAATGTTTACTCAGCGCTTATTATGTTCAGGCCTATGAGAAGCAGAATAAACAAATATATGCAATGGAAGAAAATCTTCAAGGAAGTGATTTTTCTATACTTGAATATGTTTAAAAATAAATAGTACAAAAGGACTTAAAAGGTAAAACCGTTGAGTACAAATTATTCTCAGTCTTATTCTTCATAACCAACCAGATTTAATGAATTCTATTTTTGTCTACATTTTTAGTTCTATTTTCTACTACAACTATATGCTCTAAAATAAAGATAAATTGACTAACTTTCCAATGTCATAACAATAATACCTAATTGTCACTAAGTAATTACTCTGTGCCTGGTGTTGTCCTTATCATTTTATATGTATTAGTGCATTTATTTCTAAAATTCACTAAATGTGTAGGTATCATTATTTGTCCACTTTCTAAATGAAGAAACTGAGTTTCAGAATGTAATAGTGTGGATGGAACTGGAGAGCATTATGCTAAGTGAAATAAGCCAGTCAGTGAAAGACAAATACCATGTGATCTCACCTATAAGTGGAACCTAATCAACAAAACAAACAAGCAAGAAAAATAGAACCAGAGACACTGAAATAAAGAACAAACAGATAGTAACCAGAAGGGAGGGGGAGGGGATAATGGTGGGGTGGGGAGAAAGGAACACATATTTTCAGGAACACATATAAAGGGCACATGGACAAAACCAAAGGAGGGTAGGATCAAGGGTGGGAGGTGGGGGTGGCTGGGACAGAGTGGGTGGTGGGGGGAAATGGAGACAACTGTACTTGAACAAGAATTTTTTAAAAAAGCAATTACTTAATCTTAGTTTTTCATCTATAAAATATAATACACATACTATAGTACATGTGTCATATACACAGGTCCAGCACAAATAATGCCCCATTTTTATTACAAAATCTTTTATTACAAAACCATAAGCATTATTCTGTAACACAACAATATCACAGTCAAGCATACCATATGACTTTTTAGGTGAAATGCTCGAATTGATACTATAAATTATTACACCCATATTATCACCTTACCAACCATACTCAAGCAGGTGTTACTTCTGCCAGATCCTATATTTAAGGAATTTTTGCTATTTTAAATAAAATCTATGTGCATGAAAATTTTAGAGTTTCAACATGAGAATGATTAAAAAAATGGATTTGTTGTGCTTATATCTCTAAGTATTTAATGTAAACTCTTCACCACTATTTTAGGTAAAGGAGGGCATTTTCAATAGAAGTAAAATGACCACAGATAGTTTATGTAAATTACCATTTGAGGTTTATTTTAAGTACAGTGAATTGTTTTTCTATGCTATATATAAATATAGAACTCTTTTGAAAACAGTTATTTCTCATCTCACTGAGTAAATATTATGACATATTGCTGAACACCATTGGCCTTCTCAGTGGTCTACCAATTTGTTTCCAGTGACATAATATGGATTTATTCAAGTCTGCCAAACTGGTATTCAGTGGGCCCTTGCAATTAAAATTCTCAAGTTCCTTTTCTGTTCTGAGTAATATTTATTATTTTATTAACAATATTTCTCATCCAGTTTTTCTGCTTTCTTTTTTTCAAGATTTTATTTATTTTTAGAGAGAGGGAAAAGGAAGGAGAAAAAGAGGTAGAGAGAAATATCAATGTGTGGTTGTGTTTCATGTGACCCCTACTGGAGACCTGGTCCACAACCCAGGCATGTGTCCTAGACTGGGAACCGAACCAGCAACCTTTTGGTCTGCAGGCCAGTGTTCAATCCACTGAGCCACACCAGCCAGGACCATTTTCTCTGCTTTCTTCATAGAATTAATGGTACTGTAATGTTGAGTCTCCTAGACATACCATCGATATCTCCTATGTTTTATCTAGTCTTTCAGATCACTTAATAGTTTAATTTTCATTTGTCTTCCAAATCTAAGTCTAAACCTTTTATTTGGTGATTTTCTTTTAATTCCTATAAGCTCCCTTTTCTCAGCGTTCCATCCTTTTTCGTATGCTCTTCCTGTATGTGCGTGTGTCCCCATATATTGCTCTGAAAAAGCTACTAAAGATTTTTTCCAGTTATTTTCACTCCTACTTTTTCCTTTACTATCATTATAATAGGGTCTCAGGAGTGAGTCAAGATACAGAAGTGTGCCTGATCTGCTGTCTTGAAGAAAAAAACCTCTTAAAAATGCATATATTTAAAAGTTACTCACGAGCTAAAAGTTGATTTGATTAGTTAACCCTAGCTAAGAAGCTATAAACAAAGTCCAGTTTGTCTCAGTAAACATTTTCAGTGCCTCTTTTGAGTTATTGCTTATATTTTCAGTACTTTTTCATTGTTACCATTATGATATATTGTCAATGACTGTGCTGAAGTAACCAAATATGTGAATGTGATATATGTATGTATGTAAAATGGGGTAGGTATTACAAAAAAAATTTATTGAAGCAGTTTTCCATAAGCCTACTTATAGTATTGAATTTCCTGATTATTTCACCAAATATCATAATTACATAAGCATATTAATTTAAAATAAATTAATATTTTAATTCATTAATTTATTAACTGTGGCAAACAACTGTGGTTTCTCAAGCAAACTTTTTTCTGACCTTTTTCAGAAAAAGCAGAAAATTATTCCCAATACAAGTATTACTTACTTCCAGTAATCCCACACCAGGTGTTTATCCAAAAAAACCCTGAAATCAGGATCTTGAAGAGATATTAACATTTCCATATTCATTGCAGCATTATTCACAATAACCAAGACATGGAAATAACTTACATGTCCACCAATGGATGAATGAATACAGAAAAGTGGTATTTATAGACAGTGGAATATTATACAGCCATTAAAAAGAAGGAACTCTTGTCATATGTGGCAATGTGCATGAAGCATGAGAACATATGCCAAGTGAAAAATCAGGGAGGGACAATCATTGCATGATTCCGCTTATATGAGTAATCTGAAATAGTCAAGGTCACAGAAACAGAGAGTGGAATGGTGGTTGCCAAGGGCTGGCGGTGAGAAGTAGTGGGAAGTAGCTATTGAGGGGATATAAAATTTTAGTTATACGATATGAGTAAGTTACAGAGATCTACAGTACAGCATTGTGCCTATAGTTAACTCATGTTAAGTTTCTTAAATTAAGGGAAAAAATTTGCTTCCCATGTTGCAAGCAACAAAGCAAAGATCGTAATTACAGAGACCCATTAAAAGTTACTTGTTAAAACAAAAAGTGGCATCAATTATTTCCAAAAATCATGAAAAAGATGCCTGTAAATTATTGAATTGTTGTGCTCTTTTCAGAAAGCAAAATAATCTATTGGGTGAATTATTTTATGAAATGACATTATAGTCCTTGCCAGTGTGGCTTGGTTGGTTGGAGTGTCATCCTACGAACCGAAGGGTGACAGGTTCGATTCTAGGTTGGTGCATGTCCCTAGATTGCTGGGTCAGTCCTCACTCGGGAAGCATACGAAAGGCAACCAATTGATGTTTCTCTCTCACATTGATGTTTCTCTCTCTCCTTCCCTCTCTCTCTCTCTAAAATTAATAACTGTATTAAAAAATTACATTGCAGGCTTTGTGCCTTCATTAGGAGATGCTGTCACTCTAACAGGTACATGGAAACAGATATTTTACATTGTGGATGGATAAAACCTCTGGTGGGCAAACTAAAAATGTGCATTGCATGTATTTGGGAGAAACTGTGGATGAATTCGGTGTTGTTGTTGATTATTGAACACCTGTACTTCAGGAGTAGCAACCTTCTGCTCACTGATACTGTGATTGCTCCCCTAAAATGTGGAAAACAGGGCTTTGAAATTAGTGTTGCTGAAGCCTCAGCATCAGTGCTTCAGCACTGGGAAAGACTTGCTAGAATTTAAATAAGAGGAGCAATTGACTGTCATTTCAGATACTACTTAAGTTGTGGAAAACAGTTACAAGTTTAAAATATACCACCTAGTCATGATTCAGGACTAAATAGGTACAGTAAAAATTTTGACCATGGGCAAATTGAAAAGTGTATATCCTTGTACTTTACTGTGTTTTGTGAATAGACCATAAATAAAAGACTGTGTTTTTCCAAACTTCCAAACAGAAAGTATTTGGGGGGGAAAGGTGCTCACATTAAATTTTCATATAAGTACTAAACTAAAAAATGTGAGACTGACAATATGGATTCAAGCAGCCTTTTTTAAAGTGGAATATTAAACTTAATTGTACATACTAACTTGACTTGCAACTAACAGGCTAGAGCTTAAAATGTCACAATTTTTCATGGCAAAGAAAATATCTCAGTCTTTTAAGATAACTAAAATTGAAATTTTTATAGTTAGATGAATAGGGCTAAATATTCATTAAAATAAACTTGAATTTGGATGTCCAAACAAACATATTTAGTTAGGATGATTTGCCCCTTTGTTTTTGATCACTGTGTTTTCTATTTAGTGACTGGAATATTTTATGTTATTTGAAGGCAGTGAGAAAAAAATTAGAAGCTGTGGTATAAACAGAGACATCAGGCTGAGTCAGATGAAGTCCATTCTGAAACCACCCTGGTGCTTGCGCTGTCATTATTATTATTAATCAAGAATGAGCAAAAACCATTACTGCTCAGTTCCTTTGTTCAAAAGTTAGTTTTAAAGTGAATGAAGTATTGTTAGAAATCCATGAGTAGTTAGTAATGTCCGGAATGAATACCAACTGCCTTGCCGTGGCAGTCATGCCTTGCTTCTTTACCCTCAAGCTCTAAACAGGACTGAGGTAAATTCAAAAAGCAGCTGAATCTCTTACATCCCTGCCACACACAAGTCTAACAGACTCACAAATCTCGGATGACTCCTCCCTTACTACATTAGGGTTAAAAATGACAAAATGAAAACAACAGTAACAGAAGGTTGCCATTTTTTTTATCCTTCTGTGCTTTTTTGGATTTCCCTTTGCTCTCAACCACTCATTTGTACAGACAAGAAGAGAAAAAAAATACTCTGTAAAATCCAGAGAGATTAAAGCTTTTAGAATCATCAATTTTTAAAAATTATTACTATAGTAATTATTGATACTATTTTTGGAAAGATGTTCCATGCTTTTTGAAACTAAAATTATCACATATTATAAATTTTATGTATACCCAAGTATATACACAAGGGGGACAAAAAATCCTGGAATTTATTTATGAAAATAGTGTAGTATTTATTCTTACATGTTTAAATTTCAGTCACCTTCAAAGTACTCTCCATTTCATGCAATATACCTAGTGAGACATTTTTTCCACTGCTCAAAACAATTTTTGAACTTGTTGATTTCGATGCCTTCTAGTGTTTCTACTGTGTTTTCTTTTTCACCTCTTCCACATCAGCAAAAATTTCCCTTTGATGACTGTTTTCATCCGGGAAACAAACAAAAAAGTCTCTCAGTGTGACATTGGGTGAATAGGGAGGGTGGGGCATAGGAGTCAAGTCAATTTTGGTCAAAAACTGCTGAACATTCAGTGTGGTGCAGGCAGGTGTGCTTGTAAATCACCCATCATGAAATGGAAAAATGTGTTGAAAGGGTCTTCAAATAAATTCACTGAAGCCAAATGCAGCCTCTCACAACAACACCAGCTAGTATAGATGGGTTCCTGGAACACTCACCTGGTGGGGGAAGCTTGTACTAGAGGCTCTTGACCTCTAGAAGATAATTCAGGTTTTTGGGGGGTCTCCTTTTGTATAACAGCTTTATCAAAGTATAATTGATATAAAAAACTATACATATTTAATGTATGGTTTTGGACATATGACTACATGAGTGAAACCATCACCACAATGAAGCTAACAGAGATACCCATCACCTTCAAAAGTTTCCTATGCCTCTTCATCATGTGTGTGTGTGTGTTAGGAAGACTTAGAAGACCTATCTTCTTAAGTTTTTAAGTGCACCATGTAGCACTATGTTGTGCCTGTAGATCTCTAGAACTTACTTGTCTTCCATAACTGAAACTTTATGCCCACCGAGCTGCAACTCCCCTTTACATCATTGTTTTTTGCCCTTTATGAGATTGTCTTCCCTTTTCCATATTTGAGAGACAAGGATCAGCTCCCTCCAAATGTTTACCTTCACCTGGATCATCTGGCTTGTTCCCAGACAAATGGAGTGCCTTCTTTTTATTCTAGGGCATTCACTGATTATGCAGATTCAGAATTAACTGTGACATCATATGGTCCTGTTCTGACCCTTTCTAAATTGGATTTATGTTGAACACCTATTATAAGTCCAGACACCACAGAAAACTGTCCCTAAAGTTTACCTAACAATGACTATCTGCTCCCCATGGCTATAAAACAATTTATCTGGTTTAAGGCAGATGTGGCAGAAACAAATGGAGAGGGAGGGCAAGCACTGGGCTGAGTTTTCCCATACTGCAATCTGATTTACGGCCTGGTGTCAGTGAAAGGCTGACAGAGACGGCTTATTTGTGGCTCCCTGTCACTTCCTCCTCCCTACCCCCAGCATCCTAACTGCTAAGATGATGACAGTGTCAGACAAGAGTCACTACCATATGCGTAGATAACCTCTAGAGGGGAAAAGCCTGTTGGACCACAACCAACTGTCCAGCTTTGTAGAGAGAGTCCAAGGACCAGGGTGGCAATTGGGATACAGTGGCTTCACAAATGTCTCACGCAGAAAACCTGTCCTCAGGGAGGACTCTGCTGGATTGAAGAACAGTGTTTCTCAACAAAAAGTACCTATTTAGTAAAAAAGACAAACCAGTTTTGCCCTAAATTGATTGGGACAGATTGTAAGTGCTGAAGGCATTCAGAAGAGGAAAAATCAGTGACTGTTGCCACGGTCAGGGAAAGACATCCCCTATGAGATACTTTCTAGGATCTTTCAACAATTGTCCCAGGTCCTACATTTCCCTAATTCTCCTCTCCTTTGGCAGGAGAAACGTAAACTGTCTACTTTCCCTGTGCCATCAGGCCCAGTGGTGTGAGAGCAACCACGTTCTCTTTGCACATGACTTAGCAGCTACAAAATCCTTGCCAAATTTGCAATCGTGTGTGTGCGTGTGTGAATGCACAAGTGTTTTCTCTCCCTCTCACTGCCTGCATGAATCAAAGGTGGCATCATAAAGACCCTAACATTTGCATGGTTTGTGAGAGGCTCGCACGCATTGGCAAGGCCAGTGGCAGTGAGAACAAAAAGAGCAGCTGTCCTATTCTCTGCTGTCTGGCACTGGTCTCCCACAGCCCCTCCTCCTTCCACAGCACCAGCCAGGTCAACTGCACCGCCTGCCTTTAAAATACAATAGCACTGTCCAAATGGTTCTAATATAAATACTTCCATGTCACTCACGATTCTCCATGATGCAATTTTCCTGATAGGCATTCCTTTTAAGTTTGAATCTATAATCTTAAAAAACAAAACTTTGCCAATATAAGAAGTCATTAAATTTACATTATATAGGGAATAGAATCTTCCTATGTCACTAAAGAGTATATACAAGTATACACATGCGCTTTTCTTTGAGGGTTCCCAGGATGTGTTATGTCCAAAGTCTATAAAATGAGCTCTGTTATATTGGAATGAAAAGACAGGACTTCCTACTTCCACCCAAGATGGAGTAACAAGGATTGAATTTACTCATCAGCCTGAAAGAACGGAAAATAAAAACAGACAATAAAAACAACAAACGGTGTTTCTTCAGACATGGATATCCACTAGCACAGGGCAGCAATTGCTAAGAGAGGAGAAACAAAGTGAGCCCTCAGATTACCCCAGGGGGCCATATGCTGAGAGTTCCCACGCCTCGGTGCAGGGAAGAGGACTCCAGGTGAGCCTGATGCTGCCCCGGAGCTGAGGAGAGTTAGGGATCCCGGGATGTGAAAGCAGCCAGAGTTTGAGGAACCACCAGTACATATTCATAGAGGAAAGCTGAAAGAACTGATTCTTTTTATTTCGATTAATTGGGAATGGTGTAATAAAACCAAGAGAACGTTGGCTTTGGGATAAGGAGGTGATTGTAAAACATTTCTGCTCTGCCACAACAGTCGTGCACCCTTTGAGCATTGTCCAATCTTCATGTTTCTTTCTCCGTGTCTGTAAAATAGTTTATTAGCAATCCATCGAGGATTTGTTAGCAAGATAGAATGCTGTCATCTAGGTGTCCACATTTCATAGGCTATACTACTTAAATCTTGGTGGCCACATTGGCCTCAGGGCTCTTATTATTAACTTACAGCACAGCTCTCCACATCACATAAGAATTACATCTCGTGCTTTGCTGCACCCAGTGTTTCAGGTTTAATTGGACCATTTCGACATATTCTAAAACAGCCATCTAGGACACCATTAGAGGAGGTGATGGGATGTGGTCAGAATGTAGGCCTGGGTCAGAAATGAAAACTTGAGTTGAAAATGTGGTCAGAATTTAGAATCCTCAATCTTCTAAAATTAATACCTCACATACATTAGTGATGAATATATATTAATTTGTTATTTGCACATAGCATCTCTGAAGACTGTTAGTGTGTAACCCCATGTCAGTAAAACTTTTCTTGCTCAGGTCACTTGGGAATTCATGTTTCATATTTTATAGGCACATTATCATCTTCATTGTAATTCTTACTCCATTCTTGCATTCGGGCATCCATTCATTATTTATACATTTATTCACAAATTTACTTCTTTACTCATTCAGAAACTTTATTGAGCTCTCCAGTTGCCAGGCACCATTGACAGCATGAAGAATATAGCCCCGGAAAAAAAAAAAAAAAAAAAAAAAAAAAGAATATAGCCCCGGACCAGTCATGCATGATTCCCTTCTTCATGAAGTTTGTAGTCCAGCTTGAAAAATAATTCCAGATCCAATAAGCGCTATGAATGAGGACTAAAGCATACTATAAAATCATGTAATATAGTTGAGCATTTTTGTTCTTGAAATGCTGACTGACCCCACCTCTCTAACATCATCTGTCTTGCTTTCCTCTTGCCTCTTTGGACTTTTCTCTAGTTCCTTGGTTGAATAATTTTTTCCCTATCTCCTAAAATATGGAAGTTACCCTGTTGAGTGCTATTCCAGAATCCTCTCTCCTCTCAATCTACACTCTCTGTAGGTAATCTAATGCATTTTCCTGGGGCCCACATTCTTACCAGCCCTCATCACTCTCCAAAGCTTCACCCCCAAATTTCCACTGACATTTCCACTGTGTGATTTACAGTTGTCTCAAATTCCATAGTCCCCAAATTGAATTAAAATCCTCTCTGGCAAACACTTATTTCTGCTGTTTATTCTTTTTCTCTGTGTGTGAAATTCTTTCTAATCATGTGTCCCAAAACATTTTATGTCTGCAAAAGCCTTACCACGTATTAGCCCTAAAGTCTTCTAAAAAATAATAGAATAATTGGGTCAAATTGATCACTGGACAATGACATAAAATAACTTAGTGCAGCAATACTTCTTTGTTGATGATTTTATTTAAAATATGCTAAACCAAAGTTACCAGAGTATCATAGGCTGGAGATACAAACCTAAAATGCCACTTAGCTTTAGTAGGCTGCATTACATAAATTATGCATTCTTTAATTTAAAACTCAGCTCCAGTGTACAGCCCCCGCCACACACACAATGATCGCACAACTCATTGCTGCTTATATTCATCACAGATGTCAGGCCATCGATCATATGAGATGAGGAATCCCCTAGCACATTTCAAATAAGAATATATTTCTGAAATTAAGGAAGCTGCAATGTAAACTTTGAAGTTTTGCAACACCTAGTCAGTTTTGAAATGTTCAATGCAAATTGATTTTGGGATTCTTATTTACATATTTGATTTCAGTACGATTTAATTATTAATGAAGAGTTTTAGCAAAGCTTATCATATCTGATCTATCTTAAAATAGGTCTAATAAATGCATGGTAATTGAAGGAGTTCAATACAAAAATTAGTAAAGTTAGAATAAATCCCACAGTAACTTTAGGTTTTAAAATATGTCATTGTAAAAGAACGTATAAGGAGACAAAGCATGGGAGCAAAGTTGACCAGACCCTTGAGAAAAGTAATCATCATTTAAAATTTGTCACTGAAATGCTTACACAGAAAAATAAATATTTTTCCCTTTTCACCCACAAAGTAAATTCCATTCCTTCCTGCTTCTTTCTCACCAAAGACTAATGTCTTTTTGCAGTTAACACAATAGTTCATTTGGCAAATGAATATTTTTATTGTAGTAGCATTTGGAACTTTAACAAATAAAGATGAATAGAGATACCCAGCCACAACATTTAAGTTTTGTTTTTCTTACTTATTGACATCCAAAGAATTATTTGACAATGTTTGACTAAAGTCAATGCTTGAGAAGATTTAGATTTGCTACTACTGTCCATATGTTTAAAACTATATTAATCAAACTTTACTTTTCCTTCATATATGTAGCATGTTGGAAATTTGCCAAAATAAAATTATTTCAATATTTTGTGATTTTTACACAGGGTTCTAGCTGAGATTACATGAAACAACCTCTGTGTGCACAACTTCCTTCTTTTCTCTGTATTAATATGGAATCCGATGATGGAATGTTGCAAAAGAAAAAAAAAACAGGTGAAAGACAAACATTTACCTTGAGTCATAATACTTAATACTATCTATGGTATAAATTCAGAACAGAGTTCAAACTCTGAAAAAACATTTTTTTTCCTAATTTGAAAACCAGTTTTTCAATGCTTAATTCTTCTTCACATTGGTTTTTTAAAAGTGATCTCAGAAATTTACCATTTCACAACACATGCAAAGAGTTTGAAAAGAAGCAAATGGGCTGGGGTGGTGGGGACCAGTGGGGGGAAAATGGAGACAACTGTATTTGAACAACAATAAAAAAAAGTTAAAAAAAAGAAACCACCAAAAAAAAAAAAACACACACACAATTATAATTGAAAAACAAAGATGCAAATGTATCCTCAAATCAGGCTTTTTGCATATAAAGTTAATACAAATCTGCTTATATATAATTTTTATCCTCACCTGAGGACATGTTTATTGATTTTAGAGAGAGACAGAAAAATTGATGTGAGACAGAAACATCAATTGGTTGCTTCTCTTACATGTTCCAGCCCAGGAAGGAACCCACAACCTAGGCCTGTGAACCCACCAGTAAAGAAAGGGGCGACCTTTTGGATTATAGGATAATGTTCCAACCAACTAGGCCACACCAGCCAAGGCTGATTGTATAAGTGTTAAAGCAAATATTAAGATATAAATTTTGGATATTTACCCCTTATCAGATGTATCATAGGAGAATATCTCTTCCCATTCAATAGGTTGTCTTTTCATTTTGTTGGTGATTTCCTGTGCTATGCAAAACTTTTTAGCTTGATGTGGTACCATTTGTTTATTTTTCCTTTTGTTTCCCTTGCCCAAGGAAATAAATCAGAAAACATGTTGCTATAAGAAATGAGATTTTACTGTCCATGATTTTTTTCTAGGATTGTTATGGTTTCAAATCTTAAAGTTAAGTATTTAATCCATTTTGAGTTTATTATTGCTTATGGTATAAGAAAGTGGTTTAATTTCCTTTTTTTGTATGTATCTCTCCAACTTTCCTAACACAATTTGTTGAATAGGCTGGCTTTATCCCATTGTACATTTTTGCCTTTTTTATCAAATATTAATTGACCAGAGAGGTGTGGGATTATTTCTGGACTCTGTTTTGTTCCATGGATCTATATGTCTGTTTTTATTTCAATATCATGCTGCTAGCATAACTGTGGTCTTGTAATATAGATTGATATTGGGTAGCATGATTCCTCCACCTTTATATAACTACTTGTCCAAAGAGGACACACAGATGGCCAATAGATATATGAAAACATGCTCAATGCCACTAATCATCAGAGAGATGCAAAATAAAATGACAATGAGATATCACCTTATACCTGTCAGAGTTGCTATCATCAATAAATCAACAAACAGCAAGTGTTGTTGAGGATGTGGAGAATAGGGAATACTTTTACATCATTGGTAGAAGAAATGCACATTGGTGCAGCCACTGTGGAAAGCAATGTGGAGTTTACTCAAAAATTAAAAATGAAACTGCCTTATGATCCAGCAATTCCTTTTCTGGAAATATATCCAAAGGAATCTGAAACACTAATTTGAAAGAATATATGCATCTTTTCATTTGTTGCTTCTTTATTTGCAATAACCAAGATTTGAAAGCAGCACAAGTGCTCATCAATAGAGGAGTAGATAAAAAAGCAATGGTAATTTACACAATGGAATACTACTTGGATGTAAAAAAGAAGGAAATCTTACCTTTTATGACAATATGGATGGACCTAAAGAGCATTATGCTAAGTGAAATAAGCCAGTCAGAGAAAGATAAATACCATGATTTCACTCACCTGTGGAATGTAATGAACAATATAAAATAATAAACAAAATAGAAACAGACTCATAGATACAGAGAACTGACAGCTGTCAGAAGGGTGGAGATTGGGTGAAAAAGGTGAAGGGATTAAGCAAAAAACAACCTTCGTAGACACAAACAAGAGTATGGTGAACAGCATGGTGATTACCAGAGGGAACAGGGGTGGGAGAGGTAGAGGAGGATAAAGGGAGATGAATGGTGACAGAGGGAGATGACACTGGGTGGTAAGCACACAGTACAATATACAAATGATGTTTTATAGAATTATACACTTGAAACCTATATAATTTCATTAACCAAATTATTCTAATAAATTAAAAATTTTTAAACATATACACTTGTATTTTTTTGTTTCTTGGCATTTGTAGAAATGGATAGGTATCCTAAATAAACTTAGCAAATACAATGCTAGAGGTTAAGATTGCAGGAAAAAATCAAATACATGCCTAATGATTGATAGATGCTATTTCTATAGACTGGATCATTTCCTTTCATGAATGAGTAGGTAAAACTCAAATTGGGTCTAAATTTTAATAGAGTTATTCAAAGTAATGTCAAAATTGAGACAGTAATGGCAACAGATAAAGAAAACAATAAGGTATT
Organism: Glossophaga mutica; assembly: GCA_039655065.1. NCBI lineage: Eukaryota > Metazoa > Chordata > Mammalia > Chiroptera > Phyllostomidae > Glossophaga > Glossophaga mutica. The sequence goes on along the minus strand of CM077303.1, from coordinate 156,625,080 downwards.
TCTTATAAAGATGACTGTTAAGAATTATTTTTTTCAATTGTTCCTACTGGGATAAAAATTATTTCCACACAATGCAAAGTGGTGGGATTAAGTTATTTTTTACTGGGGAAATCTCTATATAAGATATAAGACTCCAACATTTACCAGGAACTTCATTATAAGGAAGTTTATTTTTTTAAATAAAAGGAAAAGAAAGAAAATTAAAAAGGCAGTCTCTTCTGATGCTCAGATCAAGTAACAGGCATAAAAAATGATGTATTACACACACACACACACACATACACACACACAAGTTAGCTGAAATCTGGCATTTCCAAATTTCTTTAAATTATTTATTCTTTAAAAAAGTACTAGATTCTCAGAGCACAATGAGACCTTACAGCTTCTGTTTCCATCAGAAATAAGGGGCAGACATTTGGTTCCTGTGAGTGGATCTCATGTCATATGTTAATACTGCAGAGAGTCAGCCACAGGTGATATTTAGAGCCCATTAATTGAGGTGTTGAATCGGCCTATTTTGTATTTCAGATTTTTGATCCTGATTATGTAGAATTTACCAATTTGGCTGTATTCTATTACATTGCAACACTGAAATATTTTTCCTTAACTTTCTGAAAGATGCTCTGGCTCGTGTGGCTCAGGGAATTGAGCACCGCCCTGTGAACCAAAGGGTTGCCGGTTCAATTCTCAGTCAGGGTACATGCCTGGGTTGCAGGCCAGGTCCCCAGGAGGGGGCACAGGAGAGGCAACCACACATTGATGTTCCTCTCCCTCTTTCTCCTTCTCTTCCCCTCTCTAAAAATAAATAAAGTATTAAAATTAAAAAAAAATCTTTCTGAGGGAGTTAAAGGAGACTCATCTAAGAAACATCTTGCTCTCTCTTTGTAATTATTCTCTTTTTTTCTTGTCTTCAGAAAAAAAAAAAACTTTTAATTTTGTTTAACCAATGTTTCCCAAATATCTTTCTGTATTAGTAGAACTAGTGTTCCCTGGGACACTTTGAGGAACACCACTCTACAAAACTCCCAAGTATTCTTCGTAAACAAAAAGAGTGTGGATTCCAGACCTCAAGGTGTCAAAAGCAATCAGCCTTTCCTACCCTGCCTCCTGGCCCTTTGACTTCCTCAGTCTCTTCGTCATCATGATAATTCAAATGATTAACTCCACAGGCTATTTTCAAGAGGAAAAATAATAACATGAATATATATTTAAGAATTATATTCCTAAATATAACAGACTTGGTATGTAGTTGGTTTATGCACCCTAACACCCAGTTAGCTTCCCTGTACAGCATTGATACTGTTGTCCAAATACCATAGCACTGTGTTATTTTAACGGATTATTGCTCTGTATTTTTTTACAAGTTTACAGGAAAAGAGTTTTGAAAAAAACTTTCCATCTTGTGCTCTGGGCTGTTATTCCACAAAATATTGCAGAAAGCAGAAGAACTGATGAGGCAAGCATTTGGAGTTAAAGAAAGAATCCACACATTTTGGAGAGGGGATGCTGTAAAGACACTGGAGCATTTCTTATCTTCACACTAAATTGGTAAGGAAGCAGTTAGGGAGTGTTATGCCAAATAGTGCTATTTCTTTGAAGTATTTTCCATTCAAAATAATTATAAAGCAGTAGAATGAAAACATCAGCTAAAGTGATGACCACAGTAACAAAGGTAGTGAGACAGGATGGTCAGAAAGTGGCTCAAATAGAAAAAGGGACATGGGACAACTACTTGGACTGAGTGAAGTGACAGGAAAGAAAGAAAGTCTATCCTGAGAAGTTAATATCAGAAAAGTATAGTGCCCATTTAGACACACTATCTGTTAAAGTAGCTTCTCCATAATTAGGAACGTTTAAGGGAAGTTAACAGGAAAGATCTAGAAAGGCAGGTGGTAAAACCAACAAAGGTCTAACAATAGGTAGAATGGACATAAATTACATAGAATCTTTAGTCACTGGGAACTTATAAAAGAGGGAAAGAAATTCGAATGCAGAAAGAAGTAGGGTTATCAAGCCACTTATTCCTTCCTTCCTTCATCCTTCATTGGACAAGTAGTTACAGCAATTACATTTTAGACATAGACTTGGGGACCCTAACCTCAAAGGACATACAGTCTAGTCTGTGAGACAGACCAAAAAAACCAACAAAATAGAGCACGTTAAGTGATGTAATGGAGTAATATGAAGGGGACTTGGTGACTATTGTATCTAAGTTGAATCTTAGACATAAAGAAGGTAAGCAGTAAACCTGAAGGCACCTTTGAGATTGAGTTAACCTTCTGAATAGATAAGGATTAAAAAATCCATTCTGTGCAGAGAGAGCATTAAGAACAAAACAAAGAAAATAAGTACATATAACATATTTCAGAAACAATGTTTCATTACAATTAGAAACCTGGTACTTGGGGAGAAATGATAAGAGGTGGGACCAAATAGTATGTAGTGTCAAACTGGGAAGAATTTTGTTTGTCATTCTGAAGAGTGTGTGTGTGTGCAGGTGGGGGGAGAGAGAGGGAAGCAAAAGAATATTTAGTAGGGAGATAGACAGGATGTGTTAATTGATTGGATATAGGAAAACAGGTAAGGAAAATGGGAAAATTAATAACTCTCAGTCTTCTCATTAGAAAAACTAGATGAATAGTCATACTGTTTATAACAACAACAAATAAGGAGGCAAATGTGTTTTAATTTTCTAGGGCTAATCTTATGTTCAGGCATTTATTTAACTAGACATCGAACTTACTCTAATTGTCATTTTGGTCTTGAACTATTACTCTGTTAAATGGTATTCATTTGATTAAGTTCTTCTCTCTCCAATATTTTATATTACAAAATAATTCTTCATTCTGACCTCTGCATTTTTCAAAGATGTGATTTACACTTCTCATTTCCTTCACTTTCCTATTCAATTAAAATTGGGACATTCTCTCCTACATTACTTCTGCTTCCCTTGATGAATGCTTCCCTTGGGAGATTCCCATAGTGTTGAAAACAGAACCAACAAACAAAATAGAAACAGACTCATAGATACAGAGAACAGACTGAAAGCTGCCATAGCAGAGGGGATTGGGGGACTTGGTAAAAAAGTTTAAGGGATTAAGGGGAAAAAAACCTCATAGACACAAATAACAGTTTGGTGATAACAGAGGGAATAACAGAGGGAATGGGGTGGGAGAGGTAGAGGATGGTAAAGGGTGATGAATGATGACAGAAATAGATGACTTTGGATGGTAAACACACAGTAAAATACATAGATAATATATTATAGAATTGTACACTTGAAACCTATATAATTTTATTAACCAATGCACTCCAATAATTCAATAAAAACTTCTAAAATGATACAAATTTGTATTTTATTTTTTGGCATTTATAGAAATGGATAGGTATCTTAAATAAACTTAGCAAATACCATGCTAATTTTGAGGTTAATATTACAATTCCCCCTCTCCACTGTGCCAAGAGTAATATTTTAAAAATGCAAATGGAGTCATATTTCTCCCCACACACTTGTCCCAGGTTAAAAACCTATAGTGGGCTCCCACTGCAATCAGAACAAAATCCAAATTCTTAGTGAAGGTCAGCAAAGACGGGCCTGTCTGGCCTCCAGCATTTTCCCCCATGTTATTTTCACTCTCCTCTACCATCAAAGCTCTAGCCATCTGACTCCAAGAAGGGTCCCCAACATCCCTGCCAGTCGAAAAATTCCAGTGGTCCAGAGGCAACATAAGAAATGCTTTCCCTGCTGTACACGCAGGTGGTGCCCTGGCATCTGGAAAATCCTTGTGATGCTTCAGAAACAGCATTCTCTTCTGAGTTTTATGACCTCAGCTACCTGCCTCTGTGCCCTCTTGGGATTTTCAAAACTTTTAATAGAATTTTAATAGAATTTGAGTTTTAGAACTGAACAAGCATTCTTCTATGATTTCTTTGTCTTTAAGACTTTAAATTTGTTTTTCTGTGACCTCATAACCTGAGCCATATGTTTCACGTTTATTTTCGCTTCAATGGAAACTACACGTCTAAAGTAAGATAAAGTTTCTTAAATGATCACTTCATTTTTTTCCAATTTTGCATTGTTTTTTTTTAATCTCTTCTGCCTTCCCCATCAAAAATAGATTATAAAAATGTAAAATGATTTTTTACTGATTTCCATTAGAAAATTGTAATATCCATTACATTCCCCTTTGGCACAACTGGCATATTATGTTTTGCAAATCTACTGGACAGTATAGATGACCTCTTCCTTCATGCCCATATATACTCTCTACATGTGATGCCTTATATATCTAGGGTTTGAGATTCACTCAGTGACTTCTGCCTTGACTGGGTTTCCTTTGGGAATAGTACTTTTCAAAACCAATCTTCTACTTTCACATTCCCAGTGAAAACTCACAGATGCCTTGTAACATTCATGTTACTAGAGAAAAGGAGAGAGCACAGGATAAAAGCTCACAGATATTGATGGTTTTTCCAGCGCTACATGTCCCAGCCCTCCCAGCTGTTCCTGATAGGCGGGTACTTTTCCGCTACTTCCTTAAGAGGTTTAATAATGTTTTAAGAGGCAGAATTACAACCATCCAAGACTCTCAGTAGAAAGCATCTCAGTGTGCAAATGAAGTAATTTTGTAGGAAAAACACTTGGAAATGGTTCCAGTATACCTTATATGAAAGGCTAAATATGTGACTACAAATAAGTATTCCTATTGGATATTTTAGCTGCTTTGACATTGTATATGAAGTGCTTCTGCACATTCTCTTAGCATCCTGCATTAAAAAAATATTATTTAGTGTGACTGTCATGTATTCGACACTATGAAGTATTTCAATACTTCAGGCAACATACAACATAATATGGAACAAATTATGTCTCATTAGAACTTTAGTCCATGTAACTCCATAAATGAACACAAAAAGAAAATGTTCCCCATATCCCAGGCTGTTTTCATGATATAGGTTTATGTTGAAAGCTAGCTCTCTTTTAATTGAATCATTGATATTATGCCCAGGAATCTGATATGTTAAGTAAATTGATTCTGGATTAGAACATATGTGTATTAACATTATTTGAAAATAAATGCTAGATTGTCATGGAAAATATGTCATGAGCTTAGAAGGTTCTATGTCAATCAGATGAAAAAATTCAAGTCTTAATGCTTTGATATGTACCACAGTCACTTCCCTTTAAAGAGCTTATTAATTTTATAACTAAAGTGAAGAACTAAGCTGCTCATATAAAAATATGATCATGTTAATTGTATCCTGTCAAGCTGGACTATTTTTTTGATCCCACTGCTTGGATTTAGGCTTGCTTTGCCTTGCTCATACATTCCACACATGAGTTCCTGGCTCTTTTGAATTGGCCAGCTGGGAAAATCTCAATAAAGCATTAAAAAACTTGGCATGTATAAAGTATTTTTCTCTATTTCTACACCCTTAAATCATAATTTCTCAGAAGAGAAAAGAAAGGAAGTAAAAAGAAATAGCATTGGACAATAAACAGAAGAGCCAAGAGGAGAAAACGTGGCCCTGACCCAAGAGGAACACAGCAGAGGGTTTGGAGAGCCCCTTGCAGGCAGCGCATCCATTTCTAAACAGCATTTCTCGCCTGCCAGCCCCCGATGCGGCTCCGGATGACGAGGCAGAAAAGTGTAGCTGGGAGACTATGAGAAGATCATAAATTCGCTCCCTGACGTGACCTTGACTTCTGAGAGAACTAGTAAACTAAAACTTGCCTCAAAATTAAGAGGATTGCCCATAGGGGCCCACAGTGTACAGAAGACAGCCTCTACATAGGAGTGATTTTCTATTATTGAAGAGAATGCTTTCTCTGCTTTTCACTCTCATTCCCCTAATTTGTTATTCAAGATCCAGTATCTTGTTGATATGTGGGTTTGAGGTAAGGTTCCCAGAGTCCTGGTCACACAGCAGAATCATATTACCACAAGAGAGATAAAGATCATTCCAAGCCTGTGTGTCAGCTTCTATAGCTCTGTTATCTTTTTAACTGTGGAAAGGTGTGTGAGACCCACACAAATAGAGTCAATGAGAAAAAAAATCATAATGTTAGGAATTTGCCAACTCCAAGAATTGCTCAAGCGGAATAAGCAAAAGATTATAGCCCTAATTAAAATTCTCCCTGCAGTTTAACAAAACTTTAAAAAATAACCTGTATGTAGGGAAATGCATTTGGGAGAAGGTATTAGAAATTCTTAGTTTCATTTTATTTTCTAAGAGAGGAATTAAGATTTTGAATTATACTTATATAAAAACCACCTTTTTTACCTAGGGCAAATCACTTAAATTCTCATTGCTTTGGTACCATTCTTTCTAAATTGGACTTATAAGGACTCAGACATTAAAATAATGAATTATGTTAAATCTGCAGCAAATGCATAGCAATGGTTGCATAAACTACTGTGTCCAATAGTCTAGAGACTGGCAGTCAGAATTCACATGTAGGCTGTTAATAAACCAAGACTTTTCTCGTCTAATTCATATGTCCATCATAATTTAGTTCTCCTAAGCAATAGACCACACAGTGTGTAAAAATCTCACTGACAGAGAGGAAGGGTTGGGGGTTGGGCACAGAAAACACAGATTTCCTTTTGAATCCCTTCTTGGCCTTATAATTTAACATGAAGGGCTTCAATCCAGCACAGTTGCAAAGTTTATTGCCATTGCCCTACTAACACAGAGATTTAAAGAGTTTACACAATGAATGGATTGCTTTATTCTAATTACTATTATTTAAAAGGTATTAGATAAATATTCAATAATAATACCCAACTCATGCAATGAGAGAGAGGGCTTTCAACAAGTATTTATATTTGTGTTGTAGCACTTGTCACAGTTTATTATGCCTGTTTCACTGTGTGCACTGTCAGACTGGAGCCCCTGGAGGCCAGGAACATACTCTTCATGGTATGCTATCATCTGGCATAATATCTTGTACATAGTAGGTTATTAATTAACATTAAATGTATGAAGAGATGAAATAAGAAATAAAGAACAAGGTTACTTGATCATTTTGTTCTGGTTTTTAAATACCATACTGCTATTTCAGAGGGGGAAATATTTCTACTTGTCATTGACTTCCTAGTTTTAGAAGTAGATACTAGGTGAAAGGCCATTCTCAGCGTAAATTCTGTTTTGCCCAAGTCAGAAAGGAAATAACAATCTTCCAGACAGCCTGTTCTATCAAGATTTCTAAACTAACTTGTAGGGCAAAGAGGCTAGATATATTTAGACAGATTGCTGGCTAACATAACAACTACTGGCATTTGACCTATTGTTTTTTAATACTGTGTGCTAGCATTGGGCTTGGTATTCCTAAGACCCTCACGACTTTAGCTACATCACTGGAGGAGTGTCAGAATTTTTGGAACACAAGTATGCAAGTGTTATATGCAAAATCTAATGGAAAGTACAAGACTATAGTTTTACCCTCTGAAACCAAGTAGCTTCAAAGAGTCAGCGGAGCCCCAAACATCTAACACGTGGCTTATTCTGTTGACTTTCAAATAAAATCCAAATTTCTTACCTCAGTACTCAAAAAGGTTTAAAATCTACTCCATTCTAGCTTGCTGCATGCTGTCCCAGTCAATCTCCCTTTACTAAGATTCAATTCTCAGCCAAATTTTTTGCTGTCCCTGTACCTAAATTACTAAGCCCAGCCTTAGTTCTGTTTTACCTGCTTGGAATCTAATTCTCTAATATTTCTACATGGCCAAATACTTCTTACTCTCTTTTAAAAGGTAAGTCAGAAGTCAATTGTTTCCTGCTTACCTCAACATAAACAATCTTGTTCTCTTCTGAATATACAAAGTGATTCATGCACTCCTGTCTTTCAATCAGTATTATTATTATTGCCTACCTAGTCCAGAGTGTGTCTTCCTGACCAGGCAGAAACTTTGAGTCTGGTAGTTTCTGAATAATCTCCTTGCCTCCCAAAGTGGGATGCTTTCTATATTAATGTATGGAAATGTATTAGAAATATTAGAAATATTCATAAGAAAAAAGATAAATGTACATTTAAAAACTAATACAGAATGAGAAAATTTAAAGTTGTAAGATAATAAAATTTAGAGGTCAAATACAAATATATAATTATTGCCATATGTCAATAACAAAAATTCATATAAAATATGTCATAAAAACAGGAATAAAAAATACCATGAGATGACTGTTCAACATATCTTGGGGAATGAATAATCCAAACAGTCTTTATGAAAGAGATGAGTCTTCAGTGACTTTTAAAGCAGACAGGCATTATTTCTCAAACATACAGTACTCAGCACCACCAAGTCTATCAAAACTTCCAGAACAATTTAATGAAGTAGATCATAGATTGTTAATAGCTTCGACACATAACGGACTGAATTGATTGTCAGGTTAAGCTTTTCAGAAGAGGCAGTTTACCCCAAAGACAGAATTTCTGTCTGTTTCTGTGACTGCCTTTGGGCCCTGCACTGCTGAGAACAACAGCCCCGTCCTCACAGAGCGCACCGCCCCCTCGGTTTGTTCATGTAGCTCTGTGATATTTTTTACTATTCATGAACCTAAAATTAACTACAATTTTTAGAGAGAAAAAATCAAATGTAAAATAGTTGTGTGGTATTTTTATAGCTATGCTTTGTGCCAAATCACCTAGATATATGAAGGTTTTGAAGGAAATTGAGATTATGAGATAGTGAACAAGGAAAGTCAATCCCTTAAAAATGATTTTTCATTGAGAGAAAATGGAAGTCTCTTTAACCAACATTGTAAGGGTTACAGAAGAAATTCCAGTTATGCACTAAGGTTTACATATTTTCAAATGTAGAAGTAAAGATGAATGCTATTAATAAGTATACTTTATCTTCCATCATCAGAAAGAAAATAGATGTCTTATCATAGAAACTATGTTAAAAACTTGTAACAACTTTATGCTATTTTCACTATGGTCAACTAGATAATTTTTTTAAAAAGTAAAGCTTTAAGACTGGTCTTCTAAAAAGGTAAGTTTAGTTAATTTACTTGAATGAGTTAGTTTTCCAGAAAATGATGATAAAAGATTTCATAGAGTTATCTGAAATTATTAGGCAATTTCAAATCTGATGCTACATAAATAGTACTGTGTGTATAGCTATTAAATATAAATTTATTTCTATGCAGCAGAATATTAATTGGTACTTGACAATTATGTAGGAAGTATAAACTAGATAAGTAAATAAGAAGCTAGGATACTTCATATATAAAAATATATGAAATAGCTTAGGTTGTTGAATCTTTTTTCCATATTAATGAAATACTTAAATAGTTCATTTTGTTTAATCTTTTTAGATAATGATCTTACAGGTCCAGTTTGAGGTCAGGTATACAACAAGTGTATGGACTGGATTTACCTACAACTTTGTTCATTCCAGCCCCTGCAGACTCCTTTAAAATAAACACATCATTGAAGAAAGCTAAAAGTTAAAAGTTAATAACAGAATTTATTAAAGACTGCTACTATGTCCTTATGGATTGAACCATCATCAAACTAAAAATTACTAGTTGCAGTTGAAACAACTGAAATATTTTTCCTTGTGACATTTGCCTAATTTCTAATTTCTGATTAAAGATGGAAGTTTCTTGAATTATTTTAAAAAGTAAAGTAAAATAGAATTTTGTTCACCCAGAAGAGAAGAAAAAAGTGTGATAGAGAGCCCAGCTGGTGATACATGGGATTTAATCCTAAGTCATGAGACCATGAGAGAACTATATGAATCTGAATAGCATATACAGTAACTCATCCTACCCAGAATTATATGATAGTCATCACAAATTAAAATCTCTATGGTTAATTTTTAAAATATTCTATGTTATCTATAGGTAGGAAATAATTTCCCCTAAATTCCACATGTGAAATATTGAATCACCAGTTATATTTGGACAAAGTGAAATAAAGAAGAGATGCAACTCTTCAGATCCTAAAGAGATGTAAAAGTATTTGCCTCAATTGGATTGAGTAGAATAATAAAATATGAGTGCCAAGAGGACATTGCATGTTCCCAAGTTTACTGCATTTGGTTTGTTTCACATGAAGAACTAGAATCTGGTGTTATCAGAGAAAATTTAGAGTTTCTCTGAAGTTTAACTATGATATGAAATATCATAGGTCATTATTATTAACTATGATATTCCACTTAATAATTGCATTGAATCATACAGGGAAATTAATGGAGTAGACTGAAACTTGGGGTCACTCACTGACTTAGCTTTTGCTCTTCTGACCCATGGGAACCATGAGGCTATGAATTAAACCACACACATGAGAATGTATGAGCTCATGAAGCCCCACAAGCACATATCAAACTGTGAACCACAGGCATACTGAGACTTGGAAGTAGGAAGAAATAGAATTCATTGTCATCTTTTCCCATCTTTCCATGTTATATACACTCAGATTTCTCTGCATGCATTCATGTATCCAAGAAGTATCTCTGCTACCATCAAGGATCATGCAGAAATAAGCCTTTAAAACTCTAAGATATCAGACCAACTTTTCTATTTATAGAGGAATCTCTTGGACCTGTAGAAAAGTTATTTTTCAGCACTAGATGGACAATGCAAAGAATACCAGCAACTTCTCAGATATATCCTCAGTGAGCAAAAAAAATCACTGAGTTGGAAACTGTTTAATGGATGGAGATGAAGGATGCTTTTCAATGAGTGCAATTCATCCATGGGGCACTTGGTTGATAGTAAAACATGGATAGTGTTTACCAACAAGAGATGGTGTGTGTAAAATATATGGGATTAGCCAGCACAAGGCCAGAGGAAGATTTGAAAAATCAGACTACATTGGACAAAAGACCAGAGTGAGGTATGTTATCCTCTGACTTCCGATCCTTTTGTCTTCTGGAACCTTCTACTTCTAAAGCTCTTCATATGACATTTTTGCATAAAACCATTGCTACATAGGGTTACCTAAATCTTCATTTACCAACATAAGATTCAATAAATATATCTACTGTATTTCAAGCTGTGGGGATTCGAAGATGGATGAATGAATTGTTTTTGCCCTACCCCCATGACAGGCTCCAAGTTTGTTCTACAGACACGGTGACTGGTGGTGGGGACGGCATGTGGGAAGAGCAAAGAGAGAAGGAAGGTGGCGAGACAAGTTCACATGCACAATATTATACTTCTTGTGTATGTAGATAAAACTGATATTATATCTTTAGGTCACTGTTCACTAAAACACAAAGTTATAACAAAATCCGCAAGCAGTATGTTCTCTTTTCTAAAAGTACTGACTTGTTCTAGAACACAATGTTTTGATGGCTTAGGTACATTTTATTGGTTTTGTTTCAAAATAGAACACAATTTCATCACAAGTAGAGGTGACAGAACCTTATTGTATTTTTATAACTCTCACAAAAGAAAAACCTCTGACACCCTAATCATTGTGCTTTGCCTACACATGAAAATAATGAAATAATACCTAAGTGAATTATCTAGCTCTGATAAAAAGCCACTTAGCCATTCCAGGTGTTCCATTAGAATTGCCTGGTAAAAGCCTCTATTTACCACCATTATTGGTGCCAAAATTATTTAGCACACACACACACACACATTAAGTGTAATACACACACACACACATATATATGTGCATGTAAATAGTTATATACATATATATACATATATATATATATATATATATATATGCAACATATATATGAGAACAGGGATTAAAAAAAAATGACTTCTCTACAGTCTCTAACTGAAGGGAATCCATGAGATGCAATTAAAAAACTGAGGAAGGAAGATGTTGAGTGAGTGAAAGAGAGAGAGAAAATGATTAAATGACTTCACTTGATCTTGACCTTGAATACAGTTGTTTCCCTAGGATATGTGAACATGTGAGTTCAATTTATTTTTTAGATGGAGAGACAGGAGGAAAGAGTAAGAGTTACGGACTAACCTTAAGAAATATGTGGTGTATAGGTAGAGCTGGGATGATACAAGAGCATCCGTTAAGAAGGAAAATGCCACAGTTGATGGAAATTGGTTAAGATGAAGCTGGTCACAGTATTTGAGCCAATACTCAAGGCCACAGTCATTACAGATTTGGTTTTTTTCCCTGCCTAATTTCTGTAAGAGGAAGAAAATGCAAGGGCTCAAATCTACATCTCATCACTGTTTTGTTTTTTTTTTTTAAGATTTTGTTTATTTATTTTTAGAGAGGGTAAATGAGGGAGAAAGAAAGGGAGAGAAACAGCAATGTGTGGTTGCCTTTCATGTGCCCCCTACCGGGGACCTGGCCTACAACCCAGGCATGTGCCTTGGCTGGGAATTGAACAAGGGACACTTTGGTTCCTAGACTAGTGATCAGTCCACTGGGCCACACCAACCAGGGCTCATCACCCTTTACTTTCATACAAGTAATTTCAAAAAAAAAAATCTTGAACATTGGCATTCTGAATTCTTAGAGATTTGCTGTTCACTAATCTGGGTGTGACTCTGAGCAATTTAATAGACCAGTTGTATAAATGCCTTTCTCAGCTCCTCTTTCTCTCCCATAGAAATGATATCCAACATTTTAAAATTATCTTAAGTACATGACCAAAAGAGCTTTTCTCAGTATAACACAGGTCTTACCTTTTTGGTTCAGGTTCATCTTCCCATACACTGGACTCACTTTTACTCTTAGAGTTTGTGACAAGTAGTTTGACACTCAATTCTTCCTCCTATTGTTTCATATATGTTAAATTTGTCTCTTCAAATAAAGCAGTCTGAAGCTCAGAATAACATATCAAACTCTTGTCTTTACAGTTCAGTTTGGAATTGTTACTGAAGACTCAACTTCTCTGTCTTGTAATTGGCTGCAGCTGAGAGACTACGTGGATGATAAGACCGTGCTTCATTTCCCAGAATGCCTATCCATATCGATTCTGTATTGTTTGTTATTTTGCAAATGGATTAGAGAAAAATACATGGCTAATTCGTGCAGTACCTATCTGATGGTTCGATAATAAATCTTTGATAGGTCATAATAAATTACTCTAAAGGAGCTTCCTTAGATAAGTGATAGTGATACGAGTGACCTTAACTCTCAAGATATTCTTGAATGTCTTGAACTAATAGGAGTATCTGTAGAGTACATTAGAAAACTAACATAGATAAGCCTACAATACCAGACTTATGTCTATATCACCTAAAAATACCTGATTTCTGAGCACAGGAGTAATTGCTATTGTATTTTGCAAACTATAGAAATTATCCCCGAAAGTATAATCTTACACTTTATATGAATTATTTCCATCTTTATAACAGTATTTTCTGCATATATTAAGCTCTGCATTTTCTATGTTTCTGTTTTATTTTTCTAATATGGATATATCTTCTGATATCATACATGTTTATTAGATACAAAATTTTTAATCTTTAAATTGACCAAGTTAAGAAATTCATCTTTATATTAAAGATTATCCTAATTAGTTAATTACTGAGTTGGTGATGGAAAAAAGCCATTCAATGTTAGCTAAAACTGTTTTCTTAGAAAACAGTGAAATTGTATATCTATCCAATAATTGTGTGACCAACTTCTCTGAAAAAATGGTACTAGGTAATACATGTAAGTGAGTCAACCTATCTGTCAAGGCATGGTAGAGAACTTACAGTGTTCTGGATCACAGCAAGGGCTTGTGGCCAGACAGGCTGGGTTTAAATCCAGACTGTCACTTACTTCCTCTGTTACATTGTGAAGATTGCTCAACCTTTCTTCATCTCATTTTCAACTGTAAAGGAAAAACATAGATGATTAAATTAATCAATTAATGTACATATAATGCTTATAGTTTTCCTTGGCTCATAGTAAATGCTACAAAAGTATTCACTACTATTATTGTTGACAACACAAACACTTATTAATGTGTTTTCTCAACAGATTCTCAAGAAAGCTGCTAAGAAAATAGATTTGCCTTAACCTCAAATGTTAAAATTCAAAACACACTTGTTGACTAGCTGATTATTACATAGTGGCTTACAATATGACTTGATTTTCAGTGATGAGGCTGAGCAGCATTTGTCAGCTACTCAGCAGACAGGATTACATGACTGCTCTATGGCCTCCCAAGCCTGCTAATTTTTTTTCCTATTATACAGGGTAGAGCTAAGTTGACGATGCTTCCTATGCTTCCTATTTGGATTCCTCAAAGAAAGTGTTTCATTTTGCTCTTGCACACATGTGTTAAAAATGTTTTAAGAAAAAAAAATGTTTCAATATGTGAATTTGTTGCCATTTTAATGTTCATAGTTTTGATCTCTTCTTTTTCTTAAATAAGTCCCTTTAACACTTCACGTAATAATGGCTGGGTAATGATGAACTCCTTTCGCTTTACCATGCCTGGGAAGCAGTTTATCTGACTTTGAATGGGAGGGAGTACTGGGCAGAGGAGGGCAGAGGGGGGGAAAATTGGGACAACTCTAATAGCATAATTAATAAAATATATTTTTAAAAAAGAAGCAAAGCAAAAATAGTGCAAGAAGAAAAATGTAAAAAATGTTTTAAGTACATATAGGAATGTAAAAATGAAACTAGTTGATTGGCATTTAGAGAACCTATTTTGATATTAGCATGAAAGAATAAATGCGATTAAATTAGGCATCTTTGTCTCTACAGTTTAAACTGGATAATTCAGAGTGACATAAAAATAATCCTGAATTGTAATGTAGCTTTGATTTTAATATTGCATATTTTCTTCCACAAGACACAACATTGCTGGCACAGTATTAATATTCATTTAGAGTAAATATGTCATTTCCTTAAATTTTATTTCCTGAGTCAGAGTTTTCCAGGTAAACATAGGTATTAAGATATCAGGGAGTGTTGCAAAATAGTCATGGGGATGTAAAGTATGGTATATGAAATACAGTAAAAAATACTGTAATAACTATGTGTGGTGCCAGGTGGGCACTAGACTTATTGCCAGGACCATTCCATAAATTATATGAATGTCTAACCACTATGCTGTACACCTGAAGCTAATATAAAGTGAATTTCAACTGTAACTGAAAATAATTTTGAAAAGACATCAGGGGGTTTTCATATTAATTAGTAATAGCTCCCCTCTGTACACAAAAACAAGGCTGATTTCTTACGAGCAGAGGTGTAAACCTTTTATTTTACTAATGCCTAAAAATTGCACTGAAGTTTATATATATTTTATCACTGAATCTTCTATGTCACAAGGGTCTACATATGTGAGATAAAATGTGAAATCTTTTAGGTATCATAAATCATTAAGAAAACAAATTTTAGTTTCTTTAGCCCACACAAAATACTTACGAACTGACATTAATGAGATACCGTCTCATTTTACTTTATGTATAGTGTATTATCTCATTAGTATATGTGTTGGTGTATATGTTTTATGTAGCCAAGTACAGTTTTTATTTTGTGCTTTTAATTGAATATATCTTCCCTGCATGTTTACCTTTTTATGTGTATTGCAATTCTTGAGTACTAAGGACATATACTCCCTCCTTCACTAGAACAATATGGACATTGGCATTAATCCATGGCCATGTACGCACATAAGTAATAAGCAGAGGCCTAAATGAAACCCATTTCAACATGGTTTTGAGTCTTATTTATTAAAATGAGCCAGTCCATATCTAATACCTATTACATGAAGAAGTCTATATTATAGAGTCATAGAATACAATTTTATTTTACTCATTGAATAATGCTATTAGAACAGGTAACAGAGAATGTAAAATTCTCTGTATAATTTTTATAGGGCATCAAACATATTTAAAACAAAGTGTTATATTATGAAAATTTCAAAGTATCTGATTTATCAAAATTTAAAAATACATATTTATGGGTTGAAGAGTTAAATACTTATGAAAGATAATGTTCACTGCTGCTTTGATTTTTAAGAGAAAAACATACTATATAGCTATTTAAAGAATGAAATAGATCTATAGGTAGTGGCATGGAAATTTGTAATACTCTAAGCAGAAACTATGTTTGCAGAATGACATGCGCAATATTATTTTATAATTTAAAAAGAAAAAGTATATAAATATATGAGTATTATACATTTGTACGTGTGTGTGTGCCCACACACATGAAAGATTCATGCCAAACATTTAACAGAATATCTAGGAATGAAGTGATTGGTAGAAGAGAGAGGAAATAGAAAACCTTCAGTTTTGGGTTCATGTAATTTGCAGTGTTTTTTTAATTGAATTTATTGGGGTGACACAGGTTAACAAAATTACACAGGTTTTGGTGTTTTGATTTTCAAATTTGCATGCATTCATCTTTAGAATCAAACAGAAATGAAAAATCCAAGCACATAAATACATTGAATTTCTTGGATAAAATGTAATTTTCTGGGTTACAATGCTCCCTCTGATTAACTTTTATCAACATGTGTACCCACACCATATGAAGGGGAATGAAAAAAGGCATTTTGACCAGTATCTCTAGGCTAAAATATTACAATCAATGAAAACAAATATTACATTCTACCTACAACAAAAATTGCAGGTCATAGCATTTGGAAACTAATGTCAAATCTCACCAGACACAGTTGACCAAACTCAGGTTCATTTCATTTTCAGAATTTCATCTACATTTGCCTGAAACTTTAAATTGAATAATGGACTGACTGTGTGTGTGTGTGTGTGTGTGTGTGTGTGTGTGTGTGTGTGTGTAAGAAATGCATGCATTTCTTTCATACTTTTTAAATAGCAGTGCAATCTGGGAGACCCTGGGGAGGAAGCAGAAGGGCTGGGCGGCAGCGGGGGAATGGGTGGTGTGTGAGATAGGGAATTAATGAGATAAGGAAATACGTATTTTTGTGATGGGGAAAAAAACTTCATGATATTTTTCATATGAAACATACACAAGAATAATGGAATTGATGATATCTTACGAAATGTGGCCTACAGTAAGTTACTGTTGCATGTCTTCCTTCATAGAAAAGGACTGCATTGTAGACATTCACTTATATTGAAAATTGTCTGTATTTTTCTGAATTGAGAGAGTTCATTGAGACTTCATAGAGCAGTTTTATTGCATATCATGTGCGAAGGAAACAACATATTTTTTTGTTCCAATAACAACCTTTTATCAGACACAACAATACACCTCCATGTCGGTTGTTTCAAAAAGAATCTGCTGCAGATCGAATGAGTCAAAGTGCAGGTGTTTTTCAAAGGGCCTTAACAGCAGCTTTTAGCAAATGAAGCAAAGGCACATTGTTGCGGGGGTGGGGAAATACAGATTGTCCTTTATCCAACACCTACCATGGTATAGCTTCTGCTGTTTGCTTTTTGTTCTTCATCTCCCCTCCCCCACTGTTCATTAAGAAGAACGAAAAGCAGAAAGAATAAAATTGTGAATATTCTGCTCTTTAGCGGTCATGCTCTGGGGGCTTTAGAAGACAGCCATCAGCAGATGCATAACGATAGGCAGGGGCCGCACGCTCACTGTTTTCCTGGTGGACGGAGATCCTGGAATCCAGCATCTCATTGCATCCTGTCATCTCACCCACATTTTCAGAGTGGCCCCAAGTCTTCTAGGTTCTCCTCAAACAATTCTCATGTTTCTTCTTTGAAGCTGTTCTAAACACCTCTGAGTATGGCTTTTAAAAAGACTTTTTTAAAAATAAAACCTGTTATGACAGTTTTTCCTGTGACACTCCCCCTCAAACAATACTGACAGCATTTCTACTAAAAATCCATACCCTTACCTGTTGTTCAAAGTTAGTTTACATCAGTTCCTATTTAGCATTGACCTATGATAGATTCCAGGTGGTTTGCATGCTTTTGTTTATTTGCAAGGTATGAAATGTTCTTTTTGTCTTTTTTTATTTTAATTGTTGTTCTTGTACAGTTTTCTGTCTTTTACTCCCATCCCAGCCCTCCCCACCTCCCTCCCATTTCCACCCCCCCAGTTTTTGTCCATGTGTCTTTTATACTTGTTGCTCTAAACCCTTCTTCTTTTCCCCTGAAATTCCCTCCCCTCTCTCCTCCAGTGACTGTAAAATGTTATTTTCATTACCTTTTCTTGAAAAATATTTTGTGATTTCTTCTATGTCCAGGGATTCTTTCGGAGACTTGTTTCAAATCCAAGCAGTTAAGAAGTTTTGAGTTTTGTTGTTTTCTGATACCTAGGATTACATTCATACCACGTGGATCTTAAATTCTCTGTTTTGTGGAATTTATTTGTTTATTTGAGGCTAAGTACATAAGCAATTTTCACAAAACTTTCATGGCTCTAAGGAAGAAAAAAATCTTTCTTTGTTTGATACAATTGTTCTTTATCCGCACCTGAGGACTTTTTTTTTCATTGCTTTTAGAGAAAGAGGAAGGGACAGGGGAGAGAGAGGGAGAGGGGAAAGAGAGAGGGGCAGACAGGTGAGGGGGAGAGAGGTGGTGGTGCAGAGGGGATGAGAGAAAGAGAGAGAGAGAAACATCGATGTGCGAGAACATGGGTCAGTTGACCCCTGTCCGGTGACTGAACCCGCAGCTATTTGGTGTACAGGACTTATATTGCTGAAATTCATCAAATTATTGTGTTGCTCTAGTTTATTTATTTTGACTGTTGTATAGAATTTCATTTAGTAAATATCCCATAGTTTGTCCATTATTCTTCTATAATGGGTATTTGATTTGTTTCCATGCTTTTAGTTCAGATTATTTTTTGTGCTAAAGTTATAATTTCTTTTACTCTACCTTTTTCACTTGATTTTTATTAGAAATCTATTACTCCTAGGTTCAACTTCCTAGATTTTTCTGTCAAGTTGCTTATCATTTCACTATATGTTCCATCTCTTTGTCTCTTTGGGTGTTTGCTTTGTGAAGTTTTATTTTATTTTGTCACTTGACAATCACTTTTTGTCAGTTTATTGAATTTTTATTTTTAAATGATCAATATTCTTATTGTATTTTTCCATTACCATTTATGCCTCTACACCCTCTTCTCCCTCTACCCTTCTACCCCACAATTTACCATAATTTTCTGTGTCCAAGAGTTCTTTATCTCTTTTGCTCAATGCCTCCTCCTCTAGAGCTATCAGCCTGCTATCCATGAGTCTATTTTGCTTGTTATTTCAGTTTGTTCATTAGATTTCATATATGAGTGAAATCATATGGTACTTGTCCTGTTTTTGCAAGAGGTATGTGTGTGTGAGAGACCTAAGTATTCCTACTATATCAGTCTCATTACTTTTTCCCTTTTTTTGTCAGTTGTCACCTGACCCTCAATTAATTCTACTTTAGTTGGATCTACCAGCTGCCTTAGCTTCCTCAAACCCTTAACTAGATGGATTTTTCTTTGCCTATGCATAGTTTACAATCCCCTCTTCACCAATAGAGGTCAGGTCATTTGCAGTTTTCAAGGGGTGGAATAACATCAAGTGACAGGAAGCATGGAAGTTTTGCTCTCTTTTGATGAGGAACTAATTGGCAAAAAATTTTCTCTTTGCTATAATATGGAAATGAGGATCTTTAAGATCCCAGTTTTCCCTAGAGCAAGTGTCTGCCTTCTGGGTAGTTCAGTTCACAGGTGTAATTGTCTGTGGTTAGTTCTGCTGTGATCAAGATTGTCAATGAGTCACACCCAAAACAAGACAAAAGGAACCCTTCCCTAAGGCACAGGTGGCAAACACAAGGCCCGCAGGCTGACTCCAGCCCCCACCTTGTTTTACCCGGCAGGGCACCTTGTTTCTACCTGGCAGCGGCAGTACCCACCTCCTTGTCCCTAGTTAAGGAGTAGTGCATTTATACAGTCCTAAAATTACATTTGGCCCTTTGAAGGCAGCCCTGAGGCTCATGTGGCCCCAAGTGAAAATGAGTTTGACACTCCTGCTCTAAGGGGGCCAGAGTCTCTGTAGGTAGCCATGAAATCCCAGAGAGAGAAGCCTTCTTTGCTGCCACTAATCACTCACTGGTGAAGGACCAGGAAAAAAAATCTTCAATCCTCAGGTCATGGCAAACCTTAGAACTTAGCTGGGAGGGTTAAACAACACTAGATTTTCATGACAGAAAAGGAAAATATTATGGTGTTTTTTTCATGCCAACTCGGAGAACATTTTCACTTTCATCTCCAAGTCATTCCATGTCGGGTCTCCTATATTTTGTCTTAGAACACAAACTCCTTAAGGCCAAGAGTTTTATCTTTGAATATGTTACAAACAAAAGAGATCACAGAGCTAGAGCTAATTAGTGGTTTTTATGTCATCATCATCATTACCATTTTAAGTGTAGGTGTATATCAACCTGACAGTTCAAATTCATAGAATAAATCAACAAAGAATATTTACTCCTTTTGCAAAAGTAGTCTTCCCAGGGCATATTAAATCTCACATTCTTTAAAGTTTTATCAGTGAAGCATAGGACTTTTCAGGAACACACATTCTTTTTTATAAAATAGAAAATACCATCTAACCCAGATTGAAACGATAAATAAAACTTTGCATGCTGAGTTTCCCTTCTCAGGACATAGTCAAACAGATTGTGGCTATGCCTCCACTTGAACATTCTCCAATCTTCATAATTCCATGCACTGAGGAACCTCTCCCATCAACAGCAACACTTGACTCTACTGCAGGCGTGTTAAACTCATTTTCACCAGGGACCACATCAGCCTCGCAGTTGCCTTCAAAGGGCTGAATGTAATTTTAGGACTATAAGTGTAACTGCTCCTTAACTAGGGGTAAGGATCTTGGCACTGCTGCCGGGTAGAAACAAAGTGCTGGGCCGGATAAGACAAGGAGGAGGGCTGGATTCAGCCCGCGGGCCTTGTGTTTGCCACCCATGCTCTATTGTCTGGTTTCATACATCTAATTGCTATATTAATTGAAATTAAAATAACGATGTTCTTTAATGTTAATAATCTTACAGGTATAAATTATACATTGAGAGAGTTTACAAGAATTCAGCTTACTCAAATAATGTAGTATTTTTTCAGTAAAATCCCTGTTTTAAAAAAATTGATCTGTACTCAAGGTATGCCAGAGCCTTCCTTTTAGACCCACTCTCATGAGGACCCTGGATTCTTTTAGACTGTACTAGACGTCCCAGTTTAGAGTTTTGTTTATTTGTTTTTTTTTTTTTTTCTGTTGGGTCTCTTATCTTTCTTTTCTTTTTTTTTTTTTGTTATTTACTTCATAGTTAGGCACCTGAAATCATTTGATCCAATTAGACACCTTCTAGCTCAACAAGCACAATTGCATAGCTACTATGAAAAAAAGACACCACTAATTACAAATGTGAAATGGCCCTGGTTCTATGATGTGCTTCCATTTCAAAGATGGTACAAAGGGAAAGCATGTGTGATGCACAAGCAATGAAGTATGGATGCAAGTGTTTTCTGGCTTACAATACAGAAATTTTAAGATTCTTTTTATGTTTGTAGGGTACCAAACCTTACACAGGCTTGACACATGCCACTTCTACTATCAATCTTTCCTAATTTCTAAATCATCCTTATCATAACTTGGAATACATAACAATTATTGCCCCACCAGTTGTGTGGTCCTAGGAAATCTGGTTTCCCTAAGCAGGGCTAATGCTGGAATCTATGTTCTTAGAAGTCTCTGTTTCCCCTTATTGATCTTACTGCTGGCTTTTGTTTTAAACAACTTTACCTCTGTCTGTTTTCCTGCTCAGTGTATCAGCCTCTTCCTGGACCTTGAGACTATGCAAAATGTAGACTCATGTCTTAGTTTTTGCAGGTTACTTTAACAGAAAAACCTCCAACTGGATGGCATGTAAGCAAAAGAACTTAATTTCTCACAGTTCTGGAGCCTGGAAGTCTTGGGTCAGGATGAAAGCAAGGCTGGGTTCTGGTGGGAGCCTTCTTCTTCTGGGATGTTGACTCTCAATTATCTTTGTGTCCTCTCACGACCAAGAGCTGAATGAGAAGACGCCATTTATGGGGGCTCCACCCTCATGACCTCAGCTAATTCCCATTATCTCCTGAAGACCCACATCTTAGTATCATCACATTGGGGGTTAGGGTTTCAATATATGAATTTGTGGAGGGACACAAATATTCAGTCCATAAAAACGGGCTTGATTGGAAACATAGTCCCTAAAGTGGAAACCCGCAGAACAACATAGGAACTGAGGAGGCAGAGCAACCACATATTGGTTCCAAGAGGTACTGGTCTCTGACCAGGTGGGTGAGGGGAATGAGAAACAGAAGCACGTGGGCAACAATGAACAGCCAAAACTAATTACAGGATTCTTCCCAATTCCCATGCTAAAAGAACTAGGAAGAGCCACATGGAATTCTATGTTTCCCAGCAAGCCTGTAATTAGCTTCTGTTTCTTATTACTCTCATCGACCTCCTCAAAGACCAGTACCTCTTGGAACCAAAGCTATGGTTGCTCTGCCTCCTCAGATCCTATGTTGTTCTGTGGGTTTCCGCTTCAGGGATCATCTCTTCTCCAGAGCAGCACTTGAAACCTGCAGCCTCCCCACAGTGCTAGACGGTGGATTTCTAGATTTCAATCAACCTGCATTTTGGAGGTGCTACAGCACAATGACCAGCATGGCCTGAATAATGTCTTTCCCACTACCACCAAGATGAGGTTCTGTACTAATGACAAAAACTCAACCATAATAAGATAAAAAGCTCATCTCTCCTGCACACTTTCAGACTTCCAAGTCAAGTCTTCTTTAACTAATGGTATATTGTTTTATATTTAGTGTGGATTCAAAACTCAGTTGCTAACGTGGAATTCCCTTGCATTGAATTAGAATGATGCAATGTATGAACTTGGTTGCTGTCATCTACCTGGGCTCATGGTAGTCTCTTCTCCCTGTCCACTGCCCTAGTCCCTGAACTGCCGCCCCTCTGGTCCATGACTCACTGGGTCTCTGTGAGAGAAGGGGAAAAATGAATAACAAAGCTACTAGATCTTTTGTTCCTTTGTTTTATACCCAGGCTCAATAGAATGGGAAACATGTGAACATGCAGTAAAAGGAACACACAATTTGGTATTGAAAGAGGTAATTGTCACTTACGATCTGTAAGACCTTAGATAAGTCTTCTAACCTCTGGGATTGCTTCTCCCATGTCAACTAAGGGCCAGAAGCTGCCCTGTGTGTATCATCTAGTGCTAGAGAGGATCAAAACAAGAATGACATAATAAACATGAAAGAACTCTGTGAACTTTAAAATGCTGCATACCAAAAAAAGAAAAATAAATAATCATTAAAAGGGTTGGGCAGAAGTAGATTTACAGTTGTGAATTCTTGAAATACAGAGTTAATTCTTGTGTTGTTATCTACTAATTATTGTATTAGTTTCTTTTTTATTGTTATTCAGTTATAGTTGTCCCACCTTTTTCCCCATTGCTTTCCCCTACCTTATTGCCCCCTACTTCCACAGTCAATACTGGGCCATTTTCCAGGCCACAAGTCCTCTGTTCTCGTTCTTTTGTTTGCCCCTTCCCTTTCCTCCCCCATTGTTCCCCTCCCTCATCCCCTCTGGTCACTGTCAGTTTGTTCTTTATTTCCCAGTCTCTGGTTCTATTGTACTCAACATCACTAGCCACTAGAGAGATGCAAAGTAAAACCACAATGAAATACCACTTCACACTGGTCAGAATGGCCATCATTAATAAATCAATAAACAAGTGCTGGTGAGGTTGTGGAGAAAAGGGAGCCTTGGTGCACTGTTGGTGGGAATGCAGACTGGTGCAGCCACTATGGAAAACAGTATAAAATTTCCTTAGACAACGTAAGGTGGAACTGCCTTTCAATCCAGCGATCCCACTGCTGGTACTATACCATAAGAATCCAGAAACACCAATTCAAAAGAACCTATGCACACCTACATTCATAACACTATTTACAATAACCAAGTGGTGGAAGCAGCCTTAGTTCACATCAGTAAATGAGTGGATCAAAAAACTGTGGTACATTTACACAATGGAATACTATGCAGCAGAAAGAGAGAAGGAGCTCCTATTCTTCTTGACAGTAAGGATGGAACTGGAGAGCATTATGATCATTGAAATAAACCAGGCGGTGAAATACAAATACCATATGATCTCACCTATAAGTGGAACGTAATTATTGTCTTTGTTTCTATTTGAGCTATAAACCTACTTTTGCCCTCCCTGTAATAGACACTGTGTTGTCACATGATGTCTATTCTCCATCTCCTTTCTTTGTCTTCTGGACCCAATATGCTGAGCGCCCTGGCTGCTTTTGGATTTTCTGATCTTGCCCCTCTTAGCGATGCATGGATACATACCAATTTCATACACTAACAGTTGCCGCAATTTAGCTAATTTTAAGTTAGGGATAGATTCGGAAAAGGTGGCAATGCCTGTATGGGGAACAAAACTCAAAATTTCAGCATGCAAGTTCAAGATGGGGATTGAACACAGTGTGCTTGAGCCACCTACCCCCTCTTGCCACACTTCATTTTGAAATGCACTTCAGTCCCATGCTTTTCTACGACGGAAGCAATAGTCACACTTTTCACACACAAAGCGTTTTCACATCTAAAAAACAGGCCCATTGTACATTTTATTCATTTGTATTCACATTTTCCATAAAATCTCTTTGTCAGAAATGCCCAATTTTCAGGCTGTTTCACTGAGTGATGTTTAAGCAATGGTCAATCCTATTTGAGTTACATTTACAAGACTTGAATTTCCTAAACTAAAGAGGAGAATCTGCTGTTTAGCTAAGAAATCTGTTCAACTTAATACAGATTTTATACCTCCTTTTAAGCCCCAGCCTGAGCTCTCTTTTCAGTTTTTCAGATAAAAATGGAAGCACTTATTTCGAACAAACCCATGCACGCAGCACATACCTCCATCATTAAAGGCCAACAGCATCTTTCTTACATAATGGAAATATGAGTCATCAACCCTAAATCTGATCTGGTCCTAATTCAATTAAATCATTACATTCTTGTCCTTCACTGATTTTTTTTTTTTTTTTTTTTTGCCTACAGAAAACCATGCAATGAATGTGTTAAATGGCCATTTTTAAAATAGCATGCGCATTCAAAGAGGGGGGAAACAATTTAATGCTTAAAATGGGGGAATAAATTACTGATCCTTTTTCTCTCTTTCTTTCTTCCTTCCTTCCTTCCTTTCTTTCTTTTTTTTTTAACAAATGGCTGGGAGGGTTATAATGTATTAGATTTTTTTTCCAGAGGTAATCTTAGATGTGGAGTGAATGAAGTGAAGTCTGTTATCAATCCATAACATCTGCTGCAGTGTCAAGTGATGAAATGGGTGACTCCAGAGCCCAAGACAGCTGGGACGGCTTTCTTAATGCAGGAGGGTATTGTGCAAACAAACAGACACTGATACGGTCTATGGTTGTCACAATTATTCAGGCTGGTGATACATCTTCCCGTATTAGCTGCTTGAGCAGTCCTATTTCTTTTAAAAAGTAAACTACTGTATAACAATCACCATCCTGGCCTGTGAGTCAGTGGGCACAAATAGAATAAATACCCTGGAAATAAAAATAAATAAATATAAATTAAAATTTATCACCAGAGCAATAAACTGAAAAGCAGATGCAAGATGTAACAAAACAAAACACTCAGGCTAAAAGCAGGGGAGAGGAAAAGGAAATAAAAATTCAAAAATGTTACTTCAATAATAAAACACAACTATGAATGAATAACATTTTCTGTAATCTTTATAGTGTGAGGGGTTATGTGTAGTTTAAGTTAAAGATACTAAAATCACTGTTTGATGCAGTTAATTTTAATTTATGCTTTTGCTGAGGTTTGTGATCAGCATCCTGGGAACAGTTATTAAAAATGATGAGGCCTAAGTTTTAAGCCTGGGTAAAGGTTCTATAAAATTAAGAAAAGTAACAAATCAGCAATTTATTATTTCATAAATCTATATTTAAAGGAATGACTGAATTTAATTACAAATAGAAGCTTGATTTCATCCAGACAAGCTTTCTGGTGGATATGGAAATGTTCTGATTCTAATTGGAAATTTTATAGCCTGCACGTGACTTGAAGATCAAATAATGTACATTAAAGCTTCAAATATTTAATCTGGCTTTTGGATAAGCAATCTAGAACCCTTAAGTTCTCTGTGCCCTGGGCACTCAGAATCACTGACAGCAACGCTGTGTTCGAGAGACCTTAAAGCTCATTTAGCCTTGTCTAATGATGGTGCAGCTGTGAAACACAGACATGGAAGAGGGAAAGATTTCTCTAGCATGCCCTTTACTTTGGCTCTGTGCATATTCCATCACATTAAGCTGATCTCTGGTACCAATATACCCAGGAAATAATTAAAAGTAAGCCATTATCTGTTTTTGTTGACAAAGTAGTACCTAAAAATCAAATAAGCATGGAATGTTAAATGCAAATCAATAAGGTTTTGCAGACACCTATTGGTTCTTATAAAATCAGGGAAAACCCCCAAATATCTATTCAGATATTTTTATTTTAAATTTTACTAGGTGTATACTGGTATGGACTTTGTAACATACATTTTCAAGTGTGTATTCATTCATGATTAAGTCAAGTTCAAGTGCCATGAAGGCCCCCACATGCCTAAATTGGTTTTTCTATAAGGAATGGATCCTACCTTAGTCATCATTATATATTTCTTAACACATCACACACTGCTTGGCAAATAGCAGTTATTCATTAAATGCTGATTCAATTGATGTCACTTTTTTTTTGGTTTTGAACAAGCCAAACTAAACTCAATTGTCTCAGAAATCAGGTGTAAATATTATGAGAATGCTCCTTTCTGAGTTCCTTTCCAACAATGAAACATCATTTATTGCCCATTCATTCATTCAATAAATACTCGCTGAGTTCCTGCTGTGTGGCCTGCTCAGTTCAACATTTCAAAGATAAAACAGTGAAACGGTGTGGTGGAACAGTTCTTACCCTTAGGAAGCTTATAATCTCAAAAAAAAAAACCCAAACAAAAAAAAAAACAAAACTGACATCAAGCTCGTAATCCTAAGTGTTACAAAGGGAAAATTCAGGGAACCTTAATCAATAAAACAAACAAACAAGCAAAATATAACCAAAGACACTGAAATTGAGAGCAGGCCGACAGTCACCAGAGGGGAAAGGGGAGGGAATTTCAGGGGAAAAGGGGAAGGGTTTAGAGCAACAAGTATGAAAGACACATGGACAAAAACTAGAGGGGTGGAAATGGGAGGGAGGTGGGGAGGGCTGGGGTGATGGGCTGGGATGGGAGTAAAAGACAGAAAACTGTACAAGAACAACAATTAAAATTTTAAAAAATTGTAAAAAAAGAAAGAAACTCAACCTAGTTTGGGATCAGGTACTGCAGAACCATAGACAATTTCTCCAAGGAGCTGGCCTCTCGGGTAAGGTCCACGGAAGATGTGGGATTTCCATATGGAAAAGGGGCAGGTCACCAGGATGTCATTCTAGTCTGATAAGCAGGAAAAAGCATGGTGAGTTCCCAAACCCAAAGAAAGCAGGAGTACCCAAGGACTGGAAGTAGAGGAGAAGGAGCAGGTAAGGTGCTTGGAGACAGTTGTTACATAAGACCAAGTTGACAAGACAGACCTGGCCAAATAGTGCAGAAGCTTAGAATTAGGAATAATATTCAAAATATATAACAATCATTAAGAGATAGGCACCGATCATTCAGAAAAGACTCCCTGGCTGGAGCTTTAATCTTAATCCTAAAAAAAAAGAAAGGAAGAAAGAAACCAGTAGTTGCATATGTGAGTGTAGAGTACAGAACAAAAGTCTGGGTCCTTAAATGATGGCCTAGGGCCCAGCAGCTTACAATCATCACCTAGAATGGTTATGTGCATAAATATAAATACGTGTTATTTAAATCACCATATCTGTGGGTGTCTTTGGTAATGGCAGCTTAGCTTTATCTAAACTAAAATAGTAGTCTAGACAGCATGTTCAAGGCTGGGCAGAATTACAAGTTCTAGAGGGCGACTACCTTTTCAGGTAAAGTCTGATGCGTGGTACCACAAAGCACCATTACCCAGTTTACCTAGTTGCTGTAAGGTGAGAGTTTATACAAAATAAGGCTTGTTTGTTCACTCGTTCAGTATTTTTAACAGTCAAAAATACCGATTTCACCTAAAACAAGCAGATATTAGGTTGAGGTTTTAGGATGCTAGAGTCACTCTGCAACAGACAATTAATCCTCCCAAATTGTTGCCCCCTCCTATGTTTAAAGTAAAAGTGAGAGACAACTAATATGCCCTACAATTAGGGCTTATATTCAACAAGCGTGCATCCTTTGTTTAATGTCTGTTATTATTGAGACTCGTTCAAAAACACTTGTCACAAATGGTCCCTTCCCCATACAGCTACCCCACCCCCACCAGCACTCTCCATCCTCCTTGCCTTCATCTACTTCACCTCTTCCCATAGCGCTTTTCTTTATATATCATACTTTGAAACTTACTAATTTACTCTCTTTCCTGTTTACTGCCTGTGTTTCCCCACTGTAATAAAAGTTACACACAAAAAAAGCATCTTCTGTTTCATTTAGTTGATGTATTCCAAATACCTAGAACAGTAGTTTGTGTGTAGTAGGTGCTATGAATATTTATTACATTGAACTTCAGTGATGCGGCTTGTTTGGCTCCTTAATTCAGTGGTACATTGATGTTGTCTGCCTGTCAATCTTGCTGTAGGTGGTTGACTCCAGCTGGTGGAGGAGGCATGCCCACCCTTTGTCCTGGGCTGGAGATGGCCCACCCACATCTCCAGCAATCATAATCCATTGGCGAGAGCTCCATTACATTCATGAATAAATGTAAATGTTTAGGGGACAGAGACCTATCTGTCATGTTTACAATGATATTTTCAGTACTTTAAACATTGCCAACAGCATTAAGGATTCAAGAAAATGCTGTTGAATGAATGAATGATGTTAATGGTTGGAAATGTATTGTGTGCAAAATATTGTGCTGGATCCTATTGGGGTCCAACCTTGAGAATATTGCATGAGGTTCCTTAAGTAATAAAGCTCTAGAAGGGAAAAATAAATGTTGTTCAAATAATGCCACAATAATACACAAGAGAAGATTATAAATGCCTTCAGTACAAAAAAGAGGAGATGCCATCCACGTGAGAAATTCATTTCAGTCTTCTTCGAAAATGTAACAGATGAGCTGGGCACTGCAGACCTGATTGAATGTCAACAAGTCAAGGTCAGCAGTTGGGAGGAAGTTTATGATTGATAAACAACACAGCATATTCGAAGATGTTGAGATGAAAATACAAGGACAATACATTCAGAGAATAGTAAGTAGTCTTGAAAATTGTTAATCTTTTTTTAAAAAAATAGCTCTAACTACTGTACATTGTCTGTGAACATTACTTATGTGCTCCCCTTATACGGAAGACCATCCACAAGGGACCACTGAATCTACAATCTCTATTCTTGAAATATTTTCTGATGGTAATAGCATGGGTAGTAGAACTCTGTGATACAGCATCTTTCTCAATTAGTAATTTGAAAAAATAAAAGGCATTTCCAAAGAGTTTTCCATAGTTGTCCTGTAGATGCAGCTGAGCATGGTGTCAGAAAACAAGAGGTACAGGTTTTGTTTGCTTTCTTTTAAACTTTGTAACTAACTCAGCCAAATAACTGAACTGGTTATGTCGAGATGGCTATAGTTTATCACCCTCCAAAGTACCAATTAATGAATTTGCTGTTCTTTTGTTTTTATCTGGGAATTAGGTCATAGTAAGGTGATTAGTAGGAGAGATTTACTCAAACTCTTGTTCAGTAGCTGTTATGTGAGAGGCTCTGTGCTAAGTGATGATGATAAAAAGGTAAGTATTGTTACATTTGTTTTATATCAGAGCTCTTGAAAGAAAGTTATGCGGAATTAAAAAAAATTTGTACTTGCACATTAACAGCAAATACTGCCAATTGGTATTTGTCTCTCTAGTTCTTTCTTTGTTCCTTTCTAAACACTTTTCTTTCTTTCTTTCTCTTTCTTTCTTTCTTTCTTTCTTTCTTTCTTTCTTTCTTTCTTTCTTTCCTTCCTTCCAATGCTTCCCTTATGTCAAGACTAATTAATATTTGTGAAAAACAGTTTTTCAGTACCTAAACATTCAGAAAGTTTCTCTAATATTTGTAATATTTTAATTATATAATACTTTTTAGGCCACTATGTTATTTCTCTACTTAGTTAATGAGTAATCTTATCATGAAATACATTGCTTATTTCAAAACATCTCTTCAAATGCATTTGATAAAAATGAAATTTGGTACTCCAAGGAATCTCAGCTTAGCTGAATTATCTTAAAGAGAAAAACTTGTTTTTTCTTGCACTGGTATTTGTACCACTGAATTTCTATAGCTGAAAATGTATTCAGAGACCTGAGGAGATACGCTTCAGTTTGCTGTTTGCTATTTTGCAAACTGTGATTGAGAATCACTATTGACAGTAAATCAATTTTATCGGTGATAACTAGTTTTTCAAATGAAACAACATATTAGAATAAAATAGAGTAGGGGTGAAAAATATTGTATTGCATTGCCCAGAGAAAGTATGAACTTTGTTTTCAAAATTTATTTTTATGTGAATGTATATGTTAAGTCAGGATATAATTCTTATTTGACAAAAAGAACAGTTAGAAAAAAGGTTTCATTTAGGCATTGATAATTGATGGTAGCTGGAGAGAAGAATCATTTCTCTTCTAAAGAGCTAAGATGCTGTGGGCCAAGGAGGTCAGTCCCTTGGTAAAGCTTTCTTCCTGGGTGTACATTGACAATGGAAAGCCACAATTTAGGTGATATTCTTTGAAATGGCTCCTATAGGTGATTTCTCCACTGACTTTTTTCATACATGAGAAGTTTGCCACTATATTTCCAAAACTAGATATATATATTTCTTTCTTGAAACTAGATATAAAATTGGCTTTTCTTTCCTCAAGGAAAAGATAGGCCCAACTCCCCTGCATCACAGTGCAGTCTGTCTTGCCCCATCTGTTTCCGTGAAAGGTTTCCTGGCAGTCCCACACACTTTGTGGCCCTCCTAGCTGTTGATCATGGACACCTTTGTCAATACCAACAAGCAATCATTCAAGGCATTTAGCTTTTGCTAGAATTTGCCAAGAAATCTGCACAACCACCTGTTTAAACACTGAAGTAAAAAATCTATACACTGTCAAACTACTTTTCTCATCTATATTCTCTTTTTCTCTTTTTAGTCATTTTTGACCAGAAAGGAAAATTGCTTTAACCATATCATCATTTGTTCTGAATTCATTTTGGGCTTGAAATGAACTACATCTATGTAAAAAGTTAGTTTAAGGCAGAAAGGAAATGAGATTTCTTCTCCCCCCCAGCTCAGTCTCACCAGTTGCCCTTATATTTCATTGCTGGACATAATTATTGCATCATTTGGGTCTCAATACAATGCCAACATTGCTAAATCATGATAGCAAGCCACTGATAAAGTCTTTTGATTAGTCCCAGACAGCTTTTGTAGGTGTCAGCTTGTATTCATTGCTGGCATGTTTTAAGCAATTTGGTTCTTCAGTAACTTTGTATAGTCCTTCAGTTAATTACTGCTCATGCATTCTGGGAATTGAGTCAAGCTGATGAGTGTCAGTGTCCTTTCAGGATGCTAAACAGGTGATTCCACAAATCCCAAAGGTGGCTGAGGTGATGCAAGTAGAATTATCCATAGGTATTTTCTAATTTCCACAAGTAAATCCAGGTAGTCACACATACTTTCTGTCTGGTTTTGAAAGATCCCCAATCTCTTTAGTCAAAAATTTGTCCCCATCAATTTAATATGGTTCCCAATGTAACTCTATTAGAGATTTATTCCTATGGGCCAGACATTTTCTTCCAAAAATCATTCAATAATATCAAATTATTCTAAGAAACATAACAATTTATAAAACATCATCATCTCAAAAAGAATGTGTTTATTTTGTTATTTCTCAGAGGGAAATAAAGGTTTTTTGTTTTTTTTTTAATAAGGACATGGTTTTAAAAAAGAAGGTTTGATACCCATTTCAGACCTGCCATTTTCTACCCCTGACATGGGTAAAGTCACCTCACTGCTCTGTTGGTCAGGGACTAATAAACCTACTTGTCCCATTAACCTTCTCCACAGCGCAGTTGCACAGATTACATACTTTAGTATAAGTGCAGGAAGAGAAGTAGGGTAGTGTGGTGACAAAGAGTGCCCATCCTAGAGCCAGAATGAACGGGGTTAAAATCCCATCAAGCCGCTGAATGCCAACTGGGTGGCCTGCATGTGCTCAGTCACCTAATTAGTAAAACAGAAGTAATAATATTAAGTAACCATGCAGAGGGGAGTGTGATGGGTAAATGAGTGAGTGTGTGAAGCACGTAGAACAGTGCTTAGTGCCTAGTAAGCAAAACAAAACTGCTAACTGTCACTGCATATGCTTTAGAAGCTGAAAATGTAGAAATCATACAGAATGCCTTATGATAGGTGGCCACTCACTGTCCCCTGTGAAGATGAACCAATCTTCATCAGTTTTTATGGAGCAAGTTTGAAGGGAATAGATCTAGGACAGGGATGAAGATCTGGCTAAAGTTATATAATAGGAAGCTCTGGGTTCGAGAAAGCAACAAGAAAATAATTCAGGAAAGAGAAAGCAGATTAGAAAGAAAACAACAATCAAAGAGGACTGACAGAAAGTTGAGAAATTATACACTTAAAAATTTGGTTTAGAATTGGCTCATATTTTAGTTCCTGTTTTCTCATATGTAATAGAAAATGCATCAGGTCAAAGTGAAAAAGTTTTTAGAGATTAAAATAATTTTTAAAAATGTATGTATGTATGCATGTGTATATGTATTTATTTTAGAGAGAGGGGAAGGGAGGGAGAAAGAGAGGGAGGGAAGCATTGATTCCAGAGAGAAATATTTATCAGTTTGCCCCTCACCCACCCCCAATGGGAGACCTGACCTGGATCCTTGGCATGTGCCTTGACTTGAAACTGAACCAGTGACTCTTTGGTTTGTGGGATGATGCCCAAACCACTGATACACACTAGTCAGAGCATGAATTTAAAGAATTTTAGCATCCTACATGTATATTTATCTTCTCATGTTACCCATCCTACTAGTAATAAGTCAATAAAAGAAGCCTGAAAATGATATGCCTTTCATAAAAATAGCCTACCAGAAATTGTGCAAATAAATGTAAGTTTTTCTTCAAAGTAAACACCTTCAGTTATAATAAACAAATAAAAACTTATAGTAAATATAAAAAACAGAAACATGCAAAAATATGAAACTCGATCACCAACTTACACCATACACAAAAATAAATTCAAGGTAGATAAAAGATTTAAATATAAGTCATGACACCATAAAAGTCCTAGAGGAGAATACAGGCAGGAAAATCTCAGATATTCCACGTAGCAATATTTTCACTGATATGTCCCCTAGAGCAAGGGACATAAAGGAAAGAATAAACAAATGGGACCTCATCTAAATAAAAAGCTTCTGCATGGCTAAAGAACAGCATTAAAATGAAAAAAAGAACCTGCTCTATGGGAAAACATATTTACAAATGATACCTCAGAAAAGGGTTTGATCTCCAAAATATATAAAGAACTCACACAACTCCACTCCAGGAAGACAAACAATCCAATTAAAAAATGGGCAAAGGACCTGAGCAGACACTTCTCCAAGGAGGACATACAAAGGGCCCAGAGACATATGAAAGGATGCTCAGCATCACTAGCCATCAGAGAGATGCAAATTAAAACCACAATGAGATACCACTTCACACTGGTCAGAATGGCCATCATAAACAAATCAACAAACAACAAGTGTTGGAGAGGATGTGGAGAAAAGGGAATCCTAGTGCACTGTTGGTGGAAATATAGACTGGTTCAGCCACTGTGGAAGACAGTATGGAATTTCCTCAAAAGAATAAAAATGGAACTATCATTTGACCCAGCAATTCCACTGCTGGGATTATACCCTAAGAATCCTGAAACACCAATTCAAAAGAACCTATGCATCTCAATGTTCATAGCAGCACAATTTACAATAATCAAATGCTGGAAGCAGCCTAGGTGCCCGTCAGTAAATGAGTGAATCAAAAAACTGGTACATTTACACAATGGAATAATATGCAGCAAAAAGAAAGAAGAAGCCCCTACCCTTCACAACAGCATGGACAGAACTGGAGAGCATTATGCTAAGGGACATAAACCAGATGGTGAAAGAGAAATACCATATGATCTCACCTGTAAGTGGAACCTAATTAACAGAACATACATGCAAGCAAAATACAACCAGAGACATTGAAATAAAGAACAAACTGACAGTAACCAGAGAGGAGGAGGGCAAAGGATAATAGAGCATAATAGGGGAAGGGCCATCAAGGAACATGTATAAAAGACCTATGGACAAGGTCAAAGGAGGGTAGGAAAGAGGATGGGAGGTGGGAGTTGGTGGTGTGGTGGAGAGTTGTGGGGGGAAATAGAGACAGCTGTACTTGAACAACAATAAAAAATAAGTAAATAAAACCAAAAAAGACAAAAAATGAGCATGGTGATATTCCTTACACCATTTACAAAAACATTTATTTACAAAAACAGGTGGTGGGGTGGGCTGGATTTGGCCTATGTACTGCAGTTAGTCAGCATTTGATTTAACCCCTCAGATATTGATGAGAATAATTTGCTTTGCATTCTGAATAAGGACTTAGTGATGATGTAACATAGTACCTGATACACTGTAGTCACTCAAAATGTGTCTTTCCTCCTTTCCCAGGGACTGTAGTGTAGTGAAAATCGGGTGAGCTTGGGTCCAGAAGACTGTTCATTTCTGGCACGATTAGTTACATGATTCTTTGAGTTTCACATCTCTCTTCTAGGAAATGGTACCAACTTCTGTTACCTTGTGAAATTTAAATATGATTAAGTATGCAAAATTTCTTCCCCAGAGAAGGTATTAAAAAATTAGCTATTTCAAACTCTCTCTGGGGAGTTTTGTTTCAAAGGGCTAACTGAGACCTTTATATCCAGAAAAGCAGATAAATCACCCTTATTATTTCTCATCAATAGAAGCAGATATTGAAATTTCCAATTGTTCTTTTCTAGAAATCAGTTTCCATGAGAGAAATTAAGGCGCCTCTTCTTCGGGTCTCATAGAACTTTAGAACTAAAACCAACTGTCAAGATCGGCCCATCATTCTCACTTTACAAGTACAGAAATCGAGACTCCTGGAGATTAAATGGCATGCCTGAAGGCACTCAGCGACTCAGGGGAAGGGTTCAGACCAGGTCTTCAGGCTCACAATGCCCAGTCCAGAATATTTATATTCTAACAGGCAGTCATCCACTTCAGTGGTTTTCACATCGAGTAAAGCTTGAAGCAGGTTCTGTACTCTCGGGCCGTCAGTTTTACATGTTAGGGTTGGCAAACACAGAATCATGTAACCCACTACTATTGCAAAGTTTTTGGCTCTGTCCAATTGCAGTGAAGTAAGTTCAGTAAATGGGGAGGATTTCTCATGAACCCCTACTGTATCAAGTGAGGCATTTAGAAGATAGACTGGCTGACATCCATGGCTAGAGATAGGGTTTCGGTGACATCACTGAGTGAGTGCACTTGTATTTTAGCGGATCACACCCCGGAGGGCCCATGGCACTCTACACACTGTTCTTCCCTGCTGATATAACTTAGAAAATGTCACTGCACAAACCTCACGGCATATATGGCATTTTGAACACACTAAACAATGGCATGACATTTGGAGCTGCTGAAAGCAGAGCCACATGGTGTCTACACTGCACACGTCCTAAATACCACCCTTCTTTTCTTCCCCCTTCCCTTTCCTGTTTGCTCTCAATCATCCTTACCTCTCCAACTGACCAAATGCTGTATTTTGCCCCTTCAGAAGCTCAACTATACTGGAGCTTCATCAACACGAAATCTTTACGTTCTTTACCGCATTTGAATATATTTCTCTTTATTTTGTTACTTTTGTTCATTGTTACTTTTCATATAAAGAGACATCTAGGAATTGAGATGCTCTTCAAACAATTTTCCTAAGAAAGACCTTTTAGGTTGTCAGGATGAGGTTCTTTATTATTTTGTTTGAGTGTGAAACTGTACAGATATATATGTATTAGTCACAAACAACATTTTGGTCATTGCTAGTTTACCCCAAATGTTTGTTATATATGCTGCACAGGCTAACAGTTATCTCTGTAAATAAGAGTGTTTAAAGTATAAGTTTTTAAAAAATGTCAAGCCTGTGCATTTTATTATTGGAAAAACCCAATTTAATTAAACTCATAAAATGTAGCATCCATATTAATTGAAATGGCTGAGGTTAAAATGCACTTTTTAAATGTACTTATTTTTACATGTCAGTTTGCTTTTTCTGCCTCCTTTCATATTGTTTTTTCCCTTTTCATTAAATTATTCTGCCAATTACATCTGCAACAAAAATCAAACATATACTCATGTATATTTGCAAGGAGAGCAATGAATATACCTTTCTTTTCTCCTTTAGGCTTTCAAAAAGTTTACTACAGAGAGGAGTATAAGGGGACTAAATACTAACAGGAAAATACAATAAAGATTAAATCAAACTACAAATGTTAATTGACATGTGATTAAGGAATCTATGATAATGTAGACCCTATGTTAGCCATTTTATTTCACTGTATATTTTTCCATATATAAAAATCTGTCTGACAATTTTGAATTAGAAGGTGCGCACACAATATTGAATGACTTGTGGCATGGCCAAGCTGCCACTTCATCAGTCTCTCATCCCAACACCACATTTTCCATTAGGATGTTTCCATCAGGATCAAGTTCCTCTTCAGGGATAAGAGCTGCTCATCTTGTCTTCCTGTTCTTCATAAAGGCAGCCTGAGAAAGCCCATAATCAGCAGAGTTATCAGTAGCTGATTTAGTTCCTCCTAAATGTATTGGTAAAAGATAGATCTGCGGGTCATTTTAGCCACTCATTCCTGATTCATCCCGGTTGCAATAGCCTCCCCTGTCTCTCCCTAGTGATGTCCTTAATGGGCATAATATCTGGTACCAGTTTAACTCACGGGAGAGGTTTCATGATAGTACTTCTGCAGTATAATTCTAAATCGAGATTTCAGCTATGTAACAAAGAGAGCAGAACATTTATTGAGATAAATCAAAACAAAACAAAATACATGAATTAAAACATCCAAATAATGAAAAAGAAACATTTTGAGTTTCAATTATCTAAGTAATATTCTCAATAACTCATTTTAATCAACTATGTAGAAAAGTTTAAAGGAGAGAAAAAAGTATAAGAATGCCTAATTTTCAAAAACGTATTTATTTTCAAAAAATATTTTCCCCCGTTACTTTGAATTGCATATAATCTTTTAATAGTTTTATCTGCAGTCTAAAACTATAAAACAGCAGCAATTTAATGTCAATATCCACATTTTAACACTTGTTTGGGTCTGATAATTTGAGACATATATTGTTATATTATTTGCAGTTTTTGGTAGCTTTTTTGTCTCATTAGTTTATAATAATGAAACATTAAAGTTTTTGTTTTGATGTAAATAACTTATTTTATGTCCAAATGTAATTTTATATGAAAATGCATTTCTATTGACTCTTGATCTAAAGTTAACAAACACACATTTATTATACTAAATTTGGTAGCACTTTAGAATTCAACTAGAAGTTCAGAGATTTGGAAACAGGAAATTTGAGAAAATAAATCTTACTAATTCATGAAAGTCCAATTTAATATTGTAGAAGATGAGGATGGAAATCAAAGGCAAGTCACTTCTACAATTTAAAATTATACTTACATTTACACTTTGAAAAGAATCGTGTTTTATCTGACTTGGTAATGAGACAAAAGTTTCTAAAAGAGCAGGGCAGGCTCTGAAAAATATTTGTGAACACAATGAGGAAATGAAAGAAAAAAGAACAATCTGAAAGCCAATAGGTGCTAAAAAGAAAAAAAAAGGAACATTATAAAACACCTTTTCAAAGGTCTTCTAATGTACAATATTTAAATACAAACAGTAACTAGTGTTACACCAGCTGCTCTCAGGTTTGCAAAATATATCAAAGTGCAGCATATTGGAATTAGTCCTGAGTTTCCATTTACTTTATCTATCCAGACACATCAATTCTTTTTACTCCAGCCTGATAAAGTGGAACTGCAGCAGACAAATGAGCTAGTGGAGCTGACATAATGTGTTTGTCACAAAGAAGCGCTGGATAAAAAAGCATGACTTTGATCCTCAGTGAGGTTACTATTTTACAGTACCATGGATTTAATTCCAACTTGATGCCCTAAGTTACCATCGCTGTTCATTGGCCAAAGTTTATTCCCATTTCATCTCCAACTGTTAAAAGGTTAACTCCTGCAATCCTTATATGAGTAAAATTCCACCCCAACTAAAAAAAAAATATGTGTAAAGAGCTGATTAATGATTTTTGTAGCATGATGAAAGCTACCATGAGAGGCCGACTAGAAGTAAGCTAGCAGATTCATGACTATTTGCACAAGGCCAAGTTGTAAGGTTGTAATTTTAAAGGATGTTTGATTTACATTTGACTAATCTATGCAGAGAATTGTCAGAGAATTAGTTTATATGTTTTATATAAAATAATACATAAAATGCAATATAGAAAATATTTGAGCATTTCAGATATAAAAAAGCAAATTTTTTTTTTCAGAAAGACATATTTTTGATAATAAAGATCTTGACTTGAGTTCTGGATGACATGAAGCATTGGCCTATTTCATCACCGGGCTCTTCTATCTAAGTAAATTAATTCAGGGTTTTTTCTTTAGCCTGTCCGACAAATAAAAATACCGTAGGTGGACTCTGCCACTGGCGAGCAGACATAGGGAAGGACAAAGCCATGGGCTGCCCGAGACCAGACCTCTCAGCAGATGGGTAAACACTGCCTGGAACAATTATAATGGGGAGAAAGGTTCTTTCTCTGATACTTGGTATTGCAGCATCACAGGTTTTTTTCCTCTTAGTTTTTTTAATAGTTTGTACATCATTAGCCCAACAAATAAAGAAGTAGAATGTGATGAATGAAACAGGGTATTGCGAATCCAAATCAATACATTAATCCCAGTCTGGCCATAAGGCACATGTTAACATAATGGGATATAAGTAGGAGAAAAATATTGTCCCTGTCAGCAATGTTTAACGATTAAAATATATCTCTACAAACAAATGTTCAGCTGAAACATGATAAAGATGTTATAATATGACATATTGCAAAGTTATAGTTATATCTACCCAGGGATAATTATTGCTTATTAAAATAATTAAAATAATATGTCTGTTCATACTCTTAAATAATCCTTTGTATAATATATCTTTTGGATTGACTAATGATGAAGAGCAACATGTACAATACAAATCTCTATCTCTTTTCACAAGATCTTAAATGAGTTATATTTTCAACCATTCAAAGAACTCTGTATATACTTTGCAAATCCAACAGCAATGTTTCCTTATTACTGGATGTACTCAGATGGACAGGGAGGCCGAGGTGGAGGGAATCCAAGCACTTAAAGAGAACATAGGTTCGCCACACGGAAGGGCCTAGGCTGCACTAATCCAAGAAAGTTCGGCCTTGTAGAAAAGATCACTACACTCCTACTTTTCTCCATATCAGTTGGTAAGATTTGGTTGGTTGATAATTACTTTAAAGTTAAATCTGTTTGCCTCACCAATGCAGTAGAAAGAGATTTGTTTTGATTTAATCTTGGAAGCAAGATTAAGTAATGAGAAGAAATGAAATCTGAAAGTCAACGTTAAGACTATGCCCGAAGATTTCTGGGAAACGTAAATGTAGAAATTATTGTCTGCTGGTGTCCACATTCTTTAAGGATACTTGAGAAAGGATGTCAGTCACTATTTCCCACAGATACGACCAGTTTAGAGGCTGAAACCAAGGACCAAGGTGACCATTAGCACACACCCAGTTGTCCCAATGCAAATCCTACAAGGCACTGGTTCAGAATGCCTGTGCCTCCTGCTATCCTGACAGCCCACTGACCAAAGATGTTCTCATCGCCTACAGGGTGGCACAAAGAAACAACGAAGTTGGTGTGTATCAAAGCAGGTTGAAAGATAACTCAGAGCCAGAGAGTCACCTCGCTGCCTGCCAAACACATGCTCGAGGTTCCTGTGCTAATGCCCAACTTTCTGTCTGGTTGAGTGAGTTGGGCCTCGCAAATGGATTACTTTCAGCTTTTCATGCAGTTTCATCTCTTTTTCTTTATCGGGCAGCAAAAACATCCTGTTGGTAAAGGCTACGGTCAGTGGATAAAGCCTCTCCAGGCTGGATTGGGGAATAGAGCTGATGGAAGAATCAAATTGCTGTTCTTAAATTTTAACACAACCCTGTGATGCTGGTTATCAACTGGCAATAATAAAACACAGTCCTGTGCTCATGAAATTTCTGTGAGATCAGTCGGTAGTGTTTTAGTTTAGTAAAATTTGGGACTGAAGTCAGGAGAGAATTTTCCAGGTCTCTCATGCCTGGCTCCCTGTGGTTCCCAGGATACCCACTGTCACTGCCCTGTGACATTCCAGCATTCAGCCAGGACACATTACTGAACACAGTTACCGAGTCTGACTGAGTACCAGCGAGACAAATGAGCTTGAAAATAGTGGAGGAATTCAGTCCTCTCATGGTGACACCGTAATAAACCAAGTAACAAATTTTACATGTGGAGCGTGAGGAGAGACTGTTCGGTTATTTTACTCATTCTGCTTAATGTTGAAACATTAACATTAATAGAAAAGTCACCTAAAAGTTAGTAAGAAAGTGTGTGGGCATAACAAACAAAAGACAAAATCTCTGTTTTTTTTCCTCTTTATTCATTGAAAAATATAATAACACTCAGATGAAATTAATAGCCCTCCAAATGACAATAGAATACAAACTACTTACCTATTATAACTTCGAATCCAGGCAAATGGGGGTAGTGTGACTTTGAACTCATTAAACTGTTTGAGAGTGAAGCCTGACATCCTGTGGCCTCCCAAAATACTACATATTTATGTGAAAAAAGATTTTTAATTTGATTCTTATGCTTGAGTTGCCAATTCTCCACATG
The DNA here is from genome assembly GCA_039655065.1 of Glossophaga mutica. Taxonomy (NCBI): domain Eukaryota; kingdom Metazoa; phylum Chordata; class Mammalia; order Chiroptera; family Phyllostomidae; genus Glossophaga; species Glossophaga mutica. Next base: position 156,583,985 of record CM077303.1, on the reverse strand, counting down.
TGATTAGAAGACATTTCAAAGAATCTGATCTGAGTTTATCTAGGCAATTTAAAGTCAAATCCTTTCTTCTAACAGTATCCTCAAAGTCTATGCCAAGGTAACCCTTTTGCAGACACAATTGTCACACAATGAAATACTTCATTACATCAGTTTCTGAACTCATTGTTCACGTGTTTCTCCCTGCGGTGTAGGGCCACATGGCTGACTCCAATAGGTTTCAATATTGTAACTTAGGTTCCTAAACCAGAAGAGAGGGGGTAGTTCAGCTCTGCTGCTGCTAATTAGGCATAAATGAGAAGAAACTTGCAAACAAAGGCACAGGTGTTGCATAAAAGCCCAGGCAAAAGGCAAGCCTGCAGCACCCTCAGCCTTATCTGAATACTAGATAGAAGTGCCAGGTGCCTTCTATATGCCCAGGTGACACCAAATTCTAATGAAGTATACTCTACATCCTTCTGCCTCAGTATTTTAGACCAATCACTACATACAGTGAACATCCATTCTATTTTCCTTGAAGATAATAGGGTTTGCTACAACAAATATTATTTTCAGCTTCTTAAATATTCTTTGTTTGATGTTATTCCTTCCAAAAATTATATATCTGAAACATTTTACATTCAAAATCAGTAAGATAAGGTTAAATGCATTTTTAAAGAAGAGACTACAATAAAATATGCATATTTACCTTTGAAATCTGCCAATTGTACATAGGATTTCACCGAATACTAAAATTATCGCAAAGGGTTTAATTCTTCAAGTTAATTGACTATTTGGTACAGGGCATACTATCAAAAAGCCACCTCCCCACCCCACACCTCCCAGAAAGTGTTGATTGTAAAGCAAACTGTGGCAGACAGTGACATCTTGTGGATGGAATTATATAACTCTAACAAAAGTAGTCCGAAAATGCATGCATAGTGAACCTAACACAATGTTGATGTTTAAGTTGGTTATTTGGGATTTGGAATATTGTGTGCAATAGAAATAATGTTGTATGTGGAGGTGAAGTCCCAAAGCAAGCTCGCAAAATCCTAACTTTCGATGAGATTAGGAAACGTGATTTACTTTCAAAAATCTTAATTATAGAGTCTTAGAGCTGAATGGCATTTTACAGACACTCCAACGCAACCATGTTACCGATGAGAAAACTGAGACCCCAAGAGATTAGGTTACTTCACAACAGTCAGGGATGCATTACGAACATTTAAGGCTAGAGTGGATGTCTTATATTCTTCTGATCACACGCCACCTGATGGGTAGTAAGTCTTGGAGTGTTTGGAAATTAGGTGCATGCAGTCTAAACCCCTCAGAAAACAATACGTCCTTGAGGAAATGAAATCAAGCTTCCAAAGTGTAATGCTAAGTATATGTGTCCTTAGCCTTCTCTGGCATAGAGTAGAGAGATCAAAGATCTCTCACCACTTTTACTGAAGCTGAGGAAAAACTTCCATTTGTAATTCACGAGTGATGACTCCCCTAGAAGGTGGCTCAAGCTGAGGGGGGACTGGAGGAATTTAAAAGGGAAGGCTGAACATTCGTGAATTTTGTTTTAGTGGGGAGGTTGTTAACTGAGGCTTCATCTAGTTTTAGAAACCACACCGATTATTTTTGATGTCTGCCCCTTTGTTTTCCAATGGTTCCTACTCCCAGCCCCATCAATACAAACAAAACAGAACAAAATTCCAGAGGAATTGATGTATTGATCATTGATTACTTCGTTAGGACATTTGGAAATATTACAAACAAATGCCAAGTTTCTTTGGCTGCCCCACTGAGAATCAGAAAATACCTACACACTCTAACAAGGCATGGGTGCCCAAACGATTGTATCTTAATGGTAAGGACACTCTTCTTTCCCCAGGTCTCTGTTCAGTTTCTACAACATGTTTTATCTTGCCTTGGACTCCATCAGTCTAGCACAATTACTCTCACCAAAATTCTCAATGTTTTCTTACTTGTCAAGTTCAGCAGTCGAATCCCTTTGCAGTCATGTCCTCTGTCTTCTTCAAATAATGATGCACTTTAAAGCATGGATGTTAGTTTTCTGTCTAAAACATCCCCTAAAGCCATGTACTTATTGCTCAGCCCACACTGGTGACTGAATGGGGGAAAGAGGGACAAATCCTAGCTGTCATGGCCTGTTATGTGACACCACTAACAAACTTACTCTTTCCGGAGTTCCTCATTGGGTTTTCCAAGGCTTTGTTGAGTCCGCATCTTAGTTTAATTTCTCCCTCTGCCCATTTCTCTTCCTCACCTCCTTTTCACAGGTGTTAATCCCTAATAAGTATTTTGTGAACTATTTCAATCCACAGTTAAGATTGAAAAAATGTAGAGGAACCATTCAAAGCAAATTAAAATTTGGCTTGTAGTGGTCTGCCTAGAAATGTCATCTTGTATACCGGGAACAACTCTACTCACCCTTGCAGGCTTAGACTTCCGGTGCTCTGAACTCAACTTTATTCCCATGAAGAGGGAACTTACAGAAACATGCCACGCAGGTGGATGGCCTCTGGACAATCTTACTGCTTATGAGGTCTGCTCTGACCTTCACACCCAGTTCTAATAATTGAGCATCTACTCTTTCTCTGACAGCATCATAATCTTATCGCACATGGGCAAGATTTAAGCCCCTGATTTATTCCTGTGTGATAATTCCTGCCTTTTTACATCTTGATACTCCAGTTTATTTAGGATTGTTGCCCTGCGTGTTTAATGTTTCTAGGCCTTTGGACAGAGTCATTGCAGCTGAACTCAAACACAGCAGATGAAGACTAACAAACTTGGTACCAAACATTGCCATAGCTGACTCTAGCTAATTTGATATTGTTTGTTTAGAATTCCAGTTCCCCATTGCTCTGATGCACGTCATGCTGGACTCCTCAGACCTAAGGATATTCCTTACTGTGAGCCTAGTTTAACCTCTCTGCTCCCCTGGCCCCCCATGAAATGCAGCTACAGTTGCTTTCTCACTCCTACCTCTCCTTCTGGGTGCTTCCATTATCAGAGCCTGACACTCACCCCCAAAATCTGGCAGGACCTTCCCCTTTCACTTTTATTCTTCTCTTCCTACCATTAAAAAAATACATTTTCCTCTCCTGATAAACTCTTCGTGACCACATTACAATTTGGCCAATTCACTTCTTTTAAAGACTTTTGTTGTTTTATTCTGTTTTGTTCATAGGGGACATTTACATGAGCAGCAGAGACCTCTACTGGTTATTCAGGTTAACTTCCTAAAATGGTCACAATCTTAAATGACAACTTTCTTTATTTTCTTCTCTGTTGGCTGGTGAATGGTGTTTAATGTAATCAAATGCCGTTGGAAACACAAGCCTGGATTTATGTATGTCATATGGGAAAAAAGGATATTACTCTGAGTTCTGAACTGCAGAAGTGACAATTCACAGCCAAGCTAAGAAAAGGACTTTAAAGAAAGAGCAGATGACAGATAAAGGGGGCAGTTTCCAGATAATATAGGTGACGCCAATGTGACTCTCCCTATGAATAATTCAGGAAGTGTAGATGATTCCAGCATAAAGTGCCATCCAGTGGGAAAGGCAGATTTACTCCTTGAATATCACAAATGTTTGCTTACCTGACTACCCTGTTTTTGATGCAGCAACTTTAAACTACTGACAAAGTTTGATATCAGTGAATGTGCTGATACCCAGCAGATGATTATGAGAAGTTAATGAAAACATTTCATGAACAATGTCTTCCAGTAGAACTACTTGGGTATTCTAGTTATGGTAGCTTTCTTACTGGAGATATATCCACTTGTATGGAAAAAAATAAAAAAGGAGAAAGTTTAAAAATACCTCTTGGATTCATGGATTTCTATGACTTTTCCATAAACTGGGTGGGTGACACCATCAGATCCTGTGCAGAGAAGGACCTTACGAACAGCTGAAGGAGACAGAAAGAGGAAGAGAGACAGAGATAAGAGAGAGAGATTGCAAGAGAGCAATGCATCTAAAACATGCTGAATAAAATTTTCACAATTCATATTGTGAATTTAAAGTGTATCTTTTCAAATTTTTAATGGAGCCCTGGCTGGTGTGGCTCAGTGGATTGAGCACCAGCCTGTGAACAGAATGGTAACTGGTTCGATTCCCAGTCAGGGTGCAAGACTGGCCAGGTCCCCAGTTGGGGGCTTGCGAGAGACAACTAATTGATGTTTCTCTCAGGCATCAATTTTTATCTCCCTCTCTTTCTCCATCCCTTCTCCTCTCTCTAAAAATACGTAAATAAAATCTTTAAAAAAATCTTTGATGGAAAACTTGGTCTCTGTTCTCTACAGTATGATATTTCCATGTAGTACTCCATAATAAACTTTGAGTAATTACAGGATGACTGTTCCTCAATCTGAATCTACCGCCGACATTTGTTTCTCTTTAGCTTATTTACATAAAACTTACAGAAAATGTGGAGCCCTATTCTGTTACTAGATGGTTAGTGACAAAATAACATTCCAGGCAGAAACATCATGAATTAGGCCATGACTCCGCGCCTGCAGCTGCCCAGTGGTGACCGCACAATGGAACGTGATTCACAATCACAGGTGATAGGAAAAAGCCTGGGTTTACAGAGCCCATCACCAGAGGCTGGCATTAGTAGATTCTAACGAGCATTTTTTGTCAAGTGGCAGATGACATATTGGGAAAACCATGAGCCTGGGTATCTATCCTAGCTCTACCCCTCATTTGCTGAGTAGTTTAGTGCCTAATTTTAGCGGCCTCGCCGGTAGACCAGGAAACATAGACATTAAATAACACAAGGTCCTTGGGCATGGAAATAAGAGAAGTGCTGAGTGGTAGCAGTGAGTAATATTGAAAAGATTATATGCAAATTTTTTTAGAGTATAAGAGGGGGAGGCACACGTGTCACTTTTGGTTTTACTAAGGTATTAAACTATTATTTATTTGCCTGAACAATAATTATGATTTTTAAGAAAAGGATGAGATTGATTACCTTTCATTGTGGCCCAGGGCAAGAAGTTATGCTATTTTTGCGATGTAATTTAAGTTTTTGAATCACATTGACCGCAAACATAAATTCTATCTAAAAATCTGGAGAGGCCAACAAAGCAAGGAGAGATGGCTGAAAAGCTGTGGTACTCAATGGCGACAAATACCAGTGGAACTTCTGTCAGTGGGCTGCCGTGCTCTTTACCCACCGCTCCTCATGAATGCAGAGCAATCAAAATGATATTGCTCTATTTCTAAGAGAAATGACACCAAACAACTCGCAGAAGTAGTTTTCATAAACTTATATATTAACAAAAGCACCCATGTCCATATAACTTTAATCTTGAAAGCAATCTCCCCTAGTTAGAGTATTCTGTCCGTATGAGAATCTGTGAGTTTTACAAAGCAAAAGCAGTACCCACACGACATAACAAAAATGCTGAAACTAGGCCTGGGGTTTGTTTACTCGTTTTCTATGTCTTTCTGCTGCAGGGACACACATCATTCAAAAGAGAAACACTCCTGCATTGTTACCACCTAGGGGACCATGGTCCCTCTAAAATTTTCTCCTGTCAATGTGGGGATTGGGGGGACTAGACAGTTGCTTCCCTGACCAATCTGCAAATACCCAGTGACTCTCTTGGTCGAAACACCTCCGGTACCGGAGTGAACATGGTGCAGCAAGCACAGCTCTGGTGGAGTAAATAGAAAAGCACAGAACTGCTGACAGGAGGTGAAAACCAGGAATAATTATTTGTATATTGACTGGGAATATACTTGCTTTGACACCTTCCTGATTGTGTCAAGATGGGGATTTGCAGCTGGACTTGGGATTGACTAGCCACGGGATGATTTTCAGTGCCTCTATTCCCATCAGTAGATTATTTCTTGGTGTGCCAATATTTATTCTGTTGCTGGAGAAATTCCTTGTAGCTAGTTGTCTCCGTTTGATGCTTATCAGAAAGGATTTGGGCCAGCCTTGTGCTCGCAGGGCTCAGGAGAGTAACTTTCATCTTTCTGAGCTCAGACAAGCCATCTGGGGATACAACCAGGGCTTCTTACTGCATTGCTTTCTGTTCTTTGCACTGTCTCGTTTTTGGCAGTTGAGATACAAGCCTTCAAGGAAAACTCAAAAGATTATTTGAAGACATCAATGCTCACTATATTGAGGTATTTACCATTTAAACCTCATAATCTTGTGGAGAGAGAGTGGACTGTCACGCCTTTGACATATTTAACCCCCTTATGGCTGAAGGTGAACATACTGATAAACGTTCTGCACAACTTCATAGAAAGTTGCAAGACTTTGGGAAATTAGAAGAACACAATAAAGTAAAGGTGTCTGATTGGTGGATCCTGGGTGACTCCAGAGCCAGACCCCAAAATGATGAAATGTGAAACTGGTTGCTTACTAAACTCCCATCTGGTCTCCATAGAATGTAAAATTATTAGCATGGTATAGTGGCAATAATGGATCTGGCTTGGTATCTGCTATTAAGTATATGACATCGAGTACCTGTACATTGAAGTAGAGTGCTACTATTTCAAGTCAAGGCCCTTGCCCTCAATAGTCCTACATTACCTTTCAGAAGAAAAGACTAAGTTGTTGTGAATGTTTTAAAGACTTAATGTTGATAAAAAGGATAGATGACAGTTGTACATTTAAAAGCCATCTTCATCTAAATGTTAAAGACAAGAGATTAAATTATATTATTTGTCAAAAAACATTTTCATTCTTTCAACAAATATTGGTTAAGCACTTACTCAGCCAGACACTCTCCTGGGCTCTCACGTACTGTTAGAAAGTAGATCAAACTCCTGACTTCATGCAGCCTAAAGTGTGCTGGGTGAACGATGAGTCACCTGAAGAGAGAACTCTGTTGAGTCACTGCCAAACTAAGATTCTGCTTGTTTAGAAATATTGTTTTTCTGTTTTCAGTGGCTATCTTCTTTTAATATAGTAGTTTATTTTTATTGTATTTTTTCCATTACCATTTGACCCCCCGAAATCATCTTCCACATCCACCCAACTCCCTCCCCCATGCAGTCGCCACACTGTTGTCCATGTATGTGGATTCTTTTTCTTTTTTGAATCTCAGCTGCACATTAGAATCCTGGGAGGACTTGAAAATTTTCAAAGGCCGAGGTTGCACCTCCAAAGCAGCCTGAATCCATGGGCACATCCCCATTCCTGTATGTTTAAAACCACTTTAGGGGTGAGCACAGTAGGGTTGAGCTGTTTGTCCCAAAGTGCAGCTAGGGTTGAGAACCAACGACTCCGGCTTAGTTCAGCATCTGCCACACAGCAGGCACTTGGGATTAAAGTAAATCATTGTTGAATATAATGAAATGCATAACTTTGTCAGATATTCCTACCAAAAGGCAGCTACAGCTGATTCTTTTTGTCTATACTCTTTTTGTATGTTAAAATATAAGCTTCTCATAAACGATGGTTAAAACAGAAAATTAGAATTAATTTAAGTGGAAACACAAATGCAGACACATATGCACAAAATACGCACAAATAAAACCTTAGTTCTTTTAATTCTATAATCATGGAGTGCCAGTTGCATATACAGTGAAAGAAGGGACCACATTCCTGAAGTTCAGAAAGACAAAAATGTTGGAGTGAAAGTTTTCATTTTACATACTGCCTAAACACAGGCATACCCATTTTATCGTGCTTCGCATTATAGCACTTCACAGATCTTGCAAATGTTTCCGAGGTGCGCCTGTATTGATGTACTGGATGGAAATAATCAAGAAAATGCTGATTGTTCAATGATCTGTTCCTGGGATCATTAATTAAAGTTGTAAGTTAAAATTCTTTTGAACTTTACCTTGCAACTTCCATGCAGTGATGTTGAATTAGATTGAATACCATTTTGGTCAGCTAAATTTCTTAACTTCAGGAGAACATGCCTTCATCTATGAACTATTTTTCACAGATGAAGTGCCCATAAAAGTTGTATTTTTAGATATGTACTATTTGATTATGGTATTGTGAGTCTACAGAATTCCAAACCACTCACACTGAACTGCATCTCCATTTGCTAGAAGAGTATGTACCTTAAGATGTAATAGGTTAGTTCTATCAATGTAAGAGACCAGGGTTGGAAGAAATAAGTTTTTATATAAAACAGTATTGAAATTGAGAACAGGCTGACAGTGATCAGAAGGGAGAGGAGAGGGGATAATGGGGGAAAGGCTGACGGGTTTACAGGAACAATTACAAAGGACAACTGGATAGCAACAAGGGGGCGTGGAAATGGGGGAGGGATGGTGGGGAGGGCTGGGGTGGTGGGAAAAGGCAGAAAACTGTACTTGAACAACAATTAAAAAAAAAAAAAGACCAGTACAGAGAAACTGTGTTGCTTATTTTGAATAACTTTCTTTTGGCCACTTTTTTCTGTAAGAGTAAAGAAGAAAGAAATATAACTTTTTTCATATCTTAAAAACATGTGACCTTTGCTTTAATTTAGATAATAAAGACTTTAACCAAAATCTCTTAGTGTCATTCTTTTAAGGGCACAATTAATTCAATAGTTGGCATAATACTTTGCACAGAAGTCTTCAATAAAATTTATGTAATGTGCATTATTTTTCAAAGTTAGTGTGATCTTGGTTTTAAGAATTTACACTAGTTAATGATTCCATAATAATCATAAGGATCTGGGTTATATTCCTATTAATTTTCTTACTTCTTCAAAATATAGTCAACGTTAGAAATATTATGTATTCTACTGTCAGTTAATTGAAATGATTTCAGATATCATAATATTTTAGGAATCAGTTTATTAGGGGAGGAGGGATGGCCATCACTGCCTATGTTAAGTTATCCTCTAAGAACCTAAAGCTTCTGTTTTTTAAATTCTTCACTTACACAATGGGCATGATCCTACTTATTTTATTCTATTTTATTTATTTTTAAGTAGTATTTTATTGATTGTGCTATTACAGTTGTCCCAATTTTTCCCCCTTTGCCCCTCTCCACTCAGTACCTCCCACTCCCTCAGGCAATCTGCCCACCATTGTTCATGTCCATGGGTCATGTGTATCAGTTCTTTGGCTTCTCCATTTCCTATGCTGTACTTTACATCCCCACGGCTATTCTGTAACTGCTATTTGTACTTCTTAATCCCCTCACCTCTTGGCCCATTCCCCCACACCTGCCTCCCATCTGCAACCATCAAAATGCTCTCTGCATCCATGATTCTGTCTCTGTTTTTGTTTGCTTAGTTTGTTTTTTAGATTCAGTTGATAGATTTTTATTTTTTTCATTTTATTGTTCATAGTTTTGATCTTCTTTTTAAATAAGTTCCTTTAATATTTCATATAATAATTGTTTGGTGATGATGAACTCCTTTAATTTTTTCTTGTCTGGGAAGCTCTTTATCTGTCCTTTGATTCTAAATGATATCTTTGCTGGGTAGAGCAATCTTGTCTTTAGGTCCCTGTTTTTCATGACTTTGTATATCTCTTGCCAACCCCTTCTAGCCTGTAAAGTTTCTATGTATTAGGTAGAGCTGCTTTGACTCCATGTCTTGGTAGTGTGGCCTAATGTAGTAGGTGTCCTGTAGGGTCCAGCGGCACAGCCTTTCCTATCATACAAGCTAGATACTTGAGGTGTGCCCTTCATGAGGGCTGAGTACACCCTCCTCTTGTAGTCGAGCCTTGGTTTCTATTGGCAGATCAATGGTAGGGATTTACCCAGGCCAGCCAGCTGCAAGGATTGGCTGTGACCACTGACAATCAACCTCTGCCCTCCATGGAGGATCAGCTGTGCAGGGGCAGGGTGGTGGTGCTTCAATGTGGTCTGTGATTATCCACAGGGTACACTGACCCTGGGTCCTAAATGGTGCAGGCCAAGGTCCTCCCCCAATTGTGTTCTGTCTGGGGCCACCCTCCCTGAGCTATAAAGCAATCTGAGAAAGCTGCTACTTTTGCTGGGCTCAGAGATTCTCAGGAGAAGCCAAGCTGTGAATCTAGGCTGGCTGCTGCCAGTGCTAGGCCTGGGGCTCACTGAAGCCAGCTGTTGCTTATTTGATAGGATTTAGGAAGTTGTGAAGCATGAGCCAAGACCAGCCATTCATATGGAAAAGCAGCTTGTGTAGGCCTATAAGGTGGGTAGGGCAGCGTCTTTGGGAATCTCCAAGGTGGGTCAAACAGCCTGGTTGATAAAGTCTCAGATATGGCACCAGCTTGAAGGTTCTGTTATGGGGAGGGTTTGGTAAAGGGACAATGGCTTCTGCTGTCTTTGATTCCAGACACTTCAGTTCCTCCCTGTGTACCACTGGTGCCTTTCAAGCTACTACCCTGTTGCTAGAGTTCAGAGGGAGTGACACTGAGTAGGTGTGGGTTCTTTAAGAGGAACTGCTTAGGGATCCAGAACTTTATTCCACTGACTTAATTTCCACTGGTTTTTGCAGCCAGAAGTTGTGGGAACTTATCTTCCTGGCACTGGAACCCTGAGCTGTGGGGCCTGGTGTGGGGCTGGGACTCCTCTCTCCCAAGATATCCCTCCCGAATTTTTATCCTCCATGTGTGGCTGAGGGACCAGCCCATTCCACGTCTGTGTCTCTCCTACCAGTTGGGATGGATGTGGTTTCTTTAATGCTGTAGTTGTCAGACTTCCATTCAACTTAATTTCTGATAGTTCTGAGTGATTGTTATCTATATATTAGTTGTAATTTTGATGTGGTTGTGTGAACAGTTGAGCTGTGTCTGCCTACGTACGCCACCAACTTTACCAGAACTCTGATCCTATTTACTTTAAATAGCATCACAAGATATAATTTAATAAACGTGTTCACTCACACCCTATAATAACTGCTTTCTTAGTAAAACTTTTGTTATGATTACTTGAAGGACCAATTTTATTCTAATAGCTCAAGAAAATGTTAAAAGAAGGGTTGATTAAATACATAAATATATTAAGGACAGTAGATATCAGGTGTCTTACTGCCAAAAGAGAGTTAAAATATAAAAAGCAGCAAAGTTAATTCTGTGAGGTTTGACAGGAATTGGAATAATGTAATCTTCTATTTTTAAATTATATATGATTAAAAAATAGATATAGTTTTAATTATATGTATGTGTTTGTGGAATGTATTTGTGCTTGTGGAATGTGAAGGTAAGATGTAGTGATACACTAGGTATTAGTATGTTAGAGGGATAATAAATGTCTTTTCAATGCTTAAATTTTGACCAACTTTTGAGGGACAAGGGTATTTGCCAACTGGAAATAAATATGCCATTTGTATTATTGATAAAGCCATTGGAGAACGTGCCTTAGGTGTGCTACAACATTGGGCTTCCCAGTATTGAACACACCAGCAGGTAGATTTTCCCACTCAGCCCTAAAACCTGCCAACCCCACTGCTGGGTTACAGAGAGACCACAGCTGTGCTTCCCAAGAACAGGCAGATTTCAATAGAGAATGAAAAAGGGACACGTTAGGTATGCCCTGTTCCTTGTCCCCAACTTGCTGATCAGATAAGTCATTCCTTATCAGCAAAAGCTTAGGAAGGCAGGGTTGTTAACCTCACAGATGACCTGGTACAAAATAATAAACCTAGAAAAGAGAAAAGGGTTGAATATATGGGAAGTACTAAGATGTTACTGAAAACAGTGCTGCAGGGAAAATGAAAGTGGATGGATGTTATTGAATTGTTATTAAAGCAGCAGCAAGAGAAATGTAATCAATCACTTGGGTTTCTATCATAGCTCAGCAAAGTCCCCAGGATTTTGAATTCCTAGCATATAAACTAAAGAAGTTTAATAGGCCCTTAATGTACCAAAGAAAATTAGACATAAGCAGAGAGGGAAAACAGCTAAAGCTTAAAAGGAGAGACAACTCAATTTATCAGCAGTTACACCTTTTAAGTTCTTTAGAATAAATATGCATACAAATTATATTAACTAAAATTTGTCACAAAAAATCTTATTTAAAATACATGCAATTTAAGTCACCATTCTATAATTTCAAGGAGAGCAGTGAGAGGTGCTCTAAAACCCAGAGTGATTATTTTCAGGAAATGGAGACAGATGACTGATGTCACCAATGCCCAGAGCAGCATCGTGCAAACAGTAGCAGCGATCCGAGCATTATGATGACTGTCTAGTAATGTAAACATTTCTGCAAAGCTTGTCTGGCCAACGCAAAACGTGCTGAATGAAGTAAAAATATATTTAATGTGAATGTATAGATCAATCCTTATAAGAAAATAAATAAGGAATATAGGTAATAAAAGGGAAGGAAAACAAATAAAAACTTCTTATCTGCTAAAAATTTTCCTTCCATTTAATTTTGATACCAGGCCAAAAAATATATTCAAAACTTAAAAAAAAAAAAAAAAAAAAAAAACAATAACTCTTAGGTCAATTTTTCCCCCTAATATTTTTTCTGGTGCTTTGGCCATCCACCATATGTAACCAAAAGTGTGTTCTTGATTGAAAATGTCTGTGGCTCCTTTCTGAGTCAAACTAGAAGTATTTGCATGTGAATCATGCAGAGGTCCTAATGCAATCCTGCAGGAGACCTTTTTATAACTATAGCTTTCTTTGAGTTCTATGGAATAAAGAAAGTTATACAAATCATATTCCAAGGAAATCAATGAATTATTTTTCAAGCAACTATTCACCATTGTAAAGACCTTCTTTTTAGTTAAACTTAATAATCATTCTTTTTTTTATCTCCTTTCTTACTTTCTCTGTGAGTCTATGCATTTCAATTTTTAGGGATGGCTGAGGTCAGGAGAAAGAAACTACAAGGAATACGTTAGTTCCTTCAAATGCTTCCAATATTCTTTGTTAAAATCTAAACTATGCCTTATCAAAAGAAAGAAGTTTCAGATTTTCCCTTTACATTTATATGAATTGGTCACAATAATTCTTTGCTGAGAATAAACACTCCTTCCTATTCTAGGCCATGGGTGCATCTCTAAGTTCAATGTGCTTCTGCTAAGTTCATCCTTTATGCTAAAGGACACGGGCACGCACACACACACGCACACACACACACACACACAGCAAGTGTTACTTAAATTTAAATACCCGCTATATAGCGGGTTTGAAAATGGATGCTTATTTTTGCACAAGTTTTGTAGTGAAGCAATAGGTTAATAGTTACTGCTCTTTAATTTATTAATTAAACAAGTAAAGAACTTTGTGTTCAGCCTCTCTCAGCATATAGGCGTTCTTGCAGGGCTCACTAGAGGCTTCAGAAACCCCCTACCTCCCAGTCTTTGCATATGTGACTTCCTCACTTCAATACACTGCTTATTTTTATTAAAATAGTATGTGGTTTCCAAATAATAAGAAGAAATAAATGCGCCTGAAACCAATGCAGAGCCTTCCCTTGATCTGGGTCCCACTTAAGCCTGTGAACCTACTCAAAAAAGGCATGGGTCAGAACCATATTTGACGTGTGATAGATTTTGTCTGGGAAACAAAGACTCAAAATGTGCTCTGTACTTTTCCCAGTGGCAGGAAGTGTGAGTTGCTATTACTTGTCCATGATCTTAGAGCTGATGTCCTGATAAAACCTGAACCACTGTTACTCTTAAAAGTTTCATTAACTGACAGGCTTTCCAATTTCCATAATGTTTATCTGCCACCTTATGGTATGTATATGCTATATTAGGTCTTCTAGGGTGCTCATCACTTTCAACTCACTAAGTGCAATTAGTGTGAAGTCATGGGCAGAGTGGACCAGTGTAACAATCTTTGAGATGTTAAGATGCTCAAGGTCCCCCAAGTCACATTGTGATAGAGTATGTAAGACTTAACACAGCTGAGAGAAGAGTTCATTCACATTGCTCTGTAAAGTATAATGCATGTTCTTTCCTGCAGGTGGGACTAGAGAACTCATTCACCAGATCAACAGTGTGTGAAGCACTCTCGGCTGCCATTGATCAGCATTACGTGATCAGCTACAATGAGGGAAATTCCTGGACTAGTCGCCGGTGGCCCGCCATTATTTCCCATGTTCTGATTTTTTTTCAGGGCTTAGAGTGAACAGTGATGTTATGAGCATTGCCGCTCCAGCTTCTGTCAATTAATTTTGCTTCTATTTTCACTGGGATGGGTTGTTGGCTTTTTCATGGGCTTCTACTTGGCCATATTACAGTAATGATTCTTACTGCACAGGTCACAGAACCACAGTAAATGTTCAGCCAGGCAATAAGTTTGTCCTGTTTACGTGGTTGGGTCAGGAGAAAATAACCACAAGTGGGCCTATAGACCTAGTAGGCCCACTGTGACATAGGCTTTGGCCAAATTTTACTTATCACTTCTTTAAACCTATCCCCACTTCTACCAGAAAACCATGAAAATATTTTTGGCGACTTTCTTTCAATTCAACTCAGATCACATATTTAATATTCCTCAAATGTCTGCATATTCCTATTTTCCTACTGCATGGTTATTCTGCAAATGGCTCAGACTCTATTAGTGAAAAATCAAAGGGATAATCAACAATGATATTGTAGTTATCTTCATCATGGTAACTGGATTGCTCTTCAATCAATAGCTACAAATCTGCATGAATGGAATTGAATCTGGATATTGATTGAATGATGACATTTTTTCATTGTAGCAGCTGATATAAAGCTTTTGCTCACCAGGTCTTGATTTTTAAAAAATATACAAATTAAGCAACCCTCTACTCCATTGTTCATTTATCTCATGCTGAAGACCATGATGATGTGTTAGCTTTCAGCACTGATCTTTGCAGATCTAGCTGCCCTGGCTACAAAGCACATCTTTGGTCATGATGGAACCTACAGCTACTTTGCCTCTGATGGGTTAACTGTTGTCATCTGACCCCTGACACGCTAGCATGCTGTCAGCCTCAGTTTGATTAAGAAGCTCAGTTATTTGCAGCATTTCAACCACCCACTCCAACTCTCAAAAATGATGAGGGAATATGCTCTCTGTTCTCCAAGGGGACATGTTATGTAATGTGTTTAAAGGTCTTAAGTTGAAAACCATTCTAACATAACCGTTCTCCTGAACTCTCTGATGCCTTCCTCGATATGGTGATAAGGAAGTTTTAGCATCTTCACTATTCACTTTAGATCTTCATCATGTCTAAGAGTGGAGAAAAATGGTTAAATAGCCAACTTTGAATTGTCTCAGCAGTTCTTGCCAGAACACCAAATTTCAAGTCATGGGTGAACACATATGCTAATAAATTCTTTCTTATTTATGATGATTTTTGACTCCCCAGTCCAGGCTGAGTCACCTGGGTGATTTGATGTTTTGCAAAAACCTCTGCATGGGATGTGATGCATGAGCAGACATGTTGTCGTGCACAGCTGCAGCCTTCTGAATCATCTGAATAGATTCTCTGTGGAAGAACGTTCAAGCTTAATGCAAAATTGGATGCAGATTTGTTGCTCTACTCTCTCAGTCATCTTGAATGCGATGGCCACACAGTACACATGCTCACTCAATGGTGTCTATTGCCCCCACTGACCAGTACAGTGAAGTCACTGTTCACGCATGCACATTCCAATCCACTCTCCTTGGCTGCCAGGTAACACTGATGTCACACAAATTGTCCTTGTTATAATAAGAATGGTCGGATTTCTTCTGGACAGACCTCGTACATTAACTTGCTCTGTTGGCTGAGAGGGCCCAGAAGTAATGACACCCTATAGTAATAAACCTTCCTCTCACTAGATTTTAGGGTCTAATACATTCCCCTATAAGAGGACTCATGACTCCTTCGAAAAATGGATGATTCCATGGTGTGAACAGCAAATATATAAGATGACCCTGGAGCATCGTATAGTTCCAGAAGTTTAGGAACTACCCCAAAACAAACAAAACAAA
Source organism: Glossophaga mutica (assembly GCA_039655065.1). Classification (NCBI taxonomy): domain Eukaryota; kingdom Metazoa; phylum Chordata; class Mammalia; order Chiroptera; family Phyllostomidae; genus Glossophaga; species Glossophaga mutica. The sequence continues at coordinate 156,568,176 of CM077303.1, read as the reverse complement.
GTAAACCCCAAAATAATATGAATGTGTCAAAAGTACATGATGCCAGCTAAGGGAGTTTTCAATAACCAAACCTGGGGAAATTTGAGCAACAAAATAAATAAAACAGTGTTAGATTAAACCTAAAATATAAAGTTACTATTCATTAATCCATACTAATAGAAATATAAGAAAAATATATGGGGGGACAGACAACTCTTCCACGTAGAATAATTACAAATACTTTGTGCAGATATTCCACTCTTTACATATGCCACAGGTAGAGACTTCCTCCAAAAGCACAGTGTGCGGGGAGGTGTACGCACAGCAGAGAAACCTGACAAGCCCACTGCCTCAGCCAAAGGAGCCAGGATCACATCGAGAATGGTAAGTCAGGTTATAGGATGTACACATGATACTATGTTATAAAAATGGTACTTTACTTCTGTGGTCCTCCTTCCCCAAACCCTCTCCAATCTATTCATGAGAAAAAATGTCAAAATCCACAAAATATATAGCCAGTGTCCTTCAAATGTCAAGGTCATAAAAAAACAAACAAACAAATACAAACATCCAAGAAACTGTCACAGCCAAGAGCAACCTAAGGAGATCTGATGACTAAATGCAATGCAGCGTCCTGATTGGGATCCTGGAGTAAAATAAGGTCAACAAATGCAAACTAAGAAACTCTGAATAAAGTATGGACTTCCATTAACAGTAAAGTGTCAATAGTAGTTTATTAATTTTGTGAAATGTAGCATCCTATTATAAAGTGTTAATAATAAGGAAATGTGTATGGAATACACAGAAACCTTTTCTGGTTTTACTATCTTTGCTACTTTTCTAGAAATATAGAACTATCCCAAAGTAATAGAAATCATATGTTTTCTATATACTAGCACTGGATAAATCCAACAGTTAAATTAAAAAGTTATTCTATTTAAAATAGCATTAAAAACAATTAAATAATTAAATATAAATAAATTTAACACAACACACATTGATTTGTTCATTGAGAACTACAAAGCATTGCTGAGAGAAAACAGAGCAAACCTAAATAAATGGAGAGATACTACATATTCATGGATTGAAAGCCTCATGCCAATTCTCCCCAAATCAATTTACTTTTGTAAAAGAAAAATACAGGTGGGGACTTACCCTATGGAGCTTCAAAACAATGTGCTATTGACCGAAACACAGACATATAGATCGATGGGACCAGGTGGAGACTACAATGAGCCCTTACATTTATGATCAATTGGTTTTGAAAAAAAATACAGTTTTTTTCCATGGTAATGCAGAAATAATAATTAAATACTCATATACAAAAAAACACACAAATAAATTAAAAATCCCTGGCTTCACATCATAAACAAAATTAAGTCATGTTGCTCTGAGGTCTAAATTCAGGAATAAAACTATAATGCTTCTGGGATAAATCATAGGAGAATTTTTTAGGTAACACTAGTGTTTCTCAAATACGTTTTCATGATTACCCTTTTAAAGAGATTTTAAAATATTTTATCTAACTGTGCCACCCATGAAATTTTAATTTTTATGCAACAGGCATTTTTTAATCTAGCTAAGATTTTTCATCCATGAAGAAGAACCTATGTTCACCCCTTTGAGGCTGGCATGCCTAATTGACAACGAATACACTGAGCAAAGGGTTTTTACATACACTGCCAAAGCATGAGCCAAACAAGAAAGACTGGTGAATTGGACTTCATCAAAATTTAAACTTTTTGGGCTTCAAAAACACTGATAAGAAAATCAAATTACTAGTCACAGACTGAGAGAAACTATTTGCAAATTATACATCTGGTAAAGGACTTGTGTCTAGGATACAAAAAAATTCTTCAGACTCAATAAGACAAGATAAATATCTCAGGTAAAAAATGGGCAAAGGAAATACTTCTATAGACATTTTACCTAGGAGACATATGAATTAAAATGTGGTTTACATTATTTTAAAGTAGGTAAAGGTAAGTTTAACATACAATGAGGTACTGTTGACACACATATTGCTATAACATGAAAACAGACAAAGCAAAGTGTTGATGAAGTTGTGAAGACAATAATACAATCACTTTGGAAACTACTCTGATAATTTCTTAAAAGGTTAAACAAACTTATCATGCAACTCAGCAATCCCACTTTCAGGACTTTACCTTAAAGAAAGGAAAAGCTATGTCTGCATGGGTGCGTATTTTGAATGTTCGCATTAGCCTTACACACAGCAGCCCAACAGCAAAAATAATTCAGATATCCATTAACTGGTCTACACATAAACAAAAGCAGTATAACCATAAAATAGAATATGACTTGGGGGGAAAAGGAGTAAAGTATTGACTTATGCTACAACTTGAGTGAACTGCACAAACATTAACCTAAATAAATAAATAAATAAAAACAACAGGTAAAAGACTACATAAGTGTGTTATTCCATTTGCATGAAATATCCAGAGGAAGCAATTTTTTAGAGACAGCAGTTTTTCTGGCTTGGGAATGGGTGTGGATTTTGACTGTAAATGTACACATGAAAATTTTTTTGGCTAATGAAAAAGTTCTAAAATCAGATTGTAGCAATAGTGCCATGGTGACCCTGTAAGTTTATTAAAAATTATTGATTGTACACTTATAAGAAATTTTATGTTTTATAAATTTTATTCAATAAATCTTTTACATAGGTAAGTTGCCTCCCATACACACCTGGTACATGCCCAGACCAGGATCACAGGTGCCTGGACTAGACTGGGGATCAAATCTGTAACCTGGATATGGGCCATGACCAGGAATCGAACCTGTAACCTTTTGGTTATGAAATGGTGCTCCAGCCACCTGAGCCACACTGGCCAGGATTAGCTTTTTAACTAACAAGGGTAAAAAAAAAAAAAAAAAAAAAAAAAAAAAAAAAAAAAAAAAAAAAAAAAAAAACACCTACATAAAGCAATGACAGAAGAGCCCAGAAATCTAAGAGAGTTAAGATTTAGTTAAAAAAAAACACACACACACAGTTTATTATCACCTTTAATAGGTAATTCAGAACCTAGAAGAAATTAAAGTGTAGGTAAATGTCAAAGCTGACCAAACTCAAAAGAGCACTGTTACAATTTCTGTTTAAATTTCCCTGATGGGCTGTGGTTGGGGAAATGAAAAGCAGCAGAACTGGAGTCAGAAACACCGCCAGACTCACGGAAGGCCAACCACCAAGGAGCAAGACGGTGCATCTAATCGAAGCTCCAAGTGGTCCCCTGCTTCTGCGAGAATATAGCAGAAACAGCTTCCTGACCGGAGTCTGGACACACACAGAATCGCCTAGAGTCAGACTGCAAGTCTGTGATAATGCCCAAGAGCAGAAGCCTGGAAACTTGTGCCCATTGTTGAAGCTGAGGCAAAGAGTGAGGACAGAAAAACATATGGGAAGAGCATTGTATGTGTGTGTGTGTGTGAGAAGGAGTGGAATACATATTTCCAAAATGGATATAGAAACCATGAGTGAAAATTAGTATGACAGATGGGTTATTGTAGATCTAAAGTATTGATGATCCTATTTATTTCATTCATAGGTAGATTTTTCCCACTAAGAACAACACTTAACATTAAAGAGATACATTTTCTTTCCATAATAATCAACTTCTTTTTTTTCCATGACACATGTTCACACAGCAGTCAGTTTAGTCATTTTTCTTTAATTTAGGAAGGATATAATCTCTTTTTGAATATAACGAAGAGAATGAGAAAAGTATTTACTAGAAGGTCTAGATAGACTTCATTAATTTCTTCATTGTAACAGAGACCTCTGAGGAGTCAGCGAAATCCCCCTCATTGAGAAAAGAAAAGAAAGTTGACATGATATGGGATGGTAGAAATACGTGCTCAATCATTAAACAAAGTTTCATGGAAATAATTACCTATGGTTTCCAAACAGCATGAAATTTCTTATTTCACAAGAATTTCCCAATTTCTCTATATTTCTCAGAAAATGAAGAAAGTAAAGATTTTTCTCCCTGGAGCAAGTGTGTTTGTGGCTGATCATCCAGCCCAAGAGCCCATGGTATGAAAGCAATCAGTTACCAGGAAGATTTTGTAAATTCAGCTCTTTTGTACCTTGGAGAATGTATGCGTTAGGTCTCTTACTGACAAGCTAAAATACAAAGAAAAACAGCAATGGTCTTTTCAAGTGCAGCAAAACTGAACATCCTATTTCCTGCTGTGAACCATAAAGTTCTGGGAGCAAAGACTAGGAGACAGCAGGTCTTCACAAAAAGAGGCTCCAAGTAGTAGAATTTCCTTCGCTTTACTACCTGGCCAAGGTTCTAAGTGCATGATATCAAATAATAAAAGAGTAGTCCTCTCCCAGGTATAGTGAATAAAATTACTGAACATTGAATGAGCACAGTTTTCAGAGGGTATGAAATAGCTGGGTTTTCATGTTTAAAGTGTTATCACAATAGTTCCAAAATGTAAATACAATAAGTCAAAATTAGAGTTGCATTTATGGTTTTGACCCATTGCTGTTTTATTAAATGCTGGTGATATAGGTGTCCTGACAAGTGATTTTCTCTTGTTCACTTTCAATCTTCCTGTATCATTACTTAAATGTTTTCTCAAACAAATAAAATGTAGCTTGGTTTATGTTACTCAATATGAGAATATTTTTTTCTCAATGTAGGAATTTAGTCCTTTACAGGTATTGTGAATACTCATGTTTTGTACTTAATCCTTGTGAATTTATTGTTTTTATAATTTATAAACCATCATCTATGGCTCCTATGCAATGGGATATTAATAGCAAATAGTTTGAACAAACTCCACTCATTAATGTCTCAATGTAAACAAGCCATTGTTTTGTTTACTTATGGGTTTTTTAAAATATATTTTATTGATTATGCTATTGCAGTTGTCCCATTTCTCCCCCATCATTCCCCTCCACCCTGCACACTCCTCCCACCCACATTCCCCCCTTTAGTTCATGTTCATGTGTCATAAGTTCTTTAGCTTCTACATTTCCCACACTATTCTTGCCCTCCCCCTGTCTATTTTCTACCCACCGTTTATGCTACTCATTCTCTGTACCTTTTCCCCCTCTCTCCTCCTCCCACTCCCCTGTTGCTAAACCTCCATATGATCTCCATTTCTGTGGTTCTGTTCCTGTTCTCATGGGTTTTGAATGAATTGTTTGATTTGAAGTCCAGACATCCAATTTACTGAACCTTAAGAAAATTAATTCCTGGCCCTGGTGCCACACCATAGGAAGGTGAGAACAGTGCACGTCTTAGGTGGACTATAGGACCCCTAAGTTGAATTCCAGAGAGTCTGTCCTCTGTGTCTCTTTTCTCTGGAGGGCGGTTTTATTCTCTAACATTACAGAATGTCTTTACCTACAGAAAGGCAACGTTCATGGGCAGCTCTGGATCGACATGCTTATGGCTTATGATCAAAGAGGAAAGGGCCTCTGTTAATTACCCATGTTTAAAAATGTCAGAGTTGCTAACTAGGTCAGTTTAAACACCTGCCCAGCCCACGAGCTACTTTCTTGTCAGTCATATGAGGTAGGTGGCTGAGAACATTTGGGGGTCATATAATGACCCCAGTGACCAGAAGGGCAGCATTCTGTGATTATTACACTCATTTGGAAACAAAACAGATATGGGAGGACACTAGTGAGACAAAATAATGGATAGATTTTATATATGTTATATGTAAAATATATAACATTATTTTCCACCATAGGTATAATAATAAAATATCACAGCATTTTTGTGAAAGCTGAGTGTGGAAAACTGTGAAGGAATTTTGAAATCCATCTATCTACCATCTATCTGTCTAATATTATTATATATCCATAATATTATATACTATTTTTCTCCATCATAGGTGTAATAATAACATGAAACTGATAGCACTTTTGTGAAAGCTGAGTGTGGTAAAGGGGTTTTGAAATCCATAACACAGCTTGCTGCATGAGATTGTCTTATCATGGTTACATGGTACTTAAATATAGCAGTTACCTTTCTGAACACTAGGGGGCAGTCAAGTATAATTAACCTTTCAAAATTCTGACTGTATAGTTACTAAAAATAAGCCTAAAACTAAGCATTTTTAAAGTAGCTTTCAATAGGCAGAAGGCTAAATGTAAAATGATTCGGAGAGTTCTGACTCTCCCTAGAAAATAACATAACATTTTAATAATTTCTACAAGTGAACTCATTCACTCTTTCCAAAGCATGTGTGGTAGATGCTCAAATTTTACTTGTTTACTTTCCTTCTTTTAAATAATAGCATTGCTGATTTATAATTTACATAACGTGAAGTTCACTTATTTGAATCATAGCATTCATTGGTTTTTGTTTATTTACAGGGTTAGGCAGCCATCACCATAATCCAATTTTTTAACATTTGTCTCACTCCAGTTGTATCAATTAGCAGTTACTGCACATTTTTCACTTCCACCCTCTCCTCCCCAGCCAGCCTTGGGCAACAAATGAACTTTCTTTCTCTGTAAATTTTCCTATTCTAGATATGTGTCTAATGTTTAACCAGAGCAAATGGAGTTAGATTGTCTTTCACAGAAATCATCACATGACCAAGGCTTTGTCACGGAGTGATGTGATTAATGTGAGTGTTCTCACTGCTCGCTTACTCATTTTGGGTGCCTGTAATATCTGCTAGTGTACCTACTGACTCTTTTACAAAGTAGCAGAGTTTATGCCTTATTGGAAGTTCGATACAAGTTCCTTTAAGTTGTATGAAGAAGAAACTAAAGAGCTAGATCTGGATCTCATTACTTAAGTATTCAGCCAGGTAGAGTCAGTTTGTGTTTCTTACAACAAGACCAGTAATCGTCAATATTTATGAAAAGCAAACTATGTACCTGGTAGGATTTTAGGAATTTTACATGCATTAATATATTTTAATTTGTAGCCAGATTTTAATAGAATAGAAATATCAACCTAAGAAAGCTTCTTTGAGTGAGATAGAGTATAAATGAATTTTGAAAGCTCTAATAAATTGTGATACATTATACTATTACTCTAAATTAGCTACGCATGGTCCTACTCCATAACTTTAGCTAGGAAGTATAAGAGTTCCAATTCAAACTTAGGCAACTTGCCTCCTAGCCCTATACACAGCAATATAAACTCACACAAATCCATGGAGTATATGATGTCATTATAATTAACTGCTGTGCTTTAGTCTTGGTACACTAACCTAAATATGATAAGAACTCATTATCTATTTTTACAATAAATATATTTTTTGTTTTAGAAATATTCAGAATTGAAAGTACTGAAAAGATGGAAAGAATTTTCAAAGTCACTGAGAATGAGATCATTAATGAGGACTTAAGTATAGCTAAAGCATAATGCCTGTTGGAGAGCAGGCTGTAGTGAGGCACAGAAATGGAAGTGAGGTAGGGAAGGCAGGGGAATCAAGGTCATGGACGGGGTTTTATGCTACAATTTCAGCAATAAACAGAATCCATTTAAAGATATCAAACGAGAGAGAGATGTAATCAAAAGTGTTTTTCAGAAAGGCAGCATTGGTGATAGTTTGAAGAATAAAACCGAAGGAATCCAAAGAAGGTAGGGTGACTGACTTGAACCAAAACACAGACATATGGAGGAAAAAACTTTTTTGTTTCAGGAGAAATAACACGAGTAGTCCTGGCTATGTTTAGTGACTCATTTAGTACAGGATAGGAAAGAAAATGAGGATTCAAAGCTGACATCCAAGAGTTTGTGTGTACAACTACACCGCAGGTCAGAGTATTTAATGATATAGAGCATTCAAGACAAAGAACAGGTTAGAGGGGGACTGAGTGGAAATAAGACCAGATAGAGTAAATTTCAGCTTCCACTGGCACATTTAAATGGGGGTATTCTATCAGTAATTTGATATGAGTGTAGAGGTAGAAGACAAATTGAAGCTGAAGATACAAACTTTTCAGACATTAGCAGACACATGATGGTTGAAGTGATAAGAACAGGTAAACCTATGTAAATGTCTTTATCCACATGTCTTCCTGGACAGCTCCTGGTCATTCTTCATGTCATGGTTCTCTTGTTATCTTTTCTGCAAAGTCTTTCCTGCCTCGTTTAGACAGGCACTGGTGTGAAAGTGTCCATGGTGTCCACGCATTTTGTCGTTCTCCATCGGAGTACTCATCAACTTGAACTGAAATTGTTTGCTTACATGTTTGTGTGTATGACTTTGTATATTTTTATCCCCAAATCTTTTCAAGCCTCACAAAATTTCTGGCACATAACAGGTGTTCAGAAATAGATCCTGACATAATCTTTCTGAACCAAATCCCTAAAAGATTCCAAAACTTTTTTAGCAACACAAAATGTAACACTTTGAAAGATAATGTACATATTCTAGACTTTGGCATGTGAACTTGTATGATGCCATGTATTTTGGAGTAAAAGGTCTTGTTTTAAAATAAGTAGTGTCTAAAATCCTTAAATGTCCAAACCATTAGAGGGAATCAGATACTTTTAAATGTTTAATGAGAATATTTCTGGACAACAATGGTGACTTGCTTACTTACCCTTTTATATTCATTTTATTTTGGACCATTAAAAGGAATTCAAATGATCTCAATAACTCTAAGTGATGTTGGTATATAACTTTGATCATTATTTATTATTATATTTTTCCACTGAGAAATCTTTGTAATAAACTGAATTTGTAAAATATTGACAGCTGGTTCAGTAGTAGAGCACTTAACTTTGCCTCACAATATATTAACAGCTTTTCTTTATTTTAGTTGCTGTCAAGAATGCAGAATAAACTAGATGCAATTTTAATAAGAAATTGATAAACTTGATCATTTTTATTTGCAGTATTAAGAAGGACTAATGATTATGAACTGAACTAGCAACTGTGATAGTTAACATAACAAACATTAAAAAGTCCCTTAAAACACAAGGCAGTCAGCCTCTATAGTTACATAAGGAACATATTGTGAGATGGGAATCCAGATTTATCTGTTCTTGTCATTTGCATTGAAAAACTGCTTTGAAATTCTTGGATGAAAATTTTCAAATTTTAAATTTAGAGTATTTTTCATCTGAGGAGTTACATGATGTGTTTATTTCAGCAATGGTCCTTTAAATTCAAACCAAAAGATTATTTGTATTTTAGTTACAGGTACTTGGTGTTTTTTCTTGTCCTCTTAGGATAGGTAGAGTATCAGCTAAACTTAATTTTATCACTTGCTACCATTTTCTGGATTGCTAATACAGCAAATCTGCACAGTAATGGAGATTCAGTGTTTTTTCTCAATCTGCAGTTAGGCTCATGTTTTCCAGTCCCTCCAATCTTTTCTATTTTTAATACTTGCCTGTGTAGTAGTATTAGTAGAAGCTATGTGATCAGAAATAATGTACAAAGCTTTTCAGCCTCCCTGACCTGTCAACCTAGGGCCTAGAAGAACAGAGTTGGGTTGCTCAAATCTGTTACTTAAAGAAAGACCATATTGAAAATCAGTTGGAAGGGGTGTGGGCAAGGTTTAAAGAAATCCGCCTGAGATGGAGCGGCACTCTGTTGCTAGTGACATCCAAGAGCGATTACAGCTCCTAAACATGGACGTACAGTAGCCGGTGCAGGAGAGGTAGAAGACAACCTCACGACAGCAGCTGTGGCCTCGGGTGGGGGAACATGAGCCTGGCTCAGCAGCACAGTTGCTGAAGGATGAAGGAGCAATTATCCCAGCTTCCTTCCTTTTCACCCTCTGATTTGCTGTCAGGATCCACTTTACAACGAACCTTTTCTGAGTACAGAGCCCACAGCAGCCTTCCTGATTCAGCCCACCGAGGTTAGCCTCTCAAGGACAGACCCGGTGGAGAAGGATGGAAATAGAATCTGTAGGGTGTGTGAGAGACAGCCAGTACACAGGCTCATAGACATGTATGAACTCTAAGGTCCATGTCACCTCAGATCATGGTGATTATAGCAGTCAGAGTTTAACCAGAAAAAAAAACAAAACAAAACAGTAGAATGGATGGATGGGTGGGGGCAAAAAGGTTGCAAGGTATTGGCGTACACAATCGTGAAAGTTGGCTGGTGAGTCCCAAATCCATAGAGCAAGCCATCAGGAAGGATAAGCTGGAGCCTCCGGGGTGGGAGAAAAACTGCTGTCCACGGGTATGAGTTGCTTCTCCTCAACAGCATATTGCAACAGTGATGGGAAGTACTTCCATGTTTACATCGTCTAAGACCACTTGACCCACTGGTGGCCTAAGGATGGTCTCTGGAAGTTTACAGCAGACTCCAGTCCTACAACCACAGGGAATAAATTCTGCCGCCAACTTTAGTAGGTTTGGGGATGGATTCTTCCTCAGTCAAGACTCTTAAGGAGAATGCAGCCCAGCCAACCACTTGACTGTAGCCCTGCGAGGCTATAAGCAGAAGGCCCAGCTAAGCTGTGCCTGGACCTTTGACCTAGAGAAACTGAGATGAGAAATGTGTGCTATTTTAAGTTGCTAAGTTTGGGGTTATTTGCTACATGACAGTAGGTTACTAATATACACAAGCTCCTTGGAACAAGTGACAGGAGAGAGTCAACTCCAAACTGATGTACACAGTTATATCCGTCTGCAGTTAGATGTCCAAATCACAGATGTTAGAAACTGTCCTCAGTAAATGACATATATTGCTTGTTAAATCCTCATGACAAGTTTATAGAACAGTTAGTATTATTATGCCCATTTACAATGAAAGAAAAAGTGAGAATGTACTATGCAAATAAAGAATTCAATTGTATACATGTACCACATGTTCTTTATCTAATAATCTAGAGAAAGACACTCTGGTTCTGCCCATGTCTTGGCCACCGTGAATAATGCTGCAGTGAATATAGGGGTGTGTATAACATTGTGACTCAGACATAAGAAAAGGTGAACTACTTCCATTTGCGACAACATAGATGGATCCTGAGAATATCATGCTACATGAAATAAATCAGACAGAAAAACTCAAGAACCATATGATTTCACTCGTATGTGGGGTATAAAACTGAAAGTAATAAATGAACAAATAAGACAACCAAACAAAAACTCATAGACACAGGCACCAGTAGGCAGTTACCAATGGGAAGAGGGAGTGGGGGAAGTAGTAAAGACAAAAGGGGGTCAAATATATGGTACAGAAGGAGATTTGACTTCAGATGGTAAACACACCATGCAATGTACAGAAGATGCATAATAGAATTGTACATTGAAAATCTACATAATTTTATTAACCCATGTCGGTCACCACAATACACTTAAAGATTTCAACATACATTAAGGTTTTATTGCCAGTGGGAGCAGAGGGTTTCTTTTCTCTAACACTGTTTCAGAGTATTGAGTGGATGCAGGACTCAATGGCAGATGTCATACCTGTTTAACAGAGACTGTGTTGAAAATCAAAAGTTTATACTGTTCACCAGGAACCCCGGGCAGCTAATTAAATCATATCCTTCAGTCCATGGTGAAGATATGCTTCACTCTGTGTGCAGACCTCAGAGAAGGCTTACCCTATCAGAGAAGACTGAGGGTTTAGAGGGACCACTCCCTGTGTCCCACCCTTAACCAAGAGAGCCCAGCCTCATTCTTCACACCTCGCTCTCCGGGGTGGGAAATTGCTTAAGAATTTCTACTTTGCAACAGAAATAGACCAAAATAACAACAATATTTAACCTCTAGACAAGGCAGAAACCCAATAACTTAAAGTAAATGGTCTAAAATAAGTAACCAAAATTGATAGCTCCTATGGAGGTCCATGAGAGAATGTTAAATAAAAGGGAAGTTATTCAAGTAATTTGTTGATTTACAGACAAAAAGAAGAAAACTCATGTTATTAAGTAATTTCAACGAGTTCCAACATAATTTGATAATTTGCCACTTATCTCTGGTGAAAATTGTTAAGTTTGGAATAGATGGATATCCTTGAATGATATATATTAGAAAACCACATCAAAACTGATTCTTAATCATGAATATTAGAAAAGTTTCTGATGCAGGCAGAAGTATAACAAAATGCTTGTTGTTCTTTTCACTATTCAACATTACATTAAATGTTTTTCCTACTGCAATAATGCCAAAAAAAAAAAAAATGGGAGAGACAAATTGTCTTTTTTTTTCTAGACTTATAAAGAAACATAAGAATAAAAAAAACTAAAAATCTTAGACAAGTTTGAGAATGTGACTAGATGCCAAAATGCTATACAGATATCAATAATTTCTACCTATTAGTGATTATAATTTGTAAAAATAAAAGAAATAAGATTCCCTTCAAAAAAAAAAACCATAAAATACCTAGGGATAAACCTACAAAGAATTAAAATTAAATAACAAAAGCTATAACATTTTATTGACAGATCAACGATGACAATAAATTGAGATATACATTATTTCTGCAAAAATTCAATATTATAATAATTGAAATTCTTCTGCTACTCACATATTTAACCTAACTACAATCAAACTATCTATAGGATATTTTAAATAAAATTTTATAGGTTGATTCTGTAGGTCAATCTGGAAAGATAGCATGTAAAATTAAACCCAAATGATTTAAATAAAACAAAAAATAAAACTATTAAAATATTAGAATAAATATAGAATGAAATCTTTGCTTTATTGCATTGGGGAAAATCTCCCTAAATAAGACACAAATCCAGAAGCCACAAAAATTAATGACAGATGTGACTATATAAAATGTAAAACTTTACATAAAGAAAGACTTTGTGATATCAAAAAATTTTGGGGAAGAAGTACTGGCTACACAATATAGAGTGGTGGGAAAAAAGTAGGCTTTACACTTATAATGCAAATAACACAAAAATTAAATAAATATGAGAATAAACTGGGTTTCACATACTCAGAACTGTAAACCTACTTTTGCCCACCTCTGTGTAAACAGCTGGCTTTCCAGTGAGAATGGACACTGGTCACACAGACAGCCGAGATCGCCAGCAGCTTCCAGTGACTCCAGCTCTTTATGTTTCCTCCCCCTGGCTTCAGAGGTCTATGCTGCCCCTTTCTAATAGTTTTGCCAGAATTTAATTCTCTACATCAAATTCTTTCCTTCTGCTTCTAAGGGTAATTTCTATTTGCCTGCCTGATCCTGCTTGATACAAGATTTCCCTGAAGACAGACTGGGGATAACAGTTATCCTATTCCTTTTCAAGCAAACTTGTGGGACAGAGTACCATACCAATAAATGACAGCTTGGAAGTTTGACCCTCCACTCTGCTTTCCTGCTTTTTCTGCTAAACAAGGTGACTAATTCCAACCACGCTTACACCTTCATCTTTGGATCCAGCCCCTTCCTGTTTCTCATAACATCACCTCTAATATTCAGAATAACATGCAAAGGCTGCTTAGTTTCCTTCTAAGGTTTTCCAAAGGGCAATTAATTACCTGGCTCCTCCCAAAATTTACATCTTATAAAAAATACTACCTAGCAGAATTTTTATTACATTCTGTGCCACGCATGCTTGAGTTTACAAGTGTTAAATAAAAAGCACATTATTTAAATTACTGTTTTTACAGTATTTCTTTACTTTTCTTACTGTGGGTTTATAGTCTTTACAGTTTTATCCCTCCTCTTTTCTACAACTAAGAAATGGGAGGAGAGAGAAAAAGAGGAGGGGAGAGACAGATTTCACTTTCGGCAGTTTTTAGATACATGTTTTAGATTGCACACCACAACTTTTATAAAAAGAGCCTTTTGCCTAGACAGATTTCAGTAAATACTTATTGACTTGATTTGATTTTCACTCACTGGTACAGTTCATGTGTTTACTTTCACCTTGCCAAGGAATCAGAGCAAATTGTGTTGTAAGCCCATTTTTTTATCCTTTACCATTTTTCCTTCCCCTCCTGTAAGAAATGTTTCCTAAATCATTTGAAGATAACAAGCAATAAATATTTAGTTGTGTAATGAAGAACAGTCAAAAGTAACATTAAGTCCAGGAAGGCCACTGATTACTCAGTAATGAGTGAATTGATTTATTTTTCAAATATCAGACAAGCAAAAGCAAATCTCTTGTAAATTTTAAAGAAGCAACAAATTATTCTTATACCTTACCAAAACATCATGTTGAAAAAAGAGCTATTTCTTAAGTGATCATCTTTATAGAAACACAGAAATCTAAAGGTTATTTACAGTCCACATTTTAAACTGTTCTGTATTTAAATTAATTTATTCTGGATACCCTTCCATCATAAAACTTTTACATAGAAATTATGCCTGAAATCAAACATTCTCCAGATATTAGCTTCTTTTCCCATGGAAAAAAGCCTACAGAATATATGGATAAGCCATAGTATCCAGGAGAGGGCGGTAGAGAGCTTCAATGGTTACTGCTCAGTTGTCTTTGTTTCTGCAGCATTACCGTAGTGTATAGAACAATCATTGAGCTGCCAACCCAAATTAGCACAGAGATGCATGAAATCTGTTCAGTCCAAGCCACATCCTTTTTTCCAAAAAAATGTTTTTCAGTTAACTGTCGCACATCAAATTATGAAAGGGATATTTGTATGTTCTAAAATAATTTTGTATAAAATATGAAAAGGTATAGGAAAGTGTGTGGCCTTTGAAATCAATTTCCTTATTCATCAATATATAGAAATTTCTCCACTATAGCAAGCTGCTAAGATATGATCACCTGGGACTAGACCCAGGTTTCTTCTTTGATGTATTTTGGACTAAGTCTCTTCTAATAAAATGAAATAAAAAATGAAAATTGTAGTTGACTTTCTTTTATTGTACTTTTCCATTGGCTGTATCATATGTGTAAGAAAGGTGCTCTAAACAGAGAGAAAAACACTAAAAAGTCTGTCTTAAAATTTCATAAGTCATTCAAGGAGCATTGACTGTCCTATAAAACACAAGAAAATTTTAAAATTAACACATTTTATACACTAAACAAAAATATGCTATATCATTTTTAAATTCTATTTTTGAATTATCTTTAAATCTTAAAATTAAAGTTATCCTATTTTTCTGGTTAGGTATCAAACTTTTTACTATGTGCATTTATTATTTGTTTATCTATTATAAATTAAATAAATTTAATAAATAAAATTAAATAAATAAAATATATTAAATAAAGCAGTTATGAGAGCGAAATTTATAGCACTACAGGAGTACCTCAGGAAGCAAGAAAAATCTCAAATAAATAACCTAACCCTACACTTAAAAGAACTAGAAAAACAATAACAAAGCCCAGAGCAAGTAGAAGGAAATAATCAAGATCAGAGTGGAAATAAATGACATAGAGACAGAAAAGTAAAGCACAGAAGTTCAATGACACTTAGGAGCTGGTTCTTTGAACAGCTAAACTGATTAAAACAGCTAGACTCATTAAAAAAATAGAGAGAGGGGTTGGACCCAAATAAATAATATCAGAAAAGAAAGAGGAAAAGTAACAACTGATGTCATAGAAATACAAGGGATTGTAAAAAATTACTACTAAGAATTTTATGCCAGAAAGTTGGGCAATCTGGGCAAAATGGATAAATTTTTAGATACATACAATCTTCCAAAACTGAATCTGGAATAAGCAGAACACCTGAGTAGACTGATAATGAATGAAATGAAAGCAATAATCAAAAAACTCCCAGCAAACAAAACTCCTGGACCAGATGTCTTCACAGGCAAATTTTACCAATTATTCAAAGAAGAACTAATACCTATCCATCTCGAACTATTCCAAAAAATTCAAGAAGAGGGAAGACTTTCAAGTTCTTTTAAAAGGCGAGTATTATCCTAATTCCAAAATCAGATAAAAACACAACAAAGAAAGTAAACTATATGCCAATATTCCTTATGAACATAGATGCTAAAACCCTCAACAAAATATTAGGAAACCAGATCCAGCAATAAGATAAAAAGATCATACACTATGACAAAGTGGGGTTTATCCCAGGGAGACAATGTACCAGGGAGACAATGTTGGTATAATATTCACAAATTAATAAATGTGATACATTGCATAAACAAAATACAAGATAAAAATCACATGATCATATCAATAGATATGGAAAAAGCATTCAATACAATTCAGCACAGATTTATGATAAAAGACTCTTAGCAAAGTGGGAATAGGGAAAACTTACCTCAACATAATAAAGGCCATGTGTGAAAAACCACAGCTAACATCAGACTCAATGAGCAAAAACTAAAAGTGCTTCCTTTAAGATCAGGAAAATGACAGAGATGTCCACTTTCAACCACTCTTCTTCAACATACTACTGGAAGTTCTAGACACAGTGATAAGACAAGAAGAAATAAAAGGCATCCAAATTGGAAAGGAGGAAGTAAAACTGTCATTATTTGTAGGCGACATGATGTTATACATAGAAAACCCTAAAGACTCTACCAAAAAACTATTAGACTTAATACATGAATTAGGCAAAGTAGCAGGATACAAATACAATACTCAGAAATTGATGGCATTTTAATATACCAATAAGAGCTATCACAAAGAGAAACAAACAAAAAAAAATCCCACTTATTATTGGAATAACATAAAAAATAAGGTACCTAGAACTAAATTTAACCAAGGATGTAAAAAGACCTGTACTCAGAAAACTTATATGGAATTGAAGAAAGAAATTGAGGAAGATATAAATAAGTGGAAATATATACTTTATTCATGGATTGGAAGAACTGACAGCATTAAAATGTCCATATTACCCAAAGCAACCTACAGATTCAATATAATTCTCATTAAAGTACCAATGACATATTACATAGATCCAGAACAAATATTCCAGAAATTTATATGGAAACCAAAAAAGACCCCTAATAGCCTCAGCAATCTTGTGAAAGAAGAACAAAGTTGGAGCTGCACATACTATAGCTGATGTCAATGATACTATAAGGCCACTGTAATCAAAGCACCCTGGTGCTGGCCTAAGAACAGTCATATAGTTCAATGTAATAGAACAGAATCCAGAAATAAACCTATGACTTTATGGTCAATTGATATTTGACAAAGAAGACAAGAGCATACAACAGAGCAGAGATAGTCTCTTCAATAAATAATGTTGGGAAAACTGGACTAGTACTTGCAAAATAATGAAACTAGACCACTAATTTACACCATACACAAGAATAAACTTAAAATGGATAGAAGACTTAACGTAAATTGGGAAATCATAAAAATCCTTGAATAAAACATAGTAAAATCTCAGCTATTTCACATAGCAATATTTTGGATGCTATATCACCTAGGACAAGAGAAACAAAGGGAAAAAAATAAACGAATGGGACTACATCAAATTAAAAAGCTTCTGAATAGCTAAAGAACCATCAGCAAGATGAAAAGGGAGCCCACTGTATGGGAGAACCTATTCACCAGCAATACATCTCAGAAGGGCTTAATCTCCAAAATATACAAAGAACTAATACAACTCAACACCAGGAAGATAAACAATCCAATTAAAAAATGGGCAAAAGACATGAATAGACACTTCTCCAAGGAGGACATACAGAGGGCCCATAGACATATGAAAGAATGTTCAATATCACTAATCATTTGAGAGATGCAAATTAAAACAGTGATGATATATCACCTCACACCTCTCAGAATGGTCATCATTAATAAATCAATAGACAAGTGATGGCAAGGTTGTGGAGAAAAGGAAACCCTAGTGCACTATTGGTAGGATGCAGACTGGTGCAGCCACTATGGAAAACAGTATGGATTACTCTGAAAAAAATAAAAATGGAGTTCCTTTTTGACCCAGTGATTCTATTGATGGGAATATATCCTAAGAATCCCAAATCACCAATTCAAAAAATATATTTACACCCAATATTCATAGCAGCATTATTAATAATAGCCAAGATCTGGAAACAGACTAAGTGCCTATCAGTAGATAAGTGAATAAAAGCACTATCGTACATTTACATAATGGCATACTCTGCAGCAGTGAAAATTAAGAAACTTTTATCTTTTGCAACAGTGTGGGTAGACCTGGAGAATATTATGCTAAGTGAAATAAATCAGTCAGAGAGAGACATACCATAAAATCTCATAAGTGGAATCTAATGAACAAAATAAACTAAGGAACAAAATAAAAAACAGAAGCATAGATACATGGAACAGACTGACAGCTGTTGGAGAAGAGGGGTGGGACTGGATGAAAGATAGTGAAAGGATTGTCCAAAGAACATTTATGTGTGCACACAGACATTGATATGGGTGTTTACCGAGGGGAGGGGTTGGGACTGGGGGAGATAAGCAAAGGGAAAAAAGTGGGGACAACTGTAATAGCAAAAACAGTTTAAAAGAGAAAACTAAAAAGTTATCTTTAAATCTATGAAATTAAAGTTATTCTGTTTTTCTGGTTAGGTAAGAAACTTTTTACTGTATGTATTTATTATTTATGTGTTTATTTATTATATATTATTATGTAAATTTTATGTGCATTTTTATGTGTATTATTGAGGGGTAGAAAGAACATTTACCAAAAGATTTGAAAATCTGCCTATGGATATGACCTGGATGTTTGTATTGTATGCTGCTGAAAATTTCACAATACCTCAATATAAACAGATGTAAGCAACAGAAAACAACTTTAGCTTATTTATATATTAAAGTATTTAACTTAAAGGCTACTTGCTCATAAAATCTCTGAGACAGCTGGAGACACAAGCTTGGAATAAAAGCAGCCAGGAATAACACCTGTGAGAACACTGGTACATTTGGGCCGGGACCACATTTGGAGAATGACACATGGCTCAAACAATGCCAGTGACCAGTGCTGTCTGCTGGACCTGGAACTAGCTGCTTCTGCTGCCACCATCTTTGTCACAATGGATGCCATGCATTCATGCTTTACTGCATCGCCAGCTTCTCTTTCAAGGACTGGAGTGGGCTTGTTGATAACTGCAGCCTAGAACATATGCCCATACCTGAGCTGCAGGGGAAATAGGAAAAACAAAAATTGTGATCATTAATGTTGCCATAGTGATAAATAGGCTGTGTTACATCAGGTGTGGATTCCCCACTGATGAAAAGGGTTGTCACACCAGGTGACAAAAGCAATGACATATGTCTACTACACAAACTCCTTAGCTGCCGAGATTCAGCAAATATTTATAAATTGTACAGAGACAACAGTATAGTGATTACCGAATGGAAAGAGAGGTGAGGGGAGTAAAAGAGGGTAAAAGGGGAATAAAATGGTGATAGAAGGAGACTTGATTCTGGGTGGTGAACACAATACAATACACAGATGATGTATTACAGAATTGTACACTTGAAATCTATATAATTTTCTTAAACAGTGTCACCCCAATAATTCAATAAAAAATTAAAAATAAATCAATAAAAATGAACTGTATACTAAGTGCTTATCATTAATGTAGTTACCTAATATGCAACTGTGAACTGACAGATACAGATTCCTAGCATTGCGGAGTTTATATTCAGGAAGGAGAGGGAAGAATAAACAATAAATTCTGTAAGTTTACAAAATACATATTTTGTTACCTGGAGGCAAAATAAATGATAATGATTAAAGTATGTCAAAAAAGAGAAAAAACAAGAGATGGTGAATGGAAAGAAGCTCTCACCTAACAAATCCTCCACTTCAAAAAGGGCCAACTCAGCTCTGGCTGATGTGGCTTGGGTGACGGACCGCCTTGGCTTGAGTTGCTGGTTCAATTCCCAGTCAGGGCACATGCCTGGGTTGCACACCAGGTCCCCAGTAGGGGGCACATGAGAGGCAACCACACATTGATGTTTCCCTCCCTCTCCTCCCTTCTTTCCCCTCTCTCTAAAAATAAATAAATAAAATATTTTTAAAAAACGGGCCAACTCAAAGTCTCATGGAATTGCACATGCAGTGCTAAGTTAAGGAATTCTAGGGCATGTCCACTGCTCCTTTAATTTAACTATTATGCTTGATTTGCAATTCTATAAATTCAATTATCAAATAAACAGTGAACAATAAACAATTGTTGGGAAACAAATACCAATGGAACTCTTAAGTTCTGCACATTTTGAATAGAAACACTGACAGTCTTGGATTCAAATTTCATTTCCATGCATGTTTATATACTAGGCAAATTGAAAGATAAATACCTCTTAGCAGTGGTGCAGAGGTAGATTTATTTATTGACCAAGATAATAAAAATAATGCCTCCCACTGGAGCAAATGTTGAGCGTATTTGTGAATAGCTACTTTACAATAAATATTTGGGTTTCCAAATTTGGGAGTCCTTAGTTTAGATGCACACTCACTGCATGGCAGCATCTGCTGGGCCTCTGCCATACTCCATGGAATTTGGATGGGGCACAAGAAAAATGACAGAGACATGAAGCTCAGGACACTGGCTACATTATGAGAGACAAAGTACTTGGTATCTGACCCAGGAGTTTCATGTCTTCCATAAGTACCCGTGAGAATCCTTCCTAACTTGTTAGCTAGCAAGTAGGGGGAAATTCCAGATACCTTATAGTTCTTCATAGTAATCATCGCTATAATATTTATTAACTTTTCACTGCAGTAAGAACACTTAACATGAGCCATACTGTCTTCACCAAATTTAAAGTTTAAAATATAAAATATAGTAGTAATTATAAGCACAATGTTGTATAGTAGATTCCTAGAACTTAATCATCTTGCATAACTGAAAATTCATACACATTGGACGTATATAATATATAATATTATATATTTTATATTATATATAATATAACAGAATGAAACAAAGAGGAAAAGAGAGAATATTAATTAAACAAGATAAACATTTGCCTAGCACAGCAAAGTAAAAATAGCAAGTCTT
Organism: Glossophaga mutica; assembly: GCA_039655065.1. NCBI lineage: Eukaryota > Metazoa > Chordata > Mammalia > Chiroptera > Phyllostomidae > Glossophaga > Glossophaga mutica. Next base: position 156,547,398 of record CM077303.1, on the reverse strand, counting down.
TTTTCTGCATCTGGCCTTGAGGCCATTGTCTTTTATAAATTCCCTCTTCTAAGATCTTTTGCCTTCACCTGGTTCCCTGTGAGGCTGCAGTTATTTGTGCACTTAAGTGGCCTGAACCCTTTTTCTTGAAAGGTTAAAGTTCTTAGCATATTTTTTCTCCTCCTCCTCTTCCTACTTCTCCTCCCCTTACCTTCTGTTTTTAATCAGGTTTATTCAGGCATGATTTACTCAGCATAAAACTCACCTTTTAAATGTATAATTTTGATTTTACTGTGACTAGACTATTGTAACAATCAGAATATAGAATAATTCTATCAGTGTAGTTTTCATTATGCATATTTGGTACATTCTTATCTTCACAGACTACTGCAACTCAGGTAACACAGGTACTGACTTAACCAACTCTGGAATTACTACATGCCATGAGCTGCCAGAAGCCTGTTATTTACTACTATCTCAGTATCCACTCAACCCAGATAGGCCAAATAACACATATCAAATTCTACCAACCTCCCTGAAATTCATGATCTGTGGCACCTACTTTTACCAGTTTTATGAAATTTTTCATTGTTAATTTAAACAGGGAAGGAACTTTAAAAAGGATATTAGATATCTCACTGTTACTGGTACTAGGGATTAGGACTTTAGTATATGTTTTCGGGGTGTAAAATTCCACACATAACAGGTGTGGTTTCAGTTTTCAATGTCTAAAGTAAGCACAGGGGTAGATCATTTCTGTTTTTAGAAGTTAGAAGTGAAAACCTGCACTTAAAAAGAAACCCCTCAAATACTGTTCTGGACACCCATATAGGGCTACTATCTATTCTGTAATATGCCAACCATCTCTAATGATGAATAATGTCTTAAGTGTCTCTGCAAGAAATAGTAGATTGTGCTGATACAAAAAGTTGGCCAGATTAGCATGGCTCTTCATAGTCCTATTCTTCCTGAGCTCTCTGAAATGGCTGCTAATTTGCCATCGTCACACACCATATTGAAGGGAAATTGTGGCTGAATCATCTTAAGATGCAGGTGCCCATCTCAGAGAAAACAAATTGACAGTGAGAAATAACCAAGAAACCTTGCAGAGAAACTCTTTACTTCAAAACATTGTCCTAACACCCTATGAAAAGAAAATTATGATAAACTGCTATTGCTATTTTTTTAAAGTAATGGTTTACCCAAAGCTAAACCATATGGCACAAGGGGATAGCCAGAAATTGGTTCTCAGGGTTCCTGGACTACCACCTTCCTTTTCTAATTTTTCAACCCCATAATTAGAAATGATTACCATTTATTCTTAAGGGAAAAAACACATTTTAATAGGTGGGAAATGATTTATAAATATGTCTACTTCCAAGGAATTTGGGTTTGTTTTTTTAAATATATTTTATTGGAATTTGGGGTTTTAATTATGCAATGCTGTAAGTTAAATGATTCTAGGGGAAAGTGTTGCTTAGTAAAATTCCTTCCCAAAGAGGAGCAAAACATTTCCAGCAAATATACACTGATTTAATAAACCAGTAAAAATATATTAACTGAAACCACTTCTGAAATAGCAGAGTAAGGGCCTCCAAAAAGCTAATCCTCCACAAAAGGAACAATAACACTGGGAAAAATGGTAAACATTAATCCTTTTAAAATTTTGGAAATTTATCAAAGGTTTTCAACAATATGAGAAGTATTTATTTCAGAAAAATGACTTACTCTCACAAGAAAACATGCTTTATGGCATTTAGCTTATCCAGTTCCCATTATCATCAGTTCTGCTATAGCCTTAAAAACACAATAGGTTCACAACCATGCAGTTGTGAAAATTGGCAGCCTTGCAGCCACTTAACGGGTTTGATATTCACTGAAACTATAATCACCAGAGCTTTGTCACTATCTGACCTGACAGTTCATTGAAAAAGCCCTATTTTCAGCGTTTGGTTTTAGCTGACCTTATTCAAAATTCTTTCTGTTGAAATAGTTCTATCTCAGAACATTTGTCAAAACAATCAGTGACAATATTTTAACATCACAGCTGCCTGAGGTGTTAATGTCAGTTGGAGCAAACCTTAGCCTGATCAAAAACCATTAAAAAGACAAATAGGGAAATTAGATATTTGATAAGGAGTAGGGGACTTTAAAGAACTCTAAATGTTCCCGGAAAACCATAAGATCATACGCATGTGAATGGAAGTTATGATACCTAGGAAAGACTTAAGAAGGTCTTAGTGTCTCTCCTTGAGGCCCCATGCTCAGAGGAAGTGAAGTGAGAGGGAGAATTGTGAACAGCAAAAGCACTGAAGGTGAGCCACCAGCATATACACAGTGCCCCTCTGCAAAGGGTGAGAGACTTCCTGGGTAAAATCATTTAAGGTAAACCCTGTGCAATTATTAGCTAACCAACAAATTAACAGAGCAGAGACAACAGTGGCTTCACATGACAAAGAATACAGACTATGCAAAATTAGTTCACAAAATAAAAAACAAACAAAAAACCAAAAACAAGATAAAGAGGTGAACTTATTTCTAGAGTTGCGACACTGTATTATTAAATTTCCAATTTTCAATTAAAAATAAAGATGCAGGTCATACCAAGAAATGATGGATCATATACAAACAGCAAAAGCAGTCAATAAAAAATATTTCTAAAGGAGCTCAGACTTTAAATTTGTTAACAAAATCTTAAAACATACTATTATAATTAATTAGTTATAACTCAGGTAATTATGCTCACAAAATTAAAGAAATACATGAGAATTATGTGTTATCAGAGAATATCAGTAAAGATATAGAAATTATAGGAAAAAGACTTCCAAGTTCATTTTATGAGGTCAAAATCATCCTAATTTCAAAACCAGATAAACACACTAAAAAGAAAGAAAATCATAGATCAATATCCCTGATGAACATAAATGCTAAAGATCTCAACAAAACATGAGCAACCCAGATCCAGGAACACATTAAAAGATCATACACCATGATCAAGTAGGATTCAGTCCAGGGATGCAAGGTTGGTATCATATCCACAAATCAGTAAATGTGACATACCACATAAACAAAGTGATGACTAAAAATCACATGATCATATCAATAGATGCAGAAAAAGCACTTGATAAAATCCAGAACCAATTTATGATAAAAAATATCTCAGCAAAGTGGGAATAGGGAGAGCACAACTCAATGTAATAAAGACCACATGTCACAAACCCACAGCCAACATCATACTCAGTGGGCAAAAGCTACAAGTGTTTCCCTTAAGATCTGGAAAAAGATAGGGATGTCCACTTTCACCACTCTTATTCAACCTAGTACTGGAAGTCCTAGCCATAGCAATCAGACAAAAGAAGAAATAAAAGGCATTTAAATTGTAAAGAATGAAGTAAAACTGTCATTATTTGCAGATGACATGATACTGTATAGAGAGACCCCTAAAGATTCTACCAAAACACTACTAGAATCTATGCATGGATTAGGTAAAGTAATAGGATACAAAATTAATATCCAGAAATGAGTATAATTTTTATACACCAATAATGAACTATCAGAAAGGGAAACTAAGGAAACAATCACATTCACAATTGCTTCAAAAGGAATAAAATACCTAGGAATATATTTAATCAAAACTGTGAAAGACCTGTACTCAAAAAAACTGTAAGATACCAAAGAGAGAAATTGAAGAAGATACAAATAAGTGGAAGCATATACCATGTTTTTGGACAGGAAGAATTAACATCATTAAAATGTCCATACTACCCAAAGCAATCCATGGATTCAATGCAGTTCCTATCAAGATACCAATAGTGTATTTCACAGAACTAGAACAAATATTCAAAAAAAAAATTACATGAAATCACAATAGACCCAAATAGCTACAACAATCTTGATAAAGAAGAATAAAGTAGGAATCACACTACCTCATATCAAACTACACTACAAATCCACAGTAATCAAAACAGCATGGTACTGTCATGAAAACAGACATATAGATCACTGGAATGGAATAGAAAACTCAGAAATAAACTCATGCCTTTATGGCCAGTAAATATTTGACAAAGGATGCAAGAACATACAATGGAGTAAAAATAGTCTATTCAATAAGTGATGTTGCAAAAATTGAACAGATACATACAAAAAAAAAAAAAAGAAACTCAACCACCTTCTCATATCATGCACAAGAATAATTTCAAAATTAATTAAAGATATAAATTTTAGACTCAAAATCATAAAAATCCATAGAGGAGAACATAGGCAGTGAATCACAGACATTTCTAATAGCAATATTTTTCTGATATATTGCCTCAGGCCAGGGAAACAAAAAAATAAACAAATGAGTCTGCATCAAACTAAAATGTTTTTGCACAGCAAAGGACACCATAAACAAAATGAAAAGACAAATCACTAAGTGGGAGAACATATTTGCCAATAATACACCAGAGAAGAGGATAATAGCCTGTATTTGTAAAGAACTTATAAAACAAAACATCAAAAAAATGAACCATCTGTTAATAAATGGGCCAATAACCTCAATAGACCCTTCTCCAAAGTGAACATACAGATGGCCAATAGACATGAAAAGATTCTCAATGTCACTAATCATTGGAGAAATGCAAATTAAAGCCACAATGAGAAATGAGCTTACACCTGTCAGAATGGCTATCATCAATGAATTAACAAACAAGTGGTGGTGAGGATGTAGAGAAAAGGGAACCCTTGTGCACTGTTGGTGGGAATGCAGATTGGTGCAGCCACTTTATAAAGCAGCATGGAGTTATCTCAGAAAATTAAAATGGAACTGCCTCATGACCCAGCAATTCCACTTCTGGGAATATATCTGAAGAAACCTGAAGCGCTAATTTGAAAGATAAGTGCACTCCTGTGTTCACTGAAGCATTATTTACAATAGCCAAGATTTGAAAGCATCCCAAGTGCTTATCAGTAGATGAATGGATACAAAAAAACTTGGTACATTTATACAATGAAATACTACTCAGCCTAAAAAAGAAGGAAATCTTACCTTTTGTGACATCATGGATAGGCCTGGAGAGTATTATGCTAGGTGAAATAAGCCAGTCAGAGAAGAACGGATTCCATATGATTTCATTTATGTGTGTAATCCAATGAACAAAAGAAACTAATAAAATAGAAACAGACTAACAGGTACAGAGAATAGACTGGCAGCAGTCAGAGGGCAGGGAGTAGAGGGTCTGGGTGAAAAAGGTAAACAGGTTAAGCAAAAAAAAAAAAAGCCCTCATAGATATAGACAACAGTATGGTGATTACCAGAGGGAAAGGGGTGTAAGAGGAGGTAGACGAAGGTAAAAGGGGGATAAATAATGATGGCATGACTTTGCATGATGAACATGCAACACAATTTGTAGATAATATATTATAACTGCAACCTACATAATTTTATTAATCAACATCACCACAATAACATTTTTTAAAAACTTTCTGAGAAAGAAAAAAAGTAATTATAAGAAAGAGCAAAATAGAAATGCTGGAGTTCAAACGTATAATATTCAAATTAAAAATTTACTAGAATGGCTCAGCAGCAGATTTAAATTGGCAGAAGAAAGAATCAGTGAACTTAGAAATAGGCAATTGAGATTATCCAGTCTAACAGAAAGAAAAATATTTTTAAATGTTTTTTAAAGATTTTATTTATTTACCTTTAAAGGGGAAGGGAAGGAGAGAGGGAGAGAAACATCAATGTATGGTTGCCTCTCATGCGCCCCCTGCTGGGAACTGGCCTAGAGCCCAGGCATGTGCCCTGACTGGGAATCGAACCACGGCCCTTTGGTTCGCAGGCCCTCGCTCAATCCACTGAGCTACACCAGCCAGGGCAGAAAGAAAAATATTTTTTAAAAAAATTGTCCCTCAAAGACCTGTGAGACAAAATAAAATTTACTAATATATTATATGAGGAGTCTCCAAAGAAGAGGAAAGGACAGAATATATGAGAAGATAATGGTCAAAAACATTAATCACTGTATTTAAAAATTTCAACAAACTTCAATTAGAGTTAACTCAAAGACATTGTACCTAAGCATATCATAGTCCACAATTCAAAAGTCAAAGAAAAATTTTCCAAAGTAGTGAGAGAAAAATTACCTACCTTATAGAAGTTACGTTAATTAAGATTAACAGTTGGCATCTCATCAGAAAACATAGACGTCAGAAAGTAATGGGATAACATATTTAGAGTGCTGAAAATGACTCTCAGACAAAAATGCTATGCAAAATGGTGCCCTCAAAAATCAAACAATAATTTTAAACATCCCAAGAAAAAAATGAGGATGTTTTTCACTTAATAGGTTTACTGTATGAAAAATACTAAGTGGGGTGCTTCAGGTGAAATGAAAGTTTTGTTTTTGTTTTTGTTTTTGTTTTTGTTTTTGTTTTTTATTGGAACCAAATTTACTGGGTTTTGAACAGAATAGGAAGAGAACACTTTAAATGACTGAGTTGGTCATCCAACTCAGTTGGTCATAAATTAGTCACTCAATTTACCTTCTTAAAGTCAGAAATGTGCAGACCTGACTGTGAAACTGAGAGAAGGCACTGATTTGCTCAAGTAAGGGTACATTTAGAAGCAGGCGAGAAGAAAGAAACAGAGGAAAATAGTTTAAAAATAAAATAACAATACATCTGTATCTATCAATAAGCACCTTAAATGTAAATGGCTTAAATGTTACAATCAAAAGACAAAGCGTAGCTGAATGGATAGGAAAACACGACCCATAATATTCTTTCTCCAAGAGACCCACCTCTGATTGAAAGATACACATAGACTAAAAGTAAAGGTGCTGGAAAAGAGATTTCATGCAAATAGAAAAGGGAATAAAAGCTGGTGTAGGAGTACTTATACAACAAAATAGACTTTAAAAGCAAGACTATAGTGAATGACACAGAAGGACACTATATAATGATAAAAGTAACAATCCAACAAGAAGATATAACCCTAGTAAACATTTATGTACCCAAAACAGGAACACCTAAATATATAAAGCAAATCTTGATGTGCATTAAGGGAGAGTTCAACAGAAATACACACTAGGGGATTTTAACACCTCGTTGACTTCAATGGATAGATCTTCCAGACAGAAAATCAACAAGGAGACAGTGGCCTTAAAAGACCTACTAAATTAAGTGAATTTAATTGATATCTTCAGAGCATTTCACCTCAAAACAACAGAATATACATAGTCTTCAAGTGCACATGGAACATTTTCTAGGATAGACCACGTTAGGACACAAAACAAGTCTCAGTTTTAAATCATATTAAACATTTTCTCCTACTACAATGCTACAAAACTAGAAGCAATTACAATAACAACAAAGAAATTAGAAATCAACATGAAAAGGAAATTTTTTCAACATATTTTATGGATTTTTAGAGAGAGGGGGAGGGAGAGAGAAGCAGAAGGAAATAAACATCGATGAGCGAGAGACATTGATCGGTTGTCTCTCTCATGCCCCCAACTGGGGACCTAGCCTGCAAACTAGGCATGTGCCCTGACTGGGAAGTGAATTGGTGACCTTTTGGATTGCCTCTAGCACTAAATCCACTGAGCCACACCAGCCAGGGCTGAAAAAGCAATTTTTTTTTTTATTTTTAATTTTAATTGTTGATCTTGTACAGTTTTCTGTCTTTTATTCTCACCTAAACCCACCACCCCAACCCTCCCCTCCTCCCTCCCATTTCCACCCCCCCATAGTTTTTGTCCATGTGCCCTTTATACTTGTTCCTGTAAATCCTTCCCCTTTTCCCCTGAAATTCCCTCCCCTCTCCCCTCTGGTGACTTTCAGCCTATTCTCAATTTCCGTGTCTTTGGTTATATTATGCTTGTTTGTTTGTTTTGTTGATTAGCTTCCTGTTAAAGGTGAGATCATATGGTATTTGTCTTTCACTGCCTGGCTTACTTCGCTTAGCATGATGCTCTCAAGTTCCATCCATGCAGTTGCAAAGGGTATGAGCTCCTTCTTTCTTTCTGCTGCATAGAATTCCATTGTGTAAATACTTCCCAAAACAATCTACAGATTCAATGCAATACCTATTAAAGTA